>CM046342.1:11706990-12906990 GCA_025403435.1 Artocarpus heterophyllus
TTTAAGGCTTATTGCACATTGTTAGGTATAGATATAGTAGATAATTGATTCACAAATGACTAATTTGTTTGTGACAAGCGATGTGTAGACATATAATGGCTCATGGGATATCTTACTGTACTAGACAACTGAGGTTCATATGTAGGTTTTGGAATACCTCTGGTGAGACGTTGTGGTAACTGTCTCCTGGAGGACTCAGACACTATATAAGGAATATCTTCGGACAACGATGGATTTGGTGTATCAATTGGAAGAGACTCAGGCTCGGTTTTAGACATTTCCTGGCTTTCTGGGTGCTCATTTTCACTTTGATCGAAGGTTTGACCACTTTGCTCCAACTCATCCACTTCTATACTTATTCTGTCATTGTATAGGGTATCACCTCTTACATCCAAGTTTTGACCACTAGGATCTAAATCTATCAGATACCTCCACAACATCTTCCTTAAGGTTGTATATAAGAGTCTGAATTTCCTCAATATACTCTCCCTGAAAGTCAGACTTGGAGAAATACTTAGTATCTTCATGAAAGACAACATCCATAGTGTTAAACATGCGTTTAGTAGGGGGATGATAGCACCTGTATCCTTTTTGATGAATGGCATAGCCAACAAAAACACACTTTAAGGCTCGAGGCATTAACTTACTGCGTTGGTGTTTGGGAAGATGTACATAGGCAACACATCCGAAGACATGAGGGGGGAGGTTTGGGACTGTTGGAGCAACAACAGCTTCTGCAAGTCCCTGGAAGGGTGTCTTGAAGTCTATAGAACGAGATGGAACACGATTGAGAAGAGCTTCACCCCAGCAGCATAAGGGCATATGAGCCTCGATGAGAGAAGCACGAACAACCTCCAATAAGTGTCTATTTTTACATTCGGCTACACCATTCTGTTGAGGTGTATCTGGACAACTGGTTTGATGGATTGAGCCATGAGAGTCCAAAATTGTTGAAGTCCAGAGCTATGGTATTCCCTGCCATTATCACTACGTAACACTTTTATTTGGGCATTGTATTGTGTACGAATGGTATTATAAAACTTCTGAAACATCAACTTAACTTCTGATTTGGATTTCATCAAACGCAACCAAGTCATCCAAGTACAATCATCTATGAACGTAACAAGCCAATGTGACATGGAGGAGCAAGAAACAAAATGTTGTTGCTAGATCTAGTGCAGAAGTTGAGTATAGAGGAATGGCCTTAGGAATTTGTGAAGCACTATGGTTGAAATTTCTTTTACGGGACATAGGCCATTCCATACAACAACCAATTCAGCTATACTGTGACAACAAAGCAACATGTGATGTAGCCCACAATCCAGTTCAACATGACCGTACAAAGCATGTCGAGATAGATAGGTTCTTCATTAAGGAGAAATTGGATGAAAAAGTTGTGGAATTACCAAAGATTCGATTAGAAGATCAGTTAGCTGATATCCTTACCAAAGGGGTATCCAATCGGGTGTTCTCAAAGTTCTTAGACAAGTTGGGCATGCGTGACATCTATGCACCAACTTGAGGGGGAGTGTTGAGATTGTCAACGATTTTGTAAAGAAAGTCAATTGATGTTATTCCCTTATATTGAAGATTGTATAGGTGTATATAGATCATAGAGATTGAATAGGAGATGGCATAGCCAGATTTCTAGGAAACTAATTGGAGACTTTAATTCTTTTTATACTCTGTATTTCATCAAGTTAGTAAGATGAAAAAAAAAGGAGGTTTCTCATATTTGTTTTTCATGGTACCATGAAAAACAAATATGAGAAAACCACCATGAAAAGCAAATATGAGAAAACCTCCTTTTTTTTTCATCTTACTAACTTGATGAAATACAGAGTATAAATAGAATTACAGTCTCCAATTAGTTTCCTAGAAATCTGCCTATGCCATCTCCTATTCAATCTCTATGATCTGTATACACCTATACAATCTTCTATATACGGGAATAACATCAATTGAGTATCTTTACAAAATCGTTGGCAATCTCAACAGGGGGGGTGGGGTTTAAGTTTTCCCTCATTAACATTGAATAAATCCTTTTTTCCTTTGTGGTGGACAACAAAGACAGTTGGTTTTACCTCAACAAATTAACGGTCATAGAATGCGTTTACTGAATTCATGGACTGGAATGCATCATAACTTGGTTGTGATTTCTTAAGATATGGGCAAATCCAAAATTTAGTTTATTTTGAAATTGAAAACAGCCTTCGCAATTCTTATTAAATTATAATATCTAGCAAATTGCAGGCTTAGTGTGCACGTTCAATGTTAAGTCTTAAGTACAAATCCAAAAAAAACATATGAATATTAAAAATAAAATACTTCCCTATAAATGATTGACAGAGAAATGCAAAACTTTTAGCATCGGTCGCTTTCGTGTTTTGCCATTTCTTGTCATTTATTCAATGATTTTGTTTCTTAAGTTAGGAGGCTGTTAAAGACAAACTCTTTTTTTTTGACTTTTTTTTTAGATACTACCCTGTTTATTTTATATCCGGCATTGCGACAAACACACTAAACAAGTCATTCTTTTCCAAAAAAAAAAAAGCGTCATTTTTTCAACGATATTTACAAAACTGTGATCCCTCTTTTCTAATCTTAAATTGATAACTTCTAATTCTATGCAACCTTTTTTTTTTATAATTTTATGCACCTGTTGCTCTTAAAAAAAAAGTCATCTCGTTGAGATTTTTCTCGTAATTTATAAGTTTGCAGTTAGTTTTTTGGATCCAAAATGGCCCCCTTCACTTAAAATTATTAGACAATTTAAAAGCAATGAGAATTTTCATAAATGTAGTCTTTTTAAAATTTGCTTTCTATAAATAATTATATATGTTTAAATGTGACACAACTTAACATAAAATATTTGTGATAGTATGGTCCAACTTTTATAAGTGTGATATAAACAAACATATATTTTACGAGTATGTTTTGACATGTAATTTTCTATCTATCAGTGTGTACGTATTATACTCTAGATTAGTTTGTACCTAAAAAAATTAAAAAAAAAAATCGTTAGTATGGTTGTGTAGAATATCTTCTAATGTCAGGTAAACCAAATTGTATTATTTATTGGAACTAGGAAAAGCTGTGCGTATTTTTTTTTTAAACCCTGGGAGGGGTTAGAATTTCTTTGGTGGAAACCAAAAAAGATACCAATTGATAGGTATTTTTTTTAAGCCGTTAAATCTGCAAGTAGTAATAATAATAATAATAAAAGTGATTTAAATCATATTCTATAGTTTCAAAATGTACACTACTGGTTAAGATTTATATTGAAGAAGCGCCCAAGGAACACAAAATAAAAAAAATAAAATAACAACAACCAAGGACTCAATTTACTTCTATATGTATGCGATATCAAATACCAACAATATTACCACTTAAGGTCCTTCAACAGAAGAAAAGAAACATGTATACCATTTAAAACATTCATTTGTCAAACTTCTTCCTCATAATTAATCCATTATGTATACACAACTACCATATATGTATATAAATTCTTGAGCCAAAGCAGAGCTAGAGCCATTGCCAGTGCCAGTGCCAGTGCCATTGAAGATCCTTGGCTTCTTAATAATTACAGAAAAAGCTGGTGTTTTGTTCACAAGACACGTATCACAATGCTATACATTTTGAGGCAGATAATACTCTTCAATAAAAAAAAAAATTGAAAATTTATATTTCGCCGTCTCCATGTTCTCAGCCTCAATAAGGAATGATGAAAAAAATTACTTTTAATTTCATTTTTTTTAACATCTAGTACTTACAATTTCGAATCAGTCCCATTGAAATATAACGCTTAGTTTCCTTAGACAATAGAATCCTACCATTCTATGACATATTAAACACTTTCTACTTAAATCAAAATCCTAATGCCTCTCAAAACCAAAATTTTTCCCTCAAACCATTACCAAACAACGCAAAAATGAAACTAGTTCTTAAAATTATACTACTAGCACAATTCCTTGTGCTCTCGACTACATTAATCACAAGTGCTATTGAAGAAGATGGCCTTCTAGTACCGAAGGCACATGTGAGCATCATCAATGATCTGAGACCGACTTTGGACCTCACTGTACATTACAAGTCCAAAGATGACGACCTAGAAACCCAAGTAGTCCTCTGTGGAAGCAATTTCTCGATCCATTTTCGACCGGGATCTTGGGGCAACACGCTCTTCTTCTGCAGCATGGAATGGAAGAACCGCCCGCCTAAGCATTTCGACATCTATGTCAACCCTAGGGATCATGACAAATGCCGGTGCTACCATTACTATTGGAGCATCAAACCTGGTGGTGCTTGTAGGTTTAATTATAAGACTAAAAAGCACGAGTTTTGTTGTCCCTAGCAGTGAAATATAGATTTACTTGGTTTGGTTTGTATTGTTGTTAAATATGTACTGGGCTACTAAAGTTCTTTGTCTTTGACTAGTACTGAATAAAAAGTGGTATGTCAAAATTTGATGTTTGTGGTTTTTCTTTTAGTTTTTATATATAAAAGGGTCGGCTACGGTCCGAACATCGCAACTGCATTGGAAAGATTTAATATTTAGTAGAGGGGTTATTAGCGGATGCTAGTGAAAAATTTTTCACCAGGTTGCATATTTACTGTAGATATTACTTGCTATTGTGGGAAGAGATGCTTTTTGACTGTTTTTTTTTTTTTTTTTTTTTTTTTTTTCTTGGTATATAACTGAAGGCTATGTATCCAACTTTGTAACTTCGTTAATAGTTTATTACTTTTCTGTGGTTCAAAGTTCCCGTAGCCGCTGGCGCATACGACATTTTAACACATAAAACAAGTAAAGTAACATATCTGTTTTTAAACATAACATTAGTAAAGAATTGTAAGGAAAGATTGTTTTATTTGTGGTTTGAAAGAAGACACATAACGTGGGTTGTTTTCTTCATCTACTATAGAGGCGTAGCATTCCTGAAAATGTGCAAGTCTAGCAAGCATTTATAAGTTCAAGTTTCCAGTATTGCGATCGAAATGGGGATGGTTTTGTTTTGTGAATGTGGAATGGGTTGGAATTGTACAATGTGGAAGCTAATTTGTTGTCAAAGATGTGTGCGGTCAAATTCATGCAAATTGAAGAAGAATGAAGTGGCTATTTAATACAATAAAGTTTTGCAAACTAATTAACGGATACAAGATATCTAGTGTGTTTTACATAGATACATATATATATATATATATGTAGGCGTTTTCTACCATCGGAGGTTTTGTAAAGCAGGATTGATAATTCCGTTTTGTCTTTTCTTTGCTTACAATGTCTGGTTTTCTTTTTTTTTGACCTGGAATTGGTGGTTAAATATTGAGATGACTGGGTGCTTTTGTAAATAATATGAATACTTATTCTATTTTTGTAAATTTGCATTTTTTCCCAATAACGCCTCTGTTGAAAGTACGGTCAAAATATAGGCTTAAACTACAACATAATATAGTGAAACAACGCATCAACATATATATTATTGGAAGGTCACATTTGAACAATTTTTGAAGAAAGTACTATTTTTTCCGTTAGATTTGAATCTAGTCAAGTTTTGTTTTTATTTGAGCCCAATTGGGTTCTAATTAGTGATAACATGTACAGATGGAGCTACGTTGAAGGACCCTTGAACCTAATGGCTCCTTGTAATTTTGTCCCTATTAAAAAATATTTTCACTATTTTTCTTTTTACTCACCTCTATAATCTTATGAATTACATTATAGAAGAATTTTTTAAAATATTTAAATTATATCTCAAGTTTTTACTTTTAATTGTACTTATATTTTAAACTTAAAATCACAAATAAATTAAACACCATCTATAATCCCATAAAACTTATTTTTTTAGGGCTCTAAGTCTTAAAAAGTGAATTAAATTCTATTACATTTAATCCTGATATAAAGCCGCTAATCCTAAATTCGAGAATTAATTACTTTCATAAAATAAAAGAAATTAAACAACAGAACCAAAAAATTACAAATAATGGTACATTTATAGTAATTTACTTCAAATAACACCTACAAAATTGTGAATATTGTACTGTTGTATATGAAACTTTCTTCATACCAGTTTCAACAAAACACAAATTGGGGAGCCCAATTCGTTTTAAAATAATTGAACTAATTAAAATACTCCAATTATGACACTGCACTCTACTAACAAATTATACTATACTCAGATTAAAAAAAAAAAAAAGGGAGTTCTAGTTCAAGGCAAATAACAATTAAATGCAACAAGTACACATGATCTGATAAATAATAATTTTGTTTTAACTCATAAACTTGGCACTATAATCCATGTACACAATCAAACCAATCAACTCTTTGCTATATCAAACCAAATACCGATTTGACATATAACATAATTACCACAAAAAAAAAAAAAGAAATCCCGGTTCATTACAGATCAAGTCTAAAACCACCAACTTAAATCCATCAACAAACCATTCCAATTCCAAAATTTTTTTTCAAACACAAGGTGGGGTCCAATGAAAAAGAGTGGATTGCCCTTTTTTCCATTGCATCTGGCAGTAACAGAGTAGTGCCCCAAATATTGGCCTAAATAAGAACTCAAATAGCCCTTTGTGGAAAAAATTATAATATGTAACTAAATTATTATTATAAAATTAAAATCTAACACAATATTTAAAATATTTTAAAAATATCTTTATTAATATAGTAATTATTTTAATAATATCATATATTATACTATATAATTACATAGTAATAGTTTTAATGATATTATTTTGTGACATTTGTAAAATTTTTATAAACTAGAGTCATATTTTAACTCAATAAACATAATTGGACCAGTTATCTCATTAACCCATAGCTTGTCTACTTCAAATCAATTGGGCCCCCAAGTCATCATCCTTGGACTTGAAACGGGCCGTCAGATTCTTGTGGGACTTCAACTTCTTGATAATCCGCATCGCAATGTTTGACCTATTAATGAGGATCAACACAAGAATTAGAAGAAATATTAGCATGTTTGGGAGTACTGGTCATTTTCTCACTGTTGGAGATATGGAGCTTAGTAAATGGGATTTGTGGTTTGTACAATTGCTTGCTTAAATAAAGTCTACGGAGAAAATTAGGCAAATAACCTATTTTGGCCCACTTTTTTAAACAAATGACTAAATTTTTCAAAAAATAGAAATTAGAAAAATCAAAAAACTTTTTTTTAAAAAATAAATACACGGATGGTCTCTTTACTCTTTAATTAGTGACACTTTGGTTCTTTTTTTAATTTTGACAAAACAACTTCCAAACTCTTAGACCTTTAGTAATTAATAGACTTCCGTCAAATTAGGCGAAGTTTTTAATAGAATAGTGTATGAAAATACAATAATACCCTTAAACATCTCATTAAAAAAAATAAAAAAAAATAAAAAAACACAGAGATCATGCTAACAATAAAGTGAATAAACTCCTCAACGAGAATTAAACGGCAACAATCAGGCAATGTAGAGGAGAAATTAACGACTTTGTTTGCTATAATATACCATCAAATGGTCAAAGTTGACGCTAAAATTATCGGCTTTTCAAATGATTAACCAGTTAAACATAAGATTTCATGGAAACGTAAGTATAGTTTGACAAAATATAAAGCACTGTGATTCATAACACATATTTACGCTAATACAGTGGATATATACCAGAAATCCCACCAATATCCTTGAACACAAAAAAATGGAAAAAAAAAAAAAGAAGTCTTTGTCTGAAATCCGGTATGGTGCAGTTCTTTCACATGCCAAGAAGCTGATTATAGATCTAAATACTCAAACCATTTCATAGCAGCCTCGTATCTCCATGTCGCCCTGCTGTCCATTGCAGCTTCCCTGTCGGACGCCGCGACCCCATCACTAGCCCTCCTGTCGCCACCCTCGCAACCACAGAGTCCTCCCCGTCGTCGCGTTCCCTGTCGCAGAGCCCCTCGTCCCCAGCGCGAGACCTTCCTCCCCGTTGCTGTTGTCCCCACATGAGCCCTCCCCATCCCTTCCAACTGCGAGCCCTCCCCATTGCTTTCTTTCCCACGGCAAATTTACACGTACCGCGATCTGTTGCCGGTTTTCTCCTTTCTCTAACTGAAGGCTTTAAAAAATTTTCACCCTATTTTAGACTCAAATTCGTGATTGATTTAGTCCCAAATTCGTGAAGATTGTAAAAATACAATTATCTCAAAATCAGCCACGTGAGATACACAAGTGAATTTTTTTTTAATTACATTTTGACGGAAATCCATTTATTGCTTAGGGCTAAAGAGTTTGAAGATTGTTTTGTCAAAATTAGAAAAAAAAAAAAAAGGACCAAAATGTCATTTAATACAAATTACTTTTTTAAAAATTAGGGAAATGATTTTTTTTAAAATAAATTGCTTTATGCATGGGTGTATATAAGGGTATTTGTGGAATCACATTAATTTTGATATTAAAGAGTTAATAATTTCACATTTGAAATATTTTGGGATGCCTTATCAAGAACTTAGGGTTTAAATATAAAATAAAATTACTGCAACGTCAAATGACAATTCGCAAACGCCAAAAAAAAAAAAAAAAAAAAAAAAAATTTATTTGTGCCTAACATTGATAAAACTAACTTAATTATTTGTGAAAAAAAAAATCTGCATTAACATATATAAAAACTAAAAGAACAACCAAAATAATTAAATTTCGATACATCACTTTTTATTTAGTACTAGTCAAATGCAAAGGGCTATAGTAACCCAGTACACATTAAGGCCAAAGACAGATGAAACCATATATATTTTACTCCCAGGGATAACAAAAGTCATAATTGTTAGTCTCAAAATTGAACATACAAGGACCACTAGGTTTGATGCTCCAATTGTAATTGTAGCACTCGCAGATTTTATAATCCCGGGGGAAGACATAGATGTCGAAGTGCTTGGGTGGGGTGTCCTTCCATTCCATGCTGCAGAAGAAGAGCGTGGTGCCCCAGAAGTTCGGTCGAAAATGGAACGAGAAGCTTGCTCCATAGGGGAGTACTTGGATTCCTATGTCGTCGTTTTTTGACCTTACAATGTGCGGTTAGGTTCAAGTCTGGATTCAGATGGTTGATGATGCTCACATATACCTTGTGGTTCAGAAAGCCATTTTCTTCAATAGCACTTGTGAGTGATGTGGTCAAGAGCGCAAGGAACTGAACTAGTAGTATAATTTGATGGACAAGTTTCATGTTTGTGTTGTTTGGTGATGGTTAAAGAGAGAATTTTTGGGTTGTGGAGGCACTAGGGTCTTGATTTTGCACCCTATATATGGTGAAGTAATTGGTGCTTAATTGGTATGATGTTAAATTTTGCATGGTAAATACTATGTCCACCATTTTATGTGTTTAGCCTAACTGTAAAGATATGAAGATGCTTCAAATTCATGGTATTTGTTTCTACCTCTCACGGCAATAAATACAGCAAAAAAGTTAAAAAGTTTGTCAAAATCAAATTTTAATATTTTATAGTGCGGATGACGAAGAATTGTACGTGCTAGCTGTCCAAAAACCGAAATTAAAGGCAATTTGATTTCATCAATCCTCAAAAAGGCTGTTAAATTTAGAGAATGTGATATAGCTTTTCTTTTTTTTTTTTTTTGGCTGAAGAAGAGTATTATTTGCCTCAAAATGTTTAATAATTTGATATTTGTGACTTGTGAACAAAACAACAGCGCTTTTAGTGGTTATCAGGAGGACAAGGCTCGTTAATAGCAAAGGCAATGGTTCTGACTCATGAAGTTATATGGATATATGGTAGTTGTGTATATGGTATGAATCAATTGCGAGGAAGAAGTTTGACAAATGAATGTTTTAAATGTATATATGTTTATTTTCTTTTCTTGAGGGACCTTAAATGGTAACATAGTTAGCACTTGGTATTTAATATGTATAAGTAAATTGAATCCTTTTTTTTTTTTTTTTTGGTCTTTCGCCTTTGATTTTTGGAAAACGTATAACTTTTCCTATTTACAAAAAATAATGCAATTTAATTTTGCAATTTAATTTTTTTTGGGATTGCAGTTCTAAAAAATTTTTGTATTTAAATTTTATGAGAGAAAATATTGTAGCAATTGCAGTTAAATAGCACTACTTGTGATCAATGTTGTCAAGAATACGAGGAATTGTACTAGTCATATAATTTGAAGGACTTGTTTTCATTGTTATGAAAATTTTCATTCCTTTTAAAATGTCTAAGTATGCTAGGTGAAAGGGTCAATATGGATAGGAAAAAAAAAAAAAAACTAGGTGCAAATCATGGCAAAAGATTAAAAAAAAAAGGAAATAAAAAAAAAACCATAGAAAAAGATTTCAATTTACATAGTGACTGATGATGTGAACAAAAACATTATTATTCATCGCTTCAAAAAAAAAAAAACATTATCATTCATTCATATAGAAATTATTACAATTTAATTAATTAACCACCCAATATGGTTGAGAGATTTTAATTATCATTCCAAGAATAACAAATATTATACTTAATGGTCTCATAATTATACTTTCCACCCCGTTGCTGTTGTCCCCACACGAGCCCTCCCCCTTGCCGCCCTTCCTACCACGAGCCCTCCCCATTGCCATCTTCCCACGGCGAATCCACACCTGCCGCGATCTGTCACTGGTTCTCTCCTCTCTCTAACTGAAGGCTTTACAATTTCACCCCTATTTAGACACAAAATTCGTGTTTGATTTAGCCCCAGATCCATGAAGATTGTAACAATACAATTATAACCCTCAAATTCAGCCACGTGAGGTACACATGCGAATGTTTTTGACAGATTTTGACTAAAATTTTTTAGTTGCTAAGCGTTGAAGAGTTTAGAGATTGTTTTACTAAAACAAAAAAAAAAAAAAGAGGAACCAAAACGTCATTTATAAAAAATTAAGAGGCCACGGATGTAAATTACTATTTTAAAGCTTAGGAAAATGATTTTTTTTAACTACATTGGTTTATGCAAGGGAATATATAAGGGTATTTGATTTATGATCAGATGCTGAGGTCTCTGTGTTTTATTTGGATTTCTTTTTTCTTTTATTCTTTGTGTTGGAGGAGGGATAACCGGGTTCGGATGTTTTTTTAATTAATTATTTCTTTTATTTTTTTGAAGTTAAAATGTCATTCAACTAAAAGGTCTCATAGACAACAATAATAATGCGGATGACCTTATGGCACACAATATAAGACAATTGATAAAAACTGGTTCCATCAGTAAATTTTGATGAATGCCACAAGACACTCAATAAAAACCAATTCCATCAGTAAATTTTGATGAAGCACAAGGAAGGCGATGCAAGAGGATACCCGATATTGGGAAAATTCCTCAGAAATATCAATTTGAGCATGCTTAAGGCTCTTTTTGAAACAAGTACAATCAATGGAAGCTTTCGATCCATCGAGAGCATGTATTGTGAACATCTCCACATAGATTCATAACTAGCGAAACTTTTAACTCGTCAAGACCTAAATCTAGCATACCACAAAAAACTCAAATGGTGGGAGAACCACTTCTATTATTACAATGAAATACTAAAAGTAGGTGAAAATATCAACCCCTTTATTAGACTAAAACATCAAAACTTAAACAAAAAACGTGACCGCCGTAAACCTTCAATTAAAATATAGCCGAGAGGAAGATCATTAAGGCAGGAAGAATGCTTCTAGGGATAAGCGGCAAAGTTAACGAGATCTGGGGCTAACATCACCACCTCCAAAAGAAGCCTACCATCATTTCAAACAAAACCCAGAAAAAATTCAAACACCAAATGAGAAATAGTCAGAAAACATCTCGACATCGTCAAGATTCTATCCTCTAAATGAAATCAGATTTGTCTAGATTGTTCTTTTTATTTTAAGGGTGGAATTATGATATTTAATTTAAAATATTAATGATATTTTATAAGGGCTGATTTAAAATTTACGGCTACTAAGCTACATGCTTTATGACATGTCTCCAGTTGAGACACCTGGGTCGTGTATACCGATCGGGCCAAATAACGGAGCTATTCTTTGTGACTTATATTGTGTCATTCCACATTTAACCTTTCATCCATATCCATAACAAAGAAATATTAAGGGGAAATTTAATAAAGAAGAGAGACAAAAGGAGGGAAAAAAGATTAACGATATGCTGCCTGCTTTCATACTCTTTATCAGTGCTTTGCGAATTGCGACTAATAATAAAGACGGAGCAAAAAAGACAAAAGAAAGCATATAAATTAAAAGCAAATAGGTCTTGGCAAAGAAGAAAAAGAAAAGGGCAAAACGGATTAAAATTGTTAGCTGCTTTAAGCCTCTTAATATATAGATAGAAGATATATTGCATGTTGGGGAGTAGTACTGGTCAGTTTCTCTCCGTTAGAGAAAATTATTAAGGAATATGGAGGTTTATAAATTGGATTTGTGGTTTGAACATTGCTTAAATAAAGTTTGATAAGCAAATTAGAGTGTTTGACGAAGTTAGTTTTAACCAACTTTTCAGTTAGGAACAATATAAAATTCTCATATGCTATATAAAAAGAAAAAATTTGTTACAGTGTAAAGCTCTCTCATGCTACAGTGTTTACAATTCTAATCAATGTTCTAACCACCATACCAAACATATAAAACCCTAAAAACCTACATATTGTAGAAGTATGTTTTAATTCCCTTGCTTTATCCGATTACATATGACATTGATACAATAGGGTTTATCTAGCAGTAAATTCTGTTTCATCCAAAGTTAAGGGAATTCCACACAGAATCTACTATGATCTGCAGGTCAAAAAGGAGAGGAAAGAGAGACTTACTTCCCTGTAGAGAGAGAGAAAAGCACATAAGTGTACATATGTAGAATCTTGAGATACATTCTGATATCCAAACCAAAGAATAAATTAGTGGTAAATGAGGTGCATCTTTTTAATAATTATGAAAATAATTGTCTACATTTTGTCATGTATTGGATGATTGTACTTATAACAGAATTCTTTTTTTCCTTTGAACAGAAAAAATATACCATGAAATTATACATAATTCTTCTATCCCACATTGATTTAGTTCGAGGTGTAGCTTTAGTTATATTTATGTGGGTGTTTTATAGTAAAAATCTTTATTTTCGTTTCGAACATTCATAATTCACAAGCAAAAATTCGTTCACATTGCTAACAGAAGTCAGAACGTAGCAAAGATAAAAGCATTTCAAGATAAGACTCTACAAAAAGAAGATTTTTCTGCCTGAAGATTTTAGTGATAGCAATTCCAAGGTGCACGTGTTGAATATAAAAGCACCATCAAAGGTTTGACATGACATGCCATGTCCCACTTATATTACAAGATCTGTTCATGCATGCAATTAATTTCGTTAAAAGCAAACTCTTGAATGTAAATAAGAGGACTTTTCTGGCAAGAATACTTTTAAAACCCTTAGCTCTGATTAAACGGATAAAACACATATATTTGCTGAGTAAATTTGACAAAAAGAAAGAAAAACAGAAAAAAAGAATATTCCTAGTGGCTTGGATTTGACACGTACGTGGCATATGTAGACGGGCTGTTAATCCGTCGCTATCATCTCTTTCTCAAAAACTTCCAATTGCATTAATAATATTGATATGTTATGAATATAGCATTACGATGGATGTCCATAACCTTCAAAGTCTTCAATTCTTATAACCTTCAAAGCTTTACAAGTTTCATAACCTCTATTTGTTACAATTTATTCATTGTTATTTTCTCTATTTACAACACCATTAAGCCTATTGTAACCTATGGGTATCTTTAGCCTATAAATAAAAGGCTTTGAGAGGCATGTAAAAGAAGAGGAAATAATATAGATATCATTCTCTCATTCTCTTGTGTTCTTCTCTACTTTTAAAATATATTCTCTTGTTTTGTTTATTTTACAACACGTCATTAGCACGAGTCTCTAGTCTGTGAGTTTTATAAGTGTTGATTGCTCTTTGGTTCAATCACTTCTCGTTTTGAAAGGTATATTGTGCATATATCTTCATTGATGTTTATGTAGTATAGCCATTCTCCCTTATAATTCTAAGGACATGTCTATTTTATCTATTATTGAATATAGCTTTATATCAATTGCACATTCCTTCTTTGAGATTGGTATTTTTGTTCACTTTTAATCATTTCATTTTTTTTTTCTCATGTAAAATTAATTCTAGCAATTTCACCATCCATCACATTGTTGATATGTTATACATGTGTGTAGTGTTAACTATTTGATGTATTACATTTGCTTTCAAGTTAGTAGTTGTATAATCCATCTTTATTATAATTAATCGTGATATTATTAATTCCATTTTATTACATTGACAAATTATTTTTTTTATCATCAATAACTATATAATTAAAAAAATTAAATTATTGTATAAGTTTTCTTTTATAATTATTATGCTATTTTTTTTTTCAAGTAGTTTTAATGACATGATTTTTAATGACAATTTTATTACAATATTTTTTTTATTTTCTATGCACGTGCATGATATTTGGTATTCTCATATTGTAAATTTTTGTCTTTTTGTTAATCGATTAAGAATAAATTATTGTAATTCTTATTGACTTTATTTTATCATATACTAGTTTGCACAATGTCGAATTTTACAAAGCTAGAGTTCATTGTTCTTGATATTTCTGGCAATAATTATTTGGCATGGACTCTTGATGCTGAAATACATTAAGATGCTATGGGTCTTGGAGACACAATCAAAGAAGGAAATCAAGAATCATTACAAAACCACGCCAAAGCAATGATTTTCCTTTGTCACCATCTTCATGAAGGATTAAAAACTGAATATCTTATTGTAAAAGATCCACTTGACCTTTGGAAAAAACTGAAAGAAAGATATGACCACCAAAAAACTGTTATTCTTCCAAAAGCTCGTTATGATTGGATGCATTTGCGATTGCAAGATTTTAAATCACTAAGCGAGTATAACTCTGCAATATTTAAAATTAGTTCTCAATTAAAATTATGCGGAGAAAATATTACTGATGAAGATATGCTAGAGAAAACATTCTCTACTTTTCATGCCTCAAATGTGCTCCTACAGCAGCAATATCGAGAAAAAGGCTTTAAAAAATACTCTGAATTGATTTCATGCCTTCTTATGGCTGAACAAAATAACGAGCTATTAATGAAAAATCGTGAATCTCATCCAACTGGTTCTGCCCCATTTCCTGAAGTGAATTCAACAACATCTAACAATTCGGGGCGTGGACGAGGTCGTAGTCGTGGCCGCAGACGCGGTCGAGGTTGGAATACCTATCACAATCATGATAATAACAATTCTCACGTCCAGAAGAGGGAGAATAATGGAGACAAAGGAAAAGGTGTGCAACAAAAGGATTCAAAGAATTTAGAAAATATATGCTACCGGTGTGGTATGAAAGGACATTAGTCACGTACTTGTCATACGTCGAAACATCTTGTTGAGATTTATCAAGCATCACTCAAAGAGAAGGGGAAAAATATAGAAGCAAATTCTGCATATATTGATGATCTTGACCAAAGTACTATTGATATAACTCATTTAGATGTGGCAGATTTCTTTGAACATCCTGAACGGAGAATTGATCATTTAATTGGTGATGGGAATGTCCAAAATATCTAAAATGATTTCTAGGATTTTATTTTTGGTGTGTTGGTTTGAGGTGTGTTTTGGTGTGTTTTTTTTTTTTTTAGTATGGTTTCAACATCTAATATTTTACTTTGTTGGATTATAATATTTCTTATAATGTATTTTTGTTTTATTTGAATAAAGAAAATATGGATATTCCCCAATCTTTGGTTGGATTCAAGATCAATGGTGAAGATGTGTGTCTCGCTGATAGTGCAACAATGCATACCATACTTAAAGATAAAAAATATTTTTCTCACTTGATAATGGGCAAAGCTAATGCTAATACAATATCTAGTAGTACAAAAATTATTGAAGGCTCTGGAAGAGCCAATATATTATTACCCAGAGGAACAAGATTTCTTATAAATAATGCATTACTTTCTACTAAGTCTCAAAGAAATTTATTAAGTTTTAAAGATATCTACCGAAATGGATATCACATTGAGACAGTGAATGAGGCGAATGTTGAATACCTCTATATTACAGCTATGATTTCGGGTAAGAAATACATATTAGAGAAATTGCCTGTTTTTTCTTCCAGTTTGTACTGCATGAATATTAGTCAAATTGAAGCATATGCAATAGTGAACCAGAAGTTCACTAATCCAAATACTTTTATTATTTGGCATGATCGGTTAGGCCATCCCGGGTCAATAATGATGCGAAGAATCATTGAGAATTCAAATGGACATCCATTGAAGAACTAAAAGATTCTTTAATCTAATGAATTCTTATGTGCTGCTTGTTCATAAGATAAATTAATCATTAGACCATTACTAGCTAAAGTTGGGATTGAATCCTCTGCATTTCTGGAACATATTCAAGGTGATATAGGTGGCCTCATTCATCCGTCATGTGGACCATTTAGATATTTTATGGTTTTAATAGATGCATCTACAAGATGGTCACATGTGTGTTTATTATCAACTCGCAACCTGGCGTTTGCAAGATTATTTGCTTAGATAATTCGATTACGTGTGCAATTTCCAAATCATGCAATTAAGTCAATACGTCTTGACAATGCTAATGAATTTAGATCCCAAGCTTTTTATGATTATTGCATGTCAATAGGGATAACTGTTGAAGAGCCTGTTGCCCATGCTTATACACAGAATGGTCTAGCAGAATCATTTATTAAATGCCTCCAATTAATAGCGAGACCTCTACTTATGAGAACCAAACTTCCTATTTCTGTTTGGGGACATGCTATTTTGCATGCAGCAGCACTTGTGCGCATTAGGCTAACGTCATATCATAAGTTCTCTCCATTACAATTGGCTTATGGTCAGGAGCCAAATATTTCCCATTTAAGAATTTTTAGCTATGCAATTTATTTTCCTATTGCTCCACCACAACGCACTAAGATGGGACCTCAAAGAAGACTGGGAATATATGTTGGATATGAATCCCCTTCTATAATTAAATATCTTGAACCAATGACAAGAGATGTTTTTATGGCTAGATTCGCCGACTGTTATTTTGATGAAACAAACTTCCCAGCATTAGGGAAAGAGAATAAGCAGCTGGAAAAAGAAATTATATAGAAAGCATCGTCAATATGTCATCTTGATCCTCGTACACAACAATTTGAGCAAGAAGTTCAAAAGATAATTCACTTGCAAAATATAACCAATCAATTGCCAGACGCATTTACTGACCTAAAAAGAATAACCAAATCTCAGCTGCAAATGCTCCTGTTCAAGTTGATGTCCTAGTAGGACAAAATATTACTATAGCAAATGAGTCTAAAGCATGCTTGAAGCGTGGTAGACCAGTCGGTTCTAAAGACAAAAATCCTCGGAAGAGAAAAGGAGCAAAGAATCAAGATGGTCAAATCAAGGAAGTAGGTACTTCCGAGGAGACACTAGACATAACTAATCATAAGGCCCCAGAAGAGGTGCAGATACCTGAAAATAGTGAAAATGAAGAGATCTCCATAAATTATGTCACTACGGGAAAAAGATGGAATCGAAAAGAAATAGTTATCGACAACATTTTTGCATATAATGTAGCACTCAACATTGTTAAAGAAAGCGAGGATCCTGACCCTAAATCTATCAAAGAATGTCGACATAGAAATGATTGGCCAAAATGGAAAGATGCAATCAAGGCAAAATTGAACTCACTTGCAAAACGTGAGGTTTTTGGACCTGTAGTCCAAACACCTGAAGTTGTAAAACTAGTAGGATACAGATGGGTATTTGTGCGAAAACATAATGAGAAAAATGAAGTTATCAGATATAAAGCACGACTTGTAGCACAAGGATTTTCGCAAAGACCTAGTATTGATTATGAAGAAACATATTCTCCTGTGGTGGATGCGATTACATTTCGATTTCTAATTAGTCTGGCAGTACATGAAAGACTGGATATGTGCCTAATGGATGTCGTTACAGCCTATCTGTATGGTTCACTTGATAACGATATCTATATGAAAATCCCTGAAGGATTGAAGATGCCTAAAGCATGTAATTCAAATTCTCGAGAAAATTATTCAATTAAGTTACATAAATCATTATATGGATTGAAGCAGTCTGGACGCATGTGGTATAATCGCCTTACTGAACATTTAATAAAAGAAGGTTACAAAAATGATCCTATTTGTCTATGTGTTTTTATAAGAAAATCCGGGTTTGAGTTTGTTATAATTTCGATATATGTTGATAACTTAAATATTATTGGAACTCCTGAAGAAGTTCTAAAGGCAATGGGTTATTTGAAGAAAGAATTTGAGATGAAAGACCTTGGAAAAACAAAGTTTTGTCTCAGCTTGCAAATCGGGCATTTAGCAGGTGGAATTTTTATTCATCAATCAAATTACATAGAAAAGGTCCTAAAATGATTTTACATGCATAAAGCATATCCCTTGAGTCTCCCAATGATTGTTCGATCACTTGATGTGAAAAAGGACCCTTTTCGACCTCAAGAGGATAACGAAGAACTTCTTGGTCATGAAGTGCCATATCTTAGCACGATTGGTGCACTAATGTATCTTGCTAACAATACTAGACCAGATATAGCATTCTCTATAAGTTTATTAGCAAGATATAGTTCTTCTCCAACTCGAAGGCATTGGAATGGAGTTAAGCATATATTTCGATATCTCCAAGGAACAAGTGATATGGGCTTGTTTTATTCAAATAACATGGGATCACAACTAATTGGTTATGCAGATGCAGGTTATTTGTCTAATCCACATAAAGCTCGATCTCAAACAAGCTATTTATTTACATATGATGGTACAGCTATATCATGGCGTTCTACAAAACAAACCATAGCTGCTACTTCCTCAAATCACGCAGAAATAATAGCAATTCATGAGGCAAGCCAAGATGTGTTTGGCTAAGATCAATTACCCAACATATCCAAGAAACATGTGGTCTACATTCGAAGAAAGAAACTCCAACAACACTATATAAAGATAATGCTGCTTGCATAGCTCAGTTAAAAGGAGGATACATCAAAGGAGACAGAATAAAACACATTTCACCAAAATTCTTTTTCACCCATGATCTGACAAAAATGGTGATATTGATGTTCAACAAATTCATTCAACAGATAATCTGGCAGATTTATTCACAAAGGCATTACCGATTGCAACATTTAAAAGATTGGGGCATAATATTAGAATGCATCGGTTTAGAGATCTAAAGTGATGTTTCCATGAGGGGGAGGAAATACGCGCTGTACTCTTTTTTTCTTGATTTAGGTTTTGTCCCACTGGGTTTTCCTAACAAGGTTTTTAATGAGGCAACTCTTTTGGCGTATTATACAATAATGACGTACTCTTTTTCCTTCACTAGGATTTTTTCCACGGGTTTCTTTTTTTTTTCTTAGTAAGGTTTTAATGAGGCATATTCTTGATAATGGACATCCAAGGGGGAGTGTTATGAATATAGCATTATGATGGATGTCCATAACCCCCAAAGTCTTCAATTCTCATAACCTCCAAAGCTTCACAAATTCTATAGCCTCTATTTGTTACAATTTATTCATAGTTATTTTCTCTATTTACAACACCATTAAGCCTATTGTAACCTATGGGCATCTTTAGCCTATAAATATAAGGCTTTGAGAGGCATGTAAAAGAAGAGGAAATAATATAGATATCATTCTCTTATTCTCTTGTGTTCTTCTCTACTTTTAAAATATATTCTCTTGTTTTGTTTATTTTACAACATTATATATATTACTACCCAAATTGACAGTTATAATTGAATTTTTCAAACTACTGTCACTTGTGACCATCCCCAAAGGGGAAAAAAGGGGAAAAAAAAATTGTGCCAAATATTGAACAAAATAACTTGGTTACTCGTGAAAAAATTCTGCGTTGAAATATGTAGTATGTAGGCATAAAACTAAAAGAAAAACCACAAAAATCAATTTTTAACATACCACTTTTTATTCAGTACTAGTCGAATAAAAAGAACTATAGTAGCCTAGTACATATTTAAGGCCAGTACAAACTAAACCAAGTAAATCTACATTTTATTGCCAGGGATAACAAAACTCATACTTGTTAGTCTTAAAATTAAACATACAAGGACCCCCAGGTTTGATACTCCAATAGTAATGGTTTCTTAAGATAGTATTTATGAAAATTTTCATTCCTTTTAAAATGTCTAAGTATGCTAGGTGAAAGGGTCAATATGGATAGGAAAAAAAAAACTAAATGCAAATCATAGCAAAAGATAAAAAAAAAGGAAATAAAAAAAAACAAAGAAAAAGATTTCAATTTACATAGTGACTGATGATGTGGACAAAAAAATTATTATTCATCTCTTCCAAAAAAAAAACATTATCATTCATTCATAAAGAAATTATTACAATTTAATCAATTAAGCACCCAATATGGTTGAGAGATTTTAATAACAAATACTATACTTAATGGTCTCATAATTAAACATACAAGGACCCTTCTCTCTTATCTTCCACCAGAAAAGGCTGCACCTGCGTCCGTTGTCAAATTCAAAGAGGCGTGGATTGCCCTTTTTTCCATTGCATCTGGCAGTAACAGAGTAGTGCCCCAAATATTGGGCCTAAATAAGAACTCAAATAGCCCTTTGTGGGAAAAATTATAATATGTAACTAAATTATTATTATAAAATTAAAATCTAACACAATATTTAAAATATTTTAAAAATATCTTTATTAATATAGTAATTATTTTAATAATATCATATATTATACTATATAATTACATAGTAATAGTTTTAATGATATTATTTTGTGACATTTGTAAAATTTTTATAAACTAGAGTCATATTTTAACTCAATAAACATAATTGGACCAGTTATCTCATTAACCCATAGCTTGTCTACTTCAAATCAATTGGGCCCCCAAGTCATCATCCTTGGACTTGAAACGGGCCGTCAGATTCTTGTGTGACTTCAACTTCTTGATAATCCGCATCGCAATGTTTGACCTATTAACGAGGATCAACACAAGAATTAGAAGAAATATTAGCATGTTTGGGAGTACTGGTCATTTTCTCACTGTTGGAGATATGGAGCTTAGTAAATGGGATTTGTGGTTTGTACAATTGCTTGCTTAAATAAAGTCTACGGAGAAAATTAGGCAAATAGCCTATTTTGGCCCACTTTTTTAAACAAATGACTAAATTTTTCAAAAAATAGAAATTAGAAAAATCAAAAAACTTTTTTAAAAAAAGTAAATACACTGATGGTCTCTTTACTCTTTAATTAGTGACACTTTGGTTCTTTTTTTAATTTTGACAAAACAACTTCCAAACTCTTAGACCTTTAGTAATTAATAGACTTCCGTCAAATTAGGCGAAGTTTTTAATAGAATAGTGTATGAAAATACAATAATACCCTTAAACATCTCATTAAAAAAAATAAAAAAACACAGAGATCATGCTAACAATAAACTCCTCAACGAGAATTAAACGGCAACAATCAGGCAATGTAGAGGAGAAATCAACGGCTTTGTTTGCTATAATATACCATCAAATGGTCAAAGTTGACGCTAAAATTATCGGCTTTTCAAATGATTAACCAGTTAAACAAAGATTTCATGGAAACGCAAGTATAGTTTGAGAAATATATAGCACTGTGATTCATAACACATATTTACGCTAATACAGTGGATATATACCAGAAATCCCACCAATATCCTTGAACACAAAAAAATGGAAAAAAAAAAAAAAAGAAGTCTTTGTCTGAAATCCGGTATGGAGCTGTTCTTTCACACGCCAAGAAGCTGATTATAGATCTAAATACTCAAACCATTTCATAGCAGCCTCGTATCTCCATGTCGCCCTGCTGTCCATTGCAGCTTCCCTCTCGGACGCCGCGACCCCATCACTAGCCCTCCTGTCGCCACCCTCGCAACCACAGAGCCCTCCCCGTCGTCGCTTTCCCTGTCGCAGAGCCTCTCGTCCCCAGCGCGAGACCTTCCTCCCCGTTGCTGTTGTCCCCACATGAGCCCTCCCCATCCCTTCCTACTGCGATCCGTCGCCGGGTCTCTCCTCTCTCTAACTGAAGGCTTTAAAAATTTTTCACCCTATTTTAGACCCAAATTCGTGATTGATTTAGCCCCAAATTCATGAAGATTGTAAAAATACAATTATCTCAAAATCAGCCACGTGAGGTACACAAGTGAATTTTTTTTTTTAAATAGATTTTGACGAAAATCCATTTATTGCTAAGGGCTAAAGAGTTTGAGAATTGTTTTGTCAAAATTAAAAGAAAAAAAAAAAAGGACCAAAATGTCATTTACTTAAAAAATTAAGAGAGCAGAGGTGCAAATTACTTTTTTAAAATGAGGAAAATGATTTTTTTAAAATAAATTGGTTTATGCATGGGTGTATATAAGGGTATTTGTGGAATCACATTAGATTTTGATATTAAAGAGTTAATAATTTTACATTTGAAATATTTTGGGATGCCTTATCAAGAACTTAGGGTTTAAATATAAAATAAAATTACTGCAACGTCAAATGACAATTCGCAAACGCAAAAAAAAAAAAAAAAAAAAGGAAAATATATTTGTGCCTAACATTGATAAAATTAACTTAATTATTTGTGAAAAAAAAAATCTGCATTAACATATATAAAAACTAAAAGAACAACCAAAATAATTAAATTTTGATATATCAC
Source organism: Artocarpus heterophyllus (assembly GCA_025403435.1). Taxonomy (NCBI): domain Eukaryota; kingdom Viridiplantae; phylum Streptophyta; class Magnoliopsida; order Rosales; family Moraceae; genus Artocarpus; species Artocarpus heterophyllus. The sequence goes on from CM046342.1 coordinate 11,729,729, forward strand.
TTTTTATTTAGTACTAGTCAAATGCAAAGGGCTATAGTAACCCAGTACACATTAAGGCCAAAGACAGATGAAACCATATATATTTTACTCCCAGGGATAACAAAAGTCATAATTGTTAGTCTCAAAATTGAACATACAAGGACCACTAGGTTTGATGCTCCAATTGTAATTGTAGCACTTGCATTTGTTATAATCCCGGGGGGAGACATAGATGTCAAAGTGCTTGGGTGGGGTGTCCTTCCATTCCATGCTGCAGAAGAAGAGCGTGGTGCCCCAGAAGTTCGGTCGAAAATGGAACGCGAAGCTTGCTCCATAGGGGAGTACTTGGATTCCTATGTCGTCGTTTTTTGACTTACAATGTGCGGTTAGGTTCAAGTCTGGATTCAGATGGTTGATGACGCTCACATATACCTTGTGGATCAGAAAGCCATTTTCTTCAATAGCACTTGTGAGTGATGTGGTCAAGAGCGCAAGGAACTGAACTAGTAGTATAATTTGATGGACAAGTTTCATTTTTGTGTTGTTTGGTGATGGTTAAAGAGAGAATTTTTGGGTTGTGGAGGCACTAGGGTCTTGATTTTGCACCCTATATATGGTGAAGTAATTGGTGCTTAATTGGTATGATGTTAAATTTTGCATGGTAAATACTATGTCCACCATTTTATGTGTTTAGCCTAACTGTAAAGTTGTGAAAATGCTTCAAATTCATGGTATTTGTTTCTATCTCTTACGGCAATAAATACAGCAAAAAAGTTAAAAAGTTTGTCAAAATCAAATTTTAATATTTTATAGTGCGGATGACGAAGAATTGTACGTGCTAGCTGTCCAAAAACCGAAATTAAAGGCAATTTGATTTCATCAATCCTCAAAAAGGCTGTTAAATTTAGAGAATGTGAAATGGCTTTTCTTTTTTTGTTTTTTTTTTGGCTGAAGAAGAGTATTATTTGCCTCAAAATGTTTAATAATTTGATATTGTGACTTGTGAACAAAACAACAGCGCTTTCAGTGGTTATCAGGAGGACAAGGCTCGTTAATAGCAAAGGCAATGGTTCTGACTCATGAAGTTATATGGATATATGGTAGTTGTGTATATGGTATGAATCAATTGCGAGGAAGAAGTTTGACAAATGAATGTTTTAAATGTATATATGTTTATTTTCTTTTCTTGAGGGACCTTAAATGGTAACATAGTTAGCACTTGGTATTTAATATGTATAAGTAAATTGAGTCCTTTTTTTTTTGGTCTTTTGCCTTTGATTTTTGGAAAACGCATAACTTTTCCTATTTACAAAAAATAATGCAATATAATTTTGTTTGGGAACGCAAGTAAAACTACAATATATAGTTCTAGAAAATTTTTTATTTAAATTTTATGAGAGAAAATATTATAGCAATTGCAGTTAAATAGCACTACTTGTGATCAATGTTATGTTGTCAAGAATACGAGGAATTGTACTAGTCATATAATTTGAAGGACTTGTTTTCATTGTTATGAAAATTTTCATTCCTTTTAAAATGTCTAAGTATGCTAGGTGAAAGGGTCAACATGGATAGGGAAAAAAAAAACTAAGTACAAATCATAGCAAAAGATTAAAATAAAATAAAATAAAATAAAAACATAGAAAAAGATTTCAATACACATAGTGACTGATGATGTGAACAAAAACATTATTATTCATCGCTTCCAAAAAAAAAAACATTATCATTCATTCATATAGAAATTATTACAATTTAATTAATTAAGCACCCAATATGATTGACAGATTTTAATTATCATTCCAAGAATAACAAATATTATACTTAATGGTCTCATAATTATACTTTCCACCCCGTTGCTGTTGTCCCCACACGAGCCCTCCCCCTTGCCGCCCTTCCTACCACGAGCCCTCCCCATTGCCATCTTCCCACGGCGAATCCACACCTGCCGCGATCTGTCACTGGTTCTCTCCTCTCTTTAACTGAAGGCTTTACAATTTCACCCCTATTTAGACACAAAATTCGTGTTTGATTTAGCCCCAGATCCATGAAGATTGTAACAATACAATTATAGCCCTCAAATTCAGCCACGTTAGGTACACATGCGAATGTTTTTGACAGATTTTGACGAAAATTTTTTAGTTCCTAAGCGTTGAAGAGTTTAGAGATTGTTTTACTAAAACAAAAAAAAAAAAAGAGGAACCAAAACGTCATTTATAAAAAATTAAGAGGCCACGGATGTAAATTACTATTTTAAAGCTTAGGAAAATGATTTTTTTTAACTACATTGGTTTATGCAAGGGAATATATAAGGGTATTTGTGGAATCACATGATATTTTGATATTAAAGATAGTAATTTTAAATTTGAAATATTTTGGGATGCCTTAACAAGAACTTAGGGTTTAAATACAAAATAAAATTACTGCAACGTCACATGACAATTCGCAAACGCAAGGAAAAATTATTTGTGCCCAACATTGATAAAATTAACTTAATTTTTCGTTAAAAAAATCTGTATTGATATATATGAAAACCTAAAAGAAAAGCCACAATAATTAATTTTGACATATCACTTTTTATTCAGTACTAGTCAAATGCAAAGAGCTATAGTAGGCCAGTACACATTAAGGCCAAGCAAACCAAACCAAATATATTTTACTGCCAGGGATAACAAATGTCATAATTGTTAGTATCAAAGTTAAACATGCAAGGACCCTCAGGTTTGATGCTCCAATTGTAACGGTGGCAGTCGCACTTCCTATAATACTTGAAGGCATAGACGTCGAAGTGCTTGAGTGGGGTGTCCTTCCATACCATGCTGCAGAAGAAGAGGGTGGTGCCCCAAATATTCGGTCGAAAATCGAACGAATAATTTGCTCCCTGGGGGATTACATGGATTCCTAGGTCGTCGTTTTTTGACTTACAATGTGTGGTTAGGTCCAAGTCCTGGATTCAGATGGTTGATGATGCTCACATGTGCCCTCTTTTTCAGAAAGCTATCTTCTTCAATAGCACTTGTGAGCGATGTGGTCAAGAGCACAAGGAACTGTACTAGCAGTATAATTTGAAGGACTAGTTTCATTTTTGTGTTGTTTGGTGAAGGTTCAAAAACTTTTTGGTTGTGGAGGCACTAGGCTCTTGATTTTGCGCTCTATATATAGTGAAGTAATTGGTGCTTAATTGGTATGATGTTAAAATTTGTACGGTAAATATTATGTCTTCCCATTTTTATGGGTTTAGCCTAAATATAAAGATTTGATAATGCCTCAAATTCATGGTATTTATTTCTATATCTTATGGCAATAAATACAGTAAAAAGGTTAAAAAGTTTAGTCAAAACAAAACAACAGCCCTTTCAGTGGTTTTTAGGAAGACAAGGATCTTTAATAGCAATGGCAATGGTTCTGACACGTGAAGTTATATGGATATATGGTAGTTGTTTATGGAATGAGTTAATTGTGAGGAAGAGGTTTGAGAAATGAATACTTTAAATGGTATATATGTTTATTTTCTTTTCAAGAGGACCTTAAATGGTAATATAGATACTTTGTATTTAAAATATATAACTAAATTGAATCTTTTTTTTTTTTGGTCTTTTGCCTCTGTTTTTTAGAAGACGCCTAAATTTTCCTATTTACAAAAAATAAAGCAATTTAATTTCGTTTGGAAACACAAGTAAAACTACAATATGTTGGTCTAGCAAACTTTTGGTTTAAATTTCACTATTTGTGATCAATGTTGTTAAGAATACAAAGAATTGTACTAGTCATATAATTTGAAGAACTTGTTTCATTTTTGTGTTGTTTGGTAATAGCTTTAGAGAAAATTATTTGGCTGTGGAGGCACCAGGGTTTTCTTTTTTTTTTAGGGACAATAGTAGAGGGATTATTATTCCTTTCCGGTTTTCTTTCCTTGGCAATTTTTTTTTATAGGAATGAGAAAAAATATCCTCCAGTAGCTATATTTTAGCCATAAGATCTGTAAAAATAATAATAATTCTGTTCAAATCTAACAATTTCAAAAAGTGCACCGGTAAAAATTTTCACCAACAAAATCCTTTTTTTAATAACATTCAAGTACGCTTTGAACGAAATTAATTGCAAGCATGGACAGATCTTGTAATATATGTAGGATATGGCATGTCAATCCTTTGATGGTGCTTTTATATTCAACTAATGGAAGAGCACGGGCTCTCAAAGTGTTGCAAAAAAAAAAAAAAAAAAACCCTTAAAATTACAAAAAAAAAAAAGAAGTTTTTTGGAAGAAAAATAAAAAAGAGTTTTAGGACAAAAAAAAAGGAAAAAACTTTTTTTTTGGGGGGAAAAAACCGTTTCAAAAAGTAAAAAAAAAAAAAAAAAAAAAACAAAAGGCTCAAAACTTTAAAAAAAAAATGTTTCATAAAAAAAATGACGAAATGTTTTGGGTTTCAAGCGTCATGAGAGCACCGCACAAAACTTATTCTCACTTTATAATTGATTAAAAACAACAGCCTCTTTCGTGGGAGGGCCAGCAATTTCAGACATAGTACAATGACACGATAAGAAAACGATACGAGATAAACGGGTTTGGATCACAGGCTTATTAATTGGGCCATAAATGGGTTGGCATGAACAACACGAAAATAAATAGGGTTGGATTCGTACTGATGCATCTAACACGCCTTAACACGTTTCATTAAACGGACCGTAAACTTGTCGACACAACACGACACGACCCTGTATATTTATAAAACATTTAAACTTAAAAATAAAAATATTTGAAATATTTGTAGTAGGTTAGTATTAATTAGATATTGTATTTTTTTTAATTTTCTTTATTGGCTTTTTTTATTTTTTTTTATTTTTTTAATTTTTAGTTAACTAGGTCATAAACGTATCATATGTGTGTTGTTATTGTGCCAACTTGTCATGGCCCGCTTAGTAATCATGTTAATCATGTCATGCCATGTTACGCGTGCCATAAGCGGGTCGTGTTCGTATTTGTATTTATGACACGTTTATTAATCATGTCATGTTCGTGTTTGGCCTAAACGTGTCGTGCTGTAAATGTGCTGACACAAACACGTTTACTACCGATCCTAATTTGTGGTTATCAAGAAGACAAGGATCTTAAATAGCACTGACTCATGAAGTTATTTACTTATATTATAGTTGTGTATGCAATATGAATTAATTGTGAGGAAGAAGTTTGACAAATGAATGTTTTAAATGGTATATATGTTTATTTTCTTTTATTGGGGGACCTTAAATGATAACATATTGAGAGGGAGAGGAGAATAAACGAGATACTGTGGTATATTTTTGAAATTTTATTTGTGTAAATTCATATTTACATCTAAATGATCTATTTATCTAAGCATTCTAATTTTGGCCTGTTAATTTTCATTCCTTGCCTATTTCCCTCATTCTCTTTTTTTTTTTTTTGTCTTTTGCTTTTTTTTTTTTAGAAAACATGTTCTCTTATTTCCAATAAATAATACAATTTAAAGTTCATTTGGGACACGGTCAAAAATATATTTTGTCGTTGTAACAAATTTTAGGTTAAATTTTATGAAAGAAAATACTAGAGATGTTAATCGTGTCATGCCGTGCCAGCCCAACTTATAATTGGTTGGGCCAAAGCGTGCTTCGTGTCGTGTCCAACATGGCCCGTCGAAACTTCGTGCCGTGCTCGCGCCAGCTCAAGATTAAATAATATAGGCCCGGCCCAGACCAACGGCTCAAGCACATCTCGTGCTCGCGTTGCCTTGACGTGCCGAGCTCGTGCTTTTATCGTGCATGGCACAATAGATTATTGCTCGTGCTTTTAGCGTGCTGTGTCGTATTCGTGCTCGTGCCATGCCCGTGCTTTTATCGTGCTTGGCACAATAGACTATTGAACTGGCCTATTAATTTATTTGCCGATTTTCATTTTTTTTTTTGCATTATCAACAATTATTTTTAACACTTTTCAAGTAAAATCTTATATAAATAAAAAATAAATTCATTAAAAAAATAAATAATAAACTTCATATTTTATTACCTAACAAAAGAACTTGATTGCACTTAAAATTCAACATTCAACTAAAAAAACAGAAATCAATTAATTATATTTATGAATATTGTAATTTTTTTAAATAGAAAAATATGTAACATTCCATTACAACTATATAATAAAAGAATAAAAAAAATATATTCATCCTGCCAACCCGTCATGCTCAATTGGTCATTCCGTGCTCGTGTTTTTTGTCGTGTCGTGTCCGACCCACGTGTCTAAAACTATGGGCCCATTTTAGCCCACCATCTTATGCCGTGTTTAGCCTGGTGAAATATAACCTCATGACATGCTTAAAATTTTTCGTGTCGTGACCTTGTACTTTTGGGGCGGCTCGGCCCAGTTGACATTTCTAGAAAACACTAAAGTTATTACACTGAGGACAATTTGAAACTCTATGGCTTCTGCATGTCGTTGTCTTTGCAAATTCTGTAGAAGAATCCAATTGATCATCTTAATCTGCATTGTAATTTTTCTAGAGCCATACAGATGCACTTGGGGGATATTTTTGGATTCCACTTTAATCCACAGGATCAAACAATTTGTGGAGGGGGCCTTAAAGATTAAAGCAAGTCCTCAAATTTTCAATTTCTGTTGTCCTGGTATAATCTCTGCTCTTTGGATTATTTGGACAGTTCGCAACGGACTTGCTTTTCTAAATAAACCACGTACGTCTCATTTTGTCTTCGTTGGCATTTGGGCGGCAATTCAGAAAGCAAATATCCTGGACAATGGATATATGAAATATTGGGTTAGCAGAACTTAGAGCTGCTCCAAAGATTATTGAAGTTCAGTGGCATCCTCCTATGCCAAATTGGTCGAAGATTAATATTGATGGCTCAACCAGTGGAACTCCTAGCTAGCATTGCGGGCTGCGGAGGCATTTTTCGTACCTAAACAGGATTTTTGCAAGGGTTGTTTTGCCAATCCTCTAGGTATTCTAAATGCTTTTCAAGGTGAAATAATAGGGTTGATTACTGTTGATTTGGCCAAGAGATTCAACTGGCATAAACTATTGATTTTGTTGACAAATAGGAAGGATACAGTTCCTTGGGGATTAAAAAATAGATGGATTTCTGCACTTCACTAATCAGGATGCTGACAGACTAGCGACCAAAATATTAAAATACTAACAAAATTATTCCTTATTATTTTTTCACATTCTTTTCATAGCTCCATACCAATTCCATTCTATAAAATTAATACATATATAAATACATAATTTATGTATAAAATTAAATAAAAGTACATATAATTGGGTTGGACGTGAGAGACGGTAGCTTCTCCAACTCGAGGGTTAATTTTAACCGTTCTATTAAGGGCAAGTACTTACAGGTACGAATGTCATCCCTATGCTCACACGTAGCCTCCGTGGTAGATTCTATAAGATCGTCTAAATATGATGGAAATTAATTTTCCTTTGAAAGGAAAAAAAAAATAGTTATAAAAACGTAAAGTCAGCCACAAATATCATTTATAGACAAAAAAAAAAACAAAAATTATGAAAAAAATTATGTGACGGGAATAAAAAAAATCCTCTGAAATTAATACATTCACATATTATTTTATTCAGCAAAATTAATTTTTACTCGGTCTCCCAAACAGACTTTTTCACCCAAGTAGAGTTATCCCAGCTAAGAGAAAATCCATTCTGTTTGACCAACCATAAAACTGACACGTGTCCCGCGTCTCTCGTGGGCTGAAACGCGTGCCAAGAAGCAATCAAACTTCCCCAAAGAGCTTCACAAAAATACAAAGCCTTTTCTTCAACGATCCAGCGGAAGGGATCACTTCTGTTGAGTGCTTTGACACCAAGATTTGTATGTCTGGAATTACATCGGATCTTCATTGTTGGGTTTGAATTGCTCTTGTTGGGCAAAGAATTGGTGATGTGAACAATGGCCAAGTGATTATGGTCATGATCTTTATTGTTAGTGTTAAACGGTAGAGGTAGAGTGGTTGTGAGAAAAGTTGCAACAGCAAGGAAGATGAGTGAGAAGATTTGATTACTAGCCATCGTATTGTCCTAATTCTGTGTTTTTTTTTTTTTTGTGGTGTTCTTCTTAAGTTTCTTATAGGTATATGTAACCTCGAAATAAGATGTTATATATATATATATATATATATATATATTGTAGTAATATATATGATAGAACATATTAACATTATTATTAAGGTCTTTTTTTGACGGTGACATACTGGTGGATAACGCTTATTAAAATCATATTTTCAGCAGAGATTTTGATGGTTAAGAGACAGAATCCTACCGATATTTCTAATGTCGCATTAAAACAAGAGAAGTGAGTTCAAAATTAACATTCTTCATAACATTTTCATCTTTAATCTTTGCGTACACGGTACAACATTAGTCCTCGTGGTGGGGATTGCTTTAATTTGCGTGGTTCTATCTTGACTTTTACTTGTAACAAACTCTTCATATCACGTGTTTTTTCATTTATTTAGAAAATGAAATCGAAGTATGATGGGTTTATATTTGTGACGATTTCCTTAATAATATGTTACATATTGTTAAGTCTTTACTTTGTAGTACTGCAAGAAAGAGGTCGACCCACTGATTGTGTCGTTGCGTGCTTTTGGTAGAGCCCCCACCGATTGTTGGCTGTTTTAATACGTTTATACCTCTTTAGGAACTCCCAAAAAAAAAAAAGAAAGGCCTTCTTCAATGGTTGTCCCCAAAGTGATGAATTTTAGTGTACAACTTTAGCTTTGCCGCACATTGGAATGGTAACATAGTAATAAATAGTTTGCTTTTTGATAAGATCCTAAGCCGGAGTCTAAGATGAAAAGGAGAAGGAAGGAAAAGGAAGACTTTAAACTTTATAACTATTATCCAATTTCTAACGGATCAAATTCCCATCTAAAAATAATAAAGGTTTGATTCCATAAATACAATGTTTTTACTTTTATCTTTTGTCAGTTTATTATTCTTTTTTTTTAAATTATGAAAATTATGTTGGAGAGATTGTAATATATCTCTTTAACATATTTAAGATCAAAAGAATACATTAAAATGAGTAAAAAACACATTTTTAATGTGTCTTTTAGTCAGCACGGAGCGTCACGGCGTTCAAAAGTTAAAGTCGCGGCACCAAAACATGCAATCAGCACATGAAAAAAAGCAGAGAGCTCAGTGCCATGGCGCTGAGTTATGGGCATCTTGATGCTGGGTTTTGGGTGCCGCGATGCCTAGTTGCTCTTATTTGCAATTTTGGTACCAAGCACCTAGAGCCGTGGCACTCTCCTGAGCTGATATGTGATGAAATTCTATATCTCTTGAGTTGTTCCAAACTGGTGTATTCATTGGTTGTCTATTTCTATATAAACCTAAACATCAATTAATAACGGACGCATCTGTTGCAATAAATGTATGCATACATGAATAGATACTTTTACGAATGAAGAGATACCTTGACATTTGATGAGGTACCTTTTGTGAAGATTGTATAGATTGATTCAGTTATGACCATTTCTCAAATGACACCCCCTGTCTTTTCATAAAACTCCAAAATTATAACAGAATTGTATCTTGCTCTAGAGCACTATATTATTACTAGATATAGTGTTTAAGTATTTGTTATGTCTTTGAAATAATTTGCCTCAAAACTCTCTAGAAACTTGATTAAATGAGGGCAAATAAAACCTTTAAAGAAACTATTTTATACATACCTCGAACACATTCCTATTTTTAGAAAAATTCAAGCCTCCATTCTCTCTTCTTACTCACAAAATTCGCCAACAATCTTAAAGGTTCTAATTTACTGCGATGGAGGCCAACAAGAGCATGGCATCTTTTCTCCATCTAAATGTGCAACTTGATTATTTCGATTGTGCCAACTTCACTTGCTGGAAGGGAAGTTGTTCTTTTTTCTCACTGTACTCGAAATCACTTATGTCTTTGATCCAAAGACAGGGCAACTCCTAAAGCCAAAGGAGGATGATTTCAATGAAATAAAGGCTGCTAGGAAGAAAAGAGAAGATGACGAGGTCATGTGTTGAGGACACATTTTCAACATCCTTTACGATTGTCTCTATGATCTTTACCACAATATGGAATCTTCGGTGGAGATATGTAATGCTCTATAGTATAAATACAAAACCAAAAAAGAAGAAATGGACAAATTCCTTAACTTGTAATTTTTAGAATTTGTTATGGTTGACACCAAGTCCGTTCTAGATCAAATTTATAAATTACAAGTCATTGTTATAAAACTTAAATAGTTGACTGTAAAGACTTCTGAATCATTTCAAGTGGAGGTTATTTATTGCTAAATTGCCCCAAAGTTGGAATTGTTATAGAAAGAAACTCCTTCATTGTAGAGATGCCATAATTGAAGAAGAGACTAGGTCTTGTGATCCTACGGGAAAAATTATAGATTCTTATAAAGTTAATGTTGCTATGGCTAGCAAGTTCTCAAAGAACTTCAAGAATAACAGTGGCAAGGAACACAAAAGATCTAGTAATGACTCAAAAAAGTTTATTGGAAATTGTTTCTTTTGTGAGAAAAAGGGCCATCATCAAATTAAGTGCATTTACAAGAAGAAAAAGGAAGAAGTGAATTCCAAAAAACCAATGTTATTAAAGAGAAATCTGAAGAAATTTGTGTTATGGTCTCGAAGATGCAAATTGGTATGATTCTTGAAACCAACATGGTTGCAACAAAGTCTTGCGATTGGTGGCTTGATTCCTGTACCACTATTCATGTTTACAATGATAAGGTATGTTCTTATCGGATGCAGTGGAGAAAAAAAGATAAACGGTTCCCATGGGGAATCATGATGCAACGGTGGTGGCCAGAAAAGAAATAATGGAGATTGACTTTACTTCCGAGAAAAAAGTGACCTTAAACAATGTCTTCCATGTTTCGAATCTCATGAAAAATCTCGTATCTACTAGTCTTATGTGTAAGAAAGATTTAAAGATTATAATTGAGGGCAATATATGTATTGTATCTAAGAATAGGTCGTTTATAGGAAAAGGGTGTTCTTGTGATGGTATTTGCAAGCTTAGCATTAATAATAATAATGTTATAAGTTCTGCTTCTATGATTGATTCTTTTGATGTTTGGCATACACGTTGAGCATGCTTAAACTTTAGATCTTTGAAATACATATGTAAACATGGTTTGATTAATTACAAAGGTGAAAAACATGATAAGTGTGAGAGTGGTATACAAGCAAAAATGACTACGAAACCCTTTCCTAAAACCGAAAGAAATACTCAAATATTGGATTTAATTCATACTGATATTTGTGAGTATATTAGAGTTTTAACAAGAGAAGGAAGCATATACTTTATCACTTTCGTAAATGATTTTTCTAGATATGTATGTGTGTGTGTGTGTGTGTACTTAATTAGAACAAAAGATGTTGCCTTAAATAAGTTTAAACTTTTCAAGGCTGAAGTTGAGAACCAAAAAAAGAAAAAAGAAAATCAACATGGTTCGAAGTGATAGAGGTGATGAATACTTTTCTAATGAATTTGATGCACTTTGTGATGAACATAGTATTATTCACTAAAAGTCAGCCCCTTTGCTCCTCAACAAAATGGTTTGGCTAAAAGAAAGAATAGGATATTCACCGATATAATTAATTTTATGTTTCTTAATGCAAAATTACCTAATAATTTATGGGAGGAAGCCATATTTACTACATGTCATGTTCATAATAAAATTACATCTATAAAAGTACATGTATTTGTTGAAAAAATAGTACGCAGCGAAAATTTTAAAATTTTTAATAAGAATACTTTCTAAAACACAAATTTGACACACTATACACATAAATTAACTAGATCTTACTAACCTTTGAATGTCAAAAAGCTCCTACAATCTATAAAGAGAAAAACATTTTAGAAGAGCCTCAACCAACTGGCCTTCTTTGCTTTTCTCTATCCACGATCGATATGTGTGTGGGCACACCTCGTACAGCTCTTCCCTGATAACTCTCCTTCCAACCAATTGAGAAAACCCAGAAGTAACATTTGTAATTTGTGAATAATAGCTCTCAGGGAGTTTCAAAGACTCTCAGACTAGAGTGCTCACTCTTAATTCATCAACTGATCTAAATAACATACAAAACTCACTCCCTATTTATAAAGATCATCCCCATGGTTGGTTATTATTAGATAAGGCCTCAAAAATTCAAATCTAGATCAATATATGATAAAATCGTGTCTGGAACGCATGATCAAAAAATCGTTAGATCTACATGCCGAACTAACGAATCAGTCTACCAAACTTCTCCCATCGATAGACCAAACTAACTGATCGGTCTGTCAAACTTACGATAAGTGATCCTTAAGAATATTTTATTTCCCACCCGAAATTCTTTGGATAAACCTCAGTTTTAATTCAAATAACTCAATAGAGAAGTTATCTAATTAAAACAACCACATCTAGATGATATCTAGGAAAATAAATATTTCGAATAATTCAACAAGTTTCTCTTGAATTAATTTACAAAAATTAATTCAATCGATAAATAGATATGAATTATCTGATCCTATTGAATTTCAGCACATGAGTCATCAATTTATTAGACAAGCACGCCGTATCATTACAGGATTTATTATGAGTTAGCAAATAGGACCTAATGGACCAATATAGTTCAAGCTCCTGATAATTATAAAATATAATATCCCAGATATACATTTTATAGTTATTAACTCTAACGCTACTCCACTAAAAGCTTAGAGCTGCACTTTTGAATTATATAAAATTACAAAGCTCAATTAGCTAAGTGTCCATGACATATCATGATGCGTTGTATCCCTATAGGATATCCATAATCGGCTTAAGGATAAATTCTGTCTTACATTCCTGATTATTCTTACCTTACGTTTCATTATCTCACCATCGAAAAACTTACTATCTAAAACAGTATACCATTTGGTTACACCTATGAATCCAATGGTTGAGCGCTCCAGTCTTCCAATTACAGGATAACGCATATAAGAGGATATCATTGACTCTTAAAGAAGAGCTATAGATTTCGTATCTATGAATAACGAGTATACGCTCTCAAGAGCCATGTCTCTAATGTACCGGTATGCGTACCAAGATAAAATCTGGATGTCACCCCTTAGTACATCAAAAGACATAAGTCAAGATAACAAGCCCATTAGTCATTTCAAGATTAAGATACAACACATGTGATTGTTTAAAATGAATTGATTTGCCGAGATAGAATTATTAATCTAAATCAATTCCACTTTATGTCCCGATCTAATACATCGTCACTTATGACAATGTACCAATGTTTCTATTTATGGAGTCTACCTCTGATGACTAAGACAAACCATCTCCCGTTAGAGATATAGACAATATAACAATTTTTGCATGAATAAAGCGCTCAACTTTATTCCCTCTATTGCGGATCTTATGATTTAGACCATCACCTTTAGAATCATGTCTTCTATATAATCAATCCATCATATGCCTGTTCTTAAAGGTTTAGACCGACAATCTCAGACTTTTATTTGTTTATCATACATTCAACAAATATAAACATAAAGAGGACAATAATTGGTATATAAATAATAAATAAATTCTTTATTAATCAAAAGGTCTCCAAAAACATATTATATTTTTACTTCTTAGAGCATAATGTCTAACAGTCTCTCCATATGAAATATGGAAAGAAAGGACACCAAACTTGATGTGTTTAAGGTGTGGGGCTGTTTGGCTTTTTATAGATTACAAGACCCTAAATAATTAAAGTTAGGTGCAAAAGGTATTAAAAGTTTCTTTGTTAGATATGCTGAAATTTTCAAGGCATATAGATTGTTAAATCTAGATTCTAATGTGATATGGAATCAAGAGACATTGAATCTATTGAAAATAAATTTATTTTTTATTCTACCAAAAAAATAGAATCTAATGTTGATCTACCATGTGACTATACTCCTGATACCTCCACAAATAAAAGGAAAAAGAGTATGTCATCTTTTAAACCAGGGCAAAGTCAATTTAAAAGAAAAAAAAAAGGTATAGAGCTGGATTTTTTTTTCATCTCAAGCTTTTGCCTTCTTGGTTGAAGAAGATAGAAATGGCATACTTAATAAATACCATTGTTGTTAAATGTTGGGTATGATCAAAAGACATTTAGTGAAGCCATGTCATCTACAGATACTTCATTTTGGTGAAAGGCTGTAAATGATAAAATGGATTCAATAATGCCTAATGGAACTTAGATTTTCATTGATCTTCCTCTGGGATGGAAACCAATAAGCAACAAGTGGGTGTTTAAAAGAAAGTACAACACTGATGGTTCTATATAACATTCAAGACTAGATTAGTAACTAAGGCCTTTAAACAAAGTGTGGTATAGACTACTTCGATATGTATGCTCCGGTAGCTAGATTGACATTTATTAGAGTGCTATTTGCAATTGCTTCAACATACAATTTGTATGTGCATCAAATGGATAAACAGCTTTTCTAAATGGTGATCTTGATGAGAAAATCTATATGGAACAGTCGAGGAGTTTGCATTGCTTGGAAATGAAAATAAGGTTTGTAAGTTAGTTAAATCGCTTTATGGATCAAAGCAAGCACCAAAACAATGGCATGAGAAATTTGATTCGATTATCTTGTCTCATGGTTTTATGCATAATAATACAAATAAATGCATATATTCTAGATTTACAAATGATTTTGCTGTGATTATATGTTTGTATGTTGATGACTTACTTATTTTTGGAATAAACATGAAAGGAGTGAATGATACTAAGAAGTATCTAACTTCATAATTTAAGATGAAGGATCTTGGTGAAGTAGATACTATCTTGGGTGCAAAAGTGAGGAAGCATGGTGGGGGTTATTTGTTGTGTGAATCTCATTATATTGAGAAGGTACTTCTTAAATTCAATCATTTGAAGTTTAAAAAAACAAATACCCCATATGATTCTAGCATTAAATTACTAGAAAATGATGGTTGAGTGGTAGCACAGCTGGAGTACGCTTGTGCGATTAGTAGCTTAATATTTACTACGCATTGTACTAGGCCAAACATTGCATTTGAGGTATGCAAAATGTCAAGATTTACAAGTAACCCAAGTGGATCATTGGAATGCAATTGGTAGGATACTTGGTTATCTTAAAATGACAATTAATTTGGGTTTGCTTTATAATGATTATTCTATGATACTAGAAGGGTACTCAGATGCTAGTTAGATATCTAGTGCAAGTAATAATAAATCCACATTCGTTGGATTTTCACAATTGCAGGAGAAGCCATGCCTTGGGCTTCTAATAAACAAACATACATAACTCACTCAACGATGGAAAGTGTTATAGCATTTGTGGCTGAGGGCAAAGAAACGGAATGGCTAAGAAATTTACTATTTAATATTGAGTCATGGCCATAACCAATGCCATCTATTTCTTTGTACTACGATAGTAAAACTACATTGTCTAGAGCTTATAACAAAGTTTATAAAAGAAAGTCCAGACATATTAGCTTGAGACATGACTATGTGAAACAACTAATAACCAATGGTGTTACTAATGTTGTTTGCATTAGGACTAACAAGAACCTGGCAGATTGTTTGACAAAAGATCTTTCGAAAGACTTAGTCAATGACACATCTAGTGAAATAAGACTGAAACATTTTATGTAAGAGTCACCAATGATGGTAACCCAACTATGTAAGAGTTATGCCACTATTCCATACTTAAATCTGGCAAGAACAAGTCATTGTTATGTGATCAGGTAAGCACCAAAAATTTATTTGTCCCTTCTAAGATGTTTGATGCAAGTAGTTATCTGGTTGAAGTTGAGTATTTACTCTTAATGAAGTTCAAGTCTCAAAATAGCTAGAGACATGATTTGAAACTTTAGTTAAATAAACATAAGGAATGGTGCCACTTCTAAATAAGACTGTGGTTTAGTCTTGTAAACGTTAATGAATCCAAGATAGTGCACAAGGCTAAAATAGTGCAAAATAATTAGAACATAATTTGAATTTTGGGATATCTCATATGTGACATATTTTCAGTGTTTGCTTAAGAGACAAAGTTCAAGGAGAAGTACACTATTGTCTCATGAATACTTTGAAGTACATTCACTAATTGAAGGTCAAAATCGAAAGATATCTTCTTGTAATCTGAAGAAATATTACAATCTAGTGCAAGATCATTGGAGAGATTGTATTATATCTCTCTAATGTGTTTAAAATCAAACGAACACATTAAAATGAGTAAAAAACATATTTTTTAATATGTCTTTTAGTAAACACGGTGTACCCTAGAGCTTAAAATTTAAAGCCGTGGCGCCAAAACATGTAATCAGCACACAAAAAAAGGGTAGAGAGTTCAGTGCCACTATGCTGAGTTATGGGTGCCATGGTGTTGGCCTACCTAAGTGCCAACACTACGGTGCCTAGTTGCTCTTATGAGCAATTTTGGTGCCATACTCTACCAAGCTGATATGTGATGATATTTTATGTTTTTTGAGTTGTTCCGAACCAGTGTATTTATTGATTTTATATTTCTATAGAATCTTGAACATCAATTAACAATGGACACATCCGTATATAGATACATGAATAGACACCTTTACGAATGAAGAAATATCTTTACATTTGATGAGGTACCTTTTGTAAAGGTTGTATGGATTGATTCGTTTGTGACTGTTCTTCAAATGGTACTCTTGTCTTTTTATAAAAACTTTAGAATTATAATAGAATCATATTTTGTTTTGGAATACTATATTATTGTTAAATATCGTGTTCAAGTATTTGTTATATTTTGGAGGTAATTTGTACAAAACTCTCAACAAACTTGATTAAGTGAGGGCAAAAAAAAACTATAAGGAAAGTGTTTTGCATACACCTCAAACACATTCCTATTTCCCAAAAAAAAAAAATTAAGCCTCCATTCTCTTTTCTTACTCACAAAATTCACCAACAAATTTTATTTCAAAGTCATCTCTTGTATACTTAAAAAAATAAACAGTACATTTAGACTAATTCATTTGTGAACAAAATCCTTTTTTTTTTAAGTAAAAAAATTAATAATAATAACACATACATGTAACAAATGGACCACATATCTAGACTAAGGAGGGTGACATCAAGGGAAAAAGTGCAGATAAAAGCAACAAGAAGGGAGTTAAGGGTGGGGAATCTAGCATTGGAGGTCCCATGGCGTTAAAAGTACTTGGCATGAGGTTTGACATGAGGTGTTGTCATCTGGGGTAGATGTATTTGGTGAAGGGGCTATGAGAGGGAGATAGAGGAAGGGGTAAGGAGCATGGAAGAGGATATGGCACGAGGGCTCGATGGTAGGGTTGGCCTTTGGGTGTCGTGTAGAGAAAGGGAGATCCGATGTGCTAGCATGGCATGAAGAGGCTGGGTGGGTCTGTGGGACAATTAGAGCCAATGGGATTTACAAATCCTATATATTTTTTTAACAACTATGATTTCTATAAGGGCCTTGATTTTTTTTTTTTTGTAAATTTCAAATGTTTTTCATAACTTATTTAAAGGTTTTTAATATAATATTAAATTGACTAATCTAATATGATGTTGACATAATAAGAGGGGCTATTTTGTTTTTTGTTTTTGTTTTTTTTGGAAAAGTTTAATCTATTCAAGGGTATTTTGCGTATAATTTTGAAATATATAAAATGTTTTAGGCAATACATAACCTGAGAGACAAAAGTGATATTAGTAAAATATGGGGAGTGTTTGGGTATTTTTACTATATAATATACTAGACATTTTATATTCCACTTTACCTTTCTTTTAACAAAAAAGTAAAACTCATCTAAATAATAATATGATAAATTATTTTATTTTAGTTACTTGAATCAAAATCATTGTATTTAGATTCTTACTTTAATTTTTTTAAAAAAAATTTGATCCCTAATAATACATTACTAATGGAAGGATCAAAAGTAAAATAAATTAATAAATTAGAGATTAAAAGTGAAACAAAGTAATAGATTATGGATTAAAGTGAGACATTTTAAGAATATTCTATTAAATATTTAATGCCGAACCAATGGAAGGACCAATATTGGAACAAAGTAAAATATTAGAAATCAAAATAGGATATTTTGAACATTAACAACTAAAATAGGATTGAAGGTAAACGTCAAGGAACATTTATGAAATCAACCTAATGTTTCAAATAGTATGTATATGTTTTTTTCTTTTCTTTTCTTGGAAGCCTTAAAAAGTAATATAGTTGGTACTTAGTATCTGATGTATATAAAAGTAAATTGCGTCCATTTTTGGTTTTGGTTTTGTTTTTTGTTTTATGTTTTTTTTTGTCTTTTTTAGTACTTCTCCAATGGGAACCACCATTGACGACGTACATTTTAAAAATATTTGATTTGGTCAAAGTTACTTTTCTATAAATCTAGTGGTTGAAATATAAATACTCACCAATAGATTTTGTTCCACCAGAGACATTGCCTTATTTTTTAAGTGTAGAAAACACATAGGAGCCGTTTGGTATTGTTTTTAAAATATGTGAAAATATTTTTGTTTTAAAAAATGAGAATTTTTTTAGAATTATGTTGAGAGTGTTTTTAAAATTTGTCTCAAAAAGCGTGTAAAAACATTTTTAAAAATTTTAAGAACAAAAACAAACGAGGCCATAGCTTTTCCTGCTTCCAATAAATGATAAAATTTCATTTACCTAGCATTTGAAGATAGTCTACACAAGCAGGTAAACAATTTTTTTTCTATTGTTTTTTAGACTGACTAATCTGGACTATAATACAAGCACATAGATGGCTATGAAATTACATATTATGTCACACTTTTAAAGAAAATATATTTGTTCATTCTATATTTTAAAAAGATATGCCATAATATTTTGGACTTATTGTTCTCACACCTAAAGCTGTGAAACCTGTAGGATATAATGGGTTTTTTTGCAGAAGCGCAATGAAAAAAATGAGATTGTGATGTACAAAGCTCGACTCGTTGCACAAGGTTTTTCACAAAGACCAGGAATCGATTATAAGGAAACATATTTTCCAGTAATGAATGCAATTACATTTAAATATTTAATTAGTTTAGCAGTTTTTGAAATTTAAGAATTACGTCTTATGGATGTTTGTACAACTTACTTATAAGGATTACTTAATAGTGATATTTATATAAAAATCTTCGAAGGAATTAAGATGCCTGAGACATCAAGTTCAAAACCCAAAAAAATGTATTCGATCAAGTTACCTAGATCATTGTATGGGTTAAAGCAATCAAGACGCATATGGTATAATCGTTTAAGTGAATATCTTTTAAAGAAAGGATATGAGAATAATCCTATATGCCAATGTATTTTTATTAAGAAAGCATTTGGATATGTGATTATCGCTATCTATGTTGATGATTTAAACATCATTGGAACTCATAAAGAAATTCTTGAGACAGTGATATACTTAAAGAAGAAATTTGAAATGAAAGACCTTAGAGAGACCAAATATTGTCTTGGTTTAGAGATTGAGCATTTACAAAGTGGAATACTTTTGCATCAATCAAATTATATTAAAAAGGTCTTAAAATGCTTTAACATGAGTAAAGCAACTCCTTTAAATACCCCAATGGTGAACATATCACTCAAAATGGAAATAGACACATTTCGTCTTTATGAAGATAATGAAGAAGTTATTGGTCTTGAAGTACTATGTCTAAGTGCAATTGGAGCTTTTTATGTATCTTGCTAATTTTAGAAGTCCAGATATTGTTTTTGTTGCTAACTTATTAGCAAGATTAGCTTAGTTCCTACATGAAGACATTAGAATAGAATTAGGCACATATTTTGCTATCTTCAAGAAATAATTGACTTGGGTTTGTTTTATCCTAAATAATAAAAATAATGACTGATTTGTTATGCAGATGCAGGTTATCTGTCAGATCTACATAAAGCCAAATCTCAGACTAGATATATGTTCACATGTGGAGGAACTGTGATTTCTTGGCGTTCACAAAAGCAAATACTGGTTACTACTTCATAAAATCATGTTGAAGTTATTGTATTCCATGAAGCTAGTCGAGAATGTGTATGGTTGAGGTCCATGACTCAACATATCTAAGCAACTTATAAATTATCACTCAACAAGGATCCAACAATAATGTTTGAAGATAATAATGCATGTGTTACTCAACTAAAAGGTGGATACATCAAAAATAATAGAACAAAACACATACCCTCAAGGTTCTTCTCATTTACCCAAGAGCTTGAAAAGAACAAAAATATAAACATTCAATACACTCATTCACGCGGCAATGCTACAAATCTTTTCACAAAGACATTTCTCACATCAACTTTCAGACGATATGTACAAAGTATTGGGATATGCCATTTAAGGTATTTGTAAAGACCAATTAATGCCAATTTAAGGGAAGATCTACACCAACTAAACTCTTTTTCCTTTAATATGGTTTTGTCCCATTGAACTTTCCTAGTAAGGTTTTTAACGAGGCAACATGGGGTATATATACAAGAATGATGTACTTTATTGTTTTTATCCTATTGGGTTTTTCTTAGCAAAGGTTTTTAATGAGGCATCATAAATGGTGGACACCCAAGGAGGAGTGTTATAAACAAAATCAAGAAGGGTATGGTTGTCTACTAATATATACTGTACAAATAGTGTATAGTATCGAGAATCCTATGTGAACAATAACCGATGCTAATATAAGCAATGATGTATACAATGAACAGTGACGTGAATAGTACTCGTGAATAATGCCATGGATGAATAGTATCAAACCATGAATAGTGTTGTAAATGTTTCTATAAATACCCCATCCATCACTTATTCTAAACACGCCCCTCTTTCATAATAATATAAGAGCTTTTCTCTCTCTAACTTGTTCTCTCTAAAATTCTCTTAGTTTCATGACTTTATCTCGCGTTCTTTAGTTTTTCATAACAAATCATAAATTTTTATATTATTCTAGAGGTTACAATCTAGCCTTTCTAGCCAGCTACCATGGATATTCATTATTCCTTGTGGAATTATCATTCCTAAAGTAAACTCTATTTTCTACCTCCCACAAGCAATACTTGTTCTCCTCACACCTCTCCCCATCTCTCTTTGCCTCAAATGCTTCAAAACTCATCTCTTTACCCCCAACTCCTTCCCATTTCAATTTGCAATGGTAAAGAATTGTTCCAATGAAGTTAATCCTTGCTCCCCATGTACAGTCTTCACGCTAACTCAACTGTTTGCCACCTTTGTCACTGTCTCTGGATTCGCAATGGAAAGTTCACTGGGCCCACTTGGGGGCAAGTCGTTTATAACATGAATATGATACTTGGTTCCCACTGGACAGAGGATAGTATTGGCTTGGTAGTGAAGAAGTAAAGCAGTGCTAGAAGTGAGAATTGAACGGTCATGACTAGAGAGGTGGCGTTGGCCATGGTAATTTTGTGCGTGTGGCTTCCAAGATTTTGGTGTGGTTGTGAAGATTATAATTGACTTATTTATTTGTTGGGTCAACTTATGGTTGTTATTTGATGATGGGGTAGCCTTATTTAGGGGAACATATGCGTATGAGGCAACTTCAGTGTGATCATCAATAGAGATTCGGGATTTAATAAGGAGTAATACTTAAATTTGCCTAAATACTTCTCACCTCTTCTAGTATTTATGTTAGATTCAAATCTCTCCTCTGAGTTATTTTATTTTATTTTAATTTCAAATAAGAATATCATTAATATTAATCTCATAATCCACCTACCCAAAATGGTTCACCCACAGAAAAATAGAAATGAATATGCAGTGGACTCTCCTTTAATTTTTTTTTTCTTTTTTTGTTTGTTTGTTTGTTTTATTCTTTTTAATTAACTCTATCTCCTTCTCCAAGAACAAATGTTCAGAAATTTTAATTTTTCTTGTTTATGCCCCTTTTTCACTAGCATAAAAAACTCCTAAAGAAACCAATTGAATTATCAGGAGTACCTTGAGCTTTAGTAGAGAACGAGGCTCTACATGGATTTACGGTGGGTCTCTTATTTCATAAACTTACCTTTAAAGTGTTTAAAGGGATCTTCCCATAAACCTACCTTTAAAGTGTTAAAAGTAGAGCCAGTAATTTCAGACACGGCACAATAATACGATACAAAAACGATACAAGATAAACGGGTTTAGACCGCACGTTTATTAATTGTACCATAAATGGGTTGGCATGAATAGCATGAAAATAAACGGGCTAGATTCATGCTAATACACTAAACACGCCTGAACACGTTTAATTAAACGGGCCGTAAATATGTTAATACCGCACGACATGACCCACTGATTTATAACACATTTAAACTTAAAATAAAAATTATAATTTTGCAAGATTAAGGATTAGAACCTTACACCTAAAGGTGTATTATTAAGCTTGCCTCCACCACACCAAATGATCATTTTGTATGAAATAAGAGCTTTTATTTATTTATTATAGTTTTAGTACTTTTGATACTTAAAATAAAAAAATTTCATGATTTTGTAAATATGAATATTCAAACCTACACCCTAAGGGTATGCTATTGTATTAGCCTCTACCATGCTTGATGAGCTTTTGGTGTAAAATAAAAGCTTCTCTTTTATTTATTATGGATCTACTTTAGAAGTCCCACATGGAAAAGAAAGCAAAATGCTTCTCTCCACTCCTCTATATAACGACTCATTTCTTGCCTTTCATGGTTTAGCTGGCGTTGTCATTTGCCAATGCAGCTTTAAAACAATTTTTCTTGAATCTGATTTTTAAAAATTTGATTAAAGAAAAAATACAGTTTAAATATTTAATAATTTAAAGATAGAAACATTTTAATTTAAAGATAAGAAATATTTTAATGTTGGTTATGGTTTAAATTTTAAATTGGATTAAACTATTTGTTATGTTTGAAATTTATTTTGAGTGTTTAGTATGTTTTGGAATTAAGGTTAATTTTTTTTTTATTTTTTTTATCATAAATGTGTTATAATTTTATTAACCTATCGCGGTGTGTTTAATAAGCGTGTTATGACTGTGTTGCGTTTGTGTTTATATTTTTGGCACGTTTATTAATCGTGTTTGTGTTCAGCGTATTCATGTCGTGTTGTAATCGTGTTGACATGAACACGACATGTAACACAACTTTGCCAGCCTTAGTTAAAAGGGATCTTGGGATTTTTTCCCGTGAGGATCCTTACCGATAGTGCACATTTATAAACTGTTAGATTTAATCATTTTTTTTAGATTTGTTGGCTAAAAAACATACATAGTCATAGTGATAGGTGACTTTTCAATTCCCAGAGAAATTACCATTTGAATTACTTAAATGAGAGAAAGTTTTCATGAAATTTAAGTTATTTTTTAATTAAAAAATCAAACAATACATAACCGAACATCAAAATTTTAGAAGATTATCATTCTTATCCAAGAATTTACTCTGTAGTACCACTCGGTCATACATTCAGATCGTCTGGTTTAGATCTTTCAATCATTACACCAAAAAAAAAAAAATGGAAAAAAAATTGTTGGGGAAGTACATGTGTGTGCTCTCAAAAATTGATTTGGATATTGTGAATTGGCTTATAGTTTACGTACATGGAAGGACCCAAAGAACCAATAGGTTAACTTTTGGACTCAAGTTGGGTTCTTGCCTCAATTTTTTTTTTTTCTCTTTTTTATTTCTTCATCGTTTTAGCGTTGCACAAAAAATTCATAACACCATTTTCCTATTAAGTCAACAAGTTAACTCAATTTAACTCAAATCCTTTTTAAATTAATCTCAAATTTGTGTCTATTCACTCAACCCAGTTTTTTTTTTATCCTTCCCCTACAGTTCTCTTTTTCATTTTTTTTTTTGTTTGTTATTATAGGTAGATGTCTACTTGGATTTTGATTCATATGGTGATTTTCTTCCATTCAAACCTACATGTATTGTGGTTTTGTTTGGATTTTATTGCCGTATGAGGTTATATTAATTAAAATTATATATTTATTCTCAATAAACCAAGTTTTCAACAAAATTTTGTTTGTCAACGATTTGTTCCTGCTGTTGCGTTTTCGGATTTTATTTCAACACCTACACATTTGTTTCTAGTGCAGATTATGGACTAGATATGTTGTCTTTGTTTGGTTTAGTAAAGCGAGTATTTTGATTTGAAACAAAAACAAAAAAAAAAAAAAAAAACAAAAAACAAAAACCAAAAGCAAAACAAAAAAAGCAACTAGCTAGGCAAAGACCAATGATTGGGGCTGAGAGGGGTCCACTATAGCAAAAATTACTTTGTCGCTTTGTGAACGAAGCTGTACTTACTTGAGTTTCAAGTTTTTACTCACTGCATATTATATTGCCCTATTTTTAGCGCTAATTAAGAGAAATTTTGATCGATAAAAATAACAATACAAATGTTCAACCTTGAAGTACTGTATTTCACATGGCTTCATTCGGCGCTGTTTGCTTAACCCTCCGTGGACTTGAAAGTTGAAGGCTCCTTCCGTGTGTGTTTGAATCTCGCTTTCGTGTTTTGTTGTATTTTTTCTTTATACAAGGGATGTTTTGATTTTGTTTTTGTTTTTTTTTTCACAATTTGTATATAGTGGTAAGATTTTATTATGTTTTAGGTCTTGTTGTGTAATGACATAGGTGGTTTTTCCGCTCTTCTAAGTCGGTTGAGTGTGTAATCCACTAGACTTAATTCCATGTCGTATAGAAACGACCTTAGTGCTATATGTCTCTTGATCTTAGGGAATAAAATGTTTCCATTTAGACATTTACTACAAAGATACTTTTGAAACGGTCATATATGTGCTTAATGTTTAGAGTGCTCATCGGTTTTTTCAAACTTGATACATTTTTTTCTTCTTTTTGAGCATTTTATTTCGAAAATACTGGTAGATCCGGTCTATATCCAGGGTTGCATCTTCTTGTGTTTTGGAGTCATTTGCATATGAGTGCTTGCATCTATTTGATTTGATACGAAATTTCCCTTTAAAAAACATACTATTATTTTCAAGATTTGCAAACTAATTCAGTAGATCATTTACAACCAAGTTTAGAGACCATATGCACCCTTTTCAAAGAGACAGAGAACAGTATTTTAAATATCTTTTTAGATAAGATATTATATAATATACGGATTTTAACCGTTAGATTTAATCAAAATCATATTAAAATAAAATACATGTAAAACAAAAGTTTCTGATATAGATTTCACAACTAAAACTTTAGTCACATGTGGTAGAAGTCTTTTCAGAATTAACAATATGCTTTTCGAAGGTAAAGGAACCCATTACATGATGAAAAAGCAAAAGAAGATAATATTCAAGCAGTTTTCCGTTTAAAAACATATCATATGCAGATCTTTCCATAAACCTGCAAGTAACGGTTACATTCCACACGCCAAACACACCTGATATTGATAGATAAACTTCATGATTAAAGGGCCACTTGCTTTTTTTGAAATAAAGAAAATATTTCCTGTGAATTAAAAAAAAAAAGACACGCACACAAAAAAAAAAAAAAGAAGATGCAAATAGTATCATTCTAGATGGAAACGAAAATATGTAACCAGACAAAGCATAGTTTTCATGGTGATCTATTAAATCTCCAAAGTTTCCAAGCCATCAAGGATAACTAATAAAGACTCCATAACAAGCAAAAGAACACATTTTTTTTTTACTCGGTCTCCCAAACAGACTTCTTGACCCAAGTAGAATTATCCCAGCTTAGAAAGAACCCATTCTGTTTGACCAACCAGAAAACTGACCGTTGACCGTTGTCTCTCTTGGGCTGAAACGCATGCCATGAAGCCATAAATCTTCCCCAAAGAGCCTCACAGAAGTACAAATCTCTTTTCTCAACAGTCCATTTGTAGAGATCTCCACTGCCAAGAGTTTTGACACCAAGATCTTTCTGCTTTGAGTTGCACCGGATCTTCATTGGGCTTGAGTTGTTTTGAGGCAAGGAATTGGTGATGTGAACAATAGCCAAAAGATTTTGGTCATGATCATGATCATGATGAACAGATGTTAATGTGGTTGTGAAAGAAGTTGCAAGAACAAGGAGTATGATGAAGAAGATTTGAGAATTAGTCATGATAAAATTGTTTTGTATGCTTTTTCTTGTCTTCCCTTTGGTATATATGCGCTTTTGTATGTAATAGGAGAAAAAGTAGATTAATTATCCCAATAGAATTTTTCTTGTAAACATTTATGTATCACGTTTGTTTTTGGTAGGCACGTCATTCCTTTTATGGTAATTTTCTCTAATAGCATCTTAATATATCAGAGAGACTCAATGTACAATTTTTTTATATATTTTCATATCTTTGTTAGGGGTGAACGGCAGGCGGTTTGATAGTTTTTGAGCGGGGGCGGTGCGATTTTTTTGCATAGCAGGTTGGCGATTAACCAACCCGCAAACCACCCACCACATGGCGGGCGGTTTTGGTTTGGTTTTGGGTGGTTGCGGGCGGGTGTGGGAGAGTTGAGGCGGTTTAGACCTATGCTATTGCCCAATGTAATTTTTTGGACCTTTTTTTTAGAAAGTGAAGAAAATTTGTAGAAAATATAAGATGATAATACATAAAGCATTCTCAACAAGTTTGATGCTTAAAGACAATGACCATATTCAAAAGTACAAATTAAGAAACATAATCATTCACTACAACAAGAAACATCAACTACATATAAAGTGATAAATAAAGTCAAGAGTCTATAAAAATTAAAGCCTATTCACTGGGTTCGAAAATAATAGAATGCTACAAATGAAATGATGAACAAAGTCAAGTGTTCTTTTTCTTTTAGGGCTTTCTCTACTAATTTACTTGATTTGAATTTTGATCACTTCACAAAATAATAGGAGAATTTTCAATTTCTAATATGTCAAGAGGCAGCCGAGCCCATGCTTGAAGTGTTGGATTGTTCAATCATCTCTAAAATAAAAACAAAATCAAATAAATGATAAGTTTTTAAAAAAAATATATAGGCGGGTGGGTGCGGGTTAAACCCGCCCTCAAAACTTAAAACCAAACCCGCCCTCAAAACTTAAAACCAAACCCGCCCACCAAATATATTGGTAGGCGGGTTCAACTCGCCCACCAGTGGGTTGCTAATGTAAACCCGTTTTTTTTAGATAGGCGGGCGCCGACGCGGGCGGTTGGCGGGTGCGGGGAGGTTTTTATACAGCCCTAATCTTTGTTTGTGGTTGAATTTTTTGTTTTATTTTTTTCCCAAAAAGAATAAATATGCTTAATTTTATATCTTGGAAAACTTGAGAGTAAAATAAATGTCTCCTGCCCCAAAAGAGATGAATGATTTATACTTTTGAAAGAAACAAATATAAGAATTTAACTAAAAAAATTATATTTTTTTCTTAAAAAAATGAGTAGGATTGTAATTTAAATAATAAGATTTATATCCGTTTTGTCAGTTGCATTTTTTTAACAAAATTTAACCAAACTTAATATTTAAAAAAAATGAATTACTGACAGTTAAACAAAAAACCAAAACAGCTTTTGCTTTTGCTTTAATACTGATCATTATATTTTTGAAAAAGATGTGTTATACTGCTTTTGAAACGTTTTTTTTTTAGGGAATTTGTAACGTTTAGAACTAAGTTTACCATTTTAGTTTTCCTAAAAATATTTTTCTGGGCCACACAAAGAAATAAAGTACCATGTACATACTGCACATCTTTATTATATATCTCATTTTCTTTTAATTAAAAAATATCTTCTTTTCAGTAATAACCTAGACCAATACTTTTTTTAAAAAAAAACTTTAGATTTTTGATGTCTTTAATGAAACAAATAGGAATCAAATCAAGAGGGATTTTAATGGATAAAACTGTTGGAATCAATTCCAATAATATATGGGCTAATATATTAAATAAATGTGCGTTAATGCTATCAAATAAGATTAGCTTAATTAAAGTGATCTAACAAAGTATAAAGTTTTGGATCTTAAAGCATCTCATAAAGTATAGGTACAAAATTATGTGTAAAGACTTAAAGTCTAATTTCTATTTTTATGATGGGCCAAAATAGAAAGAAGACAAATTTAAAATATTATAAAAGATTATGGTCCTTGAGTCATACGTTACGTTCTTTTCTGACATCCCACACTCAAAAAGAGGGAAAACTTCCTCTCAGAGAAATGGTATAGACTCAAAAGATCAAGAACTATGAATTTAACCGTTCTAATAGATTTAGATATGCTTTCGCTATAATTCCTGATGAATTAACATGAGTCTTGAGATTTGATAATGGTTTTCATATGTAAATTTTGTTCCTACAAAAACAAGTCTGGAACCAGGCTTTTGCTAAGCGACACAAGTTAAACTGAATAATATATGCAAAGAATAGAGTTTATTCGTCACGTCAAAAAAGATGGAATAACAAATAGGCCCCTAGTGATTCTTTGACCCACAATATCATCTCCAATGTCGGTATGATCTCTATAAAATCCGCAAAAAATAGTTTGTGGCATATAATTTATAAGACAAAAAGTCCTCTGTTCTTTTCTTTTTTTGTTTTTCCTAGGGACAAAATATTCAAATTCATTTCAACTAGACCAAAGACTTATCAGATGAATCTCGCTGCACACATGTCCAAGTATGTTTGTTTAGAAAATCAAGATGACGTGTGTCAAATGAATAAGTTAGCATCTAAGAAAGAGTCTAAAATAAATTTTGTATTTAGCATTTCTTATAAAAACGATTACCGCTATAACTTGGCGATAAATTCAAATTCACTACAAAAAGAAAAAAAAAATCATACTCTTGCCTCTAATATTGAGATTTAAAAATTATGATAAACTACAAATTGGAGGTAGGTTTCTTGGCATTGATGATAACCCTGTTTTTTAAAAATATTAGGCAGGATTGATTTCACATTAATTTCAGATTTGTTATATAAATGAAAGCAATATTGAAATGCTATATCCTATTTTGACTAAAATTCATCAGAGTTTCCGGGATATGTTTTAGTTTTTAATATTTGTGACAAATTAATTAGGAATTTACTTCACAATCACATGCAAGATTTATGACACTGAAGAGACATGAGAATGTTAATCAAGGAAAATTTATCTAGTACTATTATCTTATTCTTTTATTCACCAAATGTTTCGGAGTATGCTTTTCTTATTTCAATTAATTTTCACCTAACAATTGGCTGCATTTTCAAATTGACAATTGACACTCTAGTATCTCGGGTCAATAACATACCCCTTGAATTTTGAATTAATTATAATTACATCGCATGAGCTTTAATTTAATTAGAGTATTCTATTGTTTTACTCAACTATACTGGGCAGAAGCCTTTGTGTTTTAGTGGTGTGACCCTTAATTGATTGAATTTTTCATAAATTTCTAAGTGTTTATTAATAGGATGTTTAGCATGGTGGTGGAAACCGTTAATTAGTAGCATGTGTGAGCTTTATACTGTAATAATTTTTTTTGTTACTATAACATATGATAGCTTTACATTGTTTATAATTGAAAAAGTAGTATAGACCATCATTGCCAAACACAAGGTAAAAGAGAATATTAATGAATCATCTTTTAAAAATATAACACTACTTAAACAAGTATTATGAACAATAGTATGATACAACTTTTAAATATGACATAAATAAATTATTTTTTAAAAATATGATATAATATATAATTTTCTTTTTATTAAAAGAGCATAATATAGGTTCTTTTTATTGTGTCGAAGTATCCCCTTATTTTGGGCTTTTGACACACTTTTTTTTCTATACGTTTTGACATGCTTGTAATAATGATCTTGATCTTTATTAAGGGTCATGTCTTGTACTGCAAAGTCAGTCTCATTGTTTGTATTAGTTTTCTCGTGGATTAAAATCCCCTTCCCTTCAAAAAGAAAGGAGGAGAAAGAAAATAAAGATATCGCCAATCACCTCATGGACTGTGATTTGGTTGACCTCCCAATCTATGGTGCTTCTTTCACTTGATTTATATACATGATGAATAGGAAAGAAATGAAAATCCTAGCAGGAGAAAGCTGTCTTATAGTGTACCATGTGTTCAAACAGCTACTCTACATTTATTATTATTATTATTATTATTAGAAAATCATTTTTATCCGTATAAGATTATAACTCGGTTACTCATAAAACTTTAGGCTCCAATCTAATATATAGTATATTTTTTAAAATGGGTCATATTGTTTTATTAGTAGCAGGAATAAGATTAATGTAGTTGTTGTAGTTTTTTTTTTTTTTTGAACAATTGAAGGCAACATAATTGGTTGTAAGTCCCTCCACCCTAACCATAGGCTAAGGGTTTGAGTCATACTAAGCCCCACTTAAAAGTGGTAACATTCCTCGTTCTCTTGTATTATTTCTTTTTTTAAAAGGTAACTTTTATGTTTCTTTTTCATGTTTTCTTTAGAGTTTCTTATAAATTATTTTACGGATGTAAATAGTGCAGGGCAAATGGTGCACCAACACAAACACACCGTATTTATGTGTTTAGATAATAAAATCAAATAAGGAGAATGCATATCCTACGTAATTTTAAAATTATTGAATTTACTTTCTACACACCCCAATAGCTAAAGGTATGAATTTAAGCTAGGCTATATAGTCCATCCCATTGCCCATCCCTTTTGGGCCAGGCCAAAGATTTAGGCCAAGATTAGAAGCAGATCAGGTTAAGTTGGCCCAATTAGATATTTTTTTATTTTTGAAGTTCCCTTTAAACATATACATGGCGTAGGCCTAGCCATGTCTAAGGCTTCAGCGGGGCTGAGCCTTCCTTTTCATTAATAAGCTCTATTTTTCCTTTTGGCCCGTATGGGTTAGGCCGAGCGGCCTGAATTGCACCTTTACTCATAGTATTTGAAAATTACCCCAAACTATTTCTATAGATTATTGATTCTTGATCACTTCATTTTTATTTTCACACCTACTATTTCATTTTAATTTGTTACTTTAATATATATATATATATATATATATATATATATATTGTAGAATGTTTGACAACTAAATTTAGAGCTTAAAGTTGGACTTAAACTATAGAATATGAGATATTTATATTATAGCATACTATTATTTTATATTGTAGTATGTGAGAGTTTTATATTATAGTAATTGAAGCTTCTTTCCCAAACATATACATATATATATATATACATATTTGACGGTTTACATATGTATGAAGCATTTTTTGATATATAAAGAAAATTTCCAATAACAATCTGCCAAACGAACGCCTTAATTAAACTTCCACGAAAACCCGTCTTCGATCCTTGTCTACGAGACTGCCCCCACCATTCAGGATCGTACAAGAACCAAGCCACAAAGCCTTCTCTCCTTCTCCCTCTCCCTCCCTTACCTTTCACTAAAAGCAAATGGCAAATCAAAAAATAGGGGAGCCAACAAGGCCAAAAAGACTAGGCATCACACAAGCTCTACTTAGTGGAGACACTCTAAAAATATGAATAAACATTTACCAAAACAACATTATTGTCGATACACACAAAAAATAAAATAGAAGCTACCCATTTATAGGATATTTATAGGATTTTTAGCAAATGAGTTCAAACTCACACACTGTAACATATAGCTTTATTATAACATGTGAGAGATTTATATTATTCATAGTTTGAACTCATTTTTCAAGCATGTAGCCAAATTAGGAGAATTACACTAATTGAGCAGAATTTGATTCAACAATGATCGTGGATCAGCTTTAACCTGGCCATTTCATAAACTCTCAAAGCTTTAACCAGCCCAATTTCTTCTATTGCGTTCTTACACTATTTAAATTAGTTATTTTCTCCATCAAATAAAATGTCAGGTCGTTTTAAAGCCTACTTTATTGTCTTAAAAGTGGATTCTAACTCCCGAAAGTCTCTGCCCTAATACGTACAGCACCAGACCATCAACTATGACCCCATACGACAAATTCATCTATTTAAGTGGCATAACCAGTGATGAAGGCATAAGATTTTGTCCATGGGACCTAATAATAAGGAAATTATTAGTTAAAAACTTTTTAATATTTAGTAGGGATTATGTGCATATTGTTGTAATTGAAATACATACATATATATATATATATATAATATTTAGAAGGGGTTATGTGGACCTTGTACTTTTCCTATCTATTTTGGAGAGTAGTTTAAACCAATTGATTAGATCCAAGTCAATCCGTAATCCAATTTATATATATCGGATTAGGATTTTCCCAATCCAAAACTAAACTATGAGAGTCCCAATCCAATCCAATCCAATCTACGAACATCAGATTCTACAGATTAGACTTTACGGATTCATGGATTGGGGTTTAAACTAATTAAAAAAACTAAGAATAAAAAAAACATAATATAACATGACACAATTTATTAAATCCAATAAGTTACAGTCCGATCGAATCCAAGGCAGATAATAAACGAAATTATAGTATTACAACAAACAAACTTAATAAAACTACATGTATATATTAACTTAAACGAAATAGGAGGTAGATTTGGGCTTCATTTGGGCTAAGTTTAATTTTTTAACTTAATAAAACTGTAAGAAATTCTACTCTTAGCCTACACATATATATATTAATTTAAATATTAATATTAAAATCTAAGTATTATATATATATTGGATTCACAATTTATACAAATTCAGATATAACCTATAACGACCCGCCTTTTTGGGCCGCCAAACATTATTTCTTAACTTATTTCTTACTTATTGGTAAGAAAAATACTGAGTAATTTTTTTCTTTAAACATACTTTAAAACTGTTGCAACTTTCGTTTGCAACAATAATTGAAATATAGCTCAAGACTTGACTTTAAAATAATTGAAAACGTTTCTTAAAACTTACTAAGAAAACATTTACTTTCATAAAAACATTTTTAAAATAATTTAAAAAAACAGTGAAAACTTTTCCTTTCTGCAGTGGAAAACTATCGTAGTGGTATCTATACACAACCTTCGCATACATCCATTATGACATTGAGCTCTTCTACTAGTCTTATTGTCTTCTATAGAACTACCTATAGCATAAAGGAACTTGTAATGAATTTTCGCTCAGTAAGTTCAAACATAATTTTATAAAATGTTAAACACATTGATCGTAAAATATGTCCTTGAACCTTTCTCTTAAAACCTTTTTCATAAGCCTTCATTTGTAAACATTTTTTATAAAATGTTTTTCATGAACATTTCTCATAAAATATTTTTCAAAATGTTTTTTCATAAACATATCTCATAAATTTTTCATGGAAAGAAATGTAAACAAGATCATAATACATGATTCCATTTATGCAAATGTATGAACATCTATTTATGAGCTTTTTATGATCATTCATAACTTACTTAAAGTTCTTATCATCATTATTATCTTCTCTTTATCTTAAGGGTATAAGTGTTTGTATCAACATCATCAATCATTAGATCATAAACATAATGCTTCCTTTATTGAAGACTTAAGATCATCAAACAATGAAGTCATAACTTTGATATAACTTAATACTTCACATCAAGAAGGCTAGTACGACACTTTAATTATCACCTTTGATTTACTTTTTTCTAAATTTTAGTGAGCATATCAAATGCTAAAATACCATATGTTGTAACTTAATATTTACTTAAACATTGAACATAAGAATACAAACATATTGCAAATCATACCTTGAACTTATAAACATTATGCATAACATATGAAAATATACTTCAAACACAAAAAGCATTTGAAAATTACTTTCTTCATGTTGTAGATGAGGTTTGAAACTTATCTGGATAATACTATAGTATTTCAACTTTATCTATACCCTTCTATTAATTGGCTTTGTATCCTATTCAAACAACACTTGACTATTAGCTAACTTTTCTCGTTACCAACCTGCTTGACCAATAATACAACTTAAATGTTAACCATTCATTTCTTTTACTTAACCTCATTTCTTATTGGTTTATTTCTCCATTACTTAACTTGAACATCTTTTAGTTAAAATTCCCATCTCACTCGATAGTTTTATTACTTGACGTGATGCGGAACATTTTTTTCTAAGAGCATTTTGCTAATTTGGAGAGTTTGGGTCCATTTTAACAACTTTTTTAAAAATAACGATTTTACCCTTTATGAGTTTTTTGTAAACTTCGCAACTTGAACATTACTTGGCTAAACTTCTAATTTTACTTTGTCGTTCTGTCACTTAAAAGTTATGAAAAAATTCATACAAAGGGGAGTCTTTCAAAATCAGATGTTTTGGGATATGTTTTGGCCTTTTTATATAAAATGACCATTTTGCCCTTAACGGGTCTTAGAAAACTTTTGAAACCTGTTCTAAAATGAAACTTACATTTACTTTCTTCTCATAACATTATGAAAAACCAAACATTGGATTCCTTTTTCTAGAAAAAAAAAAACTATTTATCAAGACTTTGCGGTTTTGACCCGTAACACGAAAATCTTGGCGATTACGCCCTTAATATGTTTACTTACTTCACCCAACTCTATGCAATGCGCAACTGTTGATTCCATCTCAACCACATTATTCATTCTAGCCTCTCAGTAGTATTTCCTACAACATGAATTAACTAACTAAGCTATTGCCCAGTAAGTCCAAAATTGCTCTCACATTACTTTTTTTTTTTTTTTTTCTAAAACTCAATGCATGATACCAATTATGCTTATTTATGAGCATTATCTTATTCTCATAACTTGATTTGAACTAAGGGCCTAAGTGTATGTACCAAGTGTCTATAAAGGTCATCGTAACCAAGACCATAACATAACTTGAAGCCCCCGTCTAAGGTCAGGAAACTAGTACGACACTTTCTTATCTTATTTGGTGAATTATTTTACCAGTCCTTTAAATTATAGTGACATACCATTTATGACATTTTAATAACTTGATTGTGCATAACAAATGCATTTCATAAAATAATATGAATATAATATTTGAAAACTATTTTACCTATGCCATAGTGGGATTTGAAACAGACTTAAATCTCGTTGCAGATCCTATTAATCTATTCCCATTTTGATCGGATCCTACTTTGACAAAATTTTGTTATTAGCTAACTTCTTTATTACTGACCTATTTGTCCATAACAGGACTAAAACGTTAAAACGCTCATTTTGCACACTTAGTCGTTGTGACACGTTATCATAGGTTTACTTAAAACCAAAGCATTACCTAACTAAACTTCTAATTTCATGTTACTATTCCAACACTAATAGGTTGTAGGAAAATTCCCCCAAGGTGTGTTTTCCTAAATTTGATGTTTCGGGGGCCGTGTACGCTGTTTTTGAAAACAAAAACAATTTTGCCCTTGATAGGTCTTAGAAAACTTTTTGAAAGTTAAAACTTGCATTTTCTTGCTTATTTACAATGGTGTAGGTAAAACAAGACCTTGGTTTTTCTTTTGCAAAACTTTATGATTTTAACCCAAATACAAAAATCTTGTCGATTTTGTCCCCGAAACCAAAAATAACCATTTTGTACTATTGTACTCAGTTTTCGCAAGGATCAAAACTATCGAAATAAGCCCGTCAAAATCATTTTATTTCAAAATTTTTTCTATACTGGCACCATTTTGAAATTTCATGACTAAAATTTATAAAATTCATAACTCATAATCCATGCAAAATTTTCACAAACTGTTCATACTGTTTAGCAATTACTATGAGATTTACAACTTTTATGTTTTAACTTTTTCAAGTTCTAACATTTGAAGGGTGTTTCGACCACTTTTCAAATCTGTTGGACTATAAATTCAAATTTTTCAATATGATCCGATTAAAATCTTATAAAGTTTTGTTCACCAAAATCATTTATCTTGATATTCCTAATAAAATTTGTGTTTTGTCTGGAAAACAAATCGACTTTTGAAGTTTCAAAACCTTGATTTTTTGAAAACCCGTTAAACCTTGCATACTAACAAAGTTTGTAAACTTTCTCTTTTTAAGCACTTAAGGCCTAGCTTCTAGCATCCATCTACATCATGATTCAAATAAAAAATTAAATAATCATGCCATGATGTCCTTTATACATGCCATAGTCTAATCATAATGCAAACTATATATATATCTCATGAAAATAACACTTTATACTAATCAGGGTTTAGAGTTACACCAAAAGTTTTCCCAAGCTTTGAATCCTTCACTTAAGGGCTTCAAACCTTACTAACCATTCTTGACAATAACCATAGCAAATCCCATAAAAAACCCACTCAAAAACTTAAGAAAGACTAAAAAACACTTAAAAAAATTCAAGATCTTAACCTCTAAAGTTGCTCAAACTTGTTCCATCACACTTGAACTTGCTTCTGAGCTTGATTAGAGGTTGTATTTCAACAAAATATTGAGAGAGTTAAGGAGAAGACACACCAGTCAAGCAAATAACCATAGCAAATCCCATTTAAAAACTCAAAAAAAAAAAAAAAACCTCCAAAATACTTAAGAAAGAGTCAAGATTTCTACCTTCAAAGTTGCTCAAACTTCTTCACAACAGTTGAACTTGCTTCATGCTTAATTAAAGGTTGTATTTTAGCAAAATATTGAAAGAGTCATGGGGAAAAAAAGTGGCCATTTTTGGTGCATGGGAAATAGGTTTCTTTGTGTTTTTCATGAAGCAAAATGATGGAGAAAAAATGAGTAAAGGTTTAACCGCACTCTTAGCCACATTATGACACCTCACTCAGGACTAAAATGTCATAAAAATTTGCTCCTTTTAATGTGGCAAAACTGGGTCTTCAAGGGGGAGAAGTGGCCAATTTTCTATCTTAAAGCAGTCACTTTGATAGGTCCCACATAATTGCCAATGTAAAATTGAGGAGATATTTTCGTTAATAGTCTAAAATTATACTGACTTATTTTTTACCTATATTTTCTAGTACCAACACAGTAATTCATTTATCTATGTTTGGATATTTTCTGTATAATTGCTCTATATTATGTACTATTTATTTCTATGTGTCTATTTACACTATATACCAACAACAATTGGTCTGTAGAAACTTAAATCTTTACTAGTTTAGCTAACTGGAAAACATACAATTTTACACTGTTTTAGACTATGGCATGATATTCTATTTTTATTTACATTTCCTTCATAAATCCATATAACAAAATTTATAGTTTTTATGACATAAACTTCATTTTAAGAGTATTTTATAAATTTATGAGTATTTAAACTCACAAAATTTATACATTTTAAAATATTCCATATTGTACGAAATTAAACATAATGCACATATAAAAACTTTATCGTAATTATTCACATTATGTCATATTTAACAAAAATATAAATTATCAAGGGAATTCACTATTTAAATTTGAATTTAATTTTAGATTTAAACTAATGAATTTTTTATCATTAAAGCCAAAGACTTCGTCGACCTATAACATTGTGCGATGCTATGTAACCTATGCTATGGTGGAGATCTCTACATTGCCAAAGACTTGGTCGACTTGCAACACTGTGTAATGTCATGTGACCTGCTCTGCGGTGGGTTAACCTTAGACCCGTTCAAAGATTAGTACGTAGTAACCAATGCTTGAATTGTCCCGTTTGAATAGTTTTGTATTGTGATTTATAAGTTTGTCATTCAATTTCACCCATACCTTTAGTAGAGGTTTTGGTATGTCTTTCTTTACTCTTTGGGTGTTCATCTAATAGCACACTTAAAAAAACTAAAGGGAGATACTGCCAAAATTTTGACAAAAAGGGGCGTTGTGGGATGAATGACCCAATCCATAAATTATAATACTGAATAGGATAGGGCCTTACCTTGTAGGTTTGGAGTAAAGGTAATGCATAGAATTGCATGGATACATACATTGACATGACTTACTTTAATGATTGTGTCTGTTATTGTTTATAGTTGAAATGCCAATTGACAAAAGTTAGATTTATGTGAGGAGTCGATTGTCAGATGAGAATTGGGATGGTTGATATGCTTTATTGAGATCACATAGAATTATGTAAATGTAACTGGGTTTATTAATTTCCTTGTTTGAAGTGTAGAAATCATAAGATGCTGCCAGTAGAAACAGTGAGAGCGCACATACATTGATTTGGTTTTAATTCAAGCTCTAAATAGGATTGTATTCGAGCTACACTAAGTATTCGTCATTGAATTTCTTAGTGAAATTGATGCATCTAAAAGTTCTCTATAAGTGTCCAAATGAGTGCTTGGATGCTGCCTTGAAGTTATTGAAAGATGCATTCCCTGATGGAAACAAGTTACCTGTTTCTCATTATGAGTCGAAGAAGTTATTAAGTAGACTAGGATTGAGCTATGAGACAATTCATGTCTGTAAGTATGATTATGCTTTGCTTTGGAAGGAGAATACTGATCTACAGATGTGTCCAATTTATAACACAAGTCATTGGGCGTAGGTACCACATCGTTTCCTTAACAGTCTTCATAGAAAGTATTCTATTACTTCTCTTTCAAGGATCAATTGAAGTATCTATATGTTTCTCGTCCCACTGTTAAGGAAACGACGTGGCACCTACGTGGGCAATTGGAGGATAAAGACTTAATGTATCATCCAGTTGACGGTAAAGATTGGAAGAAGCTAGATGAAAAGTACCCTGACTTTACACATGAACTGAGAAATGTTTGATTAGAGTTAGCTGTTGATGGTTTCAACCCTTTTGGGAACATGAGTCTTTCACATAGTATGTAGCCAATGGTTGTCATTAATTATAATTTACCCTTGTGGTTATGCACTGAAGACCTATACAGGATGTTGACCTTGTTGAATCCTAGTCCAAATGCTCCTAGGAAGGATATGGATGTATTCTTAAGGCCTCATGTGGATGAGTTAAAAAAATTGTGTGTTAAAGAGGTTGTTTTGCATGATGCTTCTTCAAATACGTTGTCTTAGATACAGGTTGTCTTCCTCATGATAGTTAATGACTTTCCTTCCCGTAGAAGTTTATCTGGCTAAAATGGTCAATGGTATTCGACATGTCCACCCTGCAATGATGAAACCCCCTTTAAGCAGAAAAAAAGTAAAACTTGTTTGGTTAGGCGTCGACAATGACTTCTTATGACTCATAGGAGAAGAAACAATGAAAAGTTTGATGGTAAGGTTAATCGACAACATCCCCCACCTTGAAAATCTGTTTAGCAAATTTTGGCTTAGTTAGAAAGGTTGGACCTAAATTGCTTGGTAAACATGGAAAATATGGCGGTAAAAGGATGAAGGAGACATCCGACATAGCTTAATTAGACAAAGAAGAATATCTTTTGGTAATTCCCTTATTGGACCTCATTGTTGTTACTCCATGACTTAGATGCCATGTATATCGAGAAAAATATGTATGATAGCTTGTTGGATACAATTCTAAACATTGATGAAAAAAATAAGGATACAGTCAAGGTGAGGATCAACCTACAAAACATAGGAGTGCATAAGGAGTTGTATTTGTGTAAGGAAAGTGATTGTGGGATCAAACCACATGCAACATACACGTTGACCCCAGATGATAGTAAAAAGTTTTGTAAATTTTTGAAATCAGTATGATTTCTTGACGGATTTTTGTCAAATCGAAGGAAAAATGTGATTGAGGATGACCATAAGATTAATGGGTTAAAATCACATGACTGTCTTGTCATAATGCAGCAATTATTACCAACTAGGATTCAACCATTCATGAAAAAAGAGATTGTCAATGCAATAACAGAACTAAGCAATTTCTTTTAGTTGATATGTTCAAAGACATTGAGGATAAGTGATTTAGAGAAACCTAGCAAGATTTTGTTCTTATTTTGTTCAAGTTGGAAAAAATTTCCCTAGCCTTTTTTGCTGTTATGGTTCATTTAGTAATGCATTTGCTAGGAGTCATGGTTCATCAAGGAGGACCTGTTCATCGAGGAAGACTTATTCATTTAAGATATCTGTATCCATTTGAATGCTTCCATGGATTATTGAAAAACTACATCAGGAATCATGCATGACTAGAGGGAACGATTGTCAAGGCATATTGATATAGTTATGTCAAATAGAATTGTATCACTTAATCAAATTCCCTAATAAATAG
Organism: Artocarpus heterophyllus; assembly: GCA_025403435.1. Taxonomy (NCBI): domain Eukaryota; kingdom Viridiplantae; phylum Streptophyta; class Magnoliopsida; order Rosales; family Moraceae; genus Artocarpus; species Artocarpus heterophyllus. The sequence goes on from CM046342.1 coordinate 11,769,736, forward strand.
TGACCAAATAAAGGTGCTGAAGGACAACAGTTGGACTGAATCACTGGATGAAATTCATGCGATGGAATTTCCAAAGTAGTTTTAGAATAAGATATACCCTTAATTTAAATTATATACATTACAAATTGGATACAAATTGACTAGTTATTTTTAATTTCTAAGAAATATTTACTATTGATAGATGTTTAATCTTCGAGAGCAGAATACACTAGAGTCTACTGATCAATTGGTTTCACTTTCATGTGGTTCAAGCTTTTTTGTTAGAAGGTATTCTAGTTGTGTAGTGCATGGAGTGTTTTTAACATACAATCGAGATATTAATCGAAGCACTAGGAATTCTGGTACTTGTGTTCATGGACTAGATAATCATACATATTATGGAGTCTTGGAGTATGAATTATCTTACATAAATGACAATTTTGTTATCCTTTTTAAGTGTAAATGGTTGAATACTCTAAGAAAAAAATAAAGTTCAACAATACAAAAATAGAACAAGTATTTTTGTTAAGGACTTATGGCACTAGAATGGACCATTCATACTTGCATCTTAAGCAGAACAAGTATTTCATGTAGATGATTTGTTTAATGGTGCAAATCGGAAAGTAGTTGAATACATTGGACATCAGTATATATAGAACTTTCCAAAAACGAATATGGATGACATAACAGTAGTTCAAGATACCAAGTCTACAAATGTTGACTTAGTAGTGAAACTACCAGAGATTAACACCTTGACATGGAATCAACCTGATATATCATCTAATGTTATTACACCTGATGTTGATGTAATCTTGAGAGACAAGTACACCATAGAAAATGATGAATTTGATATGTAGGGAGAGGAGGATGAAACTTTAGATGAGTACGTTGAAGAGGAAGAAGATAACTTTGAATATGATGATGACATAAATAATGATGGCAACATTCATGACATTAATAGTGACGATGAATAGAAACTATATATAACAACCCTTGTTTTTCTTATTATTTCTTTTTAGTGTCAAAATAAAACATGAATGTAAAGTATTTATATAACAAGTAAATATGATATTAAACTACTTTGAATTTGTTAGCAGACAATTATGTTTAGTCTAGTAGCTACTTGTGCTAGCTTTTCTAAAGTAGCACAGCCTCTACCCGATCATTGTGGACTTTCTTTACATGTGGGTATGCTACAACCTAGATATAAATTTATCAAAATTTTTCAATCAATATTATATAAATAGTAAATATGATAGTAAACAAATTTTAATCTAAAATTTTGATTGATGTTTATAGTACCGAATGTCGCACCTCGAAGCATATAGGTCAAAGAAAGGGCAAGAGTCATGACATCACCACATATGTGGCGAAAGAAGGAAAGATTAACCTCAAATTTGAGGAGGAAGCAGGTACCTGGAAGGCACTTGGCCAGTTTGGTTCTTAGTTTGATAGTGTGGTCGGCATTTACACCAAGGATGCATGTGAGTCGTTTCACGATGCTTGGAAAGATGTAGATGCCCGATACAAGAGAACAATGCAAGATTGTATGCTGTATTCATCCAACTTCATCTCTGTAAATCCTCCCCAAAGTTAAACATAGTAAAACTACTTAACATGGTAAATGTGTTGCAGAATTGGTTTAACCTCGATTACAACTAGAAGAATGTTATCCTTCATGCTATAGTTGATAAGGAGGCAGCTAAATGTTACAATTACCTAAAGAGTGATCTCCATGAATACTTCAAAGCACTTGGTGGCACAGTAAAGGAGCGTGTAGTTAGAGCCAACCCCCCAAAGAACCTCAAAAATCGAGATCACCAAGGGCCCTTGCTGCGGTAGGTTCATGTCGACCAAGTTTCAAGTAATTTAGATTTACTAAGTTGGTGATTTATTATATATATATTAATTTCAATTTTGCTAATGATGAATATAATTATAAACCGAAAAAGTTAGACACAAATAATAAAAAAAAAAAACATGGCAACCAAAAATGGTTAAGCTTTCATGGGCGGATATCATGCTCCTAGCATCGCAACAAGAAGGTTGGTAAGTTTTTTTAATTATGTCCTTATAAAAGTTAACTTTGATAATCTAATATGCTATTTTAACACATTCAAATTTTTGGATAGGCCAACAAGGTGATCGAGCAACAGATGTCTACCATAGACAACTAGGCCGACATGTATCATCGTGAGGATACTTAGGTTAACCCCCAAGTACAATAGACTTTTGTAAGTATTTTAAATAGTTAATACTTCCTTTTCTTATTCAAATTATTCTGTATATTTATACCATGCATTTACTTTTGTTTGTATAAAATACGATGGAGGGGGAGATAGAAACTCAAAGGACACAATCTGCTTCCAGTTCAACTACACCTATGGTTAACAAGGAAGGAATTTTAGAGTAGGTCCTGCATACACATGGAGGATGCAAGATTGGAGTAGGCCCAACACTCCTACGAAAGATTCACTTTGGCGCTGTCATGTAACTCCCGGTCAGTTAAACATATTTGGGACGTGTTGATTTGTACGTGGAAGAATATTTGCATAGATTGTATAAGCAAAACATGCAAATGTGCAAGAGCCAGAAGAAGATGAAGGAGTTGCTTACCCAGTTACACCCTAATGTCCAATTCCTACACTTGACTTGTCTTTAACCTTATGTCCCTCTAGGTTCTCCGCCTCTTCTACACACTGCTGATGATAACAAGATGACGCCAGTGATGTTGCAAATTTAGGGGATTAGATTGTATTTTCCTTTTTATTTTTTACACTGTTTAATATTTTTACATATTATGTTTGTTTTTATTTTATTAGTGAAACAATTTATTATCATTTGTCTTTTTTAATATTAATTTATTATTATTATTATTATTATTTGATTAGTTCCATTAAATTTTGAATTTAAATATATTGCATTAAAATTCATTAATACATTTATTTTAAGAATTTAGTAAAACATATTAAAAAATAAATTTATTATAATATTATAAATATTTAATTAAAAGAAAAAAGGAAGGTATTTGCGACAACACCAAAAAAGTATTAGCGACGATATATTTTTGAAATGTCATAGCTAAAAATTGACGCCACATCAACCCAACGAAGCTGTCGACGACATAATTGTAGTGACGTTTTTGTGACGATTGTCATTGCTAATGTAATTACAACACACGGTCGTCACAAGCAAATTTTTTGCGACTAACTATTTGCAACGATATATTTGCGACTATTTGTCATTGTAAAAGACTTATTTGCGACGAGACAATCTTAATCAGAGGAATGCCCCTGTAAAATTTCCCAACAAGTAAACAAAAGCAGCAGTACCTATGGGAACAGATAAAAAGGAGACGCATCAAATGGAATTGGGGCCCTGAGAAAGGAGTCAGGGAGAGCATTTAATGACATAATTGCACGGTTGAATTAATGTGGAAATATGCTTGTGGGAGGAACACTGTTGGGGGAACAGTTCCCAGATAGAAAGACTTCAGAGAAAAGAAAAAAAAAAGTATACCTATCTTATGTTTTTCTTTTATAGTGGATATAATGTGAGGGGAGAAGATACATCTCAATCACTTTTGTTGTTTTTTGACAATGATAAAATACTTCACCGATAGTGCAAATACTTGATTTGTCCCTATCTTTGTTCATTGGAACTTTATTGGTATATTGGAAATGTGTGTCTATGTTTTTGGGTACGTAGTGAGTTGATGTTCCACTCTCTTGCAATTTGAGGTCGTGAGAGATAGAACTCCTTGCCATGGCCATGTGAGACATGATCTTCCTTAAGAACAGTAAACCCATTTGAGAATACTTAAGTTTAAGTGACAAACTTGACATATAACAGTAAATCCCAAGATCTATTCAACAATTAATTATGTTGTTTGTTATAATTTTGTTTGATTTTTTCCCTGTCAAATCGTTTTGACTGGATATCATAAATGCTTGTTAATGTAGGAACGTATTCTCCCCACAATAATAGAAAATCCAAAGTCCGATTAGATGAAGGCTAATGCCTTAGCTCCACGTTCCTTTTTGGCATACTGTATCTTGGTAAGACAAATAGAAGAGAGATAGTTTCTTCATTAAATTCCAGTATATACTCGACAGTAATATGGATGGAATTGAACATAGAATACCCAACCAAGTAAGAATGTGGTGGATTGAACGGGTAAGAGGGTGATAGGTTAAAGGAGAGATCTCGCGCTCAAATCCTGGAGCAGCTAACATTATATTAAAAGAGTTCATGCCCAGTTTTATAAACTTTCAACAAGAGTGATGCCTTTCCGACTGTTTCAAGTCACCAACCTTAAGAGTACTATGTGCCAAATAGATGAACAGATTATTCAACACTTTTACCTAGTGACCAAACGATTTGACGGCTTCTACAAATCTTTAGAAGAATCTCGAAAATCGAGTAACTAGCTATAAATCTACCGTGTCTCAAATGGCTTGTTGCACGACATACTTCATCTCTCAAGATCCTTAGAAATATCCAAGCAGGTTTTGCTTCCGACTCTACATTCAAATGATGTTTCGTCCAACTTCAAGACCCTAGGGGTAATAAGTTCAATGTAGGTTCCCTTTGGTGGTCAGTCGAATTTGAATTTTAATGGTAGAATTCCGAAACCGGCGCCTAAGTATGAAAGAAGCTTAGCCCCAATGCATTTCTTAATTAGTTAGAAAGGCATATTTGAAGCCAATTTTTAGTGGTATTAGATAACAAATGCACATTGGTCTTGATAAAATGAAAGTATAGTTGGTCCTCATACGAACTATTGAAATAACAAGTCAAAGTCACTTTAAGCATTTGAACCAATGTGAAAGAAATTTGGTAGACAACGTGTTCTAGAAATTATCCAAACCAATTGCCAGATCAAACTCTAGAATCTTCGACAAGCTACTTTTTGTGTAACTGACCAAGTCCTAAGTAATGTTTGGTTTATCAATTTGAACTAGTTTTATTTCAGTGTTTTTTTTTTACAAAATTTAAATTGTTATAAAATATTTTTAGTTTGAACCGGTGATCCAACAACATCCTTTTAGGTTGAGGATTTCTTGCGATTTTCTAGCTAGAGAGCCTTGAATTAATGTACCACTTGTAAGGTTATTCAGAATAACAGTTTCCTCAAGAAAAGAAAGGGTAAACGATCTTCTTCGCATGCTTTTGGATTATGGTCTCATCGTGTAGATAAAGGTAGAGCTTGTAATTGAGTTAAAGACTTGGTTGATAAATAAATTTTTGAAATTCTAATTCTTTGCCCTAAAGTTCTCGTTCTCTCCATAGAATTTTATGTTCTCTCTCATTTTGTCTTTCTAATATCTCTTGGTCCTATTTCTTAAATCTACCAACACCCGCTTGGTTCTACATGATCACCATGGTTAATGAACCAATGTTAGGGATCCCTTTTTTATTTGGTTGATAATCAGTTTTCTATTGGAGAAGCAAAAAACACTTGCTGCAATTCAAGATTTCGTCAATGAATGATGTTAATTAAAATACTTGTTTCTCTTTTTGCTTTACATTTGTTTGAGTTGGATAAAAAACATGCATTACTCAGTTGCAAGTATAGCATAACGATAAATCCACATCCGACTCTACTAGGATTTGAATATTCTGAAATTTAAGTTAAAAAAAGGCACATCAAATAGCTCCTCTAAGGATAATAATTAAGCATAATATAACTTAATTATAGACACATGATTAGCAAACTAATGGAAACTCAAAAAGGAACGAAAAGAAAAAGCAGTGCATGCCCATTGGAAACAATGAGTTCTTCAACTTTTGGTGTGCAAATCTCATCTCAATAACTCACTTGCTCCACCACTGAAATAGGAATTCACGCTCAAAAGCATATCTCAACTTATCCTTATATATCTCTCAATATATATCAACATGTTGGGAATGTTGAGTTGCCAAGCACTAGCTATAACATGGACATTAGTTCTATTCTGTCCTTTTCCTTGGACTTTATATCTTATCTAATAGTACTGATTTATCATATTAATACAAACGATATATATATATATATGTAACAAGCTATATGCCTAGCTAGGTTAATTATATGCATATAGAAAGCAGATATTGTAAAGGGTGAACAAAAAACCCGCCAACTTATCTGTCAGTTGCTGTGGTCGATGCCACATCATCAACCCACCAACCGTTAATCTCAACTCACCAGCCCATAGTGTGGGCGGGTTGCGGTTTCACAATGATGAGAGGGACGGGCGGGCGGTGGCGTTGGCTGAGTTTTTGTTCACTTCTTAATGTGTATACATGTGCAGACATGATTCATGTACACGTACTTGTCTTTGCGTTTACCATATCATGTATGCCTTTACAGAACAATTGAGAAGGGAAAAATTTTAGTAAGTTTGGAAAAGACAAACTACCCTTAGTCTCACCCAGCAGGGTTATAATGTTGACTAGGAATTGTAGCATTTTGGGGTTTCCATGGAATTTGAGTGGAATAAATCGTGGCATGGTCTTTGGGTCCTGCTTTCACTAGTCATGTTCTCTTAGATTTATGTTTGTCCTTTTCAAATGGACCATAATTGTTCTTTTCATGATCAAGAAATTAGAGCAATTCTATTTCGCCTACAGTGTTTGGATCAAATCCACTTTAATAACAGTAGCATCATCTATCCAACTAAAATAGCAGAGACCAAATGCTGAAGAGTGTTTGGAAACTATTTAAACATCAAAACTTTAACTGCTATAATATTAAGGCCCTCACAAGCCACAATGTAAAGCAAAAGTATGCTACAGTATAAAGCTCTCATATGCTACAATATTTAAGTTTCAACTTTATTCTAAACACTCTCGATTTCATAATTAAAACACCATATAGCCAACTTTAAGAAATTCTAGAGGAAAAGGTTCCTAATTGTATATTTGCATATGTGCAAATTAAATTGAACCCAAAAGTCGAACTTAGTTTTGCTAAAGTGAGATCAAGCCGCATTATAGTGACTTTTAATTTGTAAACAGAATTGTCCTTTCAACTCTTTTTTTGATGTTAGTTATTTTCCCCCATCAATTTTTTAAAAGAAAAATTAAAAATAGAATTATCCTTTTACTTAACTACAAGCACATTGGTAATCTAAAAGGGATAAATGCTTTATAGATACATCTTATTTTCTGCTATTATCTCACGAATTCAGCTTTTATGTCTTTTTTTTTTCGAGTTCCTTTAATATTATCATATCACATAAACTATATTATTTTAAACAACATGAGCCTTAAGTTTGAAAATACGAAAATATATATGTTCAATCTAGCATATTATAAAATAAACAGTGAGAAACTTAGGAAAAGAATAGAATTAGTGCATATCATTTCCAAACTACATGTTAGAACACGCAAATTTAAAATAAAGGGGACATGTAAGCTTAATTCTTGCTACATATAAATTAATCGCCGAACCTTTCGGAAGACACACAAATTTAAATTGATATTATCATACATTAAAAAGATATCAAACTTTCATGCAGTACTACTCAATTGTTGATTGAACCCTTGAAGCATGGCGAGTACCATATAATATATATTCCCGCACATATATATAAATATATATGTTCATGTATACACTTACATGCTATGTATATAACATACCTAAGGCCATGAGAAGTCCTTTTTCCAATTGACTTCATCACTACTGAAGAAAAATCCGTTCTCAGTGACCAACCAAGAACACTTCCTGAGAGGGCTACAACGACGAACATCCCTTTGAACCTTAAAAGCATCAAATCTTTTTCTCTTCTGGTCCCACTTCATTGTACAAACAAAATTAGGGTTTCCCCACAAATCAGTCCTCAATCTCCAACTAAAGTCATCTCTCTCCTGAAGGGCACGTCCACCTAGATCACTGTGCTCTGAGGAGCACCAGATCACCAGCGGCAGCGACGAGTTGTTGGTGAAGCCATTGATAACACGGACATCGTACTCCGTCCCGGACGACACGAGGAAGTTTTGTCCCGGTGGAGAAAACGAGATAAAGATTATGAAAACGGCGAGGAAGAGTAGGATGGTTAGGCTTATGAGTTGCTTCCTGTTCATTTTTTTAGATGGTTGTAATGTGCGTCGCACGAGATTTGATTTTGAAATTGGAGAAGAAGAGAAAAAGGAGAGGAGGGGCTATTTGAGGAAGGAAAATGGAACTGGGTTTGTGAAGGAGCAGTGTTTGTCTGGAATCTATATGGTAAGAAGATCATATAATACGTGGTAGTGTGTGTGTGTGTGTGTGTGTATATATATATATATAAAATATTATGGATTGACAACCTTTTGTTATTAAATCTGATTTTTTGTTAGGTGCATTTATGTTTATTTGTTTATTTGTTTTTTGCTATTTATTCAGTACGGTAAACAAAGAAAGATTTAATTTCTATCGTGGGGTTATCGTATAAAGAGACGGATTCAGATTATTTGTTCGGCAATCAATCACATTTTGTGGTATAATTTAATCAGTGATCATGAAAAGATCAACTAAAATATAACATAAAATTTTTGAATGTTGATTGGTAATACACCATCTTAGACACCAATATTGTACTAGTGATTTGAGCATAGGAAGGATTAGTTAGTGATGTAAGAACGGGCTAGCCTGGCCTGTTCTCCTTAGGCCCATGCGGGCCACGGGCTAGGCCGGCTCGTATTAAAATTATTTTGACCCGGCTCGGCCCTCAGGTCAATTTTACGTGGCCGTGCCATGTAGTGCTGTGGGCTGTATCGGACCGTACCGTGGGCCTTGAATGGGCCGGGCCATCTTGGCCCATCATGAGTTTAAATGGGTCAGCTCATCTAAGCATGTAAATTTTAATTTTTTAATTTTTATTTTTCAAACAAGTTAACAAATATAAAAGTTTGAATAACTAAGAGAAATATAAAAATGGATATTTTATTTACTATTGTCTCATTAAAAACCTTTCCAAGGAAAACCCAATAAGAAAAAAGAGCTTGCTAGGCATATTGTAAAGTGATATGTGAGGCCTTGTCTTAGTTTTGCTTCTTCATGCCTACAAGCCAAAAAAAAAAAAAACCTTGCTATGATGTGATGTGTGAGGCCTTTTATCGAAAAAGGTCATACTCAGCCATGTTCACTCATAAATAAACATGAAAAAATATATCTAAATATATATATATATATATATGTGTGTGTGTGTGTGTGTATATATATATAATTGGACCACAATAGGCCTTTGGTGGGCTGGCACATTGTAGGCCTGTATGGGTCTTACATTGGCCAAGATGGGTCAGCCCATTATGGGCCTAGACAGGCTGACTCGGCCTGGCTCGGCCCAGACCGGCCCATGATTTTCCATGGGCCGTGCCGGGGTCGGCCCATGGGCTAACGTATGTTGGCCCAGCCAAGCCCACAAGCCCATCACTGTAGCAATACTGGCCCAGTCCATTGTTGCATCTCTAGAATTAGTAGGGAATTATTAAGTACTATATTAAAGAGACACTATAATTTAGCCAAAAAAAAAGTGAGGATACATTACATAGTTTGTTTCTGGCAATTAATTGTGTTAAAATATATAATTACATAATGTAGAAGACAGAGGAAAGAAAAATTGGAGGGTTTGAAGTTAGAAATTGTGGTATAATAATGAATAATGATTTATGATGTATTTGGAAAATCTAAAAATGTGATAACAAATGCCATTTCTGTAGTCTACTATCTCTTTTTGTCATCCAAATCCAAAGACTTTCATTGGCGTTAATTGCACGCTGATTCTTGGCCTTTTAGGTGTAGGTTTTAGGAAGATCCAAATGAAGAAAAAAGTGAACCATTTATGGCAAGAAGATATTGTTATTAATTAGTCAAATCTTCCACGCACCAACAATATTTCCATTTCCTTCGATGAAAAATGATAAAAAAAAATTAAAAATTAAAAAAAAACAATGTCTATTTGATAGTGTTTTTAAAATAAATAAAAATGATTTTATTTTAAAAAATAAGAATTTTTTGAGAACGGTGCTAAAAATGTTTTTAAAATTTTTATCTAAAAAAATATATAAAAACATTTCAAAAAATTCTCAAAACGATAACAAACAAGGCAATATTGCCATTTTGAACTTTTGCTAGCAAAACCTAGCTTGCAAATGTCCAACTTGCTATATATACACACACGTGTTATCACTAGAAATGCAAAATGTGAAGACCAAATATATATGCACCACCTGTCCCATTGTCGCCAAGTTGGGCATGCCTGGGTACAAAAGATATGTATGCATACCAACCGTGATGGAATCAGAATTTTATTTGATTTTAGGGACATAAAAAAGATCATAAAAAATCAAAATTTAAAGAAAACAAATATTATTGTCATACTTATATTGAATATCTTGTAAAATGAAGATATTCCTACTTTCTTGATCGTTTGATTTTTTTTTTTTTTTTTGGTGTTCTTTTCTCATTAATATTGGTTTTAGATTTTGAACTTTCCAGTGTTTTTTTTTTTTTTTTTATGCCTTTACTACAGCTATCGTCTTATCAAATGGACTAAATAAAGGTTGGATTCTATTAGTTTTTAGAGTTTTAGATTTAGAACTTAATGAATCTAACAAAATGAAATTGATTCTTTTTCCCTTAAAGACCAATTTCTTTTGCTAGATTCAGAAATATAAATATAAATTGGCATATATGTGGTGACGAATGAACGTGATCGACAGGTCCCATGTGTCTCCTGCTCGCCTCTGGTACTTGCATGCTTGCTGAGTTGAGTATGGCGTATGCAATGCCATGGTTATATCTCAGCACAAAAAATCAGAGAAATTAAGTAATTAGGATGGGTGCTATACTTCTTGCATTAATATGAAAAAATCATTTTCACCTTTATTTTTTGGATTTTTATTATTTTGGTACCACGTGTTTTAAGAAAACATCACGTTAGTACCATGTTGTTTAGACAATAATATCAAAATGGTACCTTCTAGTTTTCAAAAATATCATTTTGGTACCTCGAGTCCATGTTTTATGATGTAAAATTTCCTTTTTACCCCTTGTTAATGAACTACAAATTATTTTGTTAAAACTATAAAAGAAAATAAACAAAAATGATGCCAAAAAATGAATAAATCCACATTTATGCTTTTTTATGAATTTTTTTAATCTTTTGTTTTGATTTTCTGTTATAGTTTTACCAAATTAATTTTAGATTTACTAATAAAAGACAAAAAAAGAAATTTCAATCAAAAACATGAACTTAGGATGCAAATGTGGTGTTTTTCTGCAACACAGGTAGCAAAATGATAATATCTTTTTGAAGAAAAATGAGATACATACAATAACAAAGTCTATTTAAGATGAAATTCTCTCCAATGAAATAAGTTCACTATCTACCTAGGGAGGGAAACTTACTAGACCATGAGCGGCTTTATTAGCGAGCAAAAGATAGTCCTTCAAATAAGTGACATTTTATCCTCGAAGGATAAATAAATAAATAAATATATATATAAGTAACCTTTCATATCATCCTTTAAGTGATCATGAGTTAGCTACTCAAGAGTATTTTTTGAGTATGTTTAGTACAGATTTTGTTTGTACTTTTGGTCAGTAGTATAATGACCGAGAAAATTTATTAATTTAAGTCTGAAATCAATTCAAATTTAAAAAATGAATTTTCCACGAAAAATCATATTTTGTATAATTATAATAAAATTTGAATTATTTACAAATAATATATATGTGCATTATGAATGTAAACTCTTTTATGCAATATGGAGTAATTAAATGTGCAAATTTTATAGGTTTAATTACTCAAAATTTTATAAAATACTCCTAAAATGAACTTTATGTCAGATTAGTTATAATTTGTAATATAAATTTATGAAGAAAAATATCTTAAAAGTGTTTCCTTTGTAAAAAAAAAATGGTTGTTCCTTTCTATAACTTAAAGAAAGATAATTAAGATAAAAAAGAACATCAAGTAACGGTCCAAAAAATCATGTCATCACAAGTAGAAGAAGAAGAACAAAAGCTATAACTTTTCAGGAAGTATTTAAAACCCTATTTTTAAAAGAGTTTTAATGGTCAAAATGGTTTTAATTTTTTTAAAAGTTATAAAAATATTATATTTAAGCTTATAATATATTATTCACTTTGATATAAATTTTAAAGCATATTTTAGAAGTGCTTTTCTAAAAAGCTATATTTTTTGTCTTTGATAGAAGCACTTTTGAACAGCAAAAGCATTTCTGACATATCATTCAAACATTTATAGAAGCAACTTTTGAATTTAAAAAGTTAAAAATAACTTTTAAAAAACCCTCCCAAACGGGCGCTTTTTCTAACTTAGGGTAGAGAGATTTCAACTCTCGACCCATTAAGCCTGTTACGTACCACTACAAACAACCATTTTTGGCATTACAATCCAACAAGGTTGGATAATGGTGATAAAATGACATTTCTTCAACCAATAAATTCCAATATTGTTCTAAATTTCCCAAAAAAAAAAAAAAAGATAGTTGAAACCACATTGTTACATGAGCATTGTTTAACAATTGAGTTTACAAATTCTTTGCCCTATATATAACAAAAAATATGAATTTTTCTTATTTAGAGGACATATATAAATTCTTGAAAAAGTTAAATCAAATCTTTGTATTTCCCCAATTTGAAAAGCGTAAAAATAAATTAAAATTAGAATTAATGATTCAATTTTTTTCTTTTTTTGAATGGCAGATTTTGTTAATCAATGTGATTATTTCGTATCTGTTTTAGGAAACAGGTGTAATTTAATTAACGTACCACTAATAGAAGCATTTTGGTGATTATTCCCGACCCAATAACATTAGAAGTTTCAAAGTATATCTCTTTTCTTTCTTTCTTTTTTTTTTGTCCCTAGTTGATTACATCAATTCCTTAATTTAGTTATCTAGTACATGACAACTATGAGAGATTGTGATCAAAAGGCAATGACATAGCCAGATGGGGCTTCAATAAAATGAGATTAAATTAAGGCCACGTAGTTCTTTTGTTATTGGACATGAACACAACAAAGTCGAGTTAATTATATCCCAAGGATAAGCACTTGCACTACTCCTCTCAACTAGTCAAAGAGCCACTCATTATACAAACGTATATGTTAATGTTTAATTGAAAACAATAGTATTATAATGTAACGAGCATGATTGGGAGAATGCCTTTTTCTTTTCTGATTAATGATAATCTTGCTGTCTTTTCCCCAAATCTTATCTGCCAATATTTTGTTCATTTTCTAATTATCTTTGAATATCTTTAGAATAAGAGGTCTATTTTTTTTCCTCCTTATCCTGTATGATCTTATCTTGTGAAAATTTATGTTGCAAAAAATTGCACAATACGAGTGTATGTTATCATTCAAACAAGTAATAAAATAGTGGCTGATATCGAATTTCTCTAATTTAATTATCAATCTTTATCAATTATTAATAATCATATCTCAAACATGTAAATCCTACATCTCTGTCAAGATTTTAATAAGTTGAAATTCATTAAGAACCAGAAATCACAAATGCTACACAAGCCTCATAATTATCTCTAATTTATGATATTCTAATAGTATTTAATCATGGTTTAATTTGATAATCGCTTCTCAGTCTCAAATCAAATAACAAATCATGTAATTATTGGCCAAACAATCACAAGCATTAAGAACAATTGAAACATTTAGTCATCGGCTAGGCGCCATGGCTTCCACTTTAAAATTGTCGAAAAAGATGTGAACATTTTATACATCAATCCTCAAACTTGCTCAAAGACCTAAACAAAGACAAAAAAAGAAACAAGAATTAAAATAACTAAAAAAAATAAACTAAAAATAAAGTTTAGAAAGATTGGGTTGTCTCCTAAGAAGCACTTGATTTATAGTTATCGGCTTGACTATTAGAGAAGTGCTCATCAAAGAATAGTTTTCACCCAAAGTAAAAGTCAAACAACACCACATATGTGTCTTGGTTATGAATGCCCATAAGCTTGGCAAGATTTAAAAGTGATTCGCACGTTCCACCAACAAAATATGTCTTTAAATGATGTGCTTTTGATAGGAGTTTCATTATTAACAGGAGCTTAAAAAGGGTTATATATGATGATGGTGATGTCTATAACCAATACGTATCGGTTGGTGATCTATATGTTAAGACCATTGATGAGCTCAAATCAATGGTCTCTTGCACTTCTACATCCTCTAACGACCCTCCTGCCTTCTCTTCATGTAGGAATTCCTCTAATAATCCTTCTGTTTGATCTTCACTCTCCACTTGGCTATCCATTACCATGCTTGTAATTTGGACTTCATAGAACTTATGGCTTTGGATGGACTCCTTTTAATTTAGAAAGTGTAAATCGTTGTTGACTGAGCAAGAGCCCAACTTAGCAAATGTTTAGGCTAAAAAACTTTAAAGGATTCTTGTTCTTCATCTTGAGGCTTTATTTCCTCTAGAGGCTCAAATTCTCGAGGTTCCATACAATCACTATCAAACAAAACCACATCCCTTATCATTCCATGGCCACCACAAGGAAATAATGTTGCCACTGTTGGGTTTTGTTGGATTTTGTGATTCAAATAAGCAGCAAAAAATCAAAATTAATTCCCACAAAACCCTCGCAAGATCCATGCAATTCGATTAGACTGATAGAAAAGTTATAGAATCTTACCAGGATAATAAAAAGGGGTAAGATTTTTGGAAGAAAGAAGTTCACTCCGGTGACACCCTAACTTGAGCTATTTGTATTCAAGATCGGATTCAGACGTTGTTATTGAGAGCATCGCCCTATGACAGGTATCCATACGAACAGACTCTGTCAAAAATGAATTGGTGTGCTGGCACCCTTTCCTTTGCATTAAAATGACTCTCTCTAATTTTTAGGGTTTTTAATGTTCTCATCTTTTCGAATAATAGAACGTCTTCTTTCTTCTTAATTCAGCTAGAAACCCTAAAATATATATATATATATATATATATATATCTACTAACTTCGAGATAGAGTCAGATTTTAACTAGGGTAAATTGTAATTGGAATATAATTCAGAGAATCTAGACAAAATCTGTAATTCGAATATGATTCAGAAAATCTAGTAATATCTATAATTTGAATATGATTCAGAGAATCTAGATAATGTCAGATTCAATGAACCTAGACATATCTAGTACTTCGAATCTGGACATTATTAGGTTCATTGAACCTAGCCACAGTAAATCCAAAATTTGTTTTTGGTCTGTTCTAAGTATGCAACCCTGTAGGTTCACATAACGTTGGTAGTGGGCTTAAAATTCTGTTTCTGGCCCACAAATCATAAGCGGCCTCTAGCAAGACATTATGATTACCCAAGTTATGCGAATGTCAATAATCTGATACAACCTAATCCACGATAAGTATTAAAGTCCTTTTGTCACTAGATGCCTTGATTGAACATAAGGCATGGTTTATGTCATCCTTATACTATTCAATCATATTATTTCTCGACCTTAAGTAGACTGATATTGATAATGCTTATCAATTCATTCCAGCATGGCCATACATTTTTCTTCGGTCTAACTCATCAAAGGGCCCATAAATATCTTTCTCATAATAAATGAGGGACAAATTCCTTCTTAATCACTCACATTCCTCGCATGATTCACTATATATCTAACAACAATCTATTCCATCATCCTGTTAAAGATAATATTAGAATGTGTCAAAATATAAAACTTGTCATGTAGGAAACAATGGTGATTTCAGGTCAGAGGACTAAGATGATATTATTGTGATGAGAATCACTTATGACAATTATCCATACAGTATTCTCATAGCGAGTGGATCCAATACATCATTTCTTAAATATGTATCTATGAGTTGACTTAGTATCTCATACACATGATTAGTAAAACATAATCATCAGTCAAACCTCATACTAGTCTTCATTCATTATTATTCCTAATAATAATGACCGACTATGGATAATTTAGAATAGAATTTAATTTTAACCTAAAAGTTTTACTATCAAGCCACATACTTGATTACCTTAGGCAGAATTAACTATCATAGAATTAGAATCAAAAACAATAATGAAAGTGCCTCTTTATTAATAAAATACAAATGTAATGAAGTCAAAATGTGGTCATTACATAATTAGCCTAGGGCATATCACTAACAATCTCCCACTTGCACTAGGTCCAATCAATATTGTATCTAATACCCATTGACCTAGTATGACTCTCATGCTTAGGCTGTGAAAGAAGCTTAGTGAGTGGATCAGCAACATTGTCATTTGTAGGTACTCTACATATCTTCACGTTTCATCTCTCAATGATTTCTCGAATGAGATGATAACGCTTGAGTATATGTTTGGATCGCTGATGTGATCTAGGTTCCTTAGCCTATGCTATGGCCCCATTATTATCACAATACAAGTCTATCGGATTTGATATACTAGGAACAACATCCAAACCAGTAATAAACTTTTTCATCCAAACTGCTTCCTTAGCTGCTTTTGAGGCAGCTATATACTCAGCTTTTGTTGTAGAATCAACAACGGTGTCTTGCTTTAAACTTCTCCAACTCACTGTACCTCCATTCAAACAAAACACATAACCTGACTGCTATCGAAAGTCATCCTTGTCGGATTGGAAGTTGGCATTTGTGTAACCACTTAAACAAGCTCATCTTCCTTTCCTCCATACAGTAAGAATGCATCCTTAGTTCTTCTCAAATATTTAAGGATATTCTTGATTGTTGTCCAGTGACTTTCACCTGGATCTGATTGGTATCTGCTGGTTATGCTTAAGGCATATGAGACATCAAGTCGAGTACATAACATTGTATACATGATAGATCCAATGGTAGAAGCATATGGAATCTTATTCATGCAGTCTCGCTCATCCTGTGTCATTGGACACTGAGTCTTGCTGAGACTAATTCCATGTGACATTGGCAAGAATCCTCTCTTGGAATCTTGCATACTAAACATATTCAATACCTTGTCCATGTATGCACTCTGACTTAGGCCAATAAGGCTCTAAGATCTATCCCTATAGATCTTGATGCCTAGAATATAGGCAGCTTCACCTAAGTCTTTCATTGAGAAACAATTCCCTAACCATGATTTAACATTTTGTAGAGTAGGGATATCGTTTCCAATGAGTAACATGTCATCAACATATAGCACTAGAAAGACAATTGCGCTCCCACTAACCTTCTTGTAAACACAAGGCTCATCTTCATTTTTAATGAAACCAAACTCTTTGATTGCTTCATCAAAACGATGATTCCAACTCCAAGATGCTTGCTTCAATCCATAAATGGATCTTTGAAGCTTGCAAACCTTTCCAGAATTCTTAGGACTAACAAAACCCTAGGGTTGTGTCATATACACATCCTCAAGTAGGTTTCCATTAAGAAACGCTATTTTGACATCCATTTGCCAAATCTCATAATCATAGTATGCAGCTATGGCGAGGAGAATCTGAATGGATTTAAGCATAGCAACTGGTGAAAAAGTTTCATCATAGTCTATACCATGTGTTTGCTTTAAACCTTTTGCAACCAGTCTTGCCTTAAAGGTATGCACATTGCCATCCAATGTCTGTTTTCATTTTGAAAACCCATTTGGACCCAATAGTCTTTAAACCATCAGGCGGATCAATCAAAGTCCACACTTGATTATCATGCATGGATTGCATCTCTGACTTCATGGCTTCTAGCCATTTATCACTATCAAGGCTATTCATGGCCTCTTGGTAGGATGTGGGCTCATTTTGATCCACAATCATCACATCATTATTATCAATTAAGAGAAATCTATATCTCTTAGGGCTCTATAGTGTTCTACCAGACCTCCTCGGGCCTTGTGCTATTTCTGTAGGCTCAACAACTACTTGTTGATCAAGTTGAGATTCCATAGGTGGTTCAATGCTATTTTGTGGTTCTTAAAATTCTTCAAGTTGAACTTTACTCCCACTGGTTCCTTTAGAAATGAATTCTTTTTCCAAAAAGACACCATTCTGAGCAGCAAACACTTTGTTCTCAGAAGCATTGTAGAAGTAATATCTTTTAGTTTCTTTAGGATATCCCACAAAAAGGCATTTGTCTGATTTGGGTGCCAGTTTATCTGAAATTTGATGCTTCGCATAAGCCTTACATCCCTAAATCTTAAGAAAGACAAACTAGGTGACTTATTGGTCCACATCTCATATGGTGTCTTTTGAACCACCTTTGATGGAACTCTGTTCAGTATGAGCATAGTAGTTTCCAGAGCATACCCCCAAAAGGATATTGGAAGATCTAACTGACTCATCATAGATCGAACCATATCCAATAAAGTTTGATTTCTCTGTTAAGAACACCATTCCATTGTGGTGTTCTTGGTGGAGTTAATTGTGAGACTATCCCATAATCTCTAAGATGATCAATGAATTCTTGGTTTAAGTATTCAGCACTTCGATCTGATCAAAGTGCTTTAATACTTTTACCAAGTTGATTTTGCACTTCATTTTTGAAAATTTTGAACTTTTCAAAAGATTCAGATTTTTGTTTCATTAGATAGACATAGCCATATCTACTGAAATCATCTGTGAAAGTAATGAAGTACTGAAAACCTCCTCTGGCAGTAGAACCTTCTCTGGCAGTAGAACTTAATGGTCCACATACATCAAAATGTACATGGCCCAATAAGTCATTAGCCCTTTCACTATGTCCAGTAAAAGGTGTCTTAGTCATTTTGCCTAATAAACAAGACTCACATACTTCAAATGATTCAAAATCAAATGAATTCAAAAGCCTATGTTGATGGAGTTTTGAAATGTGTTTCTTATTAATATGGCTCAAATGACAATGTTAAAGATAGGTAGGGTTTAAATCTTTAGATTTAAAGTTCTTTGTATTAAAATTATAGATGGACTTTTCATTTGTGTTTCAATGTTCAGAACATAAAGACCATTCGCTCATGGAGCATATCCATAGAAAATATTATCACGGTAAATGGAGCATTTATTATTCTTAATAATAAACTCAAAACCTTCCTTGTCCAAACAAGAAATAGAAATAATATTCTTGCTCATAGCAAGTGCATAATAAGAATTTCCCAAACTTAAAACAAGTCCACTAGGCAAAGTCAACTCATATGTTCCTACAGCTAAAGCAGTAACTCTTGCTCCATTTCCAACTCGTAAGTCTACTTCACCTTTAGCTAAGATTCTACTCCTCTTAAGACCCTGCACATTAGTACAAATGTGAGATCCATATCCAGTATCTAATACCCAGGAATCAGAAGTAGACAAATTGACTTCTATAACATACATACCTGAAGGAGTAGTCGCACTACTTTTTTTTTTCTTCAGATCATCCAAAAAGAGCTTGCAGCTTCTTTTCCATTGACCAGGCTCATCGCATAAAAAGCATACTCCTTCCTTTGGTGGTTTAGCCTTAGGTTCAAATTGGGCTTGGGGTTAGGCTTGGGCTTCTTAAAGTCCTTGGGAGCCTTATTCTTACTCTTACCCTTTCCTTTCCTTTTTATACCTTTCCCTTTATTAACCATTAGAATATCTTTGGTATTCTTGATGTTATGTTCAGCAGTCTTAAGCATCTTATGCAACTCAGAAACAGTCTTCTCCATATTATGCATGTTGTAGTTCATAACTGAACCCGTGATAAGCATCTAGCAAAGATTGCATAATGATGTCAATAGCCAACTCTTGGCTAATCTCAAGACCAAGTTTCTACAACTGATCAAGATGACCCTTCATCTTCAAAACATGAGGACTCACTGAACCGCCAGCAGTCAACTTGCATGAGAGTAATGCCTTTAAGGTGGCAAACCTCTCAATTCTAGCTTTCTCTTGGAACATTTCCTTGAGATGGCCTATCACGGTATAAGCCTCCATTTCCATCAGGTTGCTTCTGAAGCTCTGATTCCATGCTTCCAAGCATGAGGCAAGTGACATCAACAGAGTCATTGAGATACTTATTGTAAGCATCCTTTTGAGCTCTAGGAGCATTAGCAGCTGATTCATCAGGGATAGGTTGATCAAGGACATATTCCTTCCTTTCTTGCTTAAGAACAATTCTCAAGTTTCTGTACCAGTCAAGGAAGTTAGTCCTATTGAGCTTATCCTTCTCAAGGATCGTTCACAGTGACAAGTTAGATGTGGTGTTTGATGCCATTATCTACAACAAATATATACACAGAGTACTTAGCATTTTATTAAGCAATTTTTAACGAGGCATAATTTAAATCCTACTAATTTTATCAAATTAATAACCCTCAATATTAATTTGACAATCAAAACAATTGTAATTTTAGTGGGCCAAGATCCATATTTCACCTCACTTTAAGTAAGCTTTGGCTTATCACCTTAAAGTATGGTTATTTAGGTAGGTAACACTTTACCAATTACATCTTATGTAACTCTTTGATAAATATAGGATTTGACATCACATGTCCTGGCTAATTAAAATCCCATCTAATGCCTTAGGTCTAAAACCATTTTGATAACCTAGTTAAGTCTAACCATTTCAAACATATGGATATCACCATTATCCATCTTGTCTTACCCAGATGGCATAACACACCCTGCTTTGGCAGAACCTATTTTAGCAATCCAAGTCTTGACAAGTGTTGAATTATGGAAGGCATTTTAATGACTTAATATTAAATGAAGGTCCTACTTTATTTTTATTTTATTGTTTATTATTATATTGCATCACATACATAGCATCATATACATAGCATCACATATATAGCATAATAATAACATAATAAGTGTGTCATAGCATGGCCCAAATCTAGATTGATCTTCATAAGCCAATTTGAAGGTTAATGGTCAATCCTATGTAATTTTCATCAACATGGATTTCCTTAGTTTGCCACGAACGGACTCCATCTTGAGCCTCCATCTTGGACCTCCATCTTAAACCTCCACCTATCTTGATCTTGGGCTTTGATTTTACATTACAAATTGCAATCTAAACTATTCTACTTCTACTAAATAAATAAATAGATTACAACAAATTTAAAAACGACACACAAAGCCGTATTTAGAATTACAAACCTAAAATAAATTAAATAAAACCTACCAATCACATTGGTATAAAGGGTCATACTATGCACCATGCAATTCACACTAAACACATAAACATAATAATATAATTTCATTATAGTTAAATTTTTATTATGACCAAAATGATATATGTGACGAATCAATTCAGGGCAAGGAGCAGCGGCCCTTGCGGGGTCCCAGGGGCAGTGCCCCTGGCGAGGTCCAAGGGCATTAATCTTAATTAATCAGATTATCTAATCTATTCATAATAGAATTAATTAATCTCTGTTATACACTTAAATAGATTCCTGAAATTTATTGATCTGTTCTAAACCGATCATCCTTTTTTAACAATTAAACATGCCCTATGATATTTATTAATCTGTTCAAAACAGATTATCACTGTTTAACATTTAAACAGTTCGCCACCTTAATAAAACCAAAACCAAATTTGCAGTATATTATTTAATCATCTTAAAACAGATTACTATATTCTTGTTAAATTGTAATATTAATCAAATTAACAACAACAGGTTACAAGAAACAGTAAACGTATTAATCAAATTAATACGGTAAAAATGTTTAATCAAATAAAGCCTCAAACACATTAATCTAATTAATATATAAATCATATCCATGCATATCACATATACATAAAACCATATAAAATCAATTTAATCTAATTCGTAAGTTGCTTTGATACCACTGTTGGGTTTTGTTGGATTTTGTAATTTAAATAAGCAGCGAAAAATCAAAATTAATTCTTACAAAACCCTCGTAAGATCCATGCAATTCGATTAGATTGATAGAAAAGTCATAGAATCTTACCAGGATGACAAAAAGGGGTAAGATTTTTGGAAGGAAAAGAGCGGGTTCACTCCGATGACACTCAGATGTTGTTACTTAGAGCAACGCCCTTTGCAGGTATCCACACAAACAGACTCTCTCAAAAACGAATTGGTGTGCTAGCACCCTCTCCTTTGCTTTAAAATGACTCTCTCTAATTTTTAGGGTTTTTAATGTTCTCGCCTTTTTGAATAATAGAATGTCTTCTTTCTTCTTAATTCAACTAGAAACCCTAAAACAGATATATATATATATATATATATATATATATATATCTCTATTAACTTTGAGATAGAGTCAGATTTTAACTAGGGTAAACTATAATTCAAATATGATTTAGAGAATCTAGACAATATCTGTAATTCGAATATGATTTAAAAAATCCAGACAAT
The DNA here is from genome assembly GCA_025403435.1 of Artocarpus heterophyllus. Taxonomy (NCBI): domain Eukaryota; kingdom Viridiplantae; phylum Streptophyta; class Magnoliopsida; order Rosales; family Moraceae; genus Artocarpus; species Artocarpus heterophyllus. The sequence continues at coordinate 11,791,962 of CM046342.1, forward strand.
ATCTATAATTCGAATATGATTCAGAGAATCTAGATAATGTCAGATTCAATGAACCTAGACATATCTAGTACATCGAATCTAGACATTATCAGGTTCATCGAACTTAGACACAGTAAACCTAAAATTTATTTCTGGTCTGTTCTAAGTGTGTGACCCTGTAGGTTCACATAATGTTGGTAGTGGACTTAAAATTTTGTTTCTGGCCCACAAATCATAAGTGGCCTCTAACAAGACATTATGATCACTCAAGTTATGCGAATGTCAATATTCGACACAACCTAATCCACAATAAGTATTAAAGCCCTTTTGTCACTAGATATCTTGATTGAACATAAGGTATGGTTTATGTCATCCTTATATTATTCAATCATATTATTTGTCGATCTTAAGTGGACTAATATTGATAACCCTTATCAATTTATTCTAGTATGGCCATACATTTTTCTTCAGTCTAACTCATCAAGGGACCCATAGATATTTTTCTCATAATAAATGAGGGACAAATTCCTTCTTAATCACTCACATTCCTCACATGATTTACTCTATATCTAACAACAATATATTCCATCATCCTGTTAAAGATAATATTAGAATGTGTCAAAATATAGAACTTGTCATGTAGGAAACAATGGTGATTTCAGGTCAGAGGACTAGGATAATACTATTGTGATGAGAATCGCTTATGACAATTATCCATTGCAGTATTCTCATAGCGAGTGGATCCAATACATCATTTCTTAAATATGTATATATGAGTTGACTTAGTATCTCATACACATGATTAGCAAAACATAATCATCAGTCAAATTTCATACTAGTCTTCATTCATTATTATCCCAATAATAATGACCGACTAGGGATAATTTAGAATAGAATTCAATTTTAACCTAAGAGTTTTACTATCAAGTCACATACTTGATGACCTTAGCCAGAATTAACTATTCATAGAATTAGAATAAAAAACAATAATGAAAATGCCTCTTATTAATAAAATGCAAATTTAACGAAGTCAAAATGTGGTCATTACATAATTGGCCTAGGGTACATCACTAATAATCTCCCACTTCCTTCTCTAGGTGAGTCTCTAAAATTGTGCTCTTTAAACACTCCATTTGTTCATCAAAATATCACCTAGAATTGCTGATTTGATGAGTTTACTCAATGGTGGCCTTGAGACAGCCTAAAGTAACTTCCAAAGGTTTATTTTCTTCTTGATATTGGCTACAAGATTGTTCTATCATGTCGGGATGGATACTCCATGAAACGTTTTGGTGGCTTTCCCAACAAGAAATGTGCATTGAGGAATTCAAATGTCAATGATAATTAAAGGCCGCTATCTCCTCCAATAAATAGTAAGCTTCATCAATGATTTTTGAAAAGAAAGAATGACCATTGGAAATTGCACCTCTTTCCCTCCAATCTCTCGCTTCAAAACTCAATCCTTCAATAAATATTCGGAGAAAAGCCCACTTTGCCAAGTTGTGATATGAGTACATTTTAAGCATATCTTTAAATCGTTCCCAAGCCGCATAAAATAGTTCTATGTATTATTGAGCAAAACTTGCAAAGATATTCCGATGAAACATTATGAAGTACCTTGCAAAACAAATTACTCAAAGAAAAAAATTAGAACAAATAAAAACAAAATAAAGCAAATAAAAAATGTTCAAAGTAATACTAGAGTTAGTTGGCATCAAACCAAATTAAACAACAATCCCTAGCAACGGCACCAAAAACTTGTTCTGAAAAATTACATAGCCCAAGTGCGCATTTTTTTCAAACAAGTAATAAAGTAGGGGTACAGTATCGTTCCCATGAGGATTAAGCTGAGTACAAAAATTAGTTAACTTTAAAATTATTTGAAAAATTGAAAATAAAATAGAAAAAAATATAAATACAAAATATAAATAATAACCTAAATAAATAAAAACACTAGGGATCTGATTTCATCAAAACTAATCAAATTCAAAATTACCTAGTTTAATTAATCAAAATTTATTCTTATACTAACAACAAATTTCTCTAATTTAATTATTAATCTTTCTCAAGTATTAATAATCATATCTCAAAGATGCAAATCTTATATCTCTATCAAGATTTTAACAAGTTAAAATTCATTAAGAACAAAAAATCACAAAAACTGCACTAGCCTCATAATTATCTCTAACTTACGATATTGTAATGGTATTTCAATCATGGTTTAATTTGATAATTACTTCTTAGTCTCAAATCAAATTTCAAATCATGTAATTATTAGCCAAACAATCATAAGCATTAAGAACAATTAAAAACTTAACATATCAATAAATTAAACCTTGAATTAATTGAAACTAGAATAAAGCTAAACATTCAAAATCTAGCTACATCATAGTCCTAGAAAAAAAATTAAAACATAACTAAAAATAAATATATTGGTTCTAGCATAATTAAAGAACAAAACTAAAGAAATAGAAAACTAGAAAACAAAATCAAATTGGAGGTGTCACAGGTCTCCACAGTTCCTCTTCTAAATTTTTGCCTTCTTCTAATTGTAGCCTCCAAAAATACCTTCTCTAATAATAAAAAACTAAGCCTAAGCCTAAATTTTTTTTCTTTTCTACTAGTCTGCAAAGCAGCCTTCGGCTCTTTCTTCTATTTCGGCTCAGCTAACTTTTGCTATATATAGCCTCTTTTTTTAATGCAAGCCAAAATGTAAAGAAACAAGTGTGTTAAAGCTTCTTGATGCATGGCCATGTGGAAGATTTCAATTGGGTACAAAAAAGCATCTGGCGATGTGACGAGCAACGGCTAGGTAAGACAAAAGGTGTAGGCAAGTGGCTAGTAGAACACTTAGTAGGGGATCTAATTCGCTGCTAAAAAGGTTGACGCTACTATGCCCTTATCTAATTCCAATAAAGCTCCAAATTGCCATTTTGCCTATTTTGCTTATACAATCTAGGGAAAATAATTAATTTAAAAGGAAAATAAAATAAAAAAAATCCAACTAAACAAAAAGAACAACAAACAATAAGCAATTAAAAAACTCAAAAACTCACAAAATACTAAGTTAAAAATATCTAATTTACTAGTATAAAACTAGCTTATTAATTCACATCTGTAGTAAAATTTGATATCTAAAAAATACAATCCTACCACTAATTTACTTTTCAAGTGACAAACGCGCAATTTGTGGTGTTGATCATAAACCACGAATGTCATCACTCCAAGGATCTTTCTCCAATAGTCTCATATTGTCAATATCAAAGTCTTCTTACTCGCCGTATGTGAACTTTACTAGAATACTTACAAAATACCAACAGCACAAGAACCTACAAGAGAATAATGAAAAAGAGAAAGAGGGAGAATGTGAGATAATAATACGTATTATTTTTTTGTTTGTTGATATCTTTTTTCTCGCAAGGTACAAGCCTAAGCTGTATCCTGTAATATGGCCTAAGGTAAGGTACGTGGACCCAGGTTATGAGGTGGGGTTCTCAAAATAGGCCATGGTTTAGAAGGCTAAAGAACGTGAATGGGCCCATTTTATTCAGTTTAATTAGACTTCCAACTCACTTGGGAGGTTTTAAGTCTAATTGGAATTGGAATAAAATGGGTATGGAGGAAATTAGAATAAAACAAAGCCAAAAGGCCCCACTAGAAGCCTTAGCCCAATGCTAGGAAAAGCCTATTTTTTGGCCTACTTGATACATTAGCCCACCTAATTCACTTGACACGTTAGCTTGTCAACCCACCTACTAGGTCAGCTTAGCAATCCACCCAAGAAAACCTTAGCTATGGATTCATGTGACCCCTACCACTAGGGACAAGTCATCTCTTCAATCAAGGCAAGTCAAAAGGGAGCCCAAATCCAAGGCCTAATTCATGCCCAGAGTAGCAAGACAAAGCCCCTTCCTCTTGAACACCTTTATGGCAGGCCACCCAAAATGGCATTTCTAGGTCAACTAGCTATTAAGGCTCCTAATAATCTGACCCTATGCTAGGGCCCAAAAATGAAACCTAGAGGGAAAATCTCTCATAGTGAGAAGTTGCTACTTATAGCTACTCCCACACAACCAGACCTAGAATTTCCCTCAACTAGATACCCTAAGTGTAAGACTCCCAACCAAATTAAGTCTTATTTTTCTCTATAAGTACTTAAAGGGGGCTAATACACCCCATGCTACTCATATTATCAAAGCTCATCCAAGGCAAAGTCTTTCAAGCTCTATAGCCACCATCAGTCTCTTCTTCATCTCCATCATCATCTTACCTCAAAACTCTATAGCCACCATATCATCAAGCTCTAGCCACCAAACTATCACAAAGTTCCCATAAACTTCATTTTCAACCTCCAGCCATTAGAGAGAGATTATTCTAACAAGCCAACTTGGCCACTCTTATTAGTTGAAAAATTCAAGCTCCCATACTTTCTGATGAACTTTAAGAACACAAAAGATTCGTGTCCCACCTTGTTGGAATCCAAAAATACCACTCAATCTCATCAAAACCATACCTTTTCATGACCTTAATGGGCCCTATGAATGAGGAGAATGCCTCTCTAAGTGTTAAACTACCCCACCTTCAAATTTTCTTGCTTTAAAAGCTGTTTAATCCATGAGGACACCAAACTCCACTATTTCATCCGAAATACCTTATCTCAACCTAATGGACACAGTCCCACCACCAAAGTTATAAGGACTTTCTCCATAACCTCTCATATTCCTCTCCCACATGGTCTGCATGCTTAGAAACCCTTTTTGGAAAAGTTTTCATCTTCAATGGATTTAGAATCACAATCAATGTCACCCTCAGACTTCACCCACCTCGAGGTCACCCGAATTTAGCTATAACCTAACCAAGGCCACTACAAGGCAAACCTTAATAGACCATTTTGACCTTCCCCTATGCCAAAATAGCCTCTGTAGATCTACCAATCTCCATCACCTGACATGTTGCCACATCAGCTCCTAACAAACAGGACATCGGAGCCAATCAAAGAAGGTCGCAAAGTCTACACCCTCTACATGTGAAGGCTCGTATTGAAAGAGCCCTAACATCTTGCAACTTCATCGGATGTACTTATAGAACAGTGGGGATCAAGCAATTCTCATATTTGTTGGAAGCTACAAGGTAGACATTGGCATTGGTCAAACTCCTCTCAATGAATCAAAGCTGGACGAATGAAAAGAAAGAGGTGCCATATTCATTGGCCATCTTCCCCCAACCATCGAGAAACACTTACCATGATAGGAGAGATAAGGACCGAAAAGGGAAGAAAAGACGTTTCCTCTAATGCCATGTGTTGACAAGGAATACCATGTCATCCTAGACCAATGGATTCAAGATGGGGTGGTTCACCTTTACCCATCGCGGAGGCAACCCACCACCGATGAGAAGAGGCACCCAAGGTACTTTAGGCTACATCAATAGTTAGTCACCTGATGATGGAGTGTCAAGAAGATTTTCCGTGCCAAAATGTGATGATATCCTAGAGTTATTGATGAAGGAGTAAGCCTTTGACACCAACCTATTGCCACGACATAAGGGAAAAGAAGTTTGTACCGTGATCTCTCACTCTTGAAGGAAAAAGAAAGTGAAAGAAGACCTAGATGAAGAGATACATGCATGGAAGTCTGGCCCTAAGCCATCTGAGGAAGTATAAGAAACCTCTTGAGGTAATGACCAAGCTGTTTGGTGCACCTACAGCAAGCCTGACTGGTAGGCGAAGCCACTTCCTTAGCCTGTGGAATAGAAGGACAAAACGATAATAGAAATGGCTCCCGAAAGAGTATACATGAAACTCGATCCTATGCTTGAGGAGGGAAAGACCTCCAAGGCAAAACCGTTTCCCTTGAGCAGGTGCAAATACTGTTGAGGCATGCCTAATGAAAGAGCTGATAAATAAAGGTTCAAGCCTACAGAAGATCGAGAACAAGGACAAAATCTTGAGCATGCTTCCAATATGCCCGCAAGGAGTATTATAGATCCAAGCACCTATCCCAGCACGGGCTGATGGACCCCTCAAAGGTTGCATCACAGGAGGCACCTAACGAAGTTAACCCTCCTCCAAAGAAGCCTCTTAGAAGGGAAATGATCGCCATGATAAGTTGCTCTAGAAATTTTGACACGATTTCGTCTGACATAGGGCATTCACTCGAGCGAGGGGGAACCAGAGGCAAGACCAAATGATGCACTCGGCCCTCTAGACACTTTGACCCTAGGGAAAAGTCAATCTAACATGATTTTGTTTGACACAGACTGCTATTTGTCAACCCTTGGCATGAGACACTCCTACACCATAACCCCTAAGTTGTTGCTTCCAAATGTGGCACTCGTGGCTTGGGGTGAAGATAATGCTAACTTCGGCATGCCAAGTAGGAGCACATCATTGAAGAGGATTTTGGGGAATGGTTGTGTCATAGAACAACTTCTTGAGGAGGAAATTTTGCACATGGCCTCCAAAAGAGCTGTGGGAGGGATGATTGTTAAAAGGTCTAGCATAGGACCCTCTATTTTGAAGAAGAGATTCACTCGATGAAGTCCAATAGCTTCAATAAATATGATACCAACTTTGGGATGTTTTGGGAATAGATCCTCTGTATCTCTCAGCACAGGCGCTTGGTTTCAAGATTCGCAAGGGTATTTGAACGAAGACTTAGAAGGACATGGTGGCTCTACAAATACATCTAGAAAAGTCACATAGAGAGGGAAGTCTTTTAGTGATGGTGACGATGTTGGAAAAATAATACATAGCAAAAATTTTAAAATTTTTAATTAGAATATTTTTTAAAACACAAGTTTGACATGCTATATACATAAATTAATCAGATCTTACTAACCTTATTTACTGAAGAGCTCCTGCAATCTGTGAAGAGAAGGGCATTCCAAAAGAGCCTCAACCAACTGGTCCTCTTTAATATCTTTATCCACGATCGGAGTGTGTGTGAGCACACAACATACAGCTCTTCCTAGTGACTCTCCTTCCAACCAATTGAGAAATATCCTGAACTATAGTTCATGATTTGTGAACAATAGCTCTTTAGGGGAGTTTTAGAGTCTCACATTATAGAGTGCTCACTCTTGATCTCTCAACTGATCTAAATAACTTATGAGTCTCACTCCTTATTTATAGAGGTCAAACCTGGGGTCAATCCTTATTAGATAAGGCCTCAAAATGTGAGTTTGAATCAATTTTAGAGTGAAAATGCTTGAAAATGCATTATCTAATTTTACCTGCTATAGTCGACCATGATACAAAGACACGGTCGACCGTGCCATCGCGGTGACCAAGTTCGAATCAAATTTAAACTCCACAAGTGTATCTTGAATTAATTACAAAATTAATTCAATCGATAAATTAAAATGAATTATTAAATCCAATTAACTCAAATTTTAGACAATCTAATAATTTGACATAAATCACCAATTTATTTAAAAAGCACGTAGTATCGTTACAGGATTTATTATGAGCTAGCAAAAGGATCTGATGGACCTATATAGTTCAAGCTCCCGATAATTATGAAACCTAATATCCCAGATATATATTTCATAATTATCAACTCTAACGCTACTCTACTAAAAGCTTAGGTCTGCACTCTCAAATTACATAAAATCACAAAGCCTGAATAATTAAGTCTCCGTGACATATCATAATGTATCATATCCTCATAGGATTATTCATAATCGGCTTAAGAATAAATTCTGTCTTACCTTCCCGATTATTTTTCTCTTACATTTCATTATCTCACCATCAAAAAACTTACAATCCAAAGATAGTATCCCATTTGGTTACACCTATGTATCCAAATGGTTGAGTGCTTCAGTTTTCTAATTATAGGATAACGTATACAACAGAATATCGACGACTTCTAAAAAAGAGCTATGGATTCCATATCTATGAATAACAAGTATACACTATTAAGAATCTTGCCTTCAATGTAAAAGCATGTGTACCAACATAAAATGTAGATGTCACCCTTTGGTACATCAAAAGACATAAGTCAAGACAACGATCTCACTGTTCGTCTCAGGATTAAGATACAACACATAATATTACCTAAAGTGAATTGATTTGCTAAGACATAATTATTAATCTAAAGCAATTACACTTTATGTTCTGATCCAACACATCGTCACCTATGACAATGTACCAATGTTTCTATTGCGAAGTTCAACTCCGATGGCCAAGACAAACGATCTCCAATTAAGAATATAGACAACATAACAATCTTTGCATGAATAAAACGACTAACTTTATATCCTCAATTGCGAATCTTATAATTTAGACCGTCACCTTTATAATTATGTCTTCCGCATAATCTGTCCATCATATGCCTGATTCTAAAGGCTTAGACCAACAATCTCAAACTTTTTTTTACTTATTATGCATTCAACAATATGAACGTAAAGAGGACAACAATTTGGTATATGAATAATAAATAACTCTTTATCCATAAAGATTTATCCAAAAACATATTACACTTTTTGTCCTTAGGGCATTATGTTTAACAGACTAGAGAGTCTTTCAATTTGAGGGATAATCTAACTCCTGCAACACCATGGCAATAGTAATGTTCTACCCTTAAGAGGCAAAAAACAAGGATAAAGAGGAGTGAGAGGTAGTCTTCCATCACGCGGGCTTTCCACCAGAGTCCCAAATCTAAATCCTTATTTGACCAACTCGATTACAGACCTCAAGCCTGGTTGGCGGCCACAGAAGCTCTTAAGAAGATCTCGACAGACCAAGGGCCATAATGTTACATTAACGAAGTTAATACGAGGCAGGAAATCTTGTAAAGTACCAATTTTCTGACATTTATCGATGAAGACATGAAGGTTGCCTATCTCGGCCACAAGCATCCTTTGTATCTCGAGGCTTGGATCAATGATACATTTAACAGGCTCTCGTGGACACCGATTCCTCAGTCAATCTCATGCCTTTGTCTATTCTCATCACTGCAGGGATACCTCACAAGAGGATCACTAAGATAGAGATAAAGATAGCCAGTTTTATGAACACTACAGAAACTTCCATCGGGTGCATCCTACTTAACCTCAAGATTTGTCCCATAAGGTCTCTAACCATGTTTTATGCCTTAAATGTTGATGTGAGCTACTACATCTTGCTTGGGAGGCTATGGCTTAATAAGCACAGGGTTATTTTTTCCACATGCCATCAATGTATGAAGGGGAGATTGGGCAAAAAGGTCATCCAGATTCTAGTAAACCAAGTCCCATTTGACCAAACTGAGACTCATTATACCGATGCCGAGTTCTACGACGATCTTCATGATAGAGGAGAATCCAACATCACCAAAGTTACCAACACGCCATTGCCATCATGGGATGAAATAAAGGATCTTGACGATAAAAGGACTCGATGAAGTTCTTAGGGAAAACTAGAAAATGGAAAGGGAAATAGTCACACGCTATGTCAAGGTGACCCTACTCGACAGGAGGGCGTCATATCGATTACAAGGGTGCAAGGGGCCTGACCATCAATTGTAGAAAGGTCCTAAGTCTAGAGTAGAGGAAGAAGTATGCTTCTGCATGAGAGAAGTACCACCAACCAATGTGAAGAAGAGCTGCCACCTGTGTCAAAGCATATGCAACATAGGTTCGACGCTATCATAGAACCACTTGAAGATGTTGATTTGAGTGATGATCCGACCATCAAGAACCGGTATCAACAAACACTCAGTTGTCACCAGAGGAGCATAGTCACCTGATATGTATCATAAAGGAGAATTCTGGTGTGTTCACCTATAGCTATGAAAAGATGCCTAGACTTAACCCCAACATGGTCTACCACACCTTAAATGTGGCACCTAACGTGAAGCCTGTGAAGTAACCAAGGCTAGCCTTTTTATTCTAATAAGTTGGCCTAATGGGCCTACTCTAGCTAACATTTTCATTTTATCTTGCCCTATGTGGCCTAATCTAGCATGCCATACAAAAGAATCAACGTTACTTGTAGTAATCATAAAGGAAACAAAATCATAAGATGAATAACCAATATTCAAAACAAATTTAACAAAAAACCCTCGACTATAATATGTTGTCCCTAAATAATTGAAACATCAAAGCCTCCATGCACACCTTAAATTAAATCCTAGCCAAAGCAAATCTATAACTGATAGCAAGTTTTGCAGAACATCGGGAGCATATAAGACATTATGGTGCAATAGAATGCATCCACCATGCAATGCCAGCTTGTGGGTGCCGATGCCTAGTACTTCCACGCTAGCTCTATTCCCCATCTATAGTCTGCAGCTTCCAATTGGCAAATGACAATACTCTACAAACTCGACTCAGTTGCTCGCTACGTGCTCAGTTGCTTCTGAATCTATAATTCAATAAGATAGGTATAAGCAGCCATGGCATGACTAGAAACAAAAAAATCACAAGAATGAAAGTCAAGGAGTACCTTTTTTTAGGCTCCGTGTAGTCACAAGCGAAAATTTCCTTCCTTGCCATTGTTTAGCAATTACCGGTCTTGGCCTTAACACCACGCTTGTCTTGCCTATGATTCTTTGCCTTCTTACGTGCAGGTCCATTTGGTCCTTTCTTAGGAACATTCCTCTTACACTTAGACCTTTTTTATATTGCGTTAAATCATCCTCAACTAGGTAGAGGGCAGCTTTTGCAGCTTCCAAGCGCTCAACTTCAAGCTTAAGATGACACGACAGATCATCAAATGTTTTGATGTTTTCTTTGTGCGTCAAATCCTCATATGCTCCCAAGAATCCAAAAGTGAGCGAATATCAGCTTAGACCTATTGTTCATCAATCAAGTTATTACCAGCTTTAAGCTCACGAATCATGGTTGACATTGACTTAAGATGCTGCTTCATTGTTTAGCTAGAGTGCATCTCGTTGGAATCAAATTTCAATGTCAACATACACAGCCTTGTTGTGGAGGTTCCATCATACTCAATGACGGAGCCATTAATTTTTATCAGAGGGAGGAAAATATTGAGAAAACAATCAACATGTTGTATATTCAATTTTTCAGAAGGGATTTTGTGTAATTTTTAATATATTATATACACATGTTTATACATAACAAAAAAATTGAGGTGGGCTCAAGCCCTCCTATTACATAGCCTCCGTCACTGACCATACTTGGCCTTCAGGGCATCTCACATAGCGCTGGTAGTGGCATACTCCTCAAAGGCACCAATCAGGTCGTTATGCATGCTGCTTAACATGGTAAAGTGCCCATAATGATCTTTCTTAAGCCATAGGTGATCGGCCTCTTGATCATGCCGATGTTGAACCATGTTGCCCTGCTCAAGGGGGTTCATGGATTAAGTCAGGATTTCCAAAACCTATTGCTTGTCAAGGATATATTGGATCTTAAGGTGCCAAATATCATAGCTGTCACTATCTAATTTTTCATCTTTGTTTAAATCAGTTACAATGTTCTTAGATACCATCTATTAATGCACGAAAAAAAAAATAAAGACATTAACAGTAGCACATGTAACCGTTGCAATCCATTAACGGTTTCAATAAAGAATTGAAACCAATTTATTTGTTGCAATTATTGGCTCATATTTATGCCCATTAACACTCCTTGGTAACTGATTTTTTGGGAGCTATTTATTTCCTTGATGGGAGGAAATGAGTGCTGATAGAGAAATCCAGAAATCCAGAAATTTTTGTTTCACGTACAGAATTTTGTGAAACAAAATTGGGTCCCCAAGTTTCAAAAATTCTATTAAGATTCTTACACCATCAATTGAGTTTTTGTGAGAACTTGGAAGCATCCCAAGTGCAGGCAGTCACAGCACACCGTTTGGACAGCAATGGCAGGAGGTAATATTTTTCACGCTTTCCGTTTTTCGTTTTCAATTCTTGGTATGCATACAGTTTATAGCATGCTTGAATTGATTTTTATATTTTACATTTGGTATCAGAGACGTAAAACGACCTCTGCCTTGCTTGAAAAACTGGAAAATATGCAAAATATTCACCGTGTTTTGGACGCACGGTGGAAACTTTTTTTTTATTTTTGGGTTTTGATTTTTAGAGTTTCTTAATTGAAACTAAGATTAGAAATCATTTAGGCATTAGATTTCTATGAATTCTGCAATTTGAAACGTCAAAATTGGTGTCTGGATGGTGAAAAATGAGCCGGGTCTAAAACCGGGTCAGAGTTCGGGTCAGCCAGGTCGAGACGACCCGTTCAGAGGTTGAAGACGACCTGAAAGTGACATGTCGTTTGGATTTGGGACAGCCAAAACGACATGTCGTTTTGTGAGTAAAAGGGCTCGTTTCTGTGCTGAAAAACGACAAGTCGTTTTGGACCTTAAGGACCAAACGACATGTTGTTTGGACAGTAAAAGGGCTGACTTTTCAAGCAATGAAACGACACGTCGTTTTGGTCTAATGACCAAAACGACATGTCCTTTTTCGATATGCAGAAAATTAAAAAAAAACCCAAAAATTAAAAAAAAATTGATTTTTTCCAGATTTTATAAAGTGATATTTTTGGGGAAATTTTCTTAAAAATTTTCAGTTTTATAATTTTTATGAAATTTTCATAATATCCACAATTTTAATATTTTTATGAAATTTTTCATACTATGGAATAATTTATGAAAAATTCATAATTTTAAATATTCATAATTTTTGGTATTTATTATGAATATTATACAGTAATTGTGTGGATATAATTTTGTAAATTTATGTGCATATAGTGTTCATTATGTATAATTTGTGATTTAAAATTATGCATGCAATATTAAGTTAAATAATTTAGTACATTTAATTTTGTGCAATAATGTGCTAAATTATATTTTTGAATGTATAATTTTAATATATACATAATGAAATTAGTACATAAATTATGGTTCTTTGTTCATATTTATTTATTGCTTAAGGTAATCGCAATTTATTTTATGAGCAAAAATTTAAGAATAAATGTCTTGTGATATATGTACTTAATTTTTGAATAATTAAAGAGTAGCCACAGCATCTTTAATTATGCAAAAATTATGAAAGATGTTTAAATCACATATGGTAAAAAGACATTAAATTGTGATTAATCATATGTAATATGATAAATTTTATCCCACAGGAATTTTTATTATGTTTAATATGATTGGTTAGAATGATGTATCAAATTATCTTTCTTAATTTACCCACAGGAATTAAGAAAAGGGAATATAATTTTAATAGCGTCATCATAAGGATATATGAATCTGTTTGAGTTAAAAATTTAGCCCACAGGCAATTTTTATGTCATTTGATTCATATTTTAATACATGATTTACATTGGTAAACATGTCATAAAGTATTGTAGCCTCAATTTGGTAACATAAGCATGTATGTTTTATTATGCAGCTATGCAAACTGTGAGTTACTCTGATTTCCAGTGTGACATTCCCGAACTTAAGGGAGACAACTATAAAGTGTGGAAGGAGAGAATCCTTCTTCATTTAGGAATCATGGACATTGACCTGGCTATCCGTAAGGATGAACCACCTGCCATTACGGAGACCAGCGAGCCAGATGACGTGGACCGTTATGAAAAGTGGGAGCGATATAATCGCCTCTGCATAATGTTCATTAAGACGAAAATCTCGGCTGGCATACGTGGTTCATTGGAGCAATATGACAACGTGCGAGCTCTGATGAAGGCAATTGATGAGCAGTTTGCTACATCCGACAAAGCCTTGGCTAGCACTCTTATAATGAAATTTTCATCCATGAAGCTCACTGGAATTCATGGTGTGCGTGAGCACATCATGCAAATGAGGGATATAGCGGCTCAGCTGAAGACACTTGAGGTTGAGATGTCTGAAACCTTCCTTGTACACTACATCCTCAACACTCTTCCATATCAATATGGACCTTTCAAGATATCCTACAACACACATAAGGATAAGTGGTCCATCAATGAATTGATGACCATGTGTGTCCAGGAAGAAGGAAGGCTTGCTATGGAAGCGGGAGAGAGTGTGCATCTAGCAACTCAAAGGAAGAACAAGGGCCAAGCCAATAATAAGGGAAAAGACAAACTGTCTGCTCAGGCTGATATTAAGAAGGAATCCAGGTGCTTCTTTTGTAAAAAGAAGGGGTACATAAAGAAGGATTGTCCTAAATATCAGAGATGGCTTGACAAAAAAGGTACTCAATTCTCACTTGTCTGTTATGAATCTAATATGGTTGACGTTGAACATAACACATGGTGGATTGATTCTGGTTCTTCAATCCATGTCACTAATTCCTTGCAGGGATTGCAAGGCCTAAGGAAGCCAGTAGGAAGTGAGCAGTGCATCTATCCAGGCAACAAGATGCGCTCACATGTAGAGGCTGTCGGAACATGCAATTTAGTTTTATCTAGTGGTTTTATTTTAAAATTAGAAAAGACATTTTATATTCCTAGTTTTTCTAGGAATTTAATTTCAGTTTCAAGGCTTGTACCATTGGGATTTTCCTTTAATTTTTCAGACACTATATTCAGTTTGTTTTATAGATCTGAACTTATTGGAAATGGTATATTGTCAAATGGTCTTTTCAAAATTAATTTACAAGATAAAACTTCTTATACTTCTATGCATGTTCAAGATAATGCTGGCATTAAGAGATGTATTATGAATGAAGATTCCTCTATGTTGTGGCACCGTAGATTATGTCATATCTCTATTGAGAGAATAAAGAGACTAGTGAATGATGGGGTACTTAGTACTCTAGATTTCACTGACTTTGACACTTGTGTGGACTGCATAAAGGGAAAGCAGACCAATATGTCAAAGAAAGGTGCCAAGAGGAGTTCAGACACATTAGAGATCATACATACAGATATTTGTAGTCCAGACATAGACGCGTATGGTCAAAATTATTTCATTACTTTTATTGATGATTACTCACGATATATGTATCTCTACTTACTTCATAACAAACATGAAGCTATAGATGCCTTTAAGGTGTTTAAGGCAGAAGTAGAGAAACAATGTGGTAAGCAAATAAAGATAGTGAGATCTGATAGAGGTGGTGAATACTATGGTAGATACACCGAAGATGGACAAGCGTCTGGTCCATTTGCGAAGTTTCTTCAAGAACATGGGATAGTTGCCCAATATACTATGCCCGGTTCTCCAGATCAAAATGGTGTGGCAGAAAGAAGAAACCGAACATTGTTGGATATGGTGCGGAGCATGCTTAGCAGCTCCAAGCTTCCTAGGTCTTTGTGGACTGAAGCTCTCAAGACGGCTGTGTATATATTAAACCGAGTTCCAACCAAGGCTGTCTCGAAGACACCATTCGAGTTATGGAAAGGTTGGAAACCGAGTTTGCGACATATACGCGTTTGGGGATGCCCGTCTGAAGTGAGAGTGTATAATCCAAAAGAAAAGAAGCTAGACCCAAGGACCATAAGTGGGTATTTCGTTGGATATGCTGAACGGTCTAAGGGATACAGATTTTATTGTCCATCACATACCACTAGGTTTGTGGAATCAAGGAATGCGAAATTTCTTGAGAATGACTTGATCAGTGGGAGCGATCGATCCTGGAACACCGTTTCAGAGAAAGATCATACAGATGCTCAAGCTTCCACTTCATATGATAGAGTGATTGTTATACGTGACACGCCTACAGTTCAAACGCGTGTTGAACAACAGCCAGTCATTCAAGTTCCACAGATTGCTGATCAAGAAGTAGTAGATCCAGTTGAACAGCCAGCTGATCAACATCCTCCTCAAGAGAATGTTGAACCAGCATTAAGGAGATCTACTAGAGTAAGGCGATCAGCCATTCCTAGTGACTATATTGTGTATCTACAAGAGTCTGACTACAACACAGGAGCCGAAAATGATCCAGAAACGTTTTCACAAGCCATGAGTTGTAAGGAATCTAACTTGTGGTATGATGCCATGAAAGAAGAGATGAACTCTATGTCATCTAATGGAGTCTGGGATCTTGTCAAGTTGCCTGATGGTGTAAAAGCCATTGGATGCAAATGGGTCTTCAAGACAAAGAAAGACTCATTAGGCAACATTGAGAGACATAAGGCAAGACTCGTTGCTAAAGGAATCACTCAAAGGGAAGGTATAGATTACACTGAGACTTTTTCTCCTGTATCTAAAAAGGACTCCCTTCGTATGATCATGGCATTAGTAGCTCATTTTGATTTTGAGTTACATCAGATGGATGTGAAAATGGCATTCCTCAATGGTGATTTAGAGGAAGAGGTTTATATGAAACAACCTGAAGGATTCTCCTCTAGTGATGGTGAGCAATTGGTGTGTAAACTCAAGAAATCCATATATGGTTTGAAACAAGCTTCCCGTCAATGGTATTTGAAATTCCACGATGTCATCACTTCATTTGGTTTTGAAGAGAACATCATGGATCAATGTATATACCAGAAGGTTAGTGGGAGCAAGATTTGTTTCCTTGTTTTGTATGTGGATAATATCCTTCTTGCAACCAATGATAAGGGGTTTTTATATGAGGTGAAACAATTTCTTTCTAAGAACTTTGATATGAAGGATATGGGTGAGGCATCTTATGTCATTGGCATAAAGATCCATAGGGATAGATCTCGATGCATTTTGGGACTATCGCAGGAAACCTATATCAATAAAGTCTTAGACAGATTTCGGATGAAAGATTGTTCACCAAGTGTAGCACCCATTGTGAAGGGTGAAAAGTTCAGTTTGAACCAATGTCCAAAGAATGATTTCGAGAAAGTTCAAATGAGCAACATTCCTTATGCTTCAGCTATCAGAAGTCTTATGTATGCTCAGGTCTGCACAAGACCTGACATTGCATTTGCTGTGGGAATGTTGGGAAGATATCAGAGTAACCCAGGCATTGACCACTGGAGGGCTGCAAAGAAAGTGATGAGGTACCTTCAAGGTACAAAGGATTACATGCTTATGTATAGACGAACTGACATTCTAGAGGTGATTGGCTACTCCGATTCAGATTTTGCTGGCTGTGTTGATTCGAGAAAATCAACTTCAGGTTATATTTTCATGCTAGCCGGAGGAGCTGTATCTTGGAGGAGTGGAAAGCAAACGTTGGTTGCTACTTCCACGATGGAGGCAGAGTTCGTTTCTTGTTTTGAGGCTACTTCGCATGGTGTATGGTTGAAGAGTTTCATGTCAGGCCTTAGAATTGTAGATTCTGTGTCTAGGCCATTAAGGATATATTGTGACAATTCAGCTACTGTCTTTATGGCTAAGAATAATAAGAGTGGCAGTCGAAGTAAACATATCGACATTAAGTACTTAGCCATAAGGGAACGCATTAAGGAAAATAAAGTGGTCATTGAGCATATAAGCACTGAATTGATGATCGCAGATCCTTTGACAAAAGGAATGCCACCGAAGTCATTTAAGGATCATGTTGTACAGATGAGACTTGGTTCCATAATGTAAATTTGTTTGTACATACAATTTACAGTTTTAATGAAACTCTTATTCAGTTGTGATGTTTTCTCATATTTGTTTGCGCATTAAGTTATTGGAGAAAATTCACATATAGTAGGACCAAGAATAAACATTGGGTTTATTCATAAAGTTTAGTTACCATATAAGGAATAAAGTCTGAGAAATAATACATTGTAATACATGGAAGATAATACTCATAATTTAGAGAAATTATCGCCATGATTCATGTATTTATTTCCTGAAAGTTTGGGTTTAATGAATATAAAGATAAATATAGAGACCAAGTGGGAGAATGTAACCGTTGCAATCCATTAATGGTTTCAATAAAGAATTGAAACCAATTTATTTGTTGCAATTATTGGCTCATATTTATGCCCATTAACACTCCTTGGTAACTGATTTTTTGGGAGCTATTTATTTCCTTGATGGGAGGAAATGAGTGCTGATAGAGAAATCCAGAAATCCAGAAATTTTTGTTTCACGTACAGAATTTTGTGAAACAAAATTGGGTCCCCAAGTTTCAAAAATTCTATTAAGATTCTTACACCATCAATTGAGTTTTTGTGAGAACTTGGAAGCATCCAAAGTGCAGGCAGTCACAACACACCGTTTGGACAGCAATGGCAGGAGATAATATTTTTCACGCTTCCGTTTTTCGTTTTCAATTCTTGGTATGCATACAGTTTTATAGCATGCTTGAATTGATTTTTATATTTTACACACATAACTCAAATATTTTGCAGCAC
Source organism: Artocarpus heterophyllus (assembly GCA_025403435.1). Taxonomy (NCBI): domain Eukaryota; kingdom Viridiplantae; phylum Streptophyta; class Magnoliopsida; order Rosales; family Moraceae; genus Artocarpus; species Artocarpus heterophyllus. Next base: position 11,810,094 of record CM046342.1, read on the forward strand.
TATCCTAAATTAATTTCAATAACTCTCACAAGAGAGAAGATCAAAAAATTACTATGTTCATTATCATCACCTATTTCAAGTGTTAATTATAAAAATTAATTAAGATTTTGCACAAAACATATATAAGGGAATAAGTATACTCCCACTATATATTACATTCCTAGAATGTTACTAACAAGCATGTCATCACATCATGTGCAACTCATTAAGCATGCATATCGCATAACTAATGTACAATAATTACATTAAAAATAATCAAACATAGTAAAGCATGCTATCAAAGGCAATAAATCAGCGCTAATAAAACATATAAGCATTTAATATATTAATAATTATGCACATATACTATTGTAATCATAATGCATTTATACAATGATAAAGTATCAAATAAATATGATAAATCTGAAACAAGGACATGTTGTAATCAAAGACAAAATGTAAATCATATATGCCAGGATCTGTCATGAAAATGGAAATAAATTTATTTTCACAAAAATTATAATTATGCCAAAAATGAACCAATGGCATACACAAGTCATAAAATGGCACAAACCGCACAAGCAGGTTTCACCCAGCTTAAAATAATATTCCATTGCCAAAAAATAAAAATAAAATTTTCGCAGGGGTCCCTTTTTCCAAATACAGTAAGATTATATCCGGGCTTGCAAGAAGAATTTTGAAAAATTAACAGAAAATAGGTTTCTAAAAGAATCATGACAAATCACATTCACTTCATTGGAAAGTGTGTCCCACGCTCCAATAACGAGGCGGTGTGCAACAGTGATTTACACTTCACCAGAGTCAGTAGGCAGTGATTTACAATTCAGCAGAGTCAGCAAACCGCCATGGTTCCAGCAGAGGAAAAATGGCCGGCTACCGACGTGAAAAGGCCATGGGTGTTGTGCACACGACGCGCTACAGGTGCGTCTGTACTATTGCTAGCAGTCTAGGATTCCATTGTTTCAATAATTTTTTGGATTTTTTAGATTCAAATTTAAATTTAAATATTAAAATCTTTTAGATATCTGTTTGTTTTTCTTAAAATTTAAAGAGTATCAAGAATTCAAGTTTTTTAAGTTTTGACTCTCTTGAACTTTTGATACTCGGATATATTTGCTACGGTAAAAACTAAAATTACCTCTTAGGAAAAAAATCATAATTTCTTCATCTGTTATCTAATTGAGATGATTCTTTTTTCATTGTACTCCTAGTGAAAAAAATGAATAAATTAGGATCCATATTATATAGTTTTTAAGATCATTAACATTAAGATTTTATTAGATTTGTTGATAAATCAAAAACTATTTTGAAATTTATACAATAAGCAGAAAATTAAAAAAAAATGAGCAAAAAATCTAAAAGAATCACAAAAAGGATGATATTAGTTTCACCAACCTCTCTTCTTAGCAAAATTGACACGAGGAGTACCAAATTTGCTCTGATATCAATTATAGAAGTGCAATATGCGGTGTTGATCATCAACCACGAATGTTGCCGCTCGAAGGATCTTTCTCCGGTGGTCCCACGGTGTCAATTATCAAAGTCTCCTTGCTTGCGGTGTGTGAGCATCACAATAATACTCACAAAACACTCGCAGCACAAAAACCTGGAAGAGAAGAACGAAAGAGAGATAGTAATACGTATTATTTTTCTGATAGAGTGAGATATTCTGTACTTGGATAGGGTCCCCTTTTTATAGATTGCAGTCAGTATGCAACTGACTTAGTCAATTAGTGGTTTCACTATTTGAGGAATATTGAAAATTAGGTACTTATTTCTTTAATTAAAAATAAATTATAATCAAATAAATATCTTAGACATGGTTAAAGCCTACTAGAGGCGCCACATCACCCACTAAAAACACCCAAAAAAAAAAAAAGTTCACGGAATTTATTATTTCCATTTGTTTGTTTCCCACTCTTGGACAAACTGTAGACTTTAAAACTATTGGATGAAAGATTTGCTTGCATAGGTATACCATATAGGCCATAATGTAAAGGGAGAAAGAAGGAATTAGGTCATTATTAATTATTAATTAAGAATAAAAATAAATAGATTAAAACGTAACAGTGTTTGGTAAATAACCCATTTAAATTAAAATAAATTTATTTTTGTATAAAATGACGTAAAGAGAAATTCGAAAGACATATAACAAAAAAAACAAAAATAAAAAGAAAGAGAAGAAGAAAAAGAAGAAAAAAATGAGGTAAAATTAGAAATTCAAGTGTTTAAAAAGAGCAAGTGATTCCAAAAATACTATTTACTTAAATATTTTTAAAATTGTGTTATTTGCTAACTTAAGAACTGAAATTGTGCGATTTGGTGTAATTTCTCTAATGTAAAAAATTTTATGTTGGGCTTCCCAATGAATATCTTAAAAGAAAAAAAGAATTATGACTTGTTTAGGATAGCTTGTAATTTTACTTTTAAGTAACAGAAGACAATGCGCATAAGTAAAAGTCTTTTTGTTAGTTTAAATAGTATATGAAATAGTGTTTTAATTTTCAAAAAGTTTTTGAAACTATTGAGTTAAATAAGTCAGAAGTTTTTATTATTATAAAAATAATATAATATAAGAATATAAATATAATTTGTAATTTGTTATTCACAAATAATTAAAAGGGTTAAAAGATAAATGAAAAAACTTTTCATAAACACTAAAGAGGTGGCTTATTCTAAAAAAGTGCCTATAAAAGCCAAACCTCCCATTAGCTTATCCACTAAAACATATGCAAAAGTAACTTTTGGCCTGAATAAACCACAAACATCTTATAGGGTATTTGGGAACATTGGTTGAAACTAATAATTTGAACCAATTTTGGTAAAAACAACTATAGCATATAAAAGCTTTATATTATAACACACTTTTGCTTGACACTATAGCGTGTGAGAGCTTTACACTGTTGTAACTAAAAGTTTTGTTGAAACTAAAAATGCCAAACAAATTTTAAGCCATTCCAAATGAGACCTTTGTTAGACATGTATGCCCTAAGGAGTAAAAATGTAATAAGTTTTTGGAGATATTTTTATCAATAAAGAATTTATTTATTATTTATTACCAAATCATGTCCTCTTTATGTTCATATTTGTTGAATGTATGTTAAGCAAACAAAAGTCTGAGACTGTCGGTCTCAACCTTGAGATTTGGGCATATAATGGACAGATTATGCGGAAGACACGATGCTTAAGGTGATGATCTAAATCATAAGATCCACAATCGAGAGAATAAAGTTGGGCGCTTTATTCATGTAAAGATTGTTATGTTGTCTATATCCCAATTGGGAGATGGTTTGTCTTGGCCATCGGGGGTGGACTCCGTGAATAGAAACATTGACACATTGTCATAAGTGACGATGTGTCGGATCGGGACATAAAGTGAATTGATTTGGATTAATAATTCTGTGTCGGCAAATCGATTCACTTTAGACAATCATTTGTATTGTATCTTAATCCTGAGATGAATAGTGAGCCCGTTGTCTAGACTTATGTCTTTTGATGTATTAAAGGGTGACACCCACTTCTCAATAGTGGTATGCATGCCGGTACGTTGGAAACATGACTCTTGATGGCGTAGACTTATTATTCATAGATATGGAATCCATAGCTCCTCTTTAGGAGTAATGATATCATCTTATATGCGTTATCCTGTAATTGAAAAACTAGAGCGCTCAACCATTTGGATGCATAGGTGTAACTGAATGGCATACTATCTTTGGATGGTAAGTTTTCTGATGGTGAGATAATGGAACGTAAGATAAAAATAATCAGAAAGGTAAGACAGACCTTGTCCTTAAGCCGATTATAGATTATCATATGGGGATACGATACATTATGATATGTCATGGAGACTTAGCTATATGGGCTTCGTAATTCTATGTAGTTCGAGAGTGGAGCTCCAAGCTTTTAGTAGAGTAGCGTTGAGTTGATAATTATGAAATGTATATTTGGGATATTGGGTTTCGTAATTATCGGGAGCTTGAACTATATAGGTCCATTTTGTCCCCTTTGCTAGCTCACAACATGCTGTAACGATACGGCGTGCTTTTTCAATAATTGGTGATTTATGTCAAATTTATTAGATTGGTTAAAATTTGAAAGAATCAGATAATTCATATATGTTTATCGGTTGAATTAATTTTGTGATAAAATTAATTCAAGAAAAAACTTGTTGAATTATTGGATCGAATAATTCTTGTTTGTTTATCGGTTGATTTAATTTTGGATAAATTAGATCAAGATAAACTTGTAGAATTATTGGGAATTCATTTATTTTCTTAGAGATTATCTAGAGAAAGTTGCTTTGATCAGATAACTTCTCTATTAGGTTATTTGAATTAAAACTGAGACTTTATCCTATAGAATCTCGAGTGGAAAATAAAAGATTCGCGGAGATTTTTTTATCGACAGTTCGGCCTGCCGATCCACGTGTCTGGCTTGTCGATTGGGACTGTTCGGCTTGCCGATCAGGCTGTTTGGCTTGTCGATTAGCGAATGATAAGATCACGCGTTTTTACGCGGATCTTATCAGATATTGATCTGAATTTGATTTTGACCTAAAATTTGAGACCTAATCTAATAAGGACTGACCCTAGGACCAACCTCTATAAATAGGGAGTGATTCTCACAAGTTATTTAGATCAATTGAAAAATTAAGAGTGATACTCTGCTGGTGAGAATCTGAAAACTCCCTGAGAGCGTTTGTTCACAAATCATGAACACTTGCCGTTAGGTTCTCTCGATTGGTTGGAAGGAGAGTCACCGGTGGAAGAGCTGTACATGTGAGCCCACACTCACTCTGGTCGTGGATAGAGAATAGCAAAGAAGAGCAGTTGGTTGAGGCTCTTTTGGAACGTTCCTTCTCTTCATGTTTTGGGAGAGTTCTTCAGCACACAAAAGTTAGTAAGATCTGATTAATTTATGCATATAGCATGTCAAACTTGTGTTTTAAAAAATACTCTGATATAAAATTTTTAAAATTCCGCTGCGTATTATTTTTCCAACAACCTTAAGGGTTTTTTTAGACATAACAAAATTTTAGTAAATAAGATGTGACATCATAATGATAATTACTATTTCTAAAATATCCGATAATTTTGCTAAATTTCAATTTCAACATAATAATTTTATCATGTAGTGCAATATTTACAAAGAAATAATAATAAAAGTAGCTATTTACTTTTTTTCAAAAAACTTAAGGTTGGGGATTCAATTTCTATACATTCTAATAAAGTCATATGTAAAACTACTACTTAGATGTCTCCAACAACTATATTACTTTCTATCTAAAAGCACCCTAAAAAATGATCCACTAAGAAATAAAATAATATTATCTTTAAAAAATATCATTTATTTGAAATACAAATTGAACGCCCCAAAATGTGTTTCCTCTTAAATAATGAACGTTTGTAGTATAAAAAAGTTGTTGTATTTACAGGGAGGTAAAAATTTGTAACTTGAGAGATTGATAAATATAAACGGTTAAAGAGGCAAGCAGTTTTTGAAAGCAAAGTTTAAAATGAAATAAATATTTTTGTGATTTTTTATTTCAAAATTTAAAACATAAAATTATAGCTTCACTATAGAACTTTAACTCTAATTAATAATTATCTTAAGTATTTGATTTATTATATCTTTTCTCGTTAATTGCAAGCACCTTTACTAATTTTATAGGTCAACTGAAAGCGATAATATAGCAAGCCATAATGCAGTAAAGGTCTTCCTATAAAAGTAATAAAATAATCATCTCTCACTAATGATTAGGTGCACTAATTATGAAAATTATAATTGCTATCACTCAATTATAATCAACATAATTGTAAGATAAAAAAGATAATAACAAATCAAAATTATTATATTTCTATGGAATAAATTATTACATTAATTTCGATAGCACCCCATCTTATTAATTGGTTTAAGAATACACTATGCCATTGTTTGTCTACAATAAATCAAGAATTACTAAACATTTACGGTGCTAGTCTATGTCTATAATGCAACAAAAACTCAAATTAATAAACTAGCATGACTTCAATATTATTAATTTTAATTATGTAACACAATTAAATTACATAAAGAAAGCATGACTGAATTTATGCAATAATTGGGCAGCATAACAACATTAACAAGAACTATTAAAAACATAAAGATATAATTTACTCCACAAAATATAAGCATTACAGCATAGATATAGAGTTAAAATCCATACTAGAATACTATGCATATAAAGGTCATCTCTCTGCCTCACCAGACTTTATACACTAATTTAGACATTATTTTATTATTTTTAATGTCATTGGAGATACTGTTGCGCATAAGGAGGGAAAATTCGGCCTAAGGGTTGGGGGGATGCAAAACCAGGCATCAAAGGCCCTATATTTATGGTGCTAAAAATTAACTATTTGCTAATTTTCTATTTGTTTTTCATTGTTCAAGTGTTGACAAATTCGGATCAAATTGATCCTTTTTCTTCAATTTTTCAATGTGACATTCGTCTCATCGTGAATTTAAGCTTGAGATCAAGTGTAACGCGGCAATTGATAGCACTAAAACGGACGCGATCTGAGCTGTTTTTACGTAATCCAACAATCAATAGGCAAGCTTTGAATTGGGCCCAGGTGGGACTAGGTGGGGCAACGGGACCAAACTTGAGAACCATTCGATTAGTCCTAGTATGCGAATCTAATGGCTTAAAGGACGGCTAAACATAGCATGGCCGCACGAGATTCAACGTTGTCTGAGATTCCCTCTAACGCATCTGGTGGCTCGTTGGCGTGTGATCTGCACACACGAATCGTAGAGTGACACGTGGCTTCCACTTTTAGAATTCGAATCTTTCGACTTCTTTTAGTGCATTTGATGTCCGATTTTATCTATTCCGGTGCCGTTTTGTTCTGTTTTTCCTCTAGATCCCAAAGCTAAATTTCACAAACACACTAAACTAATTATTTTACAAACAAAATATTTACAAAAATATTACAAAATATTTATTTTACATTAAAATTCACAAAATTAATTACAAACTTTTAAAATTTTCAATCTCTTTTGGTTTGATACAGATATAATTTTTAAGACTTAAAAATATTTTTAAAAATTACTAAAAATATAATAGAACATATTTACAAACTAAAAACACATTATCAAATACATTAAAACTCAAAATAAAATAACCGCACGTTATAGTTTTGACTATTTACAAACTAAACATGCAGTTAGCATATCATAACAACTCTAAAAATTACCAAAAATATTATTGAATATAAAAACACACTAAAAACATATTTTTAATCACATTTACACACTAAGGCACAAAAATACCTATTAACACAAAAATGCTATTAATTAGAGAATTTAATGAGAAATAAAAATATAAAGAAATGATTTTATCCTTAAAAAAAGTACACTTTTATAGTTTCATCACAAATCTTTTTCAATTTAAGAGTATCATTACCGCTGTGAAATTATAATAATAAAAGAATATTGTATCATTAAAAGTGCAAAATCAACCCCTTGTGAACGTACAGTTTTTATTACACAGATCTAGAAATTATGGTTATTAAATAACATTCCTTAGTTACGGACGTAAACGCATATATAAAGATCAATGAATTGTAATCATCATAAAGATCATGGTAATAAAAATATTTTAAAAAAAAATGAGAAGAAATATAAATGTTGTTATTATCTTCAAGGGCAAAACACAAAAGAATATAGTGTAATTACTCATATATGCTCCTGTGCAATTACTTACTTAGGCTTAAGAAGCTAGATCGTTAGGATAAAATTGTAAATAACTATAATTATAATTATAATATTAAATAAGGAATAAAGAAGATAAAGACGAGAGAGGGTTGTGTACAAATGTGAGGATGAATAAAAATCAGTAATTAATATTTTCTGAATCTCTGATGTTGCTCTCCTTTCTGGTGTCATAAATTGGTGGCTTTTACTTTCTTCTGTGTCTCTTTTTATAGAAGATTCTTGGCCTTAAAGAAAAATCAATAAAAGAAAAGGCAACTCCTTTAGGATCTCGCTGCCATATTGAAATTGAAATAAGTGAAATCTCAATCTAGCACCATTTGACCTTCGGAACTTTGGCACAGTGTAGTTAATGCCCATGCAAGTTGGTCTTTGCTAATTATTGGCTTTGAAAGGATCCAAAAAGGGGAACTGAAGCATTTACATAAAGAAGATCTTGTTGCAATGTTCGACTTACATCATATCACAAGTCACAACACAGCACCATTGACCACTCCTCTAGTATCGCAGGGATGAAATTCTTTTCATTCTTATAAAGTTATAGACTGTAGACTCTAGTTTAGTATATTGTATACTTATTAGATTAGATCTCATTTGTAAAAAATTTTCAACTAGAACAATGTAAAAACTAGTTAGAGACAATTTTTTTAAATAAGGAATCAAAATTATAATTTTTCTTGCAAAAGAAAAACATTGTTATAATTTAACGTAAAAATTAATAGTAAATGTTTAAATTTATAGCCCGCAGCCAAGTATAAAACAATTTATTCTTGGGTAAGGTGAGGATGGTGCAGTTTGGACGTGATTGAAAACAAAAATAGCTAAATCCTATATAGGGTGAGAGTTTTGTTAATCACGATTTAAAAAATTAACCAAAAAAATTTAATAAATATGTACCCTTAACTCAATTGTAAATTTAAGCCCTTCTTTTTTAGAATTCTGCTAGTCACGATTTAATTTTGAAGCAAGAAAAAAGGGTTAAAATCTATAAGAGTATTTATGGAGAGGCATAAATCTTCATGGATTTCGCTTAACTAAAAAAAAAAAAAAAATCGTCATGGTCTTCACCTAGAGAAGCATTCCTCTGGCTCTCTCTTTAACTAAATCACAGTGAATCATACCATGAACCTCCTTTGGATTTTTGATTTACTCAACTCTTCTATTTTTCTATTTTCCGATCCGAAATGAAGAAAAAAAGAAAGAAAAAATAAAAGTTGCTAACTTGAAATCTAATTATGAAAGATTTCGTCACAATCTATCAATATTGTAATAACAAGTAATATAATGATTTCTAACTATATACCAATGTCATATGTCATGTAGAACGTATGTTTGTGCATTTTTTATTTTTTATTTTTTGTGGTTGGGTTGTGCATTTTGTGTCTTGGGTTTTGTTAAATATGAACTAGGCACATATCTTAGCATATTAGTTAAAGCTCATATTTAAATATTTACTTTAAAATATTTAACTTTTTAGATTGATTTTCTTTAATATTTTGGTTTAATAATATTTCAAGTTGTATTAGTAAAAATAAGAAAGGATAATTTTGGTTTTTTAAATGTTTAATGTTTTTAATTGTATTTTGTGTATGATTTTAAAAACACAAGAATGTTTTGAGTATTTTATAATAAGAGGAAAAAAATAGGGAAAAAATGATGTTTTAGCAAAACACATGATTTGCTTTGGTATTTACATAAAAAGCTGAATAGTTTCTGTTACATTTCTAAGTTTTTTGTTCTTTAGAATACATTTCTTTCCGTTTATGTGGGAAAAACATCATATAAAATAGGGTACAAAATAAGTAGCTAAAAAATTAACCAAAACTTGATTAGTGAACAATGATAAAAGAAAAGGTTTTAAATGAATATGGAAAATTCTCAAATGTGGTTTTGAAAAATCTTACAGATCAAGTCATATTAACCGTATTGAAAAACACACAGTACAGCTCATCATTGAATTAAATATATGAATTTAGGTTTTCAAATAAGTTTGACATTCACCCTCTTTAATATGAAGTCAATATTAAGTGGATACACTATTGATATTCTCTTTTTTCAACTCTGTAATGATTTTATAAATAAACACATTAATAAATGAAAAAAAAAAGAGAATCACTTCTCGCTTTTCCTTTTCATCGAGGAAAGTAAACACGCACTAATAGTCAATTTTGCTAATATTTACGATGCTTTTGAATTCTCTACATTTGTGTGTGTGCTTGGAGAGTGAAGAAAAACAGCAAGAAATGTAAAAAGCAAGAAGCTCCCTTAGTAACAGTATCAAGACCATTAAGCCAAGGATCTCCCTTTTATTCGCTACAAAAGAAATTCTAGCCAAATCTAAGAAAAAATCCAACAATTCTTACCATTGTCCAGTCACACATCTCTATAGTGTGGCCATGGAAACTGCAACTCATACGCATCATGCTCCCAAATATAGAGATACAAGCCATATTTCATTACTTCCCCACAGCATTTGTCTTCGGAGCATCAATGGGCATCTCTTTTGGCCACAAACACAACAAAACGGCCATCACGTTGTCCCAGCTCATGCCACAATAGCAACGAGTGGTCCTCCAGAAGTTGATGTCGAAGCTGCAGTGGAAATTACCTCCAAATGTCAGCTTACGAGTGCCAAGATCCTGGTCTTTCAACGAACAATGCACAGTCATTGTCGTGTCCACGTCCAAGAAAATTACAATATACATTTGATGCTCGGCACTGACAGGTGAGACGCTCATGGACCAAGCCAATGCAAGGACTAAAACAACAGAGCTTGCCAAGATTTTCATGGTATAGTTTTGCCACTACAGTTTTTGAAGGTGGTTTGTGAAATGTGAAGCTGTTTGTTTGCATTTATGTGGAAAAAGCTTTGTGAAGTCAAAGTCATAAAAGCAGAATATGCAGGAAGAAGATAAAAAGGCAAGGTAATGAAATGCATCACTGATGCTAGATTTTGTCATTAATACCCTGGTATCCCAAGTTGATTTCATTTTTTTTTTTTTTTTTGAGATTTCGGCTGCGCTCAGAAAAATCTTAATTTACCATGTTCTCTTTTCGTTTCATTGTCAAGGACCAGAAAGGAAACACATACGTTTTGGTTATCAACCAGATTATGCATTCATATTTATGACTAAAATGATATATGGAATGCAGCAAGTCACATTTTCTACATCAAAATGGGCCCAGCGAAGCAAAGACAATAATGAAAAATGATGAAAAGAAAAGAACATTTCATTCCTCTCCGATACGGAGACAACACAGAGAAATCTGTAGGAACTTACCAGCAGTGTGTTAAACCACAGCTTAGTTACTACCAGCAAGGCCGACTAATCGAGTTATCTCATCTTCTAGACGAGAACAGTGAATCTTGAACTTGTCCTGAAGTTCACTTGACTCTGGTTGATTTTGCTGCCATTCAGAAAGACCATTAACAATGACTTGCAAACCACTCCTTAGCAATTCCATTCCCTCGCTAATTCCATCCGGAAGTTTCCTTTTCTTGCTGTGTTGAGTTTCTCCATCGACCTCAATAGACGGCTTTTCACCATCAATCTCCATACTTTTGTATTCAATAGTTTTCACCTTAATAGTTGACATCTTTTCACACATTTCCTTCAAAACCTGACCCTCCTTGGCAACCAGCCCAAGCTGTTCAGCGTTAGATGCATTTATATCCAGAGCTGCTTCCTTGACAAGAAACACCTTAAAAGCAGACATGAATCTCTCCTCGTTGGCTTTGCTTCCAGATAAAATATCATATGAAAGAGCTGCATCAGGAGGCACAAACCTCCAAAGCTCACCGCAAGTAGTCCGAGCAGAGAAATATTCTAATGCCGTAAGAGCCAAATGAATAAGAGCCCAGTGCCTTTCTCTCAACATCATGTGGTATAACTCACATGCAGCAGAGAACTTGGAATTCTTATCAGTTTCTGCCAATTGCATGTGTGCAATACCTGCCATGAAAAGAGCGAGATTCGATTTGCATTTGTGCAACTCATTGTCATAGGCTGCAGGCCCCGAGATAAATAGATTTTCAAGCTCAAAAATGACCTCTTCTATTTCGTCAGTTGCATATAGATGCTTCATATTTGAGATGATGCCTAATGTCTCGCTCAAAAGCTTGAGATACTGGTCCTTCATTACTTTGTCCGTAGAATCTCTGTAGCTATGAATTATAGAAACTAGAAACCTCAGGGTCTTCACATCAATATCAGATGAGTTAATTTGGCTACAAGACATGGCGGGGGGAAACAAAGAAAAAGAAATCATCAAGTTTTGTTGAAATAAATACAAATCCCAAACAAACATGGTACGCAATATATAGTGAGGATGTACCGCAACATATGAAGAAAATTGAGGACATAAATCACTTCAATAAAGGATTAATTACTTATTTTTGCCTACTATCCCCTACAGATTTTAGTGATTAATTGTATATAACATAAATAGCTCAATATATGGCAGAAAAAACTATTTTAACACTTACAGTGACTGCAGGGAAGCGGACAGAGCAAATACTGGAGCACCAAAAATGCTGTCATTGCTAGCTTTTATCAATTTTTCATCAAAGCTTTCAATGAAGACAAAGAACTCAGAAAGTATGCTTTGGGTTGCTATACTTTTCATCTTTTCTGATAGTAAATTCAACGGAAATCCCTCCATGAACAACGCTAAACACACAAGTGATGACAACTGAGATCTGTCGTCACCAATAACGAACTTGAAAACCTGGTCTACCATAGATTGTGTCCCGAAACTGAGCAACATGCTGATTGATCTCGCCAGTTTTCTCATCCCAGCACCAGGTACAAGAATTGATTCAGAAGACACCAGCGGCTTCATTAGTGAACAAAATTTATTGATGATGATACTTATAGTTCTTGGCTCAGCATAACGTACAAGAAAGCACCAAAGCTCCATTACAATCTCCCAGCAAAGGAAGTGAGGATGAAAGAGGTTCTCAAGAAGGAAAGATTCCACCACCGTCCATGCACCACTTGAAGAAACCACAACCATCAAGGTCTTTAATGCATCCAAAAGGGAAGTATACATAGGCTGCCAAACTAGTTCCAAATTTTTCCCTGAACCACATAATACAGGAATTTGCAAAACAAGAACTGAGGAATACACTTCTTCATCAACTAAAGAGTCGAAAAACCATCCAAGCCTTTTGGAAATCCCAAGTTTTGCATCTTCTTGAAGATCAACAGAATATCTCAAGAAATTAATAAACAATTCAACTTGACCAAGCAACACGGATCTTGCTCCAGAAAATACTTGACAACTTACAGAAAAGATTTTATCCATTATAGGTATTATATTATGATCATTCAGATCTCCGATAGAGTTTGCAAAGCTTTTATTGATAAACAGACTGTCTAGAACCTGAAACTTCAAACTCTGCTTCACCTGATCTGAGTTCAGTAAAGAATTGAGTAAATCAAAGGACGTTTTTTCCAATAGTTCTGTGAAAACTTCGCATGCTGTTTTCAGGTGTTTGTCATTGGTCATTTGGACTTTAAAAGTTGAAATCATAAGTACACAGAGTGATAACTCTTTATGCATGGTACATGCTTGCCATGGATATAAAGATGAAATTTTCACTGCATTAATCAAGTAAAACTTTACTGGAAGAAATTTCCTTCTAGCTTCGGTTGTAGAAACAGTTTCCTTGAGCGGAGAAGACCAAGCCTCTGCAGTGCAATTGAGAGATTCATTAACCAATGAGATTAGAGTTGACAGGATATCTGCTACATTCATCTTTGCACCAAAGACCCCTTCACCAATCTGAAGCAGAGTTACCACACCTTTCCACGACACATTAAGGATACTTACTAAACTTCCCCCAGTTTTAGCAGCAATAATGCCCACCTCATGCAGCACTTCAATCGTATACTTTGTTATATTAATAACATGATTCATATCACTAATGCCTTCACATTCCATACTATTTTTCTCCTCAAGAGTCGCATCAGAGAAATTCCAATTTATAGCTTGGGCATACACTCCACATAACCTTATGACAGCATCAATGACTGCATGTGAAATCCTTAACAATTCTGATCCATGTAAATGTATTCTCTGCATTCATATGAGACAATACCCCAGTGAAAGATGCCTAATACACTCCTAAGATATATACTTAATGGACGAAACAGTCTGCTTTTTTTACCAACCACTTGCTCAAAAGAACTCATTTTTTAAATAATAATAATAATAAGAAAATGATAGTAATAAGAAGAAAGATGTGCCAGGCCAAATGTGCACAAATATAAAAGTAACCAACAACATCGATTATAAGATTGCAGATGACTAAATTCATTTATTTTTCTATCGAACAACAAACATGTTAGCATTTGCAACTAATATTAAAACCATTGGAATAAATTTCAGTTACTTGCATAATGTAGAATACCTGATGGCAGAAACATGAGCTGGAAAAGTTATATATTCAAATACTTTTCAGACTCAGATGTAATGTCAGACCATGAAATTTTATCCAATAAACAGGAAAACAAAACAAGCAGAGAAGAGTATTGGATATGTAGCTTCATTCGTCAAACAAAGTCATACAACAGAAATTATATAATAGCTAAAACTAGTTACGCAAAAGAACAAGCAGTTTCTCACAATTTAGATTAAAAAGAAAAAAAGAAAGAAGCAATTTCTTAAGATTCATGTTCCAGATTTTGGCATTCAGTGCATAAGCAGAAGGCAATATTACTATACCTTAATCTCTGATATTGTATATTTGGTTACGTTTAACTGCTCCATAATGAACTTCTCAGTAATGTCCATCAATATCTTGTCAACTGAAACAGGGTATCTTGCCAGAGCTGAATAAATCGCAGCAGAAAAGCTCTGCAGATCAAGTAGAAGCTGAAAGGAAGAACAATGCAGAGAAATGTTTAATAATAAACACAATTAAAATCCTAGTGTACAATGTACAGACTAGAGAAAAAAAAAACACGGTTTTACAACTTCAAACTTTTAATTATACAGAAAATAAAACAAGAGACAATGGATAAGTTCTCTCAAAATGTGGATATGGTCAAAACAGATAGCATACTTTATCTTGACTTTACTTTGAAGGAAATAGGAGCCCATACAGTGCGCAACATTTTCTACCTGAAAAAACAGATTGCAATGCTCGTCTTCTTGAGACTCCTCGGAGGATATAAGAGTCATCTTTAGGTGCTTCCCACACCATATGCTTGCCTGAGATATGGCATTTTAATTTTTACGGTATGATCCAACTGAGAATAAGAAATCTTTTAGTTTTCTTTACGACAAATAGAGAAACTTTTGTACCTTCCTCCCAAAAGCAAGAAATGGGGATTGACAGCTGGATACATCAGACTCCAGGTGCTTTGAAGCCACATTTAATATGGCTTTGTTTAACATGCATTGAGTTATATCCAAACAATTATAGTCTTCCCAAAATGTCGAACTCTTTGTCAAGGTAACAAATAACATCCTTTAGTATATGTATATAAATCAAGACGCAACAAAATGGCCATTTTCCTAAAATGTGCACATTAATAGGGTGTCTGTGAGAGAAGCTTAAACCCTCAGTTTAGGTTTGAAAATTGTAGCATGTGAGAGCTTTATACTATAGCTTTTGCTGTTGCACGTGAGAGTTTACACTGTTCACAGTTCAAACCATTGGTATGAACTACTCTTCCAAACGCTCTATAAATAATTTCGGCCAACAAAAGCTAGAATGGAACTCTATAAGGTTGCAAACATAGCTTCTACTTTAAGATTGCAAACAGCTTCTACTTTAAAAAATAAAATAAATTAAATTAAATTTGAAATATCACTACACTGGGTAGTATTTTAGGGTGAAATTATGGTTGATCTTGAACAAAGAGCTAGTTAATGAACCACTTCACCTTAAGCTAATTACCAATAACAAGAGTGGAAATACCCATATGAAAAGAAACCAACAAAAGTGAATTGATAAAATGCGGTACTTTGGAGCAACTGAACTTGAATACAAATACTTAAAAAGTGGGCACTTCATCTTCAAGGGCAAGAAATGAGTTGACTATTTTAACACGCCAGCCTGTCTAAGATATCGAAAAAAAAATTGTGAAAAAATGAAATTGTATAGAGCAAAGGATACTATGAGACATTCAACAAGAGAAGCCAAGTTAGAATTCTCTGATATCTCCAATTCGCCGAGCTTATTAAGCAGTTGAATACGGCTTTCCACAACCTGTAACACATAATTGACTTAAATTTTAGTCTTTTTAATGTTAACAAAGCTCCTCAAATTTATCAGATATATTTTTTTTAAGTGAACTCATTTCAGCATAAGCTTTCATAAAAACAAATTTCAATATAACAAAAAAAAAAAAAAAAAAAAACAACAACAACAACAACTATGAAACAATTTGTGAAAATTGATGGTGGAAAAAGCCCGGCGAGCTCAGAATTTGAGAATGTTTCTAAGATTTTGTAATGTGAACTTAATTAGGCGACATTTGACGAAATATGTTCAAAAATTTATGCTAGGATACTTAGATATCATGATTTTTTTTTTTCAAGGCTCTATGATCTCGCGAACCAGAAGACTCTATCTATTATTCTTTTTTGGCAAAAATTGAAGAACAGATTTAACAAACAGAGACAGTAGATTACAGTGTGTTAATGAAAATCATAGATTTCTGAGCGGAATAAGAAGATTTAGGGAAGCAAAATTTTTGTCGGGGGGAAATGAAATTGCAAAATCAAAATAGAAATTTCAAAATTACTTACATCTGAGGATCTAATGGCGTCTACTATGCTCTGCAATTCTTCGCTCGATCTTTTGTCCTCCATTCTCTCCCTCTCTCTCTCTCTCTCTCTCTCTCTCTAAATTGCATTTCCCGCCATTTTGAGATGCCAAAGCAAATTTATACTAATTCGGACGTGATGTTGGAGAAACCCATATTTATGGTTTGCACCACCATACTAATTCAATTTTGTGTTTTCGCCCCAATATTTTGCCACAAGGTTTTTTTGCTCCCATATTTGGAGAATGTTTGGGAACCAAGTTTCAATACCAAAATTTCAATTATATAATATAAAACTCTCACATATTACGATATTTAAGTTTCAACTGTAAGTCTTTGTACTATTTTATAGTTACATATTTTTCAATAGGGCTATTGGAATCTAAAAAAAAATGCTACCTGTCACTGTCAATAATTATGTTACCTAATTATTTTTTATATTGTAATTTATAGACGTTTAAGTCTTGTACAGGTGGTAAATCAGATTATTATTATTATTATTATTATTATTATTTTTTGCGTGTCGAAGTAATTCTAGCCGATTTCCTTGTTTAATTACAATTTAAACTATTATTTACGTATCAATGTGGTTCGACATATTTAATTTACTTAATCTTGATTTAGTTTTTTAAAACTTTCTCTTAATCACGGTCCTCATTTTGGGTCATGTTTACATAATTCTTTAATTATTTTACTAAAAGGAAAAAGATGCAAACTTCAGAAAAAAAAATAATATAATAAGACCAAAACTACCGGCCAATTAGGCTTTAATTACTTCGGAAAAATGAAAAATTTAACGATCATATTACTTGCTATTAAAATATTAGTATAAGATCTAGTTGAGATTCCTAATATTGTGACATCTTTAAAGGACGTGATGATGGCCACTAGTATATTTATTCGAGGCAAATGTTTCACTTGACCACAGTACTGGAGAATGTTTTATACTAAAACATGAATTCTGCCACCACAATTGATAGAATGTTCTACCAATCGACCATGATCCCTTATCTTTGTTTTTCCTTTATGTTAAGTCTTTGGTATATTATATGATTCTCGACGAATGGGGTTTCTAATAGAATGGCCACACACGTGCTTTCCTTTAAATATTTGCCTAGCACGGATGGCCAATTGAGTTCTAGATCTTGAACAACTAATAAGGTGTTTGGACCATCGGGTCAAAATATCAGTTTGAATTAAACACACCGTAACAATTTAAATAATTACTAAGAAAAAACAGTATAATAAAATTAATTCGAACGGAATACACCATAACAATTCAAATTAGAGAGAGAAACATTGTAATAAATTCATGTTTGATCTGAAATTTTTCCGGTTCAAAAATCGATGAACTAGAAAGGCTAAAACCATTCATCGAAAAGAAAAAAGATAAAAAAAGGGGAAAGAAATAGCATAACCAACAATAGTTGGACGTGAATTCTCATTGGAACTACAATACTGAATTCTATCAGATTCACGGACAACATAAATCCAGCATCTACACACTTGGCAATGTCGATCAGCCAAATTCAAGTATCACATGCAGCCATGTGTAAAATTTCTTTGTCAAATATTGCCTTTAGATCGTTTCACTATATAAATCAATTATATTTAGTCTCCAAGAATCACAACATTGTCTTTTTTAAAAAAAAAAAAAAAGCATTATAGCATTTTGATTCCATGAAGAAATTTTCTTCCATGTTCATAGTCCTCCTCCTAGTTTTATCCACTTTATCATCGTCTAATATCTGCATCTGCTTGTGCATGAAGATGAAAGGTATTAATGGACGTAGTTTCAATCGTAGGAAGAATATCAACTCTGCGGCAGGAGATTATCACCAAGGTAATGGGAACTCGTGTGGTTGTGAACAAGGCAAAGGTGGCGCCAGAGACTTGGGAGGCAATAGCGCTAATGATGATGGTGGTGATGACGACACCGGCGGCAGCGATGGAAATGGAGATACCGACGGCGGAGAGGATAAATCGGGTGGATCGTATGGTGGAGGTTATGGATTTGGTGGTGGAAGAGGTGGTGGCGGTGGAGGAGGCGGCGGGGGTGGTGGAGGCAGTGGGGGAGGTGGTGGTGGTGGAGGAGGAGGAGGGAAATAAAGGGTTTAATATTTGCATGGCCTCCAATTAAGTTACGAGGATTTTCTTCCCTGTTTTTATTTTTGTGTGTGTTTTTTCTCTTTGTTGATTTGGCTTGTATTCCCATGTAGCTTTTGGTCCAGAGATGTCCTTGTGTTGTATCCTTTGACCATATGTGTCATTTTCTAATTCTTATCAAGTTCTCATTTGTTTTAGAAAAAACATGTTCCCCGACCACAAGATAGAGAAACGTTATTAAGAGAAGAGAGTAAGAAACACAGCGCAGTTGAGGTCTCAAAAGTCTTTTTCCACGTGCTAGTGTCAAAAAAAAAAATTATACAATACCATAATTATGTCATCCTGCTTATATTTTATATTATTATCATATGTGCCCCTCAACTATAGGATCATTCTTAGTTTACCCTTGAACTTTAAAAATATACATTTCATCCTTTAAATTTTGAAGTAGTCCCCATTTAACCCTTTCTATTAGAACTTCTGTTACAAAAGAGCGAAAATGTAAGGCTAAGTGAGGTCATGTGATCTTATTTGGTTTGTCTTAAAGATAAATTCCAACAGAATAGATTGGGTGAGACTAATCCCCCTCTTTTTTGGTCTGTTTGAATAGAAATTCTAACAGAATAGTTAAGTGAGAGCTAATTCAAAATTCAAAGGGTAAAGTAGAAATCTTCAAAGTTTAAGAGATGTGTTATGAATGAAGATTCCTCTATGTTGTGGCACCGTAGATTATGTCATATCTCTATTGAGAGAATAAAGAGACTAGTGAATGATGGGGTACTTAGTACTCTAGATTTCACTGACTTTGACACTTGTGTGGACTGCATAAAGGGAAAGCAGACCAATATGTCAAAGAAAGGTGCCAAGAGGAGTTCAGACACATTAGAGATCATACATACAGATATTTGTAGTCCAGACATAGACGCGTATGGTCAAAATTATTTCATTACTTTTATTGATGATTACTCACGATATATGTATCTCTACTTACTTCATAACAAACATGAAGCTATAGATGCCTTTAAGGTGTTTAAGGCAGAAGTAGAGAAACAATGTGGTAAGCAAATAAAGATAGTGAGATCTGATAGAGGTGGTGAATACTATGGTAGATACACCGAAGATGGACAAGCGTCTGGTCCATTTGCGAAGTTTCTTCAAGAACATGGGATAGTTGCCCAATATACTATGCCCGGTTCTCCAGATCAAAATGGTGTGGCAGAAAGAAGAAACCGAACATTGTTGGATATGGTGCGGAGCATGCTTAGCAGCTCCAAGCTTCCTAGGTCTTTGTGGACTGAAGCTCTCAAGACGGCTGTGTATATATTAAACCGAGTTCCAACCAAGGCTGTCTCGAAGACACCATTCGAGTTATGGAAAGGTTGGAAACCGAGTTTGCGACATATACGCGTTTGGGGATGCCCGTCTGAAGTGAGAGTGTATAATCCAAAAGAAAAGAAGCTAGACCCAAGGACCATAAGTGGGTATTTCGTTGGATATGCTGAACGGTCTAAGGGATACAGATTTTATTGTCCATCACATACCACTAGGTTTGTGGAATCAAGGAATGCGAAATTTCTTGAGAATGACTTGATCAGTGGGAGCGATCGATCCTGGAACACCGTTTCAGAGAAAGATCATACAGATGCTCAAGCTTCCACTTCATATGATAGAGTGATTGTTATACGTGACACGCCTACAGTTCAAACGCGTGTTGAACAACAGCCAGTCATTCAAGTTCCACAGATTGCTGATCAAGAAGTAGTAGATCCAGTTGAACAGCCAACTGATCAACATCCTCCTCAAGAGAATGTTGAACCAGCATTAAGGAGATCTACTAGAGTAAGGCGATCAGTCATTCCTAGTGACTATATTGTGTATCTACAAGAGTCTGACTACAACACAGGAGCCGAAAATGATCCAAAAACGTTTTCACAAGCCATGAGTTGTAAGGAATCTAACTTGTGGTACGATGCCATGAAAGAAGAGATGAACTCTATGTCATCTAATAGAGTCTGGGATCTTGTCAAGTTGCCTGATGGTGTAAAAGCCATTGGATGCAAATGGGTCTTCAAGACAAAGAAAGACTCATTAGGCAACATTGAGAGACATAAGGCAAGACTCGTTGCTAAAGGATTCACTCAAAGGGAAGGTATAGATTACACTGAGACTTTTTCTCCTGTATCTAAAAAGGACTCCTTTCGTGTGATCATGGCATTAGTGGCTCATTTTGATTTTGAGTTACATCAGATGGTTTACATGAAACAACCTGAAGGATTCTCCTCTAGTGATGGTGAGCAATTGGTGTGTAAACTCAAGAAATCCATATATGGTTTGAAACAAGCTTCCCGTCAATGGTATTTGAAATTCCATGATGTCATCACTTCATTTGGTTTTGAAAAGAACACCATGGATCAATGTATATACCAGAAGGTTAGTGGGAGCAAGATTTGTTTCCTTGTTTTGTATGTGGATGATATCCTTCTTGCAACCAATGATAAGGGGTTTTTATATGAGGTGAAACAATTTCTTTCTAAGAACTTTGATATGAAGGATATGGGTGAGGCATCTTATGTCATTGGCTTAAAGATCCATAGGGATAGATCTCGATGCATTTTGGGACTATCGCAGGAAACCTATATCAATAAAGTCTTAGACAGATTTCGGATGAAAGATTGTTCACCAAGTGTAGCACCCATTGTGAAGGGTGAAAAGTTCAGTTTGAACCAATGTCCAAAGAATGATTTCGAGAAAGTTCAAATGAGCAACATTCCTTATGCTCCAGCTATCAGAAGTCTTATGTATGCTCAGGTCTGCACAAGACCTGACATTGCATTTGCTGTGGGAATGTTGGGAAGATATCAGAGTAACCCAGGCATTGACCACTGGAGGGCTGCAAAGAAAGTGATGAGGTACCTTCAAGGTACAAAGGATTACATGCTTATGTATAGACGAACTGACATTCTAGAGGTGATTAGCTACTTCGATTTAGACTTTGCTGGATGTGTTGATTCGAGAAAATCAACTTCAGGTTATATTTTCATGCTAGCCGAAGGAGCTGTATCTTGGAGGAGTGGAAAGCAAACGTTGGTTGCTACTTCCACGATGGAGGCAGAGTTCGTTTCTTGTTTTGAGGCTAATTTGCATGGTGTATGGTTGAAGAGTTTCATGTCAAGCCTTAGAATTGTAGATTCTGTGTCTAGGCCATTAAGGATATATTGTGACAATTCAGCTATTGTCGTTATGGCTAAGAATAATAAGAGTGGCAGTCGAAGTAAACATATCGACATTAAGTACTTAGCCATAAGGGAACGGATTAAGGAAAACAAAGTGGTCATTGAGCATATAAGCACTGAATTGATGATCGCAGATCCTTTGACAAAAGGAATGCCACCGAAGTCATTTAAGGATCATGTTGTACAGATGAGACTTGGTTCCATAATGTAAATTTGTTTGTACATACAATTTACAGTTTTAATGAAACTCTTATTCAGTTGTGATGTTTTCTCATATTTGTTTGCGCATTAAGTTATTGGAGAAAATTCACATATAGTAGGACCAAGAATAAACATTGGGTTTATTCATAAAGTTTAGTTACCATATAAGGAATAAAGTTTGAGAAATAATACATTGTAATACATGGAAGATAATACTCATAATTTAGAGAAATTATCGCCATGATTCATGTATTTATTTCCTAAAAGTTTGGGTTTAATGAATATAAAGATAAATATAGAGACCAAGTGGGAGAATGTAACCGTTGCAATCCATTAACGGTTTCAATAAAGAATTGAAACCAATTTATTTGTTGCAATTATTGGCTCATATTTATGCCCATTAACACTCCTTGGTAACTGATTTATTGGGAGCTATTTATTTCCTTGGGAGGAAATGAGTGCTGATAGAGAAATCCAGAAATCCAGAAATTTTTGTTTCACGTACAGAATTTTGTGAAACAAAATTGGGTCCCCAAGTTTCAAAAATTCTATTAAGATTCTTACACCATCAATTGAGTTTTTGTGAGAACTTGGAAGCATCCCAAGTGCAGGCAGTCACAGCACACCGTTTGGACAGCAATGGCAGGAGGTAATATTTTTCACGCTTCCGTTTTTCGTTTTCAATTCTTGGTATGCATACAGTTTATAGCATGCTTGAATTGATTTTTATATTTTACACACATAACTCAAATATTTTGCAGCACTATCCTAAATTAATTTCAATAACTCTCACAAGAGAGAAGATCAAAAAATTACTATGTTCATTATCATCACCTATTTCAAGTGTTAATTATAAAAATTAATTAAGATTTTGCACAAAACATATATAAGGGAATAAGTATACTCCCACTATATATTACATTCCTAGAATGTTACTAACAAGCATGTCATCACATCATGTGCAACTCATTAAGCATGCATATCGCATAACTAATGTACAATAATTACATTAAAAATAATCAAACATAGTAAAGCATGCTATCAAAGGCAATAAATCAGCGCTAATAAAACATATAAGCATTTAATATATTAATAATTATGCACATATACTATTGTAATCATAATGCATTTATACAATGATAAAGTATCAAATAAATATGATAAATCTGAAACAAGGACATGTTGTAATCAAAGACAAAATGTAAATCATATATGCCAGGATCTGTCATGAAAATGGAAATAAATTTATTTTCACAAAAATTATAATTATGCCAAAAATGAACCAATGGCATACACAAGTCATAAAATGGCACAAACCGCACAAGCAGGTTTCACCCAGCTTAAAATAATATTCCATTGCCAAAAAATAAAAATAAAATTTTCGCAGAGATCCCTTTTTCCAAATACAGTAAGATTATATCCGGGCTTGCAAGAAGAATTTTGAAAAATTAACAGAAAATAGGTTTCTAAAAGAATCATGACAAATCACATTCACTTCATTGGAAAGTGTGTCCCACGCTCCAATAACGAGGCGGTGTGCAACAGTGATTTACACTTCACCAGAGTCAGTAGGCAGTGATTTACAATTCAGCAGAGTCAGCAAACCGCCATGGTTCCAGTAGAGGAAAAATGGCCGGCTACCGACGTGAAAAGGCCATGGGTGTTGTGCACACGACGCGCTACAGGTGCGTCTGTACTATTGCTAGCAGTCTAGGATTCCATTGTTTCAATAATTCTTTAGATTTTTTAGGTTTAAATTTAAATTTAAATATTAAAATCTTTTAGATATCTGTTTGTTTTTCTTAAAATTTAAAGAGTATCAAGAATTCAAGTTTTTTAAGTTTTGACTCTCTTGAACTTTTGATACTCGGATATATTTGCTACAGTAAAAACTAAAATTACCTCTTAGGAAAAAAATCATAATTTCTTCATCTGTTATCTAATTGAGATGATTCTTTTTTCATTGTACTCCTAGTGAAAAAAATGAATAAATTAGGATCCATATTATATAGTTTTTAAGATCATTAACATTAAGATTTTATTAGATTTGTTGATAAATCAAAAACTATTTTGAAATTTATACAATAAGCAGAAAATTAAAAAAAAATGAGCAAAAAATCTAAAAGAATCACAAAAAGGATGATATTAGTTTCACCAACCTCTCTTCTTAGCAAAATTGACACGAGGAGTACCAAATTTGCTCTGATATCAATTATAGAAGTGCAATATGCGGTGTTGATCATCAACCACGAATGTTGCCGCTCGAAGGATCTTTCTCCGGTGGTCCCACGGTGTCAATTATCAAAGTCTCCTTGCTTGCGGTGTGTGAGCATCACAATAATACTCACAAAACACTCGCAGCACAAAAACCTGGAAGAGAAGAACGAAAGAGAGATAGTAATACGTATTATTTTTCTGATAGAGTGAGATATTCTGTACTTGGATAGGGTCCCCTTTTTATAGATTGCAGTCAGTATGCAACTGACTTAGTCAATTAGTGGTTTCACTATTTGAGGAATATTGAAAATTAGGTACTTATTTCTTTAATTAAAAAT
Source organism: Artocarpus heterophyllus (assembly GCA_025403435.1). Taxonomy (NCBI): domain Eukaryota; kingdom Viridiplantae; phylum Streptophyta; class Magnoliopsida; order Rosales; family Moraceae; genus Artocarpus; species Artocarpus heterophyllus. Next base: position 11,834,724 of record CM046342.1, read on the forward strand.
AAATTATAATCAAATAAATATCTTAGACATGGTTAAAGCCTACTAGAGGCGCCACATCACCCACTAAAAACACCCAAAAAAAAAAAAAGTTCACGGAATTTATTATTTCCATTTGTTTGTTTCCCACTCTTGGACAAACTGTAGACTTTAAAACTATTGGATGAAAGATTTGCTTGCATAGGTATACCATATAGGCCATAATGTAAAGGGAGAAAGAAGGAATTAGGTCATTATTAATTATTAATTAAGAATAAAAATAAATAGATTAAAACGTAACAGTGTTTGGTAAATAACCCATTTAAATTAAAATAAATTTATTTTTGTATAAAATGACGTAAAGAGAAATTCGAAAGACATATAACAAAAAAAACAAAAATAAAAAGAAAGAGAAGAAGAAAAAGAAGAAAAAAATGAGGTAAAATTAGAAATTCAAGTGTTTAAAAAGAGCAAGTGATTCCAAAAATACTATTTACTTAAATATTTTTAAAATTGTGTTATTTGCTAACTTAAGAACTGAAATTGTGCGATTTGGTGTAATTTCTCTAATGTAAAAAATTTTATGTTGGGCTTCCCAATGAATATCTTAAAAGAAAAAAAGAATTATGACTTGTTTAGGATAGCTTGTAATTTTACTTTTAAGTAACAGAAGACAATGCGCATAAGTAAAAGTCTTTTTGTTAGTTTAAATAGTATATGAAATAGTGTTTTAATTTTCAAAAAGTTTTTGAAACTATTGAGTTAAATAAGTCAGAAGTTTTTATTATTATAAAAATAATATAATATAAGAATATAAATATAATTTGTAATTTGTTATTCACAAATAATTAAAAGGGTTAAAAGATAAATGAAAAAACTTTTCATAAACACTAAAGAGGTGGCTTATTCTAAAAAAGTGCCTATAAAAGCCAAACCTCCCATTAGCTTATCCACTAAAACATATGCAAAAGTAACTTTTGGCCTGAATAAACCACAAACATCTTATAGGGTATTTGGGAACATTGGTTGAAACTAATAATTTGAACCAATTTTGGTAAAAACAACTATAGCATATAAAAGCTTTATATTATAACACACTTTTGCTTGACACTATAGCGTGTGAGAGCTTTACACTGTTGTAACTAAAAGTTTTGTTGAAACTAAAAATGCCAAACAAATTTTAAGCCATTCCAAATGAGACCTTTGTTAGACATGTATGCCCTAAGGAGTAAAAATGTAATAAGTTTTTGGAGATATTTTTATCAATAAAGAATTTATTTATTATTTATTACCAAATCATGTCCTCTTTATGTTCATATTTGTTGAATGTATGTTAAGCAAACAAAAGTCTGAGACTGTCGGTCTCAACCTTGAGATTTGGGCATATAATGGACAGATTATGCGGAAGACACGATTCTTAAGGTGATGATCTAAATCATAAGATCCACAATCGAGAGAATAAAGTTGGGCGCTTTATTCATGTAAAGATTGTTATGTTGTCTATATCCCAATTGGGAGATGGTTTGTCTTGGCCATCGGGGGTGGACTCCGTGAATAGAAACATTGACACATTGTCATAAGTGACGATGTGTCGGATCGGGACATAAAGTGAATTGATTTGGATTAATAATTCTGTGTCGGCAAATCGATTCACTTTAGACAATCATTTGTATTGTATCTTAATCCTGAGATGAATAGTGAGCCCGTTGTCTAGACTTATGTCTTTTGATGTATTAAAGGGTGACACCCACTTCTCAATAGTGGTATGCATGCCGGTACGTTGGAAACATGACTCTTGATGGCGTAGACTTATTATTCATAGATATGGAATCCATAGCTCCTCTTTAGGAGTAATGATATCATCTTATATGCGTTATCCTGTAATTGAAAAACTAGAGCGCTCAACCATTTGGATGCATAGGTGTAACTGAATGGCATACTATCTTTGGATGGTAAGTTTTCTGATGGTGAGATAATGGAACGTAAGATAAAAATAATCAGAAAGGTAAGACAGACCTTGTCCTTAAGCCGATTATAGATTATCATATGGGGATACGATACATTATGATATGTCATGGAGACTTAGCTATATGGGCTTCGTAATTCTATGTAGTTCGAGAGTGGAGCTCCAAGCTTTTAGTAGAGTAGCGTTGAGTTGATAATTATGAAATGTATATTTGGGATATTGGGTTTCGTAATTATCGGGAGCTTGAACTATATAGGTCCATTTTGTCCCATTTGCTAGCTCACAACATCCTGTAACGATACGGCGTGCTTTTTCAATAATTGGTGATTTATGTCAAATTTATTAGATTGGTTAAAATTCGAAAGAATCAGATAATTCATATATGTTTATCGGTTGAATTAATTTTGTGATAAAATTAATTCAAGAAAAAACTTGTTGAATTATTGGATCGAATAATTCTTGTTTGTTTATCGGTTGATTTAATTTTGGATAAATTAGATCAAGATAAACTTGTAGAATTATTGGGAATTCATTTATTTTCTTAGAGATTATCTAGAGAAAGTTGCTTTGATCAGATAACTTCTCTATTAGGTTATTTGAATTAAAACTGAGACTTTATCCTATAGAATCTCGAGTGGAAAATAAAAGATTCGCGGAGATTTTTTTATCGACAGTTCGGCCTGCCGATCCACGTGTCTGGCTTGTCGATTGGGACTGTTCGGCTTGCCGATCAGGCTGTTTGGCTTGTCGATTAGCGAATGATAAGATCACGCGTTTTTACGCGGATCTTATCAGATATTGATCTGAATTTGATTTTGACCTAAAATTTGAGACCTAATCTAATAAGGACTGACCCTAGGACCAACCTCTATAAATAGGGAGTGATTCTCACAAGTTATTTAGATCAATTGAAAAATTAAGAGTGATACTCTGCTGGTGAGAATCTGAAAACTCCCTGAGAGCGTTTGTTCACAAATCATGAACACTTGCCTTGGGTTCTCTCGATTGGTTGGAAGGAGAGTCACCGGTGGAAGAGCTGTACATGTGAGCCCACACTCACTCTGGTCGTGGATAGAGAATAGCAAAGAAGAGCAGTTGGTTGAGGCTCTTTTGGAACGTTCCTTCTCTTCATGTTTTGGGAGAGTTCTTCAGCACACAAAAGTTAGTAAGATCTGATTAATTTATGCATATAGCATGTCAAACTTGTGTTTTAAAAAATACTCTGATATAAAATTTTTAAAATTCCGCTGCGTATTATTTTTCCAACAACCTTAAGGGTTTTTTTAGACATAACAAAATTTTAGTAAATAAGATGTGACATCATAATGATAATTACTATTTCTAAAATATCCGATAATTTTGCTAAATTTCAATTTCAACATAATAATTTTATCATGTAGTGCAATATTTACAAAGAAATAATAATAAAAGTAGCTATTTACTTTTTTTCAAAAAACTTAAGGTTGGGGATTCAATTTCTATACATTCTAATAAAGTCATATGTAAAACTACTACTTAGTTATGTCTCCAACAACTATATTACTTTCTATCTAAAAGCACCCTAAAAAATGATCCACGAAGAAATAAAATAATATTATCTTTAAAAAATATCATTTATTTGAAATACAAATTGAACGCCCCAAAATGTGTTTCCTCTTAAATAATGGACGTTTGTAGTATAAAAAAGTTGTTGTATTTACAGGGAGGTAAAAATTTGTAACTTGAGAGATTGATAAATATAAACGGTTAAAGAGGCAAGCAGTTTTTGAAAGCAAAGTTTAAAATGAAATAAATATTTTTGTGATTTTTTATTTCAAAATTTAAAACATAAAATTATAGCTTCACTATAGAACTTTAACTCTAATTAATAATTATCTTAAGTATTTGATTTATTATATCTTTTCTCGTTAATTGCAAGCACCTTTACTAATTTTATAGGTCAACTGAAAGCGATAATATAGCAAGCCATAATGCAGTAAAGGTCTTCCTATAAAAGTAATAAAATAATCATCTCTCACTAATGATTAGGTGCACTAATTATGAAAATTATAATTGCTATCACTCAATTATAATCAACATAATTGTAAGATAAAAAAGATAATAACAAATCAAAATTATTATATTTCTATGGAATAAATTATTACATTAATTTCGATAGCACCCCATCTTATTAATTGGTTTAAGAATACACTATGCCATTGTTTGTCTACAATAAATCAAGAATTACTAAACATTTACGGTGCTAGTCTATGTCTATAATGCAACAAAAACTCAAATTAATAAACTAGCATGACTTCAATATTATTAATTTTAATTATGTAACACAATTAAATTACATAAAGAAAGCATGACTGAATTTATGCAATAATTGGGCAGCATAACAACATTAACAAGAACTATTAAAAACATAAAGATATAATTTACTCCACAAAATATAAGCATTACAGCATAGATATAGAGTTAAAATCCATACTAGAATACTATGCATATAAAGGTCATCTCTCTGCCTCACCAGACTTTATACACTAATTTAGACATTATTTTATTATTTTTAATGTCATTGGAGATACTGTTGCGCATAAGGAGGGAAAATTCGGCCTAAGGGTTGGGGGGATGCAAAACCAGGCATCAAAGGCCCTATATTTATGGTGCTAAAAATTAACTATTTGCTAATTTTCTATTTGTTTTTCATTGTTCAAGTGTTGACAAATTCGGATCAAATTGATCCTTTTTCTTCAATTTTTCAATGTGACATTCGTCTCATCGTGAATTTAAGCTTGAGATCAAGTGTAACGCGGCAATTGATAGCACTAAAACGGACGCGATCTGAGCTGTTTTTACGTAATCCAACAATCAATAGGCAAGCTTTGAATTGGGCCCAGGTGGGACTAGGTGGGGCAACGGGACCAAACTTGAGAACCATTCGATTAGTCCTAGTATGCGAATCTAATGGCTTAAAGGACGGCTAAACATAGCATGGCCGCACGAGATTCAACGTTGTCTGAGATTCCCTCTAACGCATCTGGTGGCTCGTTGGCGTGTGATCTGCACACACGAATCGTAGAGTGACACGTGGCTTCCACTTTTAGAATTCGAATCTTTCGACTTCTTTTAGTGCATTTGATGTCCGATTTTATCTATTCCGGTGCCGTTTTGTTCTGTTTTTCCTCTAGATCCCAAAGCTAAATTTCACAAACACACTAAACTAATTATTTTACAAACAAAATATTTACAAAAATATTACAAAATATTTATTTTACATTAAAATTCACAAAATTAATTACAAACTTTTAAAATTTTCAATCTCTTTTGGTTTGATACAGATATAATTTTTAAGACTTAAAAATATTTTTAAAAATTACTAAAAATATAATAGAACATATTTACAAACTAAAAACACATTATCAAATACATTAAAACTCAAAATAAAATAACCGCACGTTATAGTTTTGACTATTTACAAACTAAACATGCAGTTAGCATATCATAACAACTCTAAAAATTACCAAAAATATTATTGAATATAAAAACACACTAAAAACATATTTTTAATCACATTTACACACTAAGGCACAAAAATACCTATTAACACAAAAATGCTATTAATTAGAGAATTTAATGAGAAATAAAAATATAAAGAAATGATTTTATCCTTAAAAAAAGTACACTTTTATAGTTTCATCACAAATCTTTTTCAATTTAAGAGTATCATTACCGCTGTGAAATTATAATAATAAAAGAATATTGTATCATTAAAAGTGCAAAATCAACCCCTTGTGAACGTACAGTTTTTATTACACAGATCTAGAAATTATGGTTATTAAATAACATTCCTTAGTTACGGACGTAAACGCATATATAAAGATCAATGAATTGTAATCATCATAAAGATCATGGTAATAAAAATATTTTAAAAAAAATGAGAAGAAATATAAATGTTGTTATTATCTTCAAGGGCAAAACACAAAAGAATATAGTGTAATTACTCATATATGCTCCTGTGCAATTACTTACTTAGGCTTAAGAAGCTAGATCGTTAGGATAAAATTGTAAATAACTATAATTATAATTATAATATTAAATAAGGAATAAAGAAGATAAAGACGAGAGAGGGTTGTGTACAAATGTGAGGATGAATAAAAATCAGTAATTAATATTTTCTGAATCTCTGATGTTGCTCTCCCTTCTGGTGTCATAAATTGGTGGCTTTTACTTTCTTCTGTGTCTCTTTTATAGAAGATTCTTGGCCTTAAAAGAAAAATCAATAAAAGAAAAGGCAACTCCTTTAGGATCTCGCTGCCATATTGAAATTGAAATAAGTGAAATCTCAATCTAGCACCATTTGACCTTCGGAACTTTGGCACAGTGTAGTTAATGCCCATGCAAGTTGGTCTTTGCTAATTATTGGCTTTGAAAGGATCCAAAAAGGGGAACTGAAGCATTTACATAAAGAAGATCTTGTTGCAATGTTCGACTTACATCATATCACAAGTCACAACACAGCACCATTGACCACTCCTCTAGTATCGCAGGGATGAAATTCTTTTCATCTTATAAAGTTATAGACTGTAGACTCTAGTTTAGTATATTGTATACTTATTAGATTAGATCTCATTTGTAAAAAATTTTCAACTAGAACAATGTAAAAACTAGTTAGAGACAATTTTTTTAAATAAGGAATCAAAATTATAATTTTTCTTGCAAAAGAAAAACATTGTTATAATTTAACGTAAAAATTAATAGTAAATGTTTAAATTTATAGCCCGCAGCCAAGTATAAAACAATTTATTCTTGGGTAAGGTGAGGATGGTGCAGTTTGGACGTGATTGAAAACAAAAATAGCTAAATCCTATATAGGGTGAGAGTTTTGTTAATCACGATTTAAAAAATTAACCAAAAAAATTTAATAAATATGTACCCTTAACTCAATTGTAAATTTAAGCCCTTCTTTTTTAGAATTCTGCTAGTCACGATTTAATTTTGAAGCAAGAAAAAAGGGTTAAAATCTATAAGAGTATTTATGGAGAGGCATAAATCTTCATGGATTTCGCTTAACTAAAAAAAAAAAAAAAATCGTCATGGCCTTCACCTAGAGAAGCATTCCTCTAGCTCTCTCTCTTTAACTAAATCATAATGAATCATACCATGAACCTCCTTTGGATTTTTGATTTACTCAACTCTTCTATTTTTCTATTTTCCGATCCGAAACGAAGAAAAAAAGAAAGAAAAAATAAAAGTTGCTAACTTGAAATCTAATTATGAAAGATTTCGTCACAATCTATCAATATTGTAATAACAAGTAATATAATGATTTCTAACTATATACCAATGTCATATGTCATGTAGAACGTATGTTTGTGCATTTTTTATTTTTTATTTTTTGTGGTTGGGTTGTGCATTTTGTGTCTTGGGTTTTGTTAAATATGAACTAGGCACATATCTTAGCATATTAGTTAAAGCTCATATTTAAATATTTACTTTAAAATATTTAACTTTTTTAGATTGATTTTCTTTAATATTTTGGTTTAATAATATTTCAAGTTGTATTAGTAAAAATAAGAAAGGATAATTTTGGTTTTTAAAATGTTTAATCTCTTCAATTGTATTTTGTGTATGATTTTAAAAACACAGGAATGTTTTGAGTATTTTATAATAAGAGGGAAAAAATAGGGAAAAAATGATGTTTTAGCAAAACACATGATTTGCTTTGGTATTTACCTAAAAAGTTGAATAGTTTCTGTTACATTTCTAAGTTTTTTGTTCTTTAGAATACATTTCTTTCCGTTTATGTGGGAAAAACATCATATAAAATAGGGCACAAAATGGGTAGCTAAAAAATTAACCAGAACTAGATTAGTGAACAATGATAAAAGAAAAGGTTTAAAATGAAAATGGAAAAATCTCAAATGTGGTTTTGAAAAATCTCACATGTAGATCAAGTCATATTAACCGTATAGAAAAACACAGTACAGCTCATCATTGAATTAAAATATATGAATTTAGGTTTTCAAATAAGTTTGACATTCACCCTCTTTAATATGAAGTCAATATTAAGTGGATACACTATTGATATTCTCTTTTTTCAACTCTGTAATGATTTTATAAATAAACACATTAATAAATGAAAAAAAAAAAGAGAATCACTTCTCGCTTTTCCTTTTCATCGAGGAAAGTAAACACGCACTAATAGTCAATTTTGCTAATATTTACGATGCTTTTGAATTCTCTACATTTGTGTGTGTGCTTGGAGAGTGAAGAAAAACAGCAAGAAATGTAAAAAGCAAGAAGCTCCCTTAGTAACAGTATCAAGACCATTGAGCCAAGGATCTCCCTTTTATTCGCTACAAAAGAAATTCTAGCTAAATCTAAGAAAAAATCCAACAATTCCTTCCATTGTCCAGTCGCACATCTCTATAGTGTGGCCATGGAAACTGCAACTCATACGCATCATGCTCCCAAATTAGAGATACAAGCCATATTTCATTACTCCCCCGCAGCATTTGTCTTCGGAGCATCAATGGGCATCTCTTTTGGCCACAAACACAACAAAACGGCCATCACGTTGTCCCAGCTCATGCCACAATAGAAACGAGTGGTCCTCCAGAAGTTAATGTCGAAGCTGCAGTGGAAATTACCTCCAAATGTCAGCTTATGAGTGCCAAGATCCTGGTCTTTCGACAAACATTGTACAGTCATTGTCATGTCCACGTCCAAGAAAATTACAATATACACTTGATGCTCGGCACTGACAGGTGAGCCGCTCATGGACCAAGCCAATGCAAGGACTAAAACAACAGAGCTTGCCAAGATTTTCATGGTATAGTTTTGCCACTACAGTTTTTGAAGGTGGTTTGTGAAATGTGAAGCTGTTTGTTTGCATTTATGTGGAAAAAGCTTTGTGAAGTCAAAGTCATAAAAGCAGAATATGCAGGAAGAAGATAAAAAGGCAAGGTAATGAAATGCATCACTGATGCTAGATTTTGTCATTAATACCCTGGTATCCCAAGTTGATTTCATTTTTTTTTTTTTTTTTGAGATTTCGGCTGCGCTCAGAAAAATCTTAATTTACCATGTTCTCTTTTCGTTTCATTGTCAAGGACCAGAAAGGAAACACATACGTTTTGGTTATCAACCAGATTATGCATTCATATTTATGACTAAAATGATATATGGAATGCAGCAAGTCACATTTTCTACATCAAAATGGGCCCAGCGAAGCAAAGACAATAATGAAAAATGATGAAAAGAAAAGAACATTTCATTCCTCTCCGATACGGAGACAACACAGAGAAATCTGTAGGAACTTACCAGCAGTGTGTTAAACCACAGCTTAGTTACTACCAGCAAGGCCGACTAATCGAGTTATCTCATCTTCTAGACGAGAACAGTGAATCTTGAACTTGTCCTGAAGTTCACTTGACTCTGGTTGATTTTGCTGCCATTCAGAAAGACCATTAACAATGACTTGCAAACCACTCCTTAGCAATTCCATTCCCTCGCTAATTCCATCCGGAAGTTTCCTTTTCTTGCTGTGTTGAGTTTCTCCATCGACCTCAATAGACGGCTTTTCACCATCAATCTCCATACTTTTGTATTCAATAGTTTTCACCTTAATAGTTGACATCTTTTCACACATTTCCTTCAAAACCTGACCCTCCTTGGCAACCAGCCCAAGCTGTTCAGCGTTAGATGCATTTATATCCAGAGCTGCTTCCTTGACAAGAAACACCTTAAAAGCAGACATGAATCTCTCCTCGTTGGCTTTGCTTCCAGATAAAATATCATATGAAAGAGCTGCATCAGGAGGCACAAACCTCCAAAGCTCACCGCAAGTAGTCCGAGCAGAGAAATATTCTAATGCCGTAAGAGCCAAATGAATAAGAGCCCAGTGCCTTTCTCTCAACATCATGTGGTATAACTCACATGCAGCAGAGAACTTGGAATTCTTATCAGTTTCTGCCAATTGCATGTGTGCAATACCTGCCATGAAAAGAGCGAGATTCGATTTGCATTTGTGCAACTCATTGTCATAGGCTGCAGGCCCCGAGATAAATAGATTTTCAAGCTCAAAAATGACCTCTTCTATTTCGTCAGTTGCATATAGATGCTTCATATTTGAGATGATGCCTAATGTCTCGCTCAAAAGCTTGAGATACTGGTCCTTCATTACTTTGTCCGTAGAATCTCTGTAGCTATGAATTATAGAAACTAGAAACCTCAGGGTCTTCACATCAATATCAGATGAGTTAATTTGGCTACAAGACATGGCGGGGGGAAACAAAGAAAAAGAAATCATCAAGTTTTGTTGAAATAAATACAAATCCCAAACAAACATGGTACGCAATATATAGTGAGGATGTACCGCAACATATGAAGAAAATTGAGGACATAAATCACTTCAATAAAGGATTAATTACTTATTTTTGCCTACTATCCCCTACAGATTTTAGTGATTAATTGTATATAACATAAATAGCTCAATATATGGCAGAAAAAACTATTTTAACACTTACAGTGACTGCAGGGAAGCGGACAGAGCAAATACTGGAGCACCAAAAATGCTGTCATTGCTAGCTTTTATCAATTTTTCATCAAAGCTTTCAATGAAGACAAAGAACTCAGAAAGTATGCTTTGGGTTGCTATACTTTTCATCTTTTCTGATAGTAAATTCAACGGAAATCCCTCCATGAACAACGCTAAACACACAAGTGATGACAACTGAGATCTGTCGTCACCAATAACGAACTTGAAAACCTGGTCTACCATAGATTGTGTCCCGAAACTGAGCAACATGCTGATTGATCTCGCCAGTTTTCTCATCCCAGCACCAGGTACAAGAATTGATTCAGAAGACACCAGCGGCTTCATTAGTGAACAAAATTTATTGATGATGATACTTATAGTTCTTGGCTCAGCATAACGTACAAGAAAGCACCAAAGCTCCATTACAATCTCCCAGCAAAGGAAGTGAGGATGAAAGAGGTTCTCAAGAAGGAAAGATTCCACCACCGTCCATGCACCACTTGAAGAAACCACAACCATCAAGGTCTTTAATGCATCCAAAAGGGAAGTATACATAGGCTGCCAAACTAGTTCCAAATTTTTCCCTGAACCACATAATACAGGAATTTGCAAAACAAGAACTGAGGAATACACTTCTTCATCAACTAAAGAGTCGAAAAACCATCCAAGCCTTTTGGAAATCCCAAGTTTTGCATCTTCTTGAAGATCAACAGAATATCTCAAGAAATTAATAAACAATTCAACTTGACCAAGCAACACGGATCTTGCTCCAGAAAATACTTGACAACTTACAGAAAAGATTTTAACCATTATAGGTATTATATTATGATCATTCAGATCTCCGATAGAGTTTGCAAAGCTTTTATTGATAAACAGACTGTCTAGAACCTGAAACTTCAAACTCTGCTTCACCTGATCTGAGTTCAGTAAAGAATTGAGTAAATCAAAGGACGTTTTTTCCAATAGTTCTGTGAAAACTTCGCATGCTGTTTTCAGGTGTTTGTCATTGGTCATTTGGACTTTAAAAGTTGAAATCATAAGTACACAGAGTGATAACTCTTTATGCATGGTACATGCTTGCCATGGATATAAAGATGAAATTTTCACTGCATTAATCAAGTAAAACTTTACTGGAAGAAATTTCCTTCTAGCTTCGGTTGTAGAAACAGTTTCCTTGAGCGGAGAAGACCAAGCCTCTGCAGTGCAATTGAGAGATTCATTAACCAATGAGATTAGAGTTGACAGGATATCTGCTACATTCATCTTTGCACCAAAGACCCCTTCACCAATCTGAAGCAGAGTTACCACACCTTTCCACGACACATTAAGGATACTTACTAAACTTCCCCCAGTTTTAGCAGCAATAATGCCCACCTCATGCAGCACTTCAATCGTATACTTTGTTATATTAATAACATGATTCATATCACTAATGCCTTCACATTCCATACTATTTTTCTCCTCAAGAGTCGCATCAGAGAAATTCCAATTTATAGCTTGGGCATACACTCCACATAACCTTATGACAGCATCAATGACTGCATGTGAAATCCTTAACAATTCTGATCCATGTAAATGTATTCTCTGCATTCATATGAGACAATACCCCAGTGAAAGATGCCTAATACACTCCTAAGATATATACTTAATGGACGAAACAGTCTGCTTTTTTTACCAACCACTTGCTCAAAAGAACTCATTTTTTAAATAATAATAATAATAAGATAATGATAGTAATAAGAAGAAAGATGTGCCAGGCCAAATGTGCACAAATATAAAAGTAACCAACAACATCGATTATAAGATTGCAGATGACTAAATTCATTTATTTTTCTATCGAACAACAAACATGTTAGCATTTGCAACTAATATTAAAACCATTGGAATAAATTTCAGTTACTTGCATAATGTAGAATACCTGATGGCAGAAACATGAGCTGGAAAAGTTATATATTCAAATACTTTTCAGACTCAGATGTAATGTCAGACCATGAAATTTTATCCAATAAACAGGAAAACAAAACAAGCAGAGAAGAGTATTGGATATGTAGCTTCATTCGTCAAACAAAGTCATACAACAGAAATTATATAATAGCTAAAACTAGTTACGCAAAAGAACAAGCAGTTTCTCACAATTTAGATTAAAAAGAAAAAAAGAAAAAAAGAAAGAAGCAATTTCTTAAGATTCATGTTCCAGATTTTGGCATTCAGTGCATAAGCAGAAGGCAATATTACTATACCTTAATCTCTGATATTGTATATTTGGTTACGTTTAACTGCTCCATAATGAACTTCTCAGTAATGTCCATCAATATCTTGTCAACTGAAACAGGGTATCTTGCCAGAGCCGAATAAATCGCAGCAGAAAAGCTCTGCAGATCAAGTAGAAGCTGAAAGGAAGAACAATGCAGAGAAATGTTTAATAATTAACACAATTAAAATCCTAGTGTACAATGTACAGACTAGAGAAAAAAAAAAAAAAACAGGGTTTTACAACTTCAAACTTTTAATTATAGAGAAAATAAAACAAGAGACAATGGATAAGTTCTCTCAAAATGTGGATATGGTCAAAACAGATAGCATACTTTATCTTGACTTTACTTTGAAGGAAATAGGAGCCCATACAGTGCACAACATTTTCTACCTGAAAAAACAGATTGCAATGCTCGTCTTCTTGAGACTCCTCGGAGGATATAAGAGTCATCTTTAGGTGCTTCCCACACCATATGCTTGCCTGAGATATGGCATTTAAATTTTTACGGTATGATCCAACTGAGAATAAGAAATCTTTTAGTTTTCTTTACGACAAATAGAGAAACTTTTGTACCTTCCTCCCAAAAGCAAGAAATGGGGATTGACAGCTGGATACATCAGACTCCAGGTGCTTTGAAGCCACATTTAATATGGCTTTGTTTAACATGCATTGAGTTATATCCAAACAATTATAGTCTTCCCAAAATGTCGAACTCTTTGTCAAGGTAACAAATAACATCCTTTAGTATATGGATATAAATCTAGACGCAACAAAATGGCCATTTTCCTAAAATGTGCACATTAATAGGGTGTCTGTGAGAGAAGCTTAAACCCTCAGTTTAGGTTTGAAAATTGTAGCATGTGAGAGCTTTATACTATAGCTTTTGCTGTTGCACGTGAGAGTTTACACTGTTCACAGTTCAAACCATTGGTATGAACTACTCTTCCAAACGCTCTATAAATAATTTCGGCCAACAAAAGCTAGAATGGAACTCTATAAGGTTGCAAACATAGCTTCTACTTTAAGATTGCAAACAGCTTCTACTTTAAAAAATAAAATAAATTAAATTAAATTTGAAATATCACTACACTGGGTAGTATTTTAGGGTGAAATTATGGTTGATCTTGAACAAAGAGCTAGTTAATGAACCACTTCACCTTAAGCTAATTACCAATAACAAGAGTGGAAATACCCATATGAAAAGAAACCAACAAAAGTGAATTGATAAAATGCGGTACTTTGGAGCAACTGAACTTGAATACAAATACTTAAAAAGTGGGCACTTCATCTTCAAGGGCAAGAAATGAGTTGACTATTTTAACACGCCAGCCTGTCTAAGATATCGAAAAAAAAATTGTGAAAAAATGAAATTGTATAGAGCAAAGGATACTATGAGACATTCAACAAGAGAAGCCAAGTTAGAATTCTCTGATATCTCCAATTCGCCGAGCTTATTAAGCAGTTGAATACGGCTTTCCACAACCTGTAACACATAATTGACTTAAATTTTAGTCTTTTTAATGTTAACAAAGCTCCTCAAATTTATCAGATATATTTTTTTTAAGTGAACTCATTTCAGCATAAGCTTTCATAAAAACAAATTTCAATATAACAAAAAAAAAAAAAAAAAAAAACAACAACAACAACAACTATGAAACAATTTGTGAAAATTGATGGTGGAAAAAGCCCGGCGAGCTCAGAATTTGAGAATGTTTGTAAGATTTTGTAATGTGAACTTAATTAGGCGACATTTGACGAAATATGTTCAAAAATTTATGCTAGGATACTTAGATATCATGATTTTTTTTTTCAAGGCTCTATGATCTCGCGAACCAGAAGACTCTATCTATTATTCTTTTTTGGCAAAAATTGAAGAACAGATTTAACAAACAGAGACAGTAGATTACAGTGTGTTAATGAAAATCATAGATTTCTGAGCGGAATAAGAAGATTTAGGGAAGCAAAATTTTTGTCGGGGGGAAATGAAATTGCAAAATCAAAATAGAAATTTCAAAATTACTTACATCTGAGGATCTAATGGCGTCTACTATGCTCTGCAATTCTTCGCTCGATCTTTTGTCCTCCATTCTCTCCCTCTCTCTCTCTCTCTCTCTCTCTATCTCTCTCTCTAAATTGCATTTCCCGCCATTTTGAGATGCCAAAGCAAATTTATACTAATTCGGACGTGATGTTGGAGAAACCCATATTTATGGTTTGCACCACCATACTAATTCAATTTTGTGTTTTCGCCCCAATATTTTGCCACAAGGTTTTTTTGCTCCCATATTTGGAGAGTGTTTGGGAACCAAGTTCCAATACCAAAATTTCAACTATATAATATAAAACTCTCACATATTACGGTGTTTAAGTTTCAACTGTAAGTCTTTGTGCTATTTTATAGTTACATATTTTTCAATAGGGCTATTGGAATCTAAAAAAAATGCTACCTGTCACTGTCAATAATTATGTTACCTAATTATTTTTTATATTGTAATTTATAGACGTTTAAGTCTTGTACAGGTGGTAAATCAGATTATTATTATTATTATTATTATTATTTGCGTGTCAAAGTAATTCTAGCCGATTTCCTTGTTTAATTACAATTTAAACTATTATTTACATATCAATGTGGTTCGACAGATTTAATTTACTTAATCTTGATTTAGTTTTTTAAAACTTTCTCTTAATCACGGTCCTCATTTTGGGTCATGTTTACATAATTCTTTAATTATATTACTAAAAGGAAAAAGATGCAAACTTCAGAAAAAAAAAATAATAATAATAATAAGACCAAAACTACCGGCCAATTAGGCTTTAATTACTTCGGAAAAATGAAAAATTTAACGATCATATTACTTGCTATTAAAATATTAGTATAAGATCTAGTTGAGATTCCTAATATTGTGACATCTTTAAAGGACGTGATGATGGCCACTAGTATATTTATTCGAGGCAAATGTTTCACTTGACCACAGTACTGGAGAATGTTTTATACTAAAACATGAATTCTGCCACCACAATTGATAGAATGTTCTACCAATCGACCATGATCCCTTATCTTTGTTTTTCCTTTATGTTAATTCTTTGGTATATTATATGATTCTCGACGAATGGGGTTTCTAATAGAATGGCCACACACGTGCTTTCCTTTAAATATTTGCCTAGCACGGATGGCCAATTGAGTTCTAGATCTTGAACAACTAATAAGGTGTTTGGACCATCGGGTCAAAATATCAGTTTGAATTAAACACACCGTAACAATTTAAATAATTACTAAGAAAAAACAGTATAATAAAATTAATTCGAACGGAATACACCATAACAATTCAAATTAGAGAGAGAAACATTGTAATAAATTCATGTTTGATCTGAAATTTTTCCAGTTCAAAAATCGATGAACTAAATAGGCTAAAACCATTCATCGAAAAGAAAAAAGATAAAAAAAGGGAAAGAAATAGCATAACCAACAATAGTTGGACGTGAATTCTCATTGGAACTACAATACTGAATTCTATCAGATTCACGGACAACATAAATCCAGCATATACACACTTGGCAATGTCGATCAGCCAAATTCAAGTATCACATGCAGCCATGCGTAAAATTTCTTTGTCAAATATTGCCTTTAGATCGTTTCACTATATAAATCAATTATATTTAGTCTCCAAGAATCACAACATTGTCTTTTTAAAGAAAAAAAAGCATTATAGCATTTTGATTCCATGAAGAAATTTTCTTCCATGTTCATAATCCTCCTCCTAGTTTCATCCACTTTATCATCGTCTAATATCCGCATCTGCTTGTGCATGAAGATGAAAGGTATTAATGGACGTAGTTTCAATCATAGGAAGAATATCAACTCTGCGGCAGGAGATTATCACCAAGGTAATGGGAACTCGTGTGGTTGTGAACAAGGGAAAGGTGGCGCCAGAGACTTGGGAGGCAATAGCGCTAATGATGATGGTGGTGATGACGACACCGGCGGCAGCGATGGAAATGGAGATACCGACGGCGGAGAGGATAATTCGGGTGGATCGTATGGTGGAGGTTATGGATTTGGTGGTGGAAGAGGTGGTGGCGGTGGAGGAGGCGGCGGGGGTGGTGGAGGCAGTGGGGGAGGTGGTGGTGGTGGAGGAGGAGGAGGGAAATAAAGGGTTTAATATTTGCATGGCCTCCAATTAAGTTACGAGGATTTTCTTCCCTGTTTTTATTTTTGTGTGTGTTTTTTTCTCTTTGTTACTTTGGTTTGTATTCCCATGTAGCTTTTGGTCCAGAGATGTCCTTGTGTTGTATCCTTTGACCATATGTGTCATTTTCTAATTCTTATCAAGTTCTCATTTGTTTTAGAAAAAACATGTTCCCCGACCACAAGATAGAGAAACGTTATTAAGAGAAGAGAGTAAGAAACACAGCGCAGTTGAGGTCTCAAAAGTCTTTTTCCACGTGCTAGTGTCAAAAAAAAAATTATACAATACCATAATTATGTCATCCTGCTTATATTTTATATTATTATCATATGTGCCCCTCAACTATAGGATCATTCTTAGTTTACCCTTGAACTTTAAAAATATACATTTCATCCTTTAAATTTTGAAGTAGTCCCCATTTAACCCTTTCTATTAGAACTTCTGTTACAAACGAGCGAAAAAGTAAGGCTAAGTGAGGTCATGTGATCTTATTTGGTTTGTCTTAAAGATAAATTCCAACAGAATAGATTGGGTGAGACTAATCCCCCTCTTTTTTGGTCTGTTTGAATAGAAATTCTAACAGAATAGTTAAGTGAGAGCTAATTCAAAATTCAAAGGGTAAAGTAGAAATCTTCAAAGTTTAAGAAATAAAGTAAGAATGATCCTAAAGTCCAGGGGCCCACAAATATAAATCATCATTATATTTTTATATTTTTGAGATGTAACGATGAGTTAAACTTTTCTAACCATACGGGTTCTAGTTTGTTTAGTTAAAATTAGTTGTTTTTAACTTAGTTAGCCTAAAAGCTGTTTTTGGATGCGTTTGGATAGACAAGATTTTTGACTTTTATAAGCTCTTTTGCAACAAGTTACCTTTTTACTACTTATAAAAAAAAACTTCTTAATTTATATTTTTACCCTTTTATTGTAAACAACAAATTAAATATTATCCACATCCCGTGTTTTACATTACTCTTATACCTATAGGATCTTTGATTTATTTAATTGAACAAATTCAAAACCTTTTCTAAAATTAAAAAGCTTTTTTTATACACCATTCAAACATTAATAAAACAATCCTAACGTAAGATATGCTTGGTGCACGGGTTTAGAATTGTGTGGTTAGAACTTTATGGTTTAAACCATGGGTTTTAAACTATATAATTTAAATGATAGTTTTGAACTGATGTTTGAAATGTAAAGGTTTAAAACGAAAATGAAACATCACATCAAGTTTAAAGCAAGAAATGGTGTTTGAAAAACTATAGTTTATGAAAAAAAAAAAAAAAAGGAGAATGAGAATAGTTTTTATTATAGAAAATGGTTTAAATCATGTAAACTTAAAAGGAGACAAAGTTTAGATTTTAAAAGTTTTAACCAGTTTAAAACTGTCTCTATGATTTAAACTTGACTCAATTATTGCTTTATCAAACGTCAGTTTAAACTGTCTCTATATTTTAATCTGTCAAACTGCCTATTATACTTTTTCTTCCACTGGTTAAATATAAAAGCACAAAATTTTTAAACAGATCCTAAGCGTCTATGACTTGGATCGTTCGGGAACGCATTTGGGTAATTAACAATTTTTTTTATTTTTTTTTTTACTCTAGGATTAAATGACAGAAGAGTGAAGACAGAGATAGAAAAGGATAGTCGTCTCACGAGTTCCGGTAAGCAGTAATAAATGGTGAGTAATCTCTGTCATAAGATACAAACATACGCTGTTACAAGCAGAATCCGTCCAGGTGGAATCCATGCAACGGAAATTTCACTTCTCATTAATTATATATATATATATATAAAAATATACATATATATATATATATCACTGCTTCCTCGTGAGCCCAAAATTAATGGTGGTCGTAATAATGAAGGATCACAACATACTTGCAAGTAATCTTATTCGGTGCCTTAACACTGATCGGCTGAATTAAGGTAGGAAAGCTTATATGACAATCAGATAAGAAAGTTATAAACTAGTTCACTTCTGAAAAAGAAAAAATAGTTGTAAGCATCTTTTGAAACAAATTAGTTTCCAAAGGAGTCAGTGATCAAAAGATTTTAGAGGTAATTCTATAGATAAAAAGTTGTTACCCTTGTCCTCAGATGCCACAGTCAAATGCGTTGTGTCTAAATGTCGCAATATTTTATCGTAAAGATATTTTATACACTGTCCAAAATTTCAAGAATATTAATTAAACAATTTTTATGTTCAAGTAAATTACACTATATTATTTTTTCACACATAAAAAATAGATCAAAGTGTTCTATTATCGCCATCGAAACATGTTAGGATATAAAATTCTTATAGGTTGAAATATAAAATTATTATAAGTTCACCTGGCCTATCAGTTTAAATTTAATTTTTGAGACGAATTGATTAACAGACATAACGTAACAAAGCACCTTTCCAATCCATATCTGATATCTGATATCTCTACATAAGCGGCAAGATTTGTGCTTGTTAATTACTTAAATTTATTTTTCCTTGCATGTGTATGGATTATATATATACATACATATATATATTATAAATACCTCTAATGATTCATTTTTAAAGGCTTATTGTAGTCGGAAAGACAAAAGCTCAAGCCACAGTTCATGAAATGATTAATTAAAACAAAACGGGAACATTAATTAATGATCATTGAAATGGAAGTACACCCGCTGACAAATAGCTAAATTAAACATTAAAACTACATAACAAACACATGGTTAAATGCATGTCACTGAAGGGACATGTAACAAAACATCCTACAAACACAAAGCCGATCAAACACTACTAATTAAGGACCAGCAATAAACATAAAAACTACTAATTAAGCCTCAAAAGATGATTCATGATCATGACCAACCGATCAATTAAGGAGGCAAGATGCCGGGTCCAGCACCGGCAGCACCGCCAACGCCGGCTCCCGCAGCACCGCCAACTCCACCTACACCGCCAACTCCACCGACGCCACCAACTCCACCTATGCCGCCAAGTCCACCAGCTCCACCTAGGCCACCAACACCACCCCCTATTCCCCCAACACCACCACCAATCCCACCAATTTTTCCAATTGTACCAACGCCGCCGAGCGTTGGAAGCACCCCAGCATATCCGCCAATCCCAGAAAAGCCGCCGACCCCACCGTAGACGAAGTTCTTCTTGTCGTCAACCGCGGTCGGCGACTCTGCCTCCTTGGGTGAAGTTGCATGCAAAAGGGTTGTTTCCTCACTAGGGCTAACATCATCAGTAGTACTAGGCACATTACGTGCATTACTTGCATGAAAAGATACCAAGACAAGCAAAAAAATGGAAAACCAATATTTGATCTCCATGATGATATCTCTCTCACCAAGTGTTTGTGTCTGTGTGTTTTGTGTGTGGAGAGAAATACAAAATTTGGAAGGCTTGAGAATTTGCATGCATGGCGAGAGGATTTTATAGGACTTTTCAAGAGGTTGGGGACAGTTAAGGGCAATAAATTAAACGGTCGTGTAGTAAATAATAGCGAGGAAAATATAGTTGGCTAGCTGGGTTTTTTTTTTTTTTTTTTTTTGACGGTCTCGACAAGAGAAATTCGTTGAATTTGGGATCAGAGAGTTAGGTGGAATCAAAAGAAGAGAAAATTTAAGATTGCTGTCAATATATATAATGTCATGTCATGTTATGATCTTATGAAACTGCCACCATCAGATTAGTCGATTGGGTTTGTGACTTGTGTATGTGATTTTCTGAGGACTCGGGGACCATATTATATATGTTGCAATTAAATATAATGTTGATCACTCCGAACCTGTAATTGAGCTAAACGTGTTGCATTTTTTCTTTTTTTTTTCTTTTATTGTTTTGATGTCTACGGTTCATTAACACACATACATATGTGTGTGTATATATATTTATAATTTGATATTGTGAGAGTTATTAAAGAGAGAACTTGCACATTAATCCAAATGAAGTGGTTAGACTTGGAACAATTCAACACCCCAAATATATATATATATATATAGTTATTGATTAGTTAATTTAGATAAAAATTTTATAGGATGCGTACGGCGGAACGAGACCATTTTCAACTTTCTTTTTGAAGGTTTTTCTTGTAGGAAATTCTCCTATAGAAAAAGAACTATACATACTTCAATTGAATATAATTTTTGGCCATGCATACGGTCGGTCTATCCTTAAATGACAAATTTATGACACGGCACGATCACCAAAAAAGCTCGAGCTCGCCTTAGAAGTTATGGAAGGGTGTGAGGCCCAATATCGAAAAGTCAATGCTAGTGTATCAATTATGAAAAAAAAAAAAGAGACACACTGTACTACGTACACCTAGTCATCATAAAAATTTTTAAGATATAGACACAGAGAGTATTATGTTATATAGTTTATCTCCATTATTTCTATATCCATAATAAATCTATTAGTGTTAATAAAGAGGCAATCCTTTTGTTAACTTTTGTACTTCAACTAAGCGTCTAATGGTTCAAATAAATCTTTTTAAATTTAAATACAAAGGTCAAGATTTATTGACTTGACTTATGCATGCTTTTACATCTTGCACTTCAATTGTCATCCAATTAATTTGCACTTTTTTATTATAAAGGCTTTTGTTACTTCAACGTTTATTTCCACTTAATTTTTGTTTTATCAAAATAAACCTTCCTATATCTTATTCAACATTGGTTTTTGTTTTATTTTAACTTCATGTAATAAACCCTTTCATATCTTTATAAAAGTCCATTACAAACAATATATTAGGTTATTTTCATTTTTTCAAACGTAATTATTCATTTTATATAACATTTTTAACTGTCAAACATAACTATTACTTTGAATTCATAATTATTAATAAGTACTAAGCATAATATAGAAATACATGTAAATAAACATTATTAGTATTCAGATTTAGTCTACATAACTGATTATTTATATAGCATTTCATGCCCTATTTTTATAATTGTTCAAATTTCTTCCTTACAATTTATTTTGGTTCGCTCGTAGTTTTGAACATAAATTTAAATTTTATGAGAAAAATACTGTAACAAATAAATTTTAATTGTGGTATAAACTTATGAAACAAACAACCTATTTATTTTTCTACTTTTTGTTATTATTCTTTCATATAAAATTTTAGGTTTTTGTTATCTGGTCATTCATTTGATTAAATGAATATTTGTAGGTGGATTTTCACATTCTAATTTTTGAGTTTGATTTTGCATATTTATTACTAAGTTGTAATGATGTGCTATTACTAGAAGCATTTAGTGAATTGCATTTCATTCTAATCTATATTATTTTTTTCATAGTTAGAGTTAGATTTATAATTATTTACTATAGTATGATATTGTTTTTTTAATGAGAATGATGTTGTTATATTTGCATGTAATTAAGGTGTACAAAAAATGAATAATAGGATTTATTTTTGTAATCACAAAATATACTCTCTTAAGACTGTTTTTTATTCTATACTTTTTTTCATGAACTATGTGTACATTTTTATACCTATAAATCTCTTCTAAATATATTCATTTAGAAAGTTTTTTTTCCTTTATTTATATAAGAAATTCCCCCTTTTCAAAATTAAGAAATAACACATGATAAAAAGCCATTAGGCACGATATAAACTAGTTTAATAGAAGTGGGAATGAGTTTTGTTCTTTAACCACAAAGTTTGCGTAATATAACGACTAAAATTCACTTTTTTCGCTTAGTTTAAGTTTAATGGTTCAAATTTAGTCCATTTGGCTTAATCAACTGCTTCTCACACCTAGCATATCTATTTGTATATGTTTTTCTCTTTTTTTTTTCTTTCTTTGTTTTCAACTTAAATTAAACGTAACTTTTTTCATTCATATTACCTGTTTTGAATTCATATAACATTGATTGGGTTAGTTACTTTAGCTAGATTACATTTTATTGTTTAAATTTTATATAGAAAAGTATTTTAAAAAATTAGAATTCTTTTTTCTTCTTATTAATTTTTATAATTTATTTTATTTGTACCCGTACTGCAATTAATCTTTGATCCATCATGATCACATGTTAAATATTTTTAAAGTAATTGCTATATAAATAAATGTATATTACTTTTATTTTTTCATGTTACATTATAAAAGTGATCTATCATGAATAATCAAAAACAATGTTGGATGATAAGGGGGAATTCATATAAATGTCACATTTTAAACTCATATTTTATTTATGTCACAAAATGTAAAAAGTTTTTATACTAAAAATTTAATACATGTCCTTCTAGGACATTTTTAGGTGCCCTCAAGGACATTTTGACATGTCCCTGCAGGACATTTTCCAAGGTGCCCTTAACATGTCCCTATAAGACATTCGTGGGTGTCCCTTAGGAATATTTTGACATATGCCAAAGGGACATTTTTGGGTGTCTTTTTGAAATGTCCCATAGGGACACTAGAGACATCCCCGAATGTCTCTCTAGGACATTTTGACATGTCCTTTCATAAGGATTTGACATGTCTCTCGAGGACATTTTTGATGTCCTAATAGGACAATTTTTTTCTCTTTTTTCTCTTACCTCTCTTTTTTCCTTTCTTTCCTCGCTGTCGTTGGCTAGTCTCCGACACCAACAACATTGTCGGCAACAAAAACAAAAAACAAAAAAATGACTTCAATCCAAAAGCAAACACAACAACACCAACAACATCAACAAAACAACTACTACTACAAAAACAAATATCTGGTTTTAACAACTCTGATCGGCTCCGGAGTTAGAGTATCTGTGATAGATTTGAAGCGGCAACGATAGGAGCCAATAGACTGCAGCAATGGCAGCTCCAATGAAAGGTCCAACCCAGAAAATCTACTGAAATAAAATTAATTACAAAAATAAGTAAGAAATTAGTATATTGATTTTGATTTTCAAAAGCTACTTTTTTTGAAAAAGAAGAAATAAGTAAGAGAGGAATAATATAAAATATATATGTGGTCATCCCATGCAACTCACCACTTATGTATGATTCGCCATCTCATCCAAATTTGCAACTCCGATCCTGGCATGGAACGATGACAACGACGGTGAGGACGAACCCGCCTGGCGCAAGTAGTTTCGGCCACCTCGCAAAGCTCCGAAGCTTCTCAACTTCTTCGTTGGTGTCGCCACCGAGAATCGTGCTGAGCATGACAAAGGCTTCCAGAAATGCAGCGGTCAACTCAATCTTGTCAAGCCTTACGTCGGTGCTAATTGTCTTCACAAGGTGAAAAACTAGAGAGGAGAAAGAGAGAGAGAGAGAGAGAGAGAGAGAGAGAGAGAGGAAAGAGTCAGAAAGAGAGAGGATCGAAGAAGAAAGAGGAGGAGGAGATAGTGGGAGGAGAGAGAAGAAAAATCTTGGGAGAGAAAGAGAAGAGAGAGAACGGCAAAATCAAGAAGAGAGGAGGGAAAAAAAAAAGAAAAAAGGAAAAAAAAAAGGTATATGGCATTACTTTTGCGGCATTACAAAATAATGTTGTAAAAATATAACATGTTTTTGAAGGAAAGCCCAAGTCCATGCAAGAAGCATCTAGTAGATAATATATGTGGACGATGGGCAGTATACCTGTATTCAATAAAGAAGTTGAAGGAAGATAGCATACCATGACTGCAAAAATTTGCGGGTTGTTTAAGATGTGGTGTTTACAGCTCTTCTCCTACTATATATGCCTCACATCCCACATGTTGGAGCATCGGCAAAGAACAAAAAGGTAAGCTTCTTAGTAAGAGCAAAGCAAAGTTTTGTCTTGTGAATGAAAAGTTGCCGAGAGCAAAGAAAAAATTTAAGGGGTGGTGTGAAAAATTGTAAAAGTATTCCCTATGCACTACAACAAGTAGGAAAACGTCATTGAGAAAGATAAAAAGTTGTCGCAAAAAATTTATTTGCGACAACATATCATCGTTAGTAAATCGTTGTTAAAAATTAGTCTTAAATAATTTTTTTTTTTATATTTGTAATGATAAATAGTCACAAAAATATCATCACAATTATGTCGTCGAGTTTGTTGTTGGTGTGACATGGCTAACATTTTTAACACGACAATTTTAAATAATGTCGTCGCAATTAATTGAATTAATGCTGACGTGTTATCATTATTTGCTACGGCTTCTTCAAAAATGTTGTCGTAAATATATTTTGTTTCTTTTTTTTGTGACGACATTGTTGTTGCAAATAGTTTTTTATCAAATTTTTTAATATATTTTTTGTATTTTTTAATACTTTTTATTAAATTTTTAGTATTTTTTATTAATTTTAAATAGAAATAATCGAATCATAATAATGAAAATAAAAATTAATATTAAAAAAGACAACTAATAATACATTGTTCTAATAATAAAATAAAAACCAAACCAAACATAATGTATTGAAGTATTGAACAAAGAAGAAAATATAATCTAATCCTCTTAATTTGCAGCATCGTTGGTGCAATCGTTGTTGTCGTCAATGATGTCTGGAGGAGGCGGAGGACCTGAACGAACAAAGTTGGAGGAGTTATCAAAGGCAAGAGTTGGATGCCAAGGAGCAACTGGCCTATTTATGGGATTAAGCAAGCTTGAAGAAAGCATCTACATAGTGCAACCAGAGGGTTTCATAGCTGAAGGCCAAGAGCCGAAAGTTTGCAAGCTACATAGGTCCATTTATGGACTCAAGTAGGCTTCTAGATCATGAAACATCAAGTTTGATGAGGCTATTAAGTCTTGTGATTTAAATAGAACTGGGATGATCCATGTATTTATAAGTATATAAAAGAACAGAAAGTGGTCTTCTTAGTACTTTACGTTGATGACATCTTGCTCATTGGGAATGATAAGGAATCTATGTCACAAACTAAGGAATGGTTAGCCAGCTATTTTTAAATGAAAAATTTGGCAAAGGGAAGCTATGTTCTTAGGATCCAGCTCATTCGAGATCACAAGAAGAAACTTTTGGCATTATCACAACATACATATATTGGCAAGATGCTTGTCAAATATGGGATACATAACTTTAAGAGAGGGAATTTGCCTTCTCGGCATGGTATTCATCTCTCTAAGGAGCAGTGTCCTAAGACTCCTTAAGAGGAAGAAGAGATAAGTCGTTTCCTTCACACATCGGTAGTTGGAAGCATAATGTACGCTATGCAATATAATAGACCTGATATCTGCTATGCAATTAGGATAGTAAGTTTCAACCAAATCTAAGATTTGATCACTAGACGGCTGTCAAATGCATTCTTAAGTATCTTCGGAGAACGAGAAACTATATGCTAGTATATTCTAGTGGAGATTTATCTCTCAACAGTTACATAAAATTATTTCAATTTTAAGTTTGATAAGGATGATCAGAAGTCAATCTCAGGATGCGTGTTCACACTTGTAGGTGGAGCCATTATATGAAGGAGTGTGAAACCATTGTGTTTCTAACTCGACAATGGAGGCTAAATACGTGGTTGCTTGTTAAGCATCCATGGAAGCAGTATGGCTCTAAAAATTCTCTACAGATTTGGAAGTTATTCCAAATATGGATAAGCTGATTAGATTGTACTGTGACAACAATATAGTAATCATAAACATTAAAGAGTCAAGAAACCACAAAGGCACGAGGCATGTCGATGGAAGGTATTGTTTGGTACAAGATATATACCGCAGAGGTGGCGTGATAGTTTTAAAGATAGCATCAGAAGACAACCTTGCAGATCCATTCATGAATACCTTTCTAGTCAAAATTTTTGAGAAGTATCTAGAGGGATATGGATTAAGAGACATGTCTCATTTGCTTTAAGGCAAGTAGGAGATTGTTAGGATAGATACTCACAAAGCATATGATGTTTTGTAATGGACATATAAATAAATAAAATTAAGTGAATTTATTTATTATATTTACGTGTATGTATTTTTGAATACTTCAAGAATATCATGAAAATTTCATAATTATTTATGTGACTTTAAATATTGTATATAAGCGTTATATATAAGAGGATAATATTTAAAGATAATAATAAAAATAGCCAGTAACATATAATTAATTATTATAATTAATTATTCAATTAAAATATGGAATCTTTAATTGAACATTACTAGTGTAGGTCTTTTTCATAAAAATGAAACGGTCTTATCCAAACAGTTAATATAGCAAGTCATTAAATGAGTGTACTGTATATGATGAGATTATATAGGACCGAAACATGATGCGATATAAACGGCTAATAACTTATGTTAAATATAGCAAGTTCAAATTACATCAACTGATAGTCAAATATAAGATGATCTTAATCCTAAGTTAGTAGTAGACTACTATTTATGGATATATGTCATTGGACTTATTCAGTATGGATTTGAAGATCAAATCTTATTCCTTGTATCTTGGAGGCATGATGAAGCAAGTAGCTAGGAATGTTAATATTACAAAATGTAATTCATTCCTTCTCTAACGAGAAGCAGATAAATAATTCTCTTGAGTATTGATTCAGGGCTTGAATAATAAGAGCGCTCAATTCATGATTAAGCTCATGAATTTATTATTCATTAGAGAATTAATGGCACTCAAGGATAAAGAAGTCATTAGAGAGGTTAATAGATTTTACCTATAGCTCTGATTATGAATTATTTATGGAAGATCAACTTATATGTAATAACTATATCAAAGGACGACTCTAAGAAATGAGTAATTGAACATCTATAATTTCAAGAGTACAATTTGAAGTATTTAGTGGAGTTATATTAGAATTAATAAAAGAATAATATAGATTAAAGATTTTAATTAATATAGTACTTTTATTGGAATTTGAAATTGTGGGTCCATTAAACCCCCCACCCCCCGGGCATCCTTGTAAACACTGTTTGGACAAGTGAAATTATTGATTTAAATAATTAATTTAGAATTATGAAATTCTAAATTAAATATCACTTAAAATAAATTAAATATATTTATTAAATAATTAAATGTTTAATAAATAAAATAAAATTATTAATTTTGGAATTCACATAGTGGGTGGGTCTCACTGTGTGTGGTGCTCAAAACACAAAGAGGAAGTCCTATTGTGCACATCAAAGCTTGTTCATAAAGTTTCAATATTTTGTATTTCCAATTTTGAATAGATGTGATTTAATTCAAATATGAAAAATTTAATGTGGAGACAAATGAGATTGGATAACAAGCAGATTTTCTCTTCTTTTTTTTCTAAATTGGCGCCACACA
This sequence comes from Artocarpus heterophyllus, assembly GCA_025403435.1. NCBI lineage: Eukaryota > Viridiplantae > Streptophyta > Magnoliopsida > Rosales > Moraceae > Artocarpus > Artocarpus heterophyllus. Next base: position 11,862,797 of record CM046342.1, read on the forward strand.
CAGATATGGTATTTGTGTGTGTGTGTCGTGCCTATCACATATGAGAATGGGAAACTTGTGTTTTTTATTTTAAATAAATATTTAATATTAAAACAAAAATAAAGAGATTTTCTAAAATTGATTAGCTTTATTGTTCTCTATAAATAGTGGCCTCCTCTATTTATTTAGGGACACACTTGTGAGTCTTCGAGAGACTAAGAGTACTTTGCTGAAAAACACTCATAGATGTATAGAAGAGAGAGAAAGAAAAGGAAGAAAAGTTCTTTTATCTCTTGAGTGATCACTAGAAACTATATTCCTTCTATGCTCACACATGCATCTATCTGCTGCGGAGGAGTAGGCGAGGTAGAGGTTGGTTTCATAGATTAAAAAAAGGTCTTTTGCAATCCTCATTCTATTTATCCTCATCTCTTTGGCAATAAACAAAGTATGCATATTTATTAATGCACAAAATTAATATAATCTATAACGATTTACAAAATTTTTGAGAAAATTTTTATTATACATGATCCATACTTCTACCACATTTCTGCTATATTTTGAGAAAAATGTTTTCCAAAACCAACAAGAAAACCCAAGTTTACCGATTTCTAGAAAGAGTGAATAATTGTATTATTATTATTTTATTTTTAAATTAAAGGTAAAGGAATTCGGGGGATTCAAACTTTTTCCTTTACAGTGAAGATAGGAATAGATTACATAATTTTTCTAGATTTTTAGAGTAAAAAATTGTTAGTTTTGGATGCCTATAAACAAGAACAATTTTGTATAATGCACTATAAGTTTTTAATGTTAACACTCATAGATCATGTCGTTAAACAATTAATCCAATGGTTAAAATTAGTTCCCCTCAATTGTAAAAAATAACATACCCAACAATCAAGCTTACCTAATTTGTCATCCAGCAAATGGAAAATGAATTATTAGAAATCACTTCTACAAAAACTTGTACTCTGTGCAATTTTTCTAAAGAAATTTTTACAATCCTTTTACATTATCGGTAGTAGAGATGGCGGCAGGGTAGGGCAAGAGCAGGTATTTTTTTCCCCCCATACCCACTTGATTTAAGGTGGAGTCGGGATCGGGAAATCTCCCTCAAGGGAGATATCTCTTAACCTTACTTATTTACACATTAAGAGTTTCAAAATTATTGTAATATTATTAAACTTGAATCCAATTACATTAAATTAATTGCAAAATTTAACAACATAACCATTTATGTCTTATAAAAATAAATTCTAAACAAAATCCAAACTCCATAATCTGAAAACTAAATTTATAAGCCCTGACTCAAGGGTTCATTTTAACCCCCATACCTACCTCGCCTCCATATAAATGAGAACAATCATTTGTAGTGGGCAAGTTCTTAATATTGACACTCATAGATCATGTTGTTGAAGTAATTAGACAGTCAACATAGTAATTTCCACAATAGTAAAAAAAGTACAAACCCCAAGGTAGAAATTCCTTATTTTGTCACCCACTAAGGGGAAAATGAATTATTAGATGGGAAATATTAAACCATCTCCAATATAAATGTCAATGTCAATGTTATATTTGCCATCAAAAAGTGTAAAATAACATATGTGATGTGTTATTTTATTTTATACTCAAATTCATAATGCTACTTAAAATGCTATATTTGCCTTTTGTCATAATTATTAATAGAATCTTTAGGAGAGTGGTTGGAATTAAAAATGTTGGTTTAAAAATTATAGCATGTAATAGCTTTACACTGTCATAACTTTTTGTTTTTTACTATAGTTGCTGAAAGTTTTATACTAATTATTGGTTGAAACCAATGGTTTCAACCGAGATGTCAAACAGTTAGAAAACCTTGAAACTTGTAAAGCTAAGCTTTAAACATCAAAATAATTAAAAGTAAGAATGTTGTAATTATTTAAACAAAAAAGCCAATTTACTAACCAATACAAATCAAATGCTAAATTTATAATATACTAAACTTTATGATAAATTTGCAACAAAATGTAGCATGTAGCAAATTTAACCCTAAAAGGCATTGCATTAGAACTTTTTTTTTTTACTTCAAATGCTAAATTGATGTAAAATTGGCCATTGGTATATTAATTTAGGATTACACTGGATGTGCTTTTAGAGCCTGTTTGAAATTGCTTTTAGCTTATTTGCTTCAAAAATTGTTTTTTAATATATTTGGATGAACCCATAAATAATGCTTTTAGCTTTTGTAAGTATTTTTTGAAGAAACCAACTATTTGGTACTTATGAAAAGAAATGTTTAAGAAAAGCTTTTTTTATTTACCATTTTGACTTTTATGGCTTTGTTTGGCAATGAAATTGGAAGTTATTAGTTCCAACTGCTACAGTATAAAACTTTCATATTTTACATTGTAAAGCTCACATATGCTACAGTATTTAAGTTTTAACTACAAGTTGTAACTATATTCTTAAACATACTCTATTTAAGAATAACAAATATAAAATTTCATTCATATTATTAAATTATACTATTTTTTATACTAATAAATACCTTTGATTTACTTAATTAAACAAATTTAAAAGCTTTTTTAAAATAAAAAAAATCACTCTTTTTTACGTATTATCTAAATACTAACTAAAAAGCTAAATTTATCCTCCCCTTTTTGTACAATTTGAAAGCGTAGGCATTGGCTATCTCAATCAGAGCCCTTAGATGTCAATCCAAAGCAAGAAAGGAAAGGTGGAAAAAACACCCTGCGTGTCCTTCTGCCACTGAAAGTGGAGTGCAGGCCTTGGTGCGCAGAAAGCCCGTGCATGTGAAAAAGAGGAGATTTTAAAAAGGTACACAAAATGCGAAGTTGCCATTCAATCAATTCAATTCTGTCATTCTGCATTTACCAACCGGAGAAACTATGGGAAAAATGGAAACACAGAGCCCCACTCCCCCAGACGAAAAGGCCGAAAGCCATTATACTGGCACAACATGCAAGGTTTTATTGTAGTAAAGACTCTACAGAGTAGAAAAACAGTGCATGTTTGGGACCCACCTGACAAAATTTGAAGGGCAAGTCATCTTTGAATTTTTTTCACTCATGAATTCACCTGGACATGGACCTTTTTCACCAGATTTCTTACTATATATATATATATTTTGGAGAGATTCTTTCCGTGGGGTGAAAAAAAATTCTGTGTCGGTAGGACCCTGCTTTGGGCCGTATGTATCATCACTCTTTGTGTAAGTTTTTGGCCTTTTCTTCGTCTTAATTTAATTTCGGATATGAAAAAATATTGCTTTCACTCTATTTTTGTTGTTTTGATGTGATTTTAATCATATATAAAGTTTGAAAACATGCACTGTTATAACATAATTAACTTCATGGGTTAAAGCTTTGTTATTAACTAAAGAGTGAGTCCCAGTCTAAAATTTACATTACATTTTAAGTTTAAAGTTTTATAAGTAACAAGGTTTTATACTTGGTTTGGAAAGTAAAATTAAAACTTAAAGTTAGAATTTAAACACTATAACATTTAAAAACTTTATAGTAAAATTTTAATTTATTTCTCAAACAAAACCTCAACTCCCAACTGGATGGGTTGAGAATGATGTTTCATTGTAAAAAGCTCTTCAATATATTGACTTTTGGAGACACGCAGTACTAATAGTGATACACTATCCTAGTATGACCCAAATCCTTTTAAACTTAAAGTCTTAGTCCAAAATGAGGAGGTGGTTCCAATTTTGACCAAGTTTGTTTTTCCCATTGCTGTTGATATTATGACTTGCATAAACATATAATGAGTCATGAGTTATGGACTCACAATGCTATGTTCTTACTATGAAATGGAGGGGAAAAAAAAATGAAATAGAAGACCCTGCACTTTGCTGGATCTATTTTTGCTCTGCGTTAAGTTATTACAAATATCAGCCTTTTCTTTACATCAATGAAACAAACAGCTTGTTTGAGAGTAAAAGAAACTGATTAAATTTAAAATGGTGACACACAAACATCTCTTTCTGATTTTTTGGACACATGTTTTCCAATAAAAGAAACTCATTTTGAACCCATTTTGGCATTGGAGGAAGTTGAGTAAAGAAGTGAGGAAGCAGAGAAACTTGTGTTGTTGCTTTTTGGGTACAAACTTTGCATAGCCATTGCTGCTGCTGAAGATGATGTCGTGGCCAAAACTCCACTCTTATTCTCTTGGGCAGGAGACCCTTTTAGGAGAACATCAACTTTTGCATATTCCTCTCTCTCATGCTTAATCTCCTTGAGCATTGCCGCCACATCTTTCATGGTTGGCCGCTCATCAGGAGCCGAGTTTACACACAACAAGGCTATTCCCAAAGCCTGCATCACTTCCTCTATCTCTGATTCTGATCTTGAAAGTAGGCTTGGGTCCATCACCTCAATCCCTCCCCTCTTCTGTCTCACCCAATCCACCACATGTAAGCCGTCGGGTATCGTTGGATCAATCGGTTGCTTCCCTGTCAGAACCTCCAACACAACTACTCCAAAGCTGTACACATCACTTTTCTCCGTGATCTTCATCATGTAGCCATATTCTGAAAGAAGATGAAGCAAATATTAGCAAAGAAAACTATCTTCCTCTACTTTAAGGACACTGATATAGCACGGTACAGGAAAATACCCTGCTAATAGGATACAATTTTTAACCGTCAAGTTTATATTCAACGATGTTAAACTATCAAATTTTTCTTGATATGATATGATTTCAATGTGATTTGGCAGTTAAAAGTGGAAGTTTCTTGCATTCCGAATCTCTAACTTGTACAATTATGTTTTCCAGATAAAGTAACACTAAAAACATGAGAAGATAATGAAAAATATGAACCATTATATGATTTGAGAGAATACTTGCCTGGAGCAATATATCCGTAAGAGCCAGCCACAGTGTTAGAGGACCTAGCAAGATCTCCATCATCAACAAGTTTAGCTAGTCCAAAATCCGCAATATAAGGCTCAAATTCAAGGCCAATAAGGATGTTATTGGCCTTGATATCTCTATGAACAATTGGAGGAACACAATCATGGTGTAGATAAGCCAAGCCCTGAGCCGCACCTAATAAAATTTGGTATCTAAGTTCCCACTCCAAGGCATTTCCTGTCCTATCATGGAGAAGACTGCCTAAGCTCCCATTAGGCATGTAATCATACATGAGCAGCCTCGTGTTTCGATTCCAACAACACCCCAGGAATCTAACAATGTTCTTGTGACGGATTGAACCGAGTGTTTTCACTTCTGCCGAGAAAGAATCGCGAACTGTGGACTTCTCGTCATTGCATCCATTGCCCGCAGCAGCTGTACTAGTTGGCCAGAGCTTCTTCACTGCAATGACTTCACCGTTTTCCATGTCAGCGCGATAGACTACCCCGGAACACCCTTTGCCTATTACATTGGTGTCCACCAGACATCTCAGCACTTGGTCAACTGAGAAGTTGAGCTTCTGGAATGGAGTAAATTGCCATGGCCTTGAGTCTCCCATTTCCGAATCCTCGCCATCTTCAATCGCTCGTCGTGCTCTAATCACTGCAATTACTCCCGTAACCACCATTGCTATTGTCAGTGTGATAAGCAGTGCTATTGCCAATTTAAGTCTCCGTGACCGCCTTATGTCATTCTCACTTCTTGCTAGTCCCCCACTTCCGATATCACTTATGAAACACGAATCTCGGTTTGAAGAGCAAAGACCTTCGTTTCCTTCCAGGTCTGTTGGTGATAACTGCCTGAAAAGCTTGTTGTCTGGAAGATAACCGGAGAAGTCATTGTAAGAGATGTTGAGAGAGACAAGATTATCGAGCCCTGCTAATGGAATCAAATCCCCCTCAAGCTTGTTGTGTGACAAATCAAGAATGGAAAGCTTGTTGAGTGCAGATATCTGAGACGGGATAGGCCCAGAAAGTCCATTGCAGCTGAGATTTAAAGCAATTTCAAGAGCTTCAATCTGCCCCAGTTCGACAGGAATAGAGCCTGTGAGCTCATTGCTGCCGAGATCAAGCAATTGGAGACGCAAGCACAAGCCAAGAGACGACGGTATGGACCCCGAGAATGCATTGTCCCTCAGAATAAGCTTGTTTAAAGAAACAAGACGGCCAAGGCTTGCCGGTATCTGACCTGAAAACCGATTAACCGAAACATCCAAGACCTGTAGTCCCGATAGAGTGGACAATGTATTAGGCAAGGAACCTTCTAAAGTGTTGTTGCTTAGATCAATCATCTGCAATTCTGTGCAGCTGCCAATCTCTTCTGGGACTTCCCCAGAAAGGCGATTCGCAGACAGATCAAGGAAGTTCAAGGTCTTAAGTCCTCCAATCGTACTAGGGATACTGCCGGAGATTCTGTTGTTCCCAAGCCGCAGCCTCATGAGAGAGCTGCAGTCGCCAATCTCGGGCGGTATTGAACCTGAAATGTCATTATCAATTAACAAAAACTTGGTGAGGTTCTGAAGCCGAAACAAACCGGGAGGTATACTGCCAGTAAGATAGTTATGGGACAAATCAATTGCCTGGAGACTAACACAACCAGCCAAAGTAGAAGGAATGCTTCCCTCAAGCTGGTTTGCCCAAGCAAAGAAAACATTGAGCTTGGACAGTCTTCCGAGCTCCGGCGGTATCAAACCCGAGATTTGATTAGTATCAAGCTGCAATTGCTCCAAGTTGGTAGCATTCGAAAGATTCAAAGGTATTGAACCCGAAACATTATTGTTACTAATCATAAACTCAACAAGCCCTGAAAGCCCTCCTATAGACAATGGAATAGTGCCAGAAATTGAATTTAAAGAGAGATCAATATTTTTCAAGCTACTACAATTCCCAAGCTCTTCTGGGATTGACCCCACCATACTATTCTGCCACATGAACAACACCTCTAGCTTCTGAAGCTTGCCAATCTCTTTAGGAATAGAACCAGACAAGCCGTTCTCATAAAGAAACACGTTGACAAGCTCAGAACAGTTACCTATCTCAGGAGGGATTTCTCCAGAGAGCATTGTGGTGTAGATTGAAAGTGTCAGAAGTTTTCCGAGCTTCCCCAACGACGGCGGCAAAGACCCCGAAATCCCGGTATCCGCCAACCCCAGAACAGTCAAGTTTGAGCAGTCTCCAATCTCATCTGGGATTTTCCCTACAATGTCTTGGTTCCCACCAGCTCTAATAGCTTCAAGGCCAGAAAGTTTCCCGAGCACAGATGGGATGGCCCCACTTAATCTGTTGTCGAAAATGATCAGATTCTTTAGCCCAAAACATTGGCCTATCTCAACTGGGATTTTCCCAGTTAACTGGTTTGAGTTCAAAATCAAGTCTTGAAGTTTCCCAAGCTTGCCAATAGTTCTAGGAATAGAGCCAACAAGACTGTTTGAGCTAAGGTCAAGAGTTTCAAGCTCTTTGCAGTTTCCAAGTTCTTCAGGGATTGTTCCTGTAACACCCGTATTTTTAACGGGCATAATTTTGTAAAATTTAATGAATAAAATGTGACTATTTAAAATTACTAAGTTGTTTATGATCATTTAAAAAAAATACCATTTTAGTATTTTCTTACCAAGTCTTCCTAAGAAATATTCAAAACTTACCAACACTTACTTCTACCAATCTTGTCTCCCTAAATTATTGCTCAATTATATAGACTTCTTCTCATTTTGCTAAAGGTATCCGAAGGGGACATTGAATTATTTTCCGTCAATTCATAGAAGACATGGAGATATTTCTCAACCACCTAATTAATTATTTCCTTATCTTCTTCTATAATTCACTCCAATTATCCCCTCAATTATGTTGGCATTATTTGCTAAAAGTCTTCATGGGAGACAAGATGATATTTTCCTTTAAGACTCTTTTGTTTCTTCTTACAACTTTTTCCCGTAAACATCTCATTCCTCTTAAGCATTTTGATATCTTTTTATTTAACTATCACCACCTTCTTCTCTAGTTCTCATTCTCTCCCTTCTCACTTCAAATTTCTAACTAAAGACATAGAGCACAAAGCTCTCTTTGTGGCCAAGACAATTATAATTCCCAACGATGATCGAGGCGGTTTTAAAGTTAATTCAAGCTTGATTGATAACCCAAACTTTGGTGCTTTTCAAAGAAGTTTTGAGGTAGGTTTTCTTTAATCTAAACTTAGTTTTTAGTATGCATTTTCTCCATGTTTAATGCATAAAAATACTTTAATGGCACTAGTAGACGGGTTTACACATAACTCACTTATGAATGTGATTATACGTTGTGCTTTAGTTTTAATTGTCCTTATGCATGCCTTAGGGTCAAGGATGTGTGGAGCTAACGTTAATTGATTCCAGGATTAAAAGATTGTTGATAAGCTTGAAAGGTAGGGATTCTATTACTCATTTTTGTGAGGTTTTTATAGAATTAAAATTGATTGTTTTGCCGCAATATATATATATCTATGTTGAACTGATATTATATGAGTATCACATATGAAACTATGACATGGACTCGTCTTGTATTGTACGGCGAGGAACATAATGAATTGACACATGTTATAAATTGAGAAGCATGGTTAGGAAAACTGACTCTATTAATAATGATTTAATATAGAGAAATGGTGAGACATGAAGAGGGCGGCGGTTACGTCCTTGGGCATGAATACCCAAAAAGGTAAAATAGGGGGAAGGTGATGACGCTTCCTTGGGTTGAAAGTCCCAGAACACACTGTACAGGAATTGATTTGGTGAGGACTCGGGGCTTAATATCCCCTCACCGGAACACCCTTGGAATGTTTATGGGGTGATCAAGTGCGCCCATTTGGGTTTCGATGAGTTGAGTGATACTCAATTTAACATGGATACCTAGGAACAATGATGATTGGTAATATTTGTATAAATGTGTAATTATGACACTTGGTAATGATTAACTACGGTATCCATAAGATGTGATCGTAATAAACCTCATAATCTGGAATATGATGTAACCTACTAACCATGCAGTTTTTAATGTGGTAATGGATAAACCATAAGGTGAGTCATGATTTCCCTACTGGGCATGTCGATGCTCATCCCTATCATATCTTCATATCTCAGGTGGAACTCAGTGCAACATATTTGAAGAGGAATAAGCGAAAACAATCCTGCTGTTTTCGTGTTAGAAGACCCTGTTTAATTACAACTTATCTACAACATGTAAGAGTTGTATTATTTTTTTTTATGGCTGTGTTAAGTTATTTGGGAATTGTACTATGGTGATGATGACTGTAATTATATATATTTGGTGCTACACTAAAAACTGTGGTTTGTATTTAAAACGTTTATTTTTATTTTTCTTGTTGTTTAAAGACCCATGGGCATTGTTTAATTGATTTAAATAATATAAAATTTAAAATTATTTTTATTTATTTAAAACTGTTAACCCCCACATAGGGGTGTTACAGAATTTTTGGTATCAGAGCCTAGGTTCGATTAACCTAGGGGGTATAGCACCACCTTAAAAATTAATCTTTGAGAATGGTTTTAAAGTTAGGTGTTAATGTCATCATCATTTGGTACTGATCCTAGTTAAATTTTCGCAGCCAGTAGAAACTATGCCACCAAGACGTCAAATGCAATCGTCTGAGCTGTCACAACCGGTTGAACATGCTCAAGAAGTTGAGCAACCGGAACCGATGGAACAAGCTCAAGAAGATGAGCAACTACGACATGCAACACAATCCCCGCCAGCTGCACCAGAAGTAAATAATTTAGGACAAATTCTTCAAGCATTACAAAATGTGCAAAGACCTGTGGAGGTTCGTGATCCCGAACAACGACATCTAACTCTGTTGAAGGAGTTTATGAAGCAGAAACCACCCACATTTAGTGGAGAACCTAACCCGGTCATAGCAGAACAATGGCTAAAGGCAGTCAAAAAGAAGTTGGACACCTTGAGGATTCCACGGGAGTATTGGGTTAGCTTTTCAACATATATATTTGAGGGTAAAGCCGAAGAATGGTGGGATCTTCAGAAAGACGACTATGATGTGCCGAATCTTACATGGGAGCAGTTCGAAACCATTTTTCGCAACACCTATATTCCTCAGAGCCATAGGCAAGCAATGATGCGAGAATTTGAAAACCTGGTGCAGGGAGATACAACAGTTGCTGAATACCATGCTCGATTTATAGAATTGTCTCGCTACAATCCCGGGGCTGTATCGGATCCAATGGCGAGATGCGAAAAATTTAGAAATAACCTGAGGCCGAAAATCAGACAAATGATAGCTGCTGTTCCATCAACAGATTTTCTTGATCTTGTAGCTGCGGCACAGCGGGCAGAGACAGGACTAAATAACTCCTATGGAGAGTATAAGGGTTCTGGTGGGCGTCAAAGGAAAATAAGTAAGAAAGAGAAGTCACAAGGGCAAGTCATTCAGCATAGTGGAGTGACTATTGGTGGTGGATCTTCTGGCAGTGGTCGTTTCCAACCGTATGCTTGTCATAACTGTGGACAAGTGGGACATCTGAGGAGAAATTGCCCTAACCGCCCTACACAATCATCCTTTGCACCAAGGCCACAAGGAAGTCATTTTGGCTCCACTGTTTGGGGAGGGAGTCAAAATCGTGGAGCGCCTCAGCAAAACACTCCAGCTTCCCAAGTCTCAGTAACTCAACCTCGAGGGTTCCAGCCTCAGTACAACTATCAACAGCGGCCACAGGGTTCCAATTTTTATGCTAATCAGAACTTCCAACCGACTCCACAAGGCTCAGTGAATCAAAGGCCATATTTTTCTGGGAGAAATAATAATAAGGCTAGTAGTAGCCAAGGAAACCGAGGAAAAAGTGATAAAGGAAAAGCACCAGCACAAGCTTATGCAATTACGGCTACAACTGGACAAGGAAAACAGGCTGATCACTCAGTTGTAGACGGTATGATTCACGTGTCTCATTCTTGGGCTCATGTATTATTTGACACTGGTGCCACTCATTCATTTATATCTATGTTATTTGCTTCCGTACTACAATTAGAAACTGAGACATGTAGTTCATCATTAACCCTTAGTACACCAATGGGCGGGATAGCTGAAGTATCCATAATTTGTAAATCAGTGTGTATTGTTATAGGAGAACATAAACTATCGGCTGACCTATATGTAATAACTATGACAGAGTTTGATGTAATCTTAGGAATGGATTGGCTAACTAAATACCAGGCAATAGTAGATTGTCATAGGAAACGTGTCTCTTTATTGACCAAGAATGGACAAGTCATCGAATTTCAGGCAAAAACAGGAACAGTGACGCCAGCCCCGGTGCTAAAGGCTTGTATTGGAGGACGAAGGAATTTCACCAATCTTGGGACGATCTTTGCTTCAGATGGAGAACTAAAGAAGAGTGACCTATCCTCTCACACTCCTGTGGTGGACGAATTTTCAGATGTTTTTCCAGATGAATTGCCCGGACTTCCGCCTGATAGAGAAATTGAGTTTGTCATCGACTTAACTCAAGGAGCAGCGCCTGTTTCTATTGCCCCGTATCGAATGGCACCTGCTGAGAAAGTGGAATTGAGGAAGCAGTTGGACGAATTACTGGAAAAAGGATTTATTCGACCAAGTACATCACCTTGGGGAGCTCCAGTACTTTTTGTGAAGAAACATGACGGATCGTTGAGGCTCTGTGTCGATTATCGCCAGCTTAATCGATTGACTATCAAGAACAAGTACCCTCTACCCCGAATTGATGAGTTGTTCGATCAGTTAGGAGGATCTTGCTATTTCTCAAAGATTGACTTACGATCCGGATATCACCAACTGAAGATAAGAGAAGAGGACATTCCAAAGACAGCTTTTCGGACTCGCTACGGTCATTTTGAGTTTCTTGTCATGCCTTTCGGGTTGACTAATGCACCAGCGGCTTTCATGGACTTGATGAACCGTGTCTTTCGACCGTACTTAGATCAATTTATCATTGTTTTCATAGATGATATCTTGATCTATTCTAAAAACGAAGAAGAACATGCTGAGCATTTGAGGATCGCTCTACAAACGTTGAGAGAACATGGTCTTTATGCAAAAAGAGAAAAATGTGATTTCTGGATGACGAAGGTCAAGTTCCTTGAACACGTTGTCTCTGAAGAAGGCATCTCAGTGGACCCCTCCAAAATTGAAGCAGTGCTAAATTGGGAACGACCAAAGAACGTGTCAGAGATTCGAAGTTTTCTCGGACTAGCTGGATACTATCGACGCTTCGTAGAGAATTTTTCAAAGATTGCTTCTCCATTAACAAAACTCACAAGGAAGAATGTCAAGTTCGTGTGGGATGATAAATGTGAAGAAGCATTTGAGGAACTGAAACGAAGACTCACTAGTGCACCTGTGCTGATCATACCTAACAACGAGGAGCCTTACACAGTATACACTGATGCCTCAGGAAACGGTTTGGGTTGTGTGTTAATGCAGCATGGACGAGTAGTTGCCTACGCCTCACGCCAGTTGAAACCCCATGAGAGGAACTACCCCACACATGATCTTGAGTTAGCTGCTGTGGTTTTCGCACTCAAAATTTGGAGATGTTATCTATATGGCGCAAAGTTCGAGCTATATTCAGATCATCAAAGTCTGAAATATTTGTTTACTCAAAAGGATCTCAATCTAAGGCAACGAAGATGGACTGAGTACATGGTGGACTATGACTTTAGTATCCAATATCATCCTGGAAAAGCAAATGCCGTGGCAGATGCTCTAAGTCGTAAGAACAACGGACGTATAGCCAGTTTAGCATTGGAAGATTGGAGACGAGTCACTATCGCCGACTTCAACTTGCAATATTATGAAGATAACGAGAGAGCTTTCTTATTCAATGTGATAGCAACTCCTACGTTAATTCAGAAAGTAAAACAAGGACAATGGCACGATGAAGGATTACGTAGGGTTTGGAAACAAATACAAAATGGAGAACAACTGGATGGATGGCAGATTGAGCCAGAAGGATTTTTACTTTACAAAGGAAGATTAGTTGTTCCAGAGGATCCATATCTCAGGCATGCGGTGCTAGATGAGGCTCACCGTTCAAAGTTTGCTATTCATCCTGGAAGCACAAAAATGTATATGGATCTAAAACGACAATACTGGTGGCGAGGAATGAAACGAGATGTAGCAACCTTTGTCTCTAAGTGCATGACGTGCCAACAGGTTAAAGCGGAACATCAAAAGCCTGGAGGCGAGTTGAGGAGCTTACCTATTCCAGAATGGAAGTGGGATCATGTGACAATGGACTTTGTTACTGGATTTCCTAAGACTCAAATAGGGCATGACGCCGTTTGGGTAATTGTAGATCGTTTAACTAAGACAGCCCACTTCATCCCAATCAGAACTAATTATAGTGTCTCAAAATTATGTCAATTGTACGTGGAAAAGGTAGTGACATTGCATGGAGTGCCAATGTCAATAGTTTCCGATAGAGATACACGTTTCACGTCGAAATTTTGGAGAGGATTGCAGAGGGCCTTGGGAACTCAATTGAATTTTAGTACAGCTTTTCATCCTCAAACAGATGGACAATCTGAACGTGTCATTCAGATTCTCGAGGATATGCTTCGGGCTTGTGTGCTGGACTTTGGAACAAATTGGGCTGCACAGCTGCCATATGTTGAATTCGCATATAACAACAGTTACCAAGCAAGTATTAGAATGGCTCCATATGAGGCCTTATATGGTAGACCTTGTAGATCTCCATTGTGTTGGGCTGAAAAGGAAGAGCGTCTTGAACTTGGGCCTCAGTTTATCAGAGAAACAACGGACAAGATCCAGATTATTCGCGAACGTCTTCAGACAGCTCAAAGTCGACAAAAGAGTTATGCAGATAAGAGGAGGCGACCTTTAGAGTTCATGATCGGAGACTTTGTGTTCTTAAAAGTGAAACCAAAACGAGGTGTATCTCGATTTGGTGTTAAAGGAAAGTTAGCACCAAGGTATACAGGACCGTTTGAGATTGTGGAACGCATTGGAACGTTGGCATACCGTTTAGACCTACCACCACAATTGTCTCATGTACATAATGTGTTTCATGTATCGATGTTGAGAAAGTATGAACCCGACCCTTCACATGTGATCATGTGGACAGATGTGCCAATTCAAGGAGATACGAATTATGAAGAAATTCCAGTTCAAATACTGGATCATGAAATAAAATTATTACGTCGTCGTGGAATTCCTCTGGTGAAAGTGATGTGGCAACACCATGATGTGGAGGAAGCCACATGGGAACTTGAATCTGAAATGAGAGAAAAGTACCCACATTTGTTTTAACATTGTAATCAGTGTACGAAATTGCGAGGACGAAATTTTTATAGGAGGGGAGAGCTGTAACACCCGTATTTTTAACGGGCATAATTTTGTAAAATTTAATGAATAAAATGTGACTATTTAAAATTACTAAGTTGTTTATGATCATTTAAAAAAAATACCATTTTAGTATTTTCTTACCAAGTCTTCCTAAGAAATATTCAAAACTTACCAACACTTACTTCTACCAATCTTGTCTCCCTAAATTATTGCTCAATTATATAGACTTCTTCTCATTTTGCTAAAGGTATCCGAAGGGGACATTGAATTATTTTCCGTCAATTCATAGAAGACATGGAGATATTTCTCAACCACCTAATTAATTATTTCCTTATCTTCTTCTATAATTCACTCCAATTATCCCCTCAATTATGTTGGCATTATTTGCTAAAAGTCTTCATGGGAGACAAGATGATATTTTCCTTTAAGACTCTTTTGTTTCTTCTTACAACTTTTTCCCGTAAACATCTCATTCCTCTTAAGCATTTTGATATCTTTTTATTTAACTATCACCACCTTCTTCTCTAGTTCTCATTCTCTCCCTTCTCACTTCAAATTTCTAACTAAAGACATAGAGCACAAAGCTCTCTTTGTGGCCAAGACAATTATAATTCCCAACGATGATCGAGGCGGTTTTAAAGTTAATTCAAGCTTGATTGATAACCCAAACTTTGGTGCTTTTCAAAGAAGTTTTGAGGTAGGTTTTCTTTAATCTAAACTTAGTTTTTAGTATGCATTTTCTCCATGTTTAATGCATAAAAATACTTTAATGGCACTAGTAGACGGGTTTACACATAACTCACTTATGAATGTGATTATACGTTGTGCTTTAGTTTTAATTGTCCTTATGCATGCCTTAGGGTCAAGGATGTGTGGAGCTAACGTTAATTGATTCCAGGATTAAAAGATTGTTGATAAGCTTGAAAGGTAGGGATTCTATTACTCATTTTTGTGAGGTTTTTATAGAATTAAAATTGATTGTTTTGCCGCAATATATATATATCTATGTTGAACTGATATTATATGAGTATCACATATGAAACTATGACATGGACTCGTCTTGTATTGTACGGCGAGGAACATAATGAATTGACACATGTTATAAATTGAGAAGCATGGTTAGGAAAACTGACTCTATTAATAATGATTTAATATAGAGAAATGGTGAGACATGAAGAGGGCGGCGGTTACGTCCTTGGGCATGAATACCCAAAAAGGTAAAATAGGGGGAAGGTGATGACGCTTCCTTGGGTTGAAAGTCCCAGAACACACTGTACAGGAATTGATTTGGTGAGGACTCGGGGCTTAATATCCCCTCACCGGAACACCCTTGGAATGTTTATGGGGTGATCAAGTGCGCCCATTTGGGTTTCGATGAGTTGAGTGATACTCAATTTAACATGGATACCTAGGAACAATGATGATTGGTAATATTTGTATAAATGTGTAATTATGACACTTGGTAATGATTAACTACGGTATCCATAAGATGTGATCGTAATAAACCTCATAATCTGGAATATGATGTAACCTACTAACCATGCAGTTTTTAATGTGGTAATGGATAAACCATAAGGTGAGTCATGATTTCCCTACTGGGCATGTCGATGCTCATCCCTATCATATCTTCATATCTCAGGTGGAACTCAGTGCAACATATTTGAAGAGGAATAAGCGAAAACAATCCTGCTGTTTTCGTGTTAGAAGACCCTGTTTAATTACAACTTATCTACAACATGTAAGAGTTGTATTATTTTTTTTTATGGCTGTGTTAAGTTATTTGGGAATTGTACTATGGTGATGATGACTGTAATTATATATATTTGGTGCTACACTAAAAACTGTGGTTTGTATTTAAAACGTTTATTTTTATTTTTCTTGTTGTTTAAAGACCCATGGGCATTGTTTAATTGATTTAAATAATATAAAATTTAAAATTATTTTTATTTATTTAAAACTGTTAACCCCCACATAGGGGTGTTACAGTTCCAGTGAGATTGGCATCAGAAATAACAAGTTTTTGGAGTGAGTGAAAGGAAGAGAGATTTGTTGGTAAAGAAAGATGAAGAGGAATGGATTGGATGGCTATTTCTGTGACAAAACCATTTGGAGAGCAAGATATGAAAGTCCAGTTACATGGGTTCTCGTCTAGAATATTCCAGTTCGAGAAAGAAGAAGAAGAAGGAGAAGTTTTGGAGGTGTGAAGCCATGAAAAGAGAAGAGAAGCTTCTTGGTTTGCAGAGAAAGAAGAAGAGAAAAAGTTGAAGAACAAGAAGAAGAAGAAGAAGAGGAAGAGGAAAGAAGTTTGCCTCGAGCAGGGCATAGTAGACATTTGCCTCAATTTCCCCAAAAAAAAAAAAAAAAAAAAACCTTAGTCTTTCTTCTTCTCGGGTTTATTGTATCATTGGGTTTTGCAGTCTCTCTCTCTTTCTCTTTCTCTCTCCCTCTCTAGTCTCTATTTTACTCTGTCTCTCTCTAACTCTGTTTCTACTCTTTTTTTCTTGCTTTGAACTCAAACTCAGAGGAAACAGACTCAACTCTCACACACCCCACGTTTTCTTCTTCTTCTTCTTTTTTTTTTTTTGGTTACACAGCCCCAAGAGTACTTAATAGAATAAAGAAAAGGAAAAGAGAGAAATAAGAGAAACCCAATGCCTAGAGATCAGCAAAAACTGCACCACCGTCACTACCCCCACCAGTCACCACCACCGCCCCATGCTCTCCTCTCTCACTCTCTCTCTCTCTAAGACTGTCCTTTTCTCTCTCTAAAAGAATAGAATATTGAAGGGTCTTGCTTGGTGGGTTCACGCGCAGAGGAAGAGAAACAAACTCCACTTGTCCATCAATTGCAACACTCATCAATATATTATTTTTGTATGTGTGGTTTGCTTTGTTTAGTTTATTTTTTGACTCCTTTAAGACTTCATTAAAGGGTTTTATTTTATAATATGATGAAATATTATACCATATATTATATATATGTTCTATTTGGAGCAGCTAGCTCAAATTCCAAGCAAGTGTTTTTTTTTTTTTTTTTTAAAGGAAGAAAGAGACAAGTAAGCTTGTATGTCTCTTCCATTCGGCGATAGACTCCCGGGAATGGCTTTTTCCCCGTAACACTTGACTCTTCATTTTTTGACTCTTTTCTCTCAGTTCTCAGCCACCTATCCACTTGTTTTTTTTGCCATTTTCTGTTTTTTTTTTTTCCATAACTGACGTTTTTGTTTTTTTTTTTGGCAGGGATTTTATTTTACAAATTTTTTTTTTTGTGAAATCAATGATCAAAAAAAAAAAATGATTATGGTTTGAAAAAGTTGGCAGTTTTTGGCTTTTCTTTTTTGGCAAGTTTGTTACACCAATGCCTCAATAAATTATGAGAGTTTTTGTTTAAGCATAGTCTTTTATTGCCTTATCTATTAAAAGTTATGACTTGATTGTGACTAATATGTTCTTGAATTTGGAGCTTTTATGCTCATTATATAGTAATTAGTATGAGAGAGAGACAGAGAGTACAAAAAGAAAAGTCAAATTATTATTATAATTACTTTTACTATTTCTAGTTTAGATGAATGAATATAACGTCAAAATTACTTATCATAACATAAAAATATAATTGATAGTAGGCAGTGGGCACAAGTGGAGTTAATTTGTGTCACTGAGTATTTGGCAAGATAGTTAAAACTGTAAATACTGTAACATATAAACTTTATATTATAATATTTTTTTTTATTGTAGCATGTAAGAGTTTTACATTGTTCTTAACTGAAAAGTTGATTAGAATTAATTTTACTAAACAGGCGTATCATTAGTAAGTAAAATCTAATATTCATAGTATCAGTTGTCAAACCTAAAAGACAAATTAAAGAAACAAGCTTTCATGACAACACATGAATTGTTGTCGTATGCAATACCAAACTTGTAACGGTTGCTACTTGGATTTTACGAAGTGAAGGCAAGCTTGTGCCATCTTTTTCTCCAGTTGTTTAGTCCCTTTACCTTGCATGGTTTGAGACGCATCAAAAGCTTTATTTTTGCTTTGCTTTTTATAGCAACTACACTAGAGATTTATGTTTTTTTCGAACATTTTTGGGAGGTCTTGTGGGGTTGGAAAAAATATTAGCTTATGCAAAAGGAGGAAAATCTTAAAAATTCTCGTAAAAGAAATCTTTTTTTTTTTTTGCCATGAGTGAAAGAAATTCTGTTAATCACCGCTCTCAACACTTGTACGAGTAAGTTCCAAAAGGGTGGTGCCTAATGGCATTGTGCTTACTATCATGTGATTTGTCAAATATGATGTCTTGTGTTTTTTGGTGTAAGACCCCCGATACGTGGGACTCCGACTAATTCAAAGTCGAGTTAGGTCGGACCTATACGAGAAAGCTCTTCCAACGTCTCTCTTTTTATTCACAAGGTTATATAGAGTAGCTGTAGTTCCATACACAAATTTCTCAATGTATGAGATATCTTTAATTATACTCGTAAAAGGAATCATGGTTTTTTTTCCCTATGAGTAAAAGAAATTATGGTCCGCTCTTCTATTCACCAGGAGAAAAAAAAGAAGAAGAGCAAAACAGTTGAATGGCATAACTCCTGTCTTTGTTGTTAAAGTTTGACAATATCCAACTTATAGCAATTAGCAGCATCATGATTTCAAGAATGTTGTACCAAATGATGTTTGGCTTTTTAAGTTGGATTTTGGACGTTACAACCGTGAGAAATAAATGATGTCCTTCTTTCCATGAAAGATGTAAATTAGAGATATCTTTCATTGCAAGAAGCACCTCCTGTATTCATTGTATAGTGGGGTGCACCTCCTGTATTCATTGTATAGTGGGGTGTGGGCAAATTGTTGAGACCCTTTGAGCAAAAAAAAAAAAAAAAAAAGAGACTATTTTCAATTTAAATGACAATATCAATGCTGTATTTGGCATCAAAAAATATATAAATAACATTTTAATATTTTTTTTCATGTATGCTTCAATACACAATACAATTTTAAATGTTGTATTTATTTTTATTATAAGAATTAAGCTTTGTAAATTATAAAAGTTGACTTTAATTTTCAAATAATTTAAAAATGACAATGTTGTTACGATTAAATGAAAAGATAAATAGATCAACCAATAGTATTTAAATGCTAAAATTTGACATATGCTATATTTGGTATCAAATTATTCACTAAGAATAACATAATTTAGCACCAAGAATAATAGAATTGTATTGCAGTTAGATTTTCCTACTATAATGCTAAAATTTGGCAATAGACAATAATGTGGAACTTCATTGAAGATACTATGCTTCAAACTCTTTCCATATTGCAATTTTTTTTTCATAGGTTCAACTTTTTTTTTCCTTCCGTTGAAGAAAAAAATTAAATAAATAGAGAGTAACATATCCAAATAATTCTAGAGAAATAAAGCATCTCATTATACGGTGAAAAGTAAGAATTTTTTTTCTAGCAAGAGCATAATATACACGTATATAAAGGAAAATAATATCTTCATAGTTTTCTTGTAATTTTGTTATTGGGCTAAGGTACAGTTATGATTTTTTTTTTTAATTTAGTAGAGGTACAAATCAAGTTTCATCAGAATATCACATATTAAATTATATCACAAATTTTAATAGGTAGTTTAACAAGTTGGTTAGAATTAAAGTTTTAAGTTTAAGAACTGTAACATGTGACAGTTTTACACTGTAACAATTTTTTACTTTTTCTTATAGCTGTTTAGAGTTTTACACTATAGTTAATTAAAATCAATTAGTTTTGACTAACTTTTCAAACATATGCATATGGATTTCTCTTGAAGCATATTGCTTATGTTTATGCTCTCCTAATGCGGTACAAATTTACTTGAACCCAGACATTGTCGAAGAGTACGAATATGCTTACAATACTACAAATAACTAGTGATCCTAGGGTTTCACTTTATATTTTCTTAAACTAATTCTTTTTTTTTAATAAACTCATCCTTCAAATTTCATCAAATGCTAAAACTTAAAATATGAATTTCTCTTTACCACATTATATATGTTAAAAGAGATTGGAACATTTTGGAAAACAAAAAATGATTAGAGTACATGAGCAGGAAAAATATAAAACTTCGAGCAAGTACATAGTCCAGCTAGTTTAGATTCTCTATGCTGTGAGATTTATCAAATATCACACTGAATAAATCTATTTGAATACTGAAACAGATGGTATCAGATAACGTCACAATTGAATTTTTTTTTTTTTAACTGAGACATTGATTTTTTTTTTTATTTGTAATTTCTCATAGCGAATATGCAAGATTTTGTAGGACACAATGTACAGCTCTGAGAAACGCCAAGTACTTATTTCTTTTACTCTTTTTTTCTTTTCCTTTCTTTCTGTCTAACTTTTGTAGGTTGTCGTTTTTTAAGGGGAAAAATTTCAGAAAATAATCCAAAACTATTAAATTTATAATTCTCCGAAAAGAATCTACTTTAAATATATATGTATATCTATATGTGTGTGTGTCTATATATATATATACACATGGTAGCCAGTTCCTAACATCATTCCAAGCATGCATGCATGCATTTATGATTTTGTTCAATCACAAATAGGTCCAGCTGCAACAAAACAATCAGAATAAAGCAGCAGGTCCAAGTCAAACCTAATGTAAGTAAATGAGGACCTTTCATGATCACAGCATTTAATGCCAGAAAAGTCAATAAATCGAGTGAGCTTAAATCATATAAGATATTTTATTTATATACATAAATGTGTGTGCATATATATGTAGGTATGTTAAATTATAAAAAAAAAAATTTACACACAGTGTGTTGACATTATATAAATTGATTATTATAGAGAACTCTATAATTTTCACATCTTTCCTTAAAGAATTAGAAACAACTTCTCACAAAGCATAAAAATGCCAGGTACCATTTTCAAAAGGAAAAAATAGAAAATTTAAAAACTAACGGCTAGATATTTCATATGTTATCATTTAGGTTGGTCTTCAGGATGTAAGACCAGCTCTGACTAATTCCTAGCTAGGACATAACATATAATCATATCATGAGCAGCCCAAACAATTAATGAGAGCAATATATAAATTAAATTTAAAACTTATTCTCAGCTGGGTTTTTGCCTCTGTTCTTAGAAATAGTAAATGCGATGGGAAAGTTTGTGACACATTCTGACAATTGTATGCAAGTGCTCTATATTATCTCAATTACCTTATTAGATTGAACAATATTCTTAGTTTAGAATGTGCAAAAAATGAAGGTAGATTGTTAATTCCCCAAGCCTGTGCCTGCTTGAGCGTGACCTAAATCAACCACTATATTATAATTATACTATGGCCCCGTTTGGTTTCGATCTTAGCATTTTTAAAAATATTTTCGCATATTTTTTAAGGTAAAAATTTTAAAAACGCTCTCAGCGTAATTTTTAAAAAAATTTGACTTTTTAAAACAAATATATTTTCACCTATTTTGAAAACAATACCAAACGACCTCTATGTAACTTGATTATATGCTCTAATCATTAATTTTTACATTTTTTTTAGGTTTTTTTTTTAGATTTCTTTTGTAGGTACTGAAAAAGTAACATATGAGTAAGTATCTGTTTTTTAATCATGCCTGTAGAAAATAGTAATTTTTATCACATCTAATGGTTTGAAAACATACACCACCAGTGAAAGCACCAAAGAAAGATTTCTTGTTAACTATACTATGTGTAAGCTTATGCACGTGCTAATTAGTTCGTATACCTTGACTCATTTGATTTTTTTTTTAATTTACTGACAAATATGAGGGCATCCATCGAAAGAAGAGATTATTGTTGGCTTAAATCACCATTGGATCCAATGTCATTATTTTTAATTATGTTATGGTTAATTTTTCGACGCAATATTCAAGACATCAATAGTTTATTCATTTGTGCTATGTGGAATATTTAGGTCTATATGGGTACCATATTTAAGTAAAATACTTTGCCATCTTCAATATCGAAATAACATCATGTAGTATAAACAATAGCTCTAGATCATGTGACCATCACTAAAAACGTTTAGTTTTATGGATTTCATTTAAACTTATGAGGTCTATTTTGATCGTAGGATCAATATCATGATCTTCACAATTTTATATGGGCACTAATTTGGTGTAAGACCCTAGACACTTTTAATGTAAATTTTAGGACATCCAAGAAAGTTGGCCTCCAGAGTACATTGTGCCATGTTTATTGGTGGGTCAAAATTGTTGTTCGGTCCAATGTGTATTACAAGAATCGAAAGTTTGTGTCTTATTTGGGGATTGTCAACCATCAAGCAACAGCCATTTTATCATACACACACAAATACATGTAAATGTATGTGCTTTCTAAGAAAAGATGGGCACTTTTTTGCTAACCAAATGGTTACATAAATTAATGGTTACTACCCTCTTATGCAAATAGTTAACACTCATGTTTAGTCGAAATTACAAAAACGCCCTCTATGTTGAAATAACTTATCTAACATATGTTGTTTTTTTTAAAAAAAAAAAAAAATCACACCTACAGTCTCTTCTTAAGTTGATCGTGATGGAAAAATCAAAACTTGAGCTTTTTTAAAAATACCAAAGAAAAAGGTTTCCAACTATGTAAGGATCACTTATCATTGCGTAAAAGTAAGTGATTATTTTGTTTTAGTGGCTTGGGCTAGCGCAAGGAGAGGAGGGTCGTTAGGGCACGCGCTAAGGAAAGGGGGTCGTCTGGGCTTGCTCATATAGGTGGTCTACCTAGGTTCGTGCTAAGGGAGGGGCGTCATTTAGGCTCACAGTGACGATGGGAGCCAATTAGGCTTGCACGCAAGGAATGGGGCTTCTCTGCCAATGCTTGCGATGCGGGGGTGGGCTTTCGGTGGATGAGGGAGAGGGCCTTGGTTAACAGTTAGCTCGAAGAGTTTAATGATAGGGTGAGTTTCATGCCACTAATACTAAGGGTTTTAAGAGGAAGTAAGTCAATAGATGCAATCAAAATAAAAATATCGCGTTGATATATTTATTTGGATATTTTTTGTCATATTAAATTAAAAATAACATAGTTATTGTCAGGAGTACTATTGACATAAATATTTTTATTAAGGGAATCTGCACATAATGCAATGAGTGTGATTAAGTCTCAATGTAAATCTGCCGTCAATGACAAGTATAATATGAAACTTTAGATATGTAATTAGGAAGAAAAGCAAAATCTCGATATTTTTATTTCTATTTTCTATCCTTTCATTTATTTATTTTTTTTGAAACGGACAATTGTATTCCAAATCAAAGAAATAGAGACACCAACACTAAAGATGATGACAACATTATACAAGAGCACCCAATTCCGATCCCAACCTCTAGTAAATTCTTACAAAACATAGATGGGGATACATTATGCGCCGAGTTCCCAAGAGGGAAAACAAATAAGGTGTATTGACAATAGAGCACCTATATGGCTCGCCAACAAATTTGCTATGATTGATGGAGTTTTCCATCGATCGAGACCAAGAGACCTGATGTGACGCCCAGTCTTTTTGGGTCATCACTTAACTTTCTTAAACATCATTTCTTAAATATTAATCTTATTGAGTAAGAAGAATACTGAATAATTTTTTTTTCGTTTCTTTTTTAACATACTTTAAAACATACTTACAGCTTTTACGACTTTTGTTGCAATTTAAGTTGAGGCATTGCTCAACACTTGACTTTAAAATCATTTTAAATTGTTTCTTAAAACTTAATCAGAAATATGAACAAAATCATAGCTTAAAATTTAACTTTATAATTATATAAAATATTTTGTAAAATATATCTTAAAACTTTGAAAGCATTTCTTTAAACTTTGATTTTCTTAAAACTTTGAAAACACTTTATCAAATAGTGGAAATCATTTTCTTTGAACAACGGAAACATACTGTAGTGGTATCCATACTTAAATCTTCGCATCTGTTCTCTGCAGCACCAAGCTTTTCAAACAGGTCCTCATGGTCGCCCATAGGACTACCTATAGCATGAAGGAACTTTTAATGAGCTTTCGCTCAGTAAGTTCAAACATAATTTTACAAATCATTTTAACATGCTTTATAAGCTTTTCATATAAAAACCTCTCTCTTGAAACGTTTTTCATAAAACATTTTTTAAACTTTTTCTTAAAACATACTTCATAAACTTTTTCTTGTAAACATAAAAATGTTTTTCATAAACATTTAACTTAACATTCCTTAGAATGTTTTTCATAAACATAACATAAAACATTTCATAACAAGAAATACAAGCAAAATCAAAATGTGTATTTCTATTTATACTCAATTATAAACTTTCAATTATGAGCATCCTATAAACATTCATTTCTTACTTTAACTTTTTATCTTTGTTCCTTAACTTTTCATATCTTATAAACTTTAGCATTCGTACCAACATCATTAATCATGATATCATAAACATGATACTTTCCTTGTAGAAGACTTGTGACCATCGAACACCAAAGTCATAACTTTAACCTTACTTGTGTACCTCACATCAAGGAGGTCATAACTTTAACTTTACTTGTGTACCTCATATCAAGGAGGCTAGTACAATACTTTCTTTTTATCTTTACTTTACCTTCTTATTAACTTTAGTGAGCATATCAAATGCTATATCTTTAGCATATAAGTATTAAACACATCAAATGCAATCATAATGCAAACCATGACTTGATCTCTATAATTTATTGCATAACAAATGCAGCATAAAATTTATAACTTAAACCATAAAACATTATCTAATGCAAACATACTTTAAACATAATTATTGCAAATACAGTGCAAACTTTTACTTAATCTTTAAAACTATTGAAAACATACTTTAAAAACAACTTGTATAACAATTACAAACACATTTGTAAACATATACATAAGCATTTGAAAATCATTTACTTCATACTGTAGGTGAGGTTTGGACTTACCTGTCTATAGCTCTAACGCTCTCATTTCCTTCCTTTTCCTTTTATAAGTTTGCTTCTATGTCCTGATTAAACAACACCTAACTTATTAGTTAACTTTTTACATTACCAATCTGCTCGATTGATAACATAACTTAATCATTAATCATTCATTCCATTTCACATAACTTGTATACTATTTGTTTACTTTCTTTTACTTGAACATCCATTATTAAATTTCCCATGTCATATGTCGGTTTCGTTACTTAACGTATTATGAAACATTTATTTCTAAGGGAGTTTTGCTAACTCAGAGTGTTTGGCTCCATTTTAGCCGTTTCCTCTAAAATGACGATTTTACCCTTAACGGGTTTTTCGTAAAGTTCA
Organism: Artocarpus heterophyllus; assembly: GCA_025403435.1. Classification (NCBI taxonomy): domain Eukaryota; kingdom Viridiplantae; phylum Streptophyta; class Magnoliopsida; order Rosales; family Moraceae; genus Artocarpus; species Artocarpus heterophyllus. The sequence goes on from CM046342.1 coordinate 11,888,349, forward strand.
TCACTTGTTAAACTTTTTGCTTCACTTTTCCTCTCATTTCTTACATATTACGAAAAAATTCCTGCTAAGGAGCATTTTTTGACATAGAGCGATTCGAGTCCGTTTTGGCCATTTTTCATAAAATGACCATTTTACCCTTGATGAGTTTTTAAAGACTTTTGGAACTCGTTTTAAAACATAACTTTCATTTCTTTATGTCTCATAATATTACAAAAAACAAAAACAATGGTTTTCCTTTTAATTAAATCTGTTTTGTCAAAATTTTACAGTTTTAACCTGAAACTTGAAGATTTTTATGTTTTTGCCCCTAACTTTCGTTTCTTTTCTTTCCTTGACTAAACTTTATTTCCTTTAAAACTTAGCATCTATGATTTCTTACTGCCCACAGCAATATAGGAACCCAACATTCCCTGGTGAAAACAATTTTACGATTTTGGCCTGAAACACAAAAATCTTTACATTTTTGTCCCCGGCACCAAAGATGATTTTTGATCCATGCGAATCTTTTATTTCCTACCCGAGATTCTTGGGATAAAGCTCAATTTTGATTTAAATAAGCCAATAGAGAAGTTATCTGATTAAAATAGTCATATCTAGATAATCTCTAGGAAAATAAATATTCCTGATAATTCAATAAGTTTATCTTGAATTAATTTATTCAAAATTAATTCAACCGATAAACATACATAAATTATCTAATTTTGATAATTCAACAAGTTTATCTTGAATTAATTTATCACAAAATTAATTCAACCGATAAACACACATGAATTATCTAATCCTATCGAATTTCAGCCAATCTGATAATTTGACATAAGTCATCAATTTATTAGAAAAGCATGTCGTATTATTACAGGATTTATTATGAGCTAGCAGTGTAGGAACCCAACATTCCCTGGTGAAAACAATTTTACGATTTTGGCCTGAAACACAAAAATCTTTACATTTTTGTCCCCGGCACCAAAGACGATTTTTGATCCATGCGAATCTTTTATTTCCTACTCGAGATTCTTGGGATAAAGCTCAGTTTTGATTCAAATAATCTAATAGAGAAGTTATCTGATTAAAATAGTCATATCTAGATAATCTCTAGGAAAATAAATATTCCTGATAATTCAATAAGTTTATCTTGAATTAATTTATTCAAAATTAATTCAACCGATAAACAGACATGAATTATCTGATTTCGATAATTCAACAAGTTTATTTTGAATTAATTTATCACAAAATTAATTCAACCGATAAACACACATGAATTATCTAATCCTATCGAATTTTAGCCAATCTGATAATTTGACATAAGTCATCAATTTATTAGAAAAGCATGTCGTATTATTACAGGATTTATTATGAGCTAGCAAAAGGGACCTGATGGACCTATATAGTTCAAGCTCTTGATAATTATAAACCCAATATCCCAGATATTCATTTCATAATTATCAACTCTAATGCTACTCCATTAAAAGCTTAGAGCTGCACTCTTGAATTATATAAAATTACGAAGCCCGAATAGCTAAGTCTCCATGACATATCATAATGTATTGTATCCTCATAGGATTATCCATAATCGGCTTAAGGATAAATTCTGTTTTACTTTCTCGATTGCTTTTCTCTAGTGTTCCATTATCTCACCATTAGCAAACTTACCATCTAAAGACAATACACCATTTGGTTACACCTATGTATCCAAATAGTTGAACGCTCAAGTTTTCTAATTATAGGATAACGCATATAAGAGGATATCAACGACTCCTAAAGAGGAGCTATGGATTCTATATCTATGAATAATAAGTCTACACTATCAAAAGAGTCATACCTCCAATATATCGGCATGCATACCAACATAAAATATGGATGTCACCCTTTGGTACATCAAAAGACATAAGTCTAGAGAACGGACCCATTATTCATCTTGGGATTAAGATACAATACATATGATTGTCTAAAGTGAATTGATTTACCGAGATAGAATTATTAATCTAAATCAATTACACTTTTATGTCCTGATCCAATGCATCGTCAACTATGACAATGCACCAATGTTTCTATTCATGGAGTCTACCTCCAATGGCCAAGACAAACCATTTCTTTTTAAGGATATAAACAACATAACAATCTTTACCTGAATAAAACGCCCAACGTTATTCCCTCGATTACGGATCTTATAATTTAGACCATCACTTTTAGAATCATGTCTTTCGCATAATATGTCCATCATATGCCTGATTTTAAAGGTTTAGACCGATAGTCTTAGACTTTTGTTCGCTTATCATACATCCAACAAATATGAACGTAAAGAGGACAACAATTTAGTGTATGAATAATAAATAAACTTTTTATTGATAAAAACGTCTCAAAAACATGTTACATTTTACTCCTTAGGGCATACATGTCTAACAAAAACCCCATTAAAAACTCGATGGAAAACACTAAAAACCCATAGTAAAGTTTGGATTTTTACCTCCACAATTACTTATCCTTGATCTTCAACACTTAGACTTGTCTCAAACATGATTTAAAGGCCTAAAATTCATCAAAAATTTGAGAGAGAATTCTCTAGGGGGGGGGGGGGGGGGGGGGGGGGGGGGGGTGGTTTTTGGAGGAAGGAAATGGAACACTTTTGGTTCCTTAAATAAGTGAATAAAACTTGATTTTTTATAAGATTTTGATGACTCACATCCATTAGTCATCTCTTGCCATTATTTGTGGTAAAAAGTTGGCTTAACTTAGCAATGTATAATTAGGCCACCCAAGGGAGTTTGGTGGCAAATTTTCATTGATTTTGGTGTCCCATGGTGAGTTCCACAAATACTTTTTACACAGTCTAAGTTTATACTGACAGTATTTTTTCTATACTACCGGTATTCCTTTTTATACAATTCATGAGGTCTCACAACCTCTCATACTTATTTACATCCACCATTAATGTAATTCCTATACTGTTTGATTTTATACAATCTAAAATTATACCAACAGTATTTCTTATACTACCAATATATTCTCTATACTGTTATGAGCTTACACAACATTCTTTACTCATTCATGTCCTCCAAACAGTATTATTCCTATACTACTTTAACTTTAAACAGTTAAATTTCTGTACTGCTTAACCTTAAACAATCTAATTCTTACATTGTATTCCTTTTGCTGTATAATGTCCACACTATATAACTTTGTCAATATACTTCCTTATACTGCATTATTTTAATACTATATAATTTTTTATATTATTATATAGTATTTTTCTTAAATTGTATTTTGTCTTAACATTTGTTGTAACACATTTTGCAACAGTTAAGCTTTCTAGCTTATTTAAATATCATTCCTTCTTTACTTAAGATTATGCAATGATTTTTACACTTAAAAATCCCTTTTTCGCTTTGATGGACTTTATCATAAAAATTGGATTAAACAATAATCCTTGTGACACATATTTTGCTTAACATAATTCTTAAGTTATTGCACTTTCAATATACTAAAAATGCTTGGGTGTTATACTTGAAACATAATGGTCACCCATAGCACCATAAAGGACTAATTCTATTGGGTTATACTCAAAAGAAAAGATAGAGAGTGAGGAAATCACTCTTGTTATTACAAACTTAAAATAAGAAACACAACTAAACAAACATCTAAAAGGCACAAAAGCCTTTATTTACTAAAAAATGAAATACTAACATGAAAAATGCAATTGGGGTCAATTTGCCCACCATTAGTAGATAGGCCAAAAAATGCTACAACAACTAGAGCTGAATGATCAAAGAATAAGGCATTCCTTTGTCAACACGTGATAATCATGCAATGTCGCAGCCCGTCGCTAACACATGAAGGCCACACAAAGGGACGCCGCACTAAGGAGAGCAGAACCCCCAAATGGCCAACACACTTGGAGATCCACATGCCCCAGGCTGACAAAACTAACCTCACGACCCTTCTTTATGGACCTCTGGCCAATGACAACCCAAAGACCTTTAGTCATCGAGAAGTCAAAGCCTCCGTATGATTTCCATCCGTAATGGGCAACACCACACCACCTCCTTCAACCCATGTGCGACAACGCCAAAGAGGCCTCATGGTCGTCGGCATCTGTTCACAGCCAAAACCACCATCCCGGCCCGCAAAGGAAACCTCTCTACCCTAATTAGCCCTTAAAATTTGTCCCCACCTGCCATCCACCCACATGCCAAATCTAGTCTAGAACCACCCTCGTTGGGGCACACAAGTGCCAAACCATGGGGCTGAAAGTCTAGAGGAAAGCCTAAATCGGCACATAAAGCTCTTAGGGGAGAAAAGACGCTCTCCTATTAAAATCTTATTTTCTATCGTTTTATTTTCTCTTATAGACTTGAATACCAAATGAAATGTGGAAGGAAGAACCCCCTCCAACCAAACAACCAAATTCATCTACAAGGAAACCAAATCTCTTCCTAATTGGGAATAATCTCCTCCTAATTGAATAATCTCCGCCATTGAATTGAATGGAAGGGGGAGAGAGAGAGAGAAAGTATGTGTGATGGACGAGGGAAAGTATGAGATTAGTGATCTAGCTAATTAATGGCATATTTTTGATATATCAGTACATGTAAAACTACTGATTTAACTTGATGGGGGAGAGAGAGAGCATGAGAGATGAAGTGATGAAGGAGGGAAAGTATAAGATTCGTAATCTAGGTAATTAATGGGACATTTTTGATATATCGGTGCATGTAAAACTATTGACTTAACTTTTTTTGCTACTTACTCAACCCTTGCCTACTCTTTCCCTCCCTCTCTTTCTCTCCTCCATTCAGTTCAATAGAGGGAGGCACTGCAGTCTATAAAAATTAAAAGAACACAATTCCCGCTTATTATAAGCATAAATACTAACTATATGCAAGGACATTAAGTCATCTCACTTAAAAGATTAAATCTTGTAAAATGAAAGCCTCATTTCTTAGAAAATCCAAATTCTATCATGCATTCAAAGCTTGAACATTGGAAGCATGATTGAAGTAGTGAAAAAAAAAAAAAGTCAGGTAATTAACTAGATAGTTGAAGAAGAAATTAGAAGAGTCATTTCATTTTCTAATAATCTTATAGATTATAGATAGATATGACTAATTTTGTACTTAGCCTAGAGATGCCACCATTACAAATCCTAATTAGATGTGCTCATCATATAATCATCTCTGGGAAACACCACATTACGTGGCTAGGTGGGGTTGAACGAAAAATAAAAATAAAAATAAAAATAAAGCCGATTTACTCAGCCAATTCTTAATTTATCCCAATCCTTTATAAGCCAGCCTTTTATTTGAGTAGGTTAATCATTTATATTTTTAGGTTTATTGAGTAGGTTTGGGTTCATGTTTTATCAACCTTTTATAAACCAACCCACCTAATTAAATCTTAAATATTTTAAAATATATTTAAAAAATATATTCATTAGTTTTTGTTGTAGTTTATGGCATTTATTTCAATAATTCAATTTGTATGGTTCCTTTTTATTTTTATATTTATTTGATTGTAATTTCTAAGAGATTGTAATAGTTCAAAACTTGTCAATCTCTTAGGGATAATATATCACGGATTTTAATTTTTTTTTTCTTATATGAAGTCAAATTATTCTTGTTTATATAATATCTATTTTCGGGTCTGTCGGGAACATCAGCCATTCATATGTTAGTGTATAATGTAAATAAGATTATAAAAATTTATACAAATAAGTATGTACAAATAACATGCAGAGGATAATTGAACCAGAGAATGATGTATTATTATATGTTGTAGTATAGTAATATTATTAATTATCCTTTAAATAATAAATTAATAATCTTTGAAAAATAAATTAATATTTTGGCATATTACTATGCTATAATCTTTACAAGTGTAAAATGTCTAACCATGTAATGTCTCTGTTTTCCTTTGAGAGGTCAACAATGATATTTATATCATGATACAGATAATAATACGTTCAAAAGAGCAACATCATGAAATTTTATGAGAAAGACAAAATTCATAATAATACATTAAAAAGAGCAACATTATGAAATTTTATAGGAAAGACAAAATTCCTACAATTGATGGTTATCTAAAATTAGTAATTGCGGTATGGTTACTCCCTGTTATCAATCAAATTTTTATCAACTTGCGTATCTGTTATAACAAGACAAAACTTGTTTCCTTGCACTTTTGGTTATTTCTTAAGCTATATTGGTAGATCTTTTTTTTTTTTTTTTTTGGTTCTTAAAATCTACTCCTCAATGTCACGAGCTTACTTTCTCCAAGCTACTCGTGCGGCCTTAGCATAGTCTTGATGCTAAGTCAGCCTAACTCACTCACGCTCTTGCCTTGAACAAAAGGGAACACAAGAGAGAACAAGGAGAACTTTGAAAGGAAATTTGTATTGAGCTAAGAGAACTTTACAAGGCTTTGATTCTTGGATTTCCTTGGATGGTTTACAAATAAATGGGATGGTCCTATTTATAGGCATCCTCCCAACTCATGGACGGTCTAGATTGCATTGATCCAACGGCTACTATTTTCTATCTAGAATGTTCTAGCAAAGTGTGGAGGATATTTACAAGTATAGAGTATTCTATAGACTTCTACACTATTCTATATTGTCCCTAAGTGCTCTTATAGTTCTAGAGAGTTCTAGAGTAGTCTTGAGTCTTCCAGGACCTCCTAGGTTCTTCAGGATGCTTCTAGACTGTGGTGGAACCTCCTGGAATGCTGCGGAACGATGTAGATCACTCTGGACCCTTCTAGAATCTTCTTTGGGCTATGTTTTCTCCTAAAAACGCCCAAGACAAATGAGTGGCCTCTTCGTGGCTTGGTGGGGTGTGACATTCTCCCCCACCTATGCTCGTGACGCCCTCGTCGTGTCCTCATGGTATTGTTGGATCTTGTCTTTGAACTGCCAAAGTGCCTCCTCAGTTTCCCAACTAGCCTCGGTGTCAGGTAGTCCCTTCCATTTGATAAAGTACTCCTTGTAGCTTGGCACACCTCGTCTTCGGATGACTCGATCCGCTAGTATTTCATCAACCTCTTTGTCAAAGGAGGTGACCACGGCTGTGGGTGCTCGATGGGAGACTCCTCTTGCTGGATCTTCCATGTCTTCATGGTATGGTTTGAGCATACTTACGTGGAAGACTGGATGAATCTTTAGCTTGGGTGGGAGATGGAGTTTATATGAGACCTTACCTATACGCTTGATTACCTCGAAAGGTCCTTCATACTTGCATATTAGACCCTTATGGACCTTCCTGAATGTCTTGAACTGTTGTGGTAAAAGTTTCACTAAGACAAGGTCTCCTTCCTTAAACTCTACATGCCTCCTCTTCTTGTCGGCCCATTTCTTCATGCGTTTCGCCGCTTTGTGCAATGCTGCCTGGGCCAATTCTGCCTGCTCATGCCATGACTTAGCAAATTTGAATGTAGCAGGGCTCTTCCCTTCATAGCGAGTGGCAAGGGAAAGAGGGGTTGTTGGCTGTTGTCCCATGACGATCTCAAAAGGACTCTTGTTGGTAGCCTCACTTTGTTGCAAGTTATAGGAAAATTGTGCAACATCTAAAAGCTTGGCCCAGTCCCGTTGGTCGGCACTCACATAGTGCCACAAGTAGAGCTCCAATAGAGCATTGATGCGCTCTGTTTGGCTATCACTTTGGGGATGGAAGCTTGTTGAGAAGTTCAAGTCTGACCCTAGCATCTTGAACAGCTCCGTCCAAAACCTTCCAGTAAAACGAGGGTCTCGGTCACTGATGATGCTTGTTGGAATGCCCCAAAGTTTGACTACATTGCGTAGGAATAGTCTGGCTACCTCCTCTGCGATGTAGTCAGTTGGCGCTGCAATAAAAGTTGCATACTTACTGAACCTGTTCACCACGACCATGATGCTTCCACATCCATCGGACTTCGGCAGGCAGGTGATGAAGTCCATAGAGACACTTTCCCATGGTCTCTCCGGGATGGGTAGTGGGTTGAGCATACCTCCTGGTTGCTGTTGGACTACCTTATCTTGTTGGTAGACAAGGCAGGTCCTTACATATTCCTCAACCCCATCTCGCATGTTAGGCCAATAGTAGACAGACTTCAAGAGAGCAAGTGTGCGTTTCATACCTGGGTGGCCTGCCCATAGGGAGTCATGACATTCCTTTATTAAATCTTTCCTCAAATTGGCCCACTTTGGTACGTACATTCGATTGCCCTTGGTGTAGAGGATGTTATCAGCTAGCCAAAACCTTCGTGTTTTGCCTTCGTTTGCCAAGGTGATGATACTTTGTGCCTGAGGGTCTGCCTTTAGTCCCTCCTTGATTTTGCTCAATAGTGGGCTAGTGACTTGAGAAATACTTGATAGCTCGGTCTTTCGACTCAGCGCATCAGCTACCACATTCACCTTTCCTGGCTTGTACTCCATGACATAATCGAATTCGACCAAGAAGTCTTGCCATCTAGCTTGCTTTGGACTGAGTTTCCTTTGGGTCTGGAAGTAGCTTGTTGCAATGTTGTCAGTCATTATCCCAAACTTTGACCCAAGTAGATAATGGCGCCACACTCTAAGGCAATGGACGACGGCTGTCATTTCTTTCTCTTATACTGTGTAGCGTCGCTCAGTCTCATTGAGCTTTCGGCTTTCATAAGCAATTGGGTGTCCTTCTTGCATAAGAATGCCTCCTATGGCAAAGTCTGAGGCATCTATGTGTACCTCATATGATTTGGTGTGATCGGGTAGGTTGAGTATGGGCTCCTTACTGATTGCTTTCTTTATATCTTCAAAGGCCTTTTGACAATTCTCTGTCCAGTCCCATGCTTTATTTTTCTTGAGAAGGTCAGTCAGTGGAGCAGCCCTCGCCGAATAACTCTTGATAAAACGACGGTAGTAGTTTACTAGCCTAAGAAAAGATCGCAACTCATGTACCTTGGTTGGTGGCTCCCAAGTTTGGATAGCATGCACCTTGTCATCCTCCATCATTAGCTGGCCATCCTTGATCTTGTGCCCCATGAAGACTACCCCCGGCTTGGCAAAGGAACACTTCTCCTTCTTGATGTATAGCTCGTTGTCTCGTAGCACCTTAAACACCTCCCTTAAGTGTTGCACGTGCTGTTCTAAGGTCTTGCTATACACCACTATGTCGTCCAAATAGACGACCACGAATTGATCGAGATACGGGTGGAACAACTTATTCATCAAAGTACAGAATGTAGCAGGTGCATTGGTTAGTCCAAATGGCATAACCAAGAATTCATAAGACCCGTACCTTGTAACACATGTGGTTTGGTTCGTCTCCTTCGGCTATGCGAACTTGGTAATACCTCGAGCGAAGGTCTAACTTCAAGAAGTAGCGGGCATGACCTAGTTGATCAAACAAGTCGGCAATCAGAGGAATGGGGTATTTGTTCTTTACCGTGATCTTGTTGAGAGCCCTATAGTCGATGCACATGAGCAAGGAACCATCTTTCTTCTTCTGGAACAGGACTGGTGCACCGAATGGGGCTTTGGAAGGCCTGATGAACCCTACATCAAGTAACTCCTTGAGTTGCCTTCTTAGTTTCACCAATTCCGGTGGTGCCATGCGATATGCACCCATGGCTGGTGGCTTTGTCCCTGGTTCCAACTCGATCTGATGGTCTACCTCCCTCCTTGGTGGTAGCTTCTTTGGTAACTCTACTGGTGCAATGTCCTTGAACTCCTTGAGGTCAGCTGCTATCTCCTTTGGGTTGACTTCTAGTGGCCCTTGTTTTTCATCGTCATACTCCTTGAGAATAGCCAAATAGCTTTCCTCATCCCTCCGGATGCCCTTCTTAAATTGCATTGCTGAGAGCACCTTTATGTCTTGCTTGTTGGTCCTTGTTGTTGGTACCACACAAGCCTTATCGCCGTCCATGATGCACATGCTGTTGGCAAATGGTACTGGGAATGCCTTAACTTGATCCAAGAATTCCAATCCCAGGACAACCCTAAAGCCATCCATTGGAACGACGAAGAAGTTCATATGTCTGGACCAGGCTCCCACACTGGTCTTAACTACTCGGACTATGCCGTGAATGGGTCGAGCAGCTGAATTAACTGCCTTGATGGAGCCCCCTTCACCAGTTACTTTAAGTCCTAACCTTTGGGCTTCCTCGATTGAGATAAAGTTGTGGGTCGCACCTGTGTCAAGCATGGCTACCGTTGGTTTTCCTCCAATGGACACGTCCACAAAGAGTAGCCCTTTGGCTTGGGTTTTGGGAGCAGATTGGATCACATTGAGTAGGTGCATGGACCCCATGTTGCACCATTATTGCCACCATCAGCCTCTGTCCCGTCTTGATGACTTGCAAGGAGCGAATTCAAGGCTCTTTTCTGTGGGCAATCCCTAGCCCAGTGGGGACCATCACAAAGGAAGCATTTGTTGTTGTTGGACTTACTTGAACTCCTTTCGTCCTTTTGCTTGCCCTTGTCCTTGTCCCTTGAGGTGTTATGCTCATCTTTGCGTTGGCCCTTGTCTCCCCCATCTTTGGCTTGACCACTCTTCTTGTCCTTTGGCTTGTTGGTGGACTCCTTTTGGCTTGCATAATCAATCAAGTTTTCGGCCATAGCTATGGCAGTGGCAAGGTCTTGCACCCCACGTCGCCTTAGTTCGATCTTGGTCCATTGTTGGAGCCCATCCATAAAATTGAAGAGTGCATCTTTGTCAGACAAATCAGGGATCTCAAGTACTAAGTTAGTAAAGTCCTTAACATAATCACGAATAGATCCTGATTGTTTAAGCCTCCGCAGACGAGCTCTAGCCTCATCCTGAGCATTCTCGGGATAAAACTGCCTTTTAAGCTCCCTTTTAAAGTCATCAAAGGTAGTCATGGTACACGTACCTTTTTCGACGTCTCCTCATCTTCTCCTCCACCAAAGCATGGTTGTGTCATTGAGATAAAGAGCCACGGACTGGATCTTGGCATCCTCTTTAGTGAGGCCCATGGCTCCAAAGTATTGGTCTAGGCCCCACAAGAAGTTTTCTACTTCTTGTGCATTGCATGTCCACTTCTCCTAGCCTCAAAGATGCTACTGCTGGACCATGTCGCCAATGCCCGCTTGCAAAAGGCTAAGTCCCCGCGCATATCCTCAATGCGGGCGAGTGTGCTATTCAACTCTATCTCGTGGGCTCGACGCATTTTAGTGAGCTCTCCCGCAAACTCGTCACAAACCTTCTCAATTTCGGCCCGCAAGGACTCCTCTAGTTGGAGCAACATGCCTCGGATTGTAGTGTGGATAGCAACATCCTCCGCTTCTAGGCCATCCACCCGTTGGCTTAGGTCATCCACCTGGGCCTCCACGCCATTCACGGCCTCCTCTACCCGAGATAGGCGTGAGTCGAAACTAGAGATTATGTCCTTAGACCAACCCCGCTTAGTCACGATGTTGGGGTCGACTATCTCTTCGCGACCTCGCTCTTGCATCACCTCCACGTCAGAAGGGTAGGATCCTTTGAGCAGCATTGTTCTTAGCCAACCTAAACCTGGCTCTGATACCAACTATCACGAGCTTACTTTCTCCAAGCTACTCGTGCGGCCTTAGCATAGTCTTAATGCTAAGTCAGCCTAACTCACTCACGCTCTTGCCTTGAACACAAGGGAACATAAGAGAGAACAAGGAGAACTTTGAAAGGAAAGTTGTATTGAGCTAAGAGAACTTTACAAGGCTTTGATTCTTGGATTTCCTTGGATGGTTTACAAATGAATGGGATGGTCCTATTTATAGGCATCCTCCCAACTAATGGACGGTCTAGATTGCATTGATCCAACGGCTACTATTTCCTATCTAGAATGCTCTAGCAAAGTGTGGAGGATATTTACAAGTATATAGTATTCTAGAAACTTCTACACTATTCTATATTGTCCCTAAGTGCTCTTATAGTTCTAGAGAGTTCTAGAGTAGTCTTGAGTCTTCCAAGACCTCCTAGGTTCTTCAGGATGCTTCTAGACTGTGGTGAAACCTCCTGGAATACTACGGAACAATGTAGATCACTCTAGACCCTTCTAAAATCTTCTTTGGGCTATGTTTTCTCCTAAAAACTCCCAAGACAAGTGAGTGGCCTCTTCGTGGCTTGGTGGGGCGTGACATTAAGCTATCTTAGTTCCATCTCAAGTCTTAATGTTCATTTTTGTGTCCACTAATTTTTGTCTAAGTTCTTTTCCACTTTGGTGGCTTTTTATTCGCTACTCTTCATTTAGTGAATTTGAAAAAACTATTGAATAGTTTCATCCAATTGTGCTACAAACTTTGCCATCATCATATGATTGTACAACTGGGCGGCATAATATTTCAGACCATACCATTGTACTGTAGGTTTTCAAAAATAATTTTCATGAAAATAGCATAAACGTGGTTAAGATATGAAACATATATAGTAAAAATTTTCTCAAAAGTTTTGTAAAAGATACTATAGATTATTTTAATTTAATGCTAAATAAATATATAATTTTCTAACCTGATGAAGAGAGAGAATCCCAATTCTTATAACGAGAAATATGTTTTCAAAAGATGAAACCACCCCTTCCTCGCCTTGTCCTCGACACTAGATGTACGTATAAGCAAAATAGGTATTGGGATGAAGAACATTTCTTCTTTTTCTCTTTACATGCCTATTGCTAAACTCTCTCACAAATTTTTCTCAATCTAACCAAGATTCTTAATTATATATAGAATGAATAGAGGGGACCTTTATTTGTAGAGAATTGGAGACCCATCTTAATTCTGGAAGATTTCTCTATTTTAATTTTAAATATCCAATATTTGATTAAAATAAAAGACACAAATTTTTCTTTCTTTATACTTCATGTGGCACCACACACACATAGAGGTTCTCTGTGCATGTGGTGCCAATCACCAAGCTATATAGGTAGGAATAGTATTTGTTTTCTAATCTCATTTGTTTCCAAATTTAGTTTTCTAAATTTGAATTAAATCATATTTATTCAAAAATAGAAATTCTAAATATGAAAACTTAGTGAACAAGCTCTGGACTACCTAAGGAACTTTTCCCTCTATCAATATGTGCCAATTACAGTGGGTTTTATGTCCTCTAAAGTTAATTAATTATTAAATAATCCTATTATTTAATATTATAAATTAATTTACAATTAATTTATTTTGAGTTATATTTAATTTTGAATTCCTTAATTCTTTTTAATTAATTAAATCAAAAAGTTTACTTATCCAAACAGTGTTTACAAGGATGACGGGGGACTAATGGACCTATAATTTCCAACTTCAATAAAACTAATATATTAATTTAACTTTTTAATTAATATATCTTTCTTATTAATTCCAAACTAGCTTCATTAAATACTTGGAATTACATTCTTAAAATTATGAATATAATTATTCATTTCTTAGAGGCGTCCATTGAATATAGTCAGTGCACATAAGTTGATCCTTCATAAAAAATTCATAACTAGAGTTAGGTGAAATCCATTAATCTCTCTAAAATTTTCTTTTATCCTTAAGTTTCATAGGTTCTCTAATGAATTATAAATTTATAAACTTAATCACGAACTAAGAGCTCTTATTATTTAGGCCTCGAATCAATACTCAAGAGAATTATTTATCTGCTTCTCGTTAAAGAAGGAATGGATTCCATCCTCTAATCACTACTACAAACTATGTATTCCACGACGGTTTATAACCCTCGTGGAAAAATTTCAGGACGGTCAAAAAACCGCCGTGAAAACTTCAGTCATGGTACAACATAGAGTTTTCACGATGGTTTTTTACCGTCGTGTAATAGGAAAATTGGCGCGATGAGGGGTAAAATGGGGTCATTTTCCACGACGGTTTCATGAAAAACCATCATGGAAACTAAAGATTACACGACAGTTTTCCATGACACCGTCGTAGAATCCTAGGTTTCCACAACGGTTTTTCACGAAACCGTCGTGGAAACTAAGGATTCCACGACAAAACCATCGTGGAATCCTTAGGTTTCCACGACGGTTTTTCATGGAACCGTCGTGAAAACTCAAGGTTTTCACGACAGTTTCTTGAAAAACCGTCGTGGAATCCTTGAGTTTCCACAACGGTTTTCCCCCCAAAAAAAATCCCCAAAAATTTTTAATTTCCTACGAAATGGCCAGTCCCGTGTGTTATTATCCATTACAACAAGGCCCTAATTGCATACAAAAATTAAAGTATATTGAAATTACTAGGTATACCATAGATTATTTACATTTGAACTATTTTAAGCAATTGTTTATCTACTATCTCTATTTATCTATCTAAAGAGCACATACCTATTTACAAATTGTACCCACTCTAATCTAACTTCATGTATATCCGTATGTATATAAAAATCCTTTTTTTCCTAAGGCTTGTATACCACTTGTAATTATATCCTGCATGAAACGTAGAATAAAAAAACCACATTCTACATTTCTTTGTTGTCTTTGACACTTATGTTTGGAATATAGCGTTCTATTCGGTTGGTTTGTGACACCGTTTCCCGTTTGAAGCTTCCAATCGTTAAGTGCCCTAACAATGTGTCATGTTTAAATGAATTAATAGACGATACAAATATGTGGGAATAAAAACATTTAATTTAAATTTATAAGAGAATGTTAATACTTACAATCTCATGACTGATACAAAATCCTCACGTGGTGGGTGTCCGAGGGAGTCAAACCAATATATTTGGTCCTCCCATAGCGAAATAGGTCCCAACATCTAATGTTCTCCAACATTGTATGGCAGGAAGAATAATTTCCCTCTCGGTGCTTGAGCTAATAGGTCGATGAGTGATGTGGCGCGCTCTCTGCGATCACTTTGTAGGTCTCTTGTAGCACTTGAAACAATGACCAAAGATATGAAGCTGAAATTTTACGCCAAGCCTTGAAGTTCACAATATTCTGTCAAAAAACTACAATAGAAAAAAATACAATCAATTATTTGAAAGCACCTTACAACTCCACCTATATTTTAAAAATATGAAATAAGGATGGAGTTATTACCTAAGGTATACCAGGATACAGTTTGCCCCGATTTTATCAAAGTTGATGAAGTAGGAAACGTCTTCATACCCCACATAGATAGGCAATTCATTGCCAGTGACATTTACCGGTATCGGGCACTGAATCGTCGACCCATCGCACATGAAAGAATGTGCGTATAGAGCCAACTGCATAAATTCTTAAGGTACTGAAGTGAAGTTAAATGCTTGCAGTTGCTCATTAACAATGGTTTGTTTTTATTCTTGTTCTACTTCAGGTTGTGATTCTCTTGCTTTTGTAGAGCTTTTCTTTTTTTGGCATTTCTTTCAGCTTAGATCTTGTGGAACATGGCTAGGCACTCGACTTGTCTTCGTCAATGTGATGACTTCAACTAACCTCTTCGGCCATGCGACGAAGCTTTCGACTGTTTCACCCATAGTTGTTGCTTCAAGTGTTGGACCAAGCAATTCAGCCATTCTAACTCTGATGGTAGTGATGCTAACGCGCACATTCTCTTCCCCTAATAGTCGTCCATGAACTGTATCAGTTGGAAGACTCTCCATCCACACCTTCCTAAGCACAACAAGTACACACCCACCATTAACTATATCTTCAGCGAAGAGCCTACATTGTTTAAGCTCTTGACGAGGAGGTGACAATTAGACTTATGGAGCATTTGCTACATTATTGGGAGGGTTACAACTAGCTTTGACGCTATTGCATTGTGAGATGCTATCATCCGTCAACTTGGCACGTCCTTGGGAAATGAGCTTCATCACAAGACCTTGCAGTTTTGCAATCTCCATCTGCATCTTTGACATTTGGGAATTCAATTTCGAAGTACTTGATTGGAGGTCGAAGTATTAGGACTGCTTTACATACTTCGATTGACCGTGAACAAGTCCTGAATGTTTCGATTTCCCTAGTGCCCTCGTCAAAATGTCATCATTACCGATCGATTAGAAGCTCCCTTGACTTTGTTGCGTTGTGTATTCATCCTATAAAACAACACAACCATGTTATTTAAGCAATCCTTCATCTGGTATTAAATTACAAATTAATTGTTCGTGGTCAATAAACTTACAATGAAGTTCCCAATTTCTGCTACTTTTGGATTTTTGAATTGGCCATCGGGACCTTGATGTGATTTGACCCACAACTCCTCCCGTGTTGGTAGCACGCCCGTCTTTGCAAACTGTGTTACGTTAGGTTAATAACATAGTAATGATAGAATAATTGATATATGTAATATGAGTAAAATATTAACGTACCAAGGATTGCTCGAGTTCTCTATATTTGACTCGGCCAACCATAGAGCAGTATTCATTTTTCACTCTTATTTTTCTTGCATTTGATGATAGCAATTGGAATTCAATGGAACGTCGAAACCTCACAAAAGCTTCCCAATCATCATCATTTATGGAGGGGTAGTAATGTACTACTGTAGGAGGCTGTTTATATGCATTTTCATCCTCCTCTAGAATGGAAAGGTATAGCTATACGAAGATAACATAGAGATCGGATCTGAACTCCTTTGCTAATTCACCACAAACCTTCAAAGCCTTTTTCTTATACCAATCCTCGACTGTGAAAGCTGCACATATCTCACTCCAAATCACATCTTTTACTTTATCTAAATCCTTAGACCTCCAATCTTTTGTCCATATCGGAACGTGCTCTCGACTGAGGACTCTGAGTCAACTGCTTAATTCATGGCTGGGTGTGCCTTCTGGTTGGCCTTTTGAACCAAAAGTCACTTCAATTCTTAAACCTTTCTTTCTCATCCGATAATTTTTTTTCATTAATGTACCCTTTCGCTTAAAGTCTACTTTTGGAACACATTCGATTCGCCTTCGTGGCTTATTGCGTTGGTTTCCCTTGCTATATTGCGATGAAGATGGTGTGCAGTCTTCGTACTCGTCCTCGTACTAATCACTATCGATGGGCCAAGACATTATACCTGTGCAAAGTATTCAAAATCTAACACATACATACTAATATTAAATCACAAACTATACATATTCACATCTTCACATATTCCACTTCTTACTTTTTTACACAATTTCACATATTCATTTAATTTCACATATTACACATATTCACAAATTTAGAATTTCAATTACATATATAATTTCAGAAATTGCATATATTTACATAATTTCACATATTACACATATTTACATAACCTCACATATTACACATATGTACAACTTTACATATATTGACATAATTTGACGTATTCAAATCTTGACATATTCACAAGTTTACAATTTCAACAACACAATTTCACATATTCATTTCATTTCACATGTTACACATATTCATAAATTCATAATTTCAATTACATATAATTCCACAAATTACACATATTCACATATCCTCACATATTACACATATGCACATCTTTACAACTTCAATTACACAATTTCACATATGGTCGAGGGGCGGGTGTGGGGTAGGGGGCTAGGCAAGGGGCGGGCCTCGTGGGTGGGGGGGTGAGGGGGTTGGGCAAGGTGGGGTAGGGGGGCTGGGCAAGGTGGGGCAAGGTGGGGTAGGGGGGCTGGGCGAGGGGCGGGGTGAGTGGCCGAGGGGCGGAGGGGCGGGTGGGGGTGGGGGCAAGGGGCAAGAGGAGAGAGAGAGGGGGGGGGGGGGGGGGGGGGGGGGGACGAGGAGAGAGAGGGAGGGGGAGCTTATCGACGGTGAAGGTGATGGGCAGCCTGGTGGAGGCAATGGCGGCTCGGTGGAAGCGATTTTAGAGAGAAAGAAAGAGGGATTTTAGAGAGAGAGAGAGAGATTTTAGAGAGAGTGAAAGAGGGATTTGAGATAGGAGAGTGAGGCATCTCAATGATGGTGGGCGCGCATACATATATATGGGTTGTTGGTGCGAATTTCAAAAATTTGAAGAATCACATCTTCCACGACTGTTTTTGTGAAAAACTGTCATGAAAGACAAGGTCTTCCACGACCTTTTAGTCTTCCACGACGGTTTTTCAAAAAAAGGTCATGGAAGATGTGATTCTAAAAATTTCTGAAATTTTTGAAAACGGTGATGGAATCTATATATTCCACGACAGTTTTTTTTAAAACCGTCGTAAAAGATAGTTTTCCACGACAGTTTTTGTAAAAGCCGTCGTAAAAAAATCGTCTTAAACATTTCTTATACATAATAATATTCTTTGCTGCCCAGGGTGGCCAGCCCGTGTTTTAAGCATCCAAAGGCCCAAAATCATGCATACATTATCTCCATTTTCACCACAAATTTAACTATATATACATATACAAAGCCTGTTAAAAAAGATTGAAAAATGAAATAATTTAAAGAAAAATCTTAAAAGTAAACTAACATAAAAAGGTTTATTGCTCATCTTTTTATCTTTTTTTTTCATTGGTTCCTCAATACATATCCATTCCACATTTTCACGAAGCAAGTGCGAAACATTATCTTCAAAATTATCAAGTGCGAAACATCATCTTCAAAATTATCTATCTCTTCAACTAGTGGCAATCCCTTTGTGAATGAAGGGATGTCTGAGCAATCGTCATCAACTTCTTCACCATCGATAACTATTCTTGGCTTTGTCGGGATGACTAGAGACAGCTCCATGTCTTAGGGATCTGTAGTATAAAAAACTTGGATTGCTTGTGATGCCATCATGAAGGGATCATTCCTGTATCCTAATCTTCTAAAGTCAACCACCGTGATGCCGTCATCGTCCTTCTTAACATAGTTATTGTCGGCCCACTTGTACTTAAAAAGTGCTATGTGTAATCCTCCAGAATCAAGTTCCCAAATATCTTCAATGAAACCAAAGTAGTTCATGGTCCCATATACCGGATTCTTGTCCTTGGCGGAGGCAATATGCATAGCCTCAGCACAGAGAGTCACACCGCTATTTTGCACTGGATGCTTCTCATCTCCTTTGCGAGTGTAGAAAGCGTAACCATTTATGGAATATGACGTATACCTTGTAACTACCAACAACGGTCCTCTAGCTAGGTTCTTCAACTCCTATGACATGCCTCCATCTTGTGATGTGGAGCACTTGCCATAGATGTGTGCTCTAATCCACAACTGAAAGGTCCAGTTGTGTTCATCTTGCAACCACTTCTCATTTCTTACTCTTTTTAGGTATGCTTTTTTTTAATTCGTTCATGTGCACCTCAATGAAAGGCTCCACTTCATTAGCATTGTGCAAGACATAAAGACAAGCTTGCTCCCACTCCTCTCAATTTACTGATGAAGGATTACCCGTAGATAGTCCCCTGGCCTCAATGTTTATAGTCTTTGGCACCCCAATTGTGTCCACATTAGATAGGTACTTGGAGCAAAATTCAACCGATTCCTCAGCTATGTAACTTTCTACAATATATCCCTCCGACCTATTTCGATTCTTCACATAGCCCTTCAAAACCTTCATATATATTTCAAATGGGTACATCCATCTCAAATACACCGATCTACATAACTTAACTTCACATGATGTCAAAAAATGCTGATGGAAAATACTTTTCAAGCATGCATAAGGTTTGCACCAACTCCGATTGTAGTGAATCTAGCAGAAGTGGATCAATGACCTTCGAGCATATTGAATTGAAGATTGAACACAACTTGGAAATCGCAAATCTCACATCCTTTGTTAGAATTCCCTGCAAAGCAAGTGGTAGTAATTGCTACATCAACACATGACAATCGTGGGTTTTCATGCCAATAAGTTTCAAATCCTTCATTGACACCAACTTTTTGAAGTTCGAAGAATACCTGTCTGAAACTTTTAATGAAGCAAGCCATTCATAGAGCTTTCTCTTTTTCGCTATGGATAACGTGTGCTTTGCCAAAAGTAAGTAAGTACGGTTCCCTCTTTTCTTGGGAAACAAATTAGGCCTAATTTCCATTTCCATGAGATCCAACCGAACTTTTTCACCATCCTTAGTCTTGCCCGGAATGTCAAGCAACGTGTCGACTACAGATTCACAAACGTTTTTCTCAATATGCATAACATCCAAGCAATGACGAACAAAAAGTGTCTTCCACTGCGAAAGATCAAAGAAGATTGATCTTTTTTTCCATGGTCCATCATTTGGCGGCTCGTCCTTACCTCGCTTTCTCTTACCGAATACGACTTTTATATCTTTTACCATTTCAAATATTTGTTTACGTGTCAAAAGGCGAGGGGGGTCTCTTTCTTCGTTGTTGCCATCAAAGGCTTTTTTTTGTTTGCGGTAGCAATGATCTCTTGGCAACCATCTTCTATGACCAACAAAACAGTTTTCTTTCCATTCTTCAACCGTTTGTGAGACATTTCTGTCATGCAAATAGGACAACCAATAGAACTCTTCACTGAATAACCAGATAAATTGCCATATGCGGGGAAGTTGTTAATTGTCCATATCAACATTATACAGAGTGTGAACGTCTCTTTTTGGTAAGCATCTCTAACTTCAACTCCATTTTCCTACAACTTTTTAAGGTCATCGATTAACGGTGTCAAGTATACATCAATGTCATTGCCTGGTTGGTGAGGACCCGAAATCAATAAAGACAACATTAAAAACTTCCGCTTCATGCACAACTTCGAAGGGAGATTATAGTTAACAAGTATTACGGGCCAAGTGCTATGCCTACTACTTATGTTACCATGTGGGTTCATTCCATCCGTCGATAAAGCGAAATGTATGTTCTTAGATCCGCACTAAAGTTGGGATGATCGGCTTCAAAAGTCTTCCATTGTGGTGAATCCACTGAGTGTCTAAGCATACCATCATCCACCCATTTGTCATGATGCCATGTCAAATTCTTGGCATGTTCTGGGTTTCCGAATAAACGCCTCAAACGTGGTACCGATGGAATGTACCATAACACTTTTTTTGGCACTTCATTCTTGCCATCTTTTGGCTCCTTTCCTTTCTTCCACCTTGCTTGTTGACAAACTGGACAATAATTCTCGTCCTCATACTCATGCCTATAGAGAACACAATCATTTTCACAAGCATAATTTTCTCATAATCCATTCCCAAATTGCTCAAAGTCTTCTTAGCCTCATACATACTAGTTGGTAATTTATTACCCTATGGTAGAAACCTTCCTAAAAATTCCAACAGCTTTGTGAAACTAGAATTTGACCACCCACCCGACACTTTCAAATTTCATAATCCAACTAAAGCAGACAATTTAGTGAAATTGGTACACCCTTCGTACACGGGTGTCTCTGAATCATTCATCATTGTCTCAAATAAATCCGGACGGTGCACAAAGTGTTCTTCTAAATCATTAACCATGTCAACCATATTGTCTTGATCATCCATATTATCCTCCACAATAGCTTGTTTTTTTTTACTTAGTAAAGTTGGATTGAAATTAGACTCGTCATGAAAACACCACGTTTGATAACTACTTATAATTCCATTTCAAAATAAATGTCCTCTAGCAATTGGAATTAGATGCAATTTATGGTTTCCACATTGAACACAAGGACACCGAATTTTCTCACCATTGGCATGACTTTTGGCAAATCCAAGAACTCTTCCACACCATTCACATACTCTCTAGACAATCAAAAATTTCACATCCATTTCCTATCCATTTTGCAATACCTAAATCGAAATAATGAATAGCAAATATTCAATTAAAATTAATTTCACAATCTATATATATATATACCCACCTATATATATTAATTAATCATAAAACAAAAACATCACCCATCATAAAACAAGTTACACATACTCATTATAAAACAAAGAAATCATACCCATGATCCACAATACAAATTTCACAGAATAAACAACAAAATTAATAGCTATTTAACAATTTTGGATTAATTATACAACAAAATCAACAACAATTTATCAATTTCTAACAAAAACTTACAATTTGGGCTTAGATTAAGTAGTATGGAGGTGGAGAGGGACGGCGGCAGCTGATTCGGACGGTCTGTGTCTGTATTTGAGAAATAAGTTTTTGAATTGTGTCTGAATGTTGAGGTGGAAAAGAGATTTTAAGTAAGATACCACAACGGTTTTGTTAAAAAAACGGTCATGGAATGTATTAGCTATCACAACGGTTTTTTAAAAATCGTCGTGAAATACCTAAGCTTTCACGATGGTTTTTCACAAAACCGTCGTAGTAGCTTGATATTCCATGACGCTTTTCTCAAAAACCGTCGTGGAATCAAGGAGCTTCCACAACGGTTTTTCAAAATACACGATGGTCTTCGTTTTCGCGGTAGTTCCCGCCTCCTTCCACGATGGTCTTCGTTTTCGCGGGCGTAACTCGCCGCACTTACCACGACCATTTTTAGGAAACAGTCGTTAAATAAAGGTTGTCTAATCCAAAATTTCTTGTGGTGAATATTCATTCCCAACTATTTACTTTATTATGCCTCCAAAATACAAAAGGATAGAATTAAATTCTCAAATCCTTGTCGTATAAATTGAATGACATAAATCTATAAATAGGAGTCTATTAATAATTCAGGATTAAGATTATTTTATATATAACCATCGGTCGATATAATTAGAATTTGCTATATTTGATGAAAATTATTAGCTATTCATATCACATCATATTTACGTCCTATATAATCTCATTATATATAGTGCACTTGTTTAATAATTTGCTATATTAATAGTTCGAATAAGATCGTTCCATTCTCGATGAACATAACTTACACTAGTAATGCTCAATTAAAGATTATACTTTAATTGAATAACAATTATAATGATGAATTATATATTACTGATTATTTTAGTTATCGTCCTTAAATATTATCATCTTGTATATAACACTTTATATAATATTTAAGGTCATATAGATAATTATGAAATTTTAATGATATTTATAAAGTATTCAAAATACATGTACATAAATATAATAAAATGAATTCACTTTGTTTATTTATAAATATGTCATGTACAAAATATCATATGCTTTGAGGGCATTTATCCTATCATGTAATACGGGTTACTAACATAAAGTATATCATATTATACTAAATTAGTGCTCCTCAGTATAAGTCCTAAAACACAATATTGCATCCAATCCTGCTACTTCACATGCCATGATTCCTAATTTTTATCCATCCCTATGATACAATAATACTCCAAAACAATGTCTAAGTGATTCAATCTAACCTGAGCTTTTTATTTGGGACGGTTGTCTTTTTCATAATTTTTATGTTGATTAGGTAGGTTAAAATCACTCAAATTATTTTGGGTAAGTTGGAAAATTTCGAAATCCAACCCATCTTATTTAATGTTCACCTATATAACTGGGATAAGATATAATACATTGGATATTAAAGTTACTGATAAATATTGATGAATAATCACTATATGAGTTTAATATAAGATGATACCTATAATTGTAATTTGTGAATATCATAAATATTTTATAAACCACTTTATTTTGATTTTATTTATGTCATAGTCATGTTAATAATTTACACAAATTATTATAATTACGTAGAATAACTATAGAAAAGTCATCGTAGATATTGACAGGAACATAATAGAAAATAATTAAAATTAATGTTAATTTTAACTTACTCTTTTACCTTTTAAAAAAAGTACTCTTTTTAGGCTATAAAACCCATCATTTGGTCGTGTGCAATTAGATATACTTACATAACAACAGTTCATGATGAAGATCTTCTTTAAAAAAAAAAAAATTAATAGCTAGATGAGCAAATTGAAATGAAGAAGATTCTTTTCTCCTGCCGTTGCTCAAAACAATAGATTGCACTAGCATTTACATAAATAAAAAATAAAAAAACTCTCATTATTATAAGCAAAAAGGTGATCATCATATGGCTTAGAGAACTCTTCAAATCATCAAAAGAAGAAAGAGATGAAGAAAGATGCAAAATAAGGCATGTGTATCAAGTTAGAGCTTCAAGTGAGAAAAATTATTAGGATTTAGAAGACTATTAATTGCACTAGCATTTACATTAAAAAAAAATGCACTCCTATGATAATAAGCAAAAGGGAGATCATCATATGGCTTAAAGAACTCTTTCAAAGGGACCCACTTAGAAGTGAATCAAATCTTACATTCCACAATCATCAAAAGTAGAAAAAGATGAAGCAAGATACAAAATAAGGCATGTGTAACAAGTTATGGCTTCAAGTGAGAAAAATTATTAGGATTTAGAATACTATTAATTGCACTAGCATTTACATTAAAAAAAAAATGCACTCCTATGATAATAAGCAAAAGGGTGATCATCATATGGCTTAAAGAACTCTTTCAAAGGGACCCACTTAGAAGTGAATCAAATCTTACATTCCACAATCATCAAAAGAAGAAAAATATGAAGAAAGGTACAAAATAAGGCATGTGGAACAAGTTATAGCTTCAAGTGAGAAAAATTATTAGGATTTAGAAGACTATTAATTGCACTAGCTTTCACATTAAAAAAAATGCACTGCTATGATAATAAGCAAAAGGGTGATCATCATATGGCTTAAAGAACTCTTTCAAAGGGACCCACTTAGAAGTGAATCAAATGTTACATTCCACAGTCATCAAAAGAAGAAAAAGATGAAGAAAGATACAAAGCAAGGCATGTGTATCAAGTTATAGCTTCAAGTGAGAAAATTTATTAGGATTTTGAAGACGGTGGGGTTGAGACTTGAGAGGAAATGGTAGCTTTTAGCAACAACAACAACTAAAAAAACAAAGGGTACATCCCTGATTTCGAGGCTACATCACGTGAGAATAGGAATCCAAGAGTTTTCCTTCACTAATTGGCTTAAACAAACCAAACTCTCTTTCACAAACAAATATATTAATTTACTACCATACTTTATTATATGTTTGTACTATGCTAACATTTGAATAGTCATATAAATGATGAAGTGGAATAAAAGATAATGTGTCTGTGAAGGACTTTATAGTGTATTAAAATAGTATTTTATGGCTTTAAACGACAACAAAAATAAAGCTAGTGGCGCAGCTGCAAAAATGCCCCTAATTTAAGGGTCGTGACCTTGGGAAGTTCCCCACTTGGAATCTATACACGTTTTGCTTCTGTCACCACCTCACAAGCCCAAATTAAACCCAAAACCCCACCTCATTTCTAACCTATCCATTGTCTTAAAATAAGATGGGATATGGAGAGGGCAACATTAGTGTGAATAATAATTAAAACAAAAACAAAAACAAAGAATGAGAATAAGACCCTTTGGACTAATTTCAATCATACAATTTGACACAAACTTGATCCCTTGGACTAATTTGAACCATAAATATGCATTTTTAGACATTAATGTTAAAAAAAATGTAACACTATTCGTGAAGATTATGTAAGAAGTTAGAGAATGTAGTTGGATGAATTTGTGCTCAAACTTGTGTCTCTGAGAAGTAGGAATTAGAGTAACTTTATATTTATAAGGTGTTTGAGAAGTATGCTTAGAACTAAAAACTTAGCATGCAAACACTGTATCATGTGAGAGCTTTACACTATAACAATGAAAAGTTTTGATTAGAATTGATTTTGCCAAACACCTTTTTATATTTCAATTTGTTTTGATGTGTTTGTGTATGCATTGTTTGTAGGGTGTATTGCAAATCGGTTTAAACTAAAAAAATGAGTTTAAGTACTGTAGTGTAATATATGAAAACTTTATATTGTATTTTTTTGCTTTATATTATAGTTGTTGAGAAGCTTTACATTATAAATGGTTCGAATTGATAAGTTCAAACCAATGTACCGAACACACGGTTCATATATTTATATAAGAGTTTTTTTCTTCTTTTTTGATGAGATAACTAACTCAATGAAAATTACATAGAAAATTAAAAAAAAAAATTCAAATTTTGAAGAGTTAGCGCTAAAAATAGTACTTCTTTTTTTCAAATTTTTTTAAAAGTGGACTCATATTAGTTTTCGCTCAAAATTACTCCTTTGAGAAGTAAGAAGTAAAAAGTGGACCAACATTAGTTTTTACATATATGTGCATTTACATTCAAATCCGTATGATTTGTTCCACCTTTTGTGGTGGGATAAAAGGAGGTCGTGTTTTGTACCATGAGGAAGCCTCTTCAATGGCGCTTTCCACACGTCCCTCTCAACGTGTTTGTCTATGAAAGTGAGTCAAGTGGCGTCGCACCGTGAGGAGGTTTTAAATAAACAGCAAAGCCTTTTGACTTCAAACGACAAAACCCTTGTATAAAATATCAAAAGGCCTCGATATTTTAATGAAAAATACTAGGACACTAATTTTGATTCCATTTTTTTTAATCAATTCTTGAAATGTTATTCTTTTATTGTTAGGTTTTAAAAGATTATGACATTGTGGTGTTTGGGAGAAGATTTAAAGTCGCCAACTATAACATACAAGAGCTTTACACTATAGCAGTTTTTGCGTTACACTGTAGCATGTAGGAACTTTACTCTATTTGCAGTTAAAACTGTGTGTTTGAAACTATAATCTTAAATACCCTAATTAATTAATAAATATCGGGTTATATTTGCTAATAAAAAATGTTCCAATTTCAAAGTTAGTATAAAAATTGATATTAAAGTTGGTGTTGTTAAGCATTATTCTATTTCTATTGCCTCCACACTAGGCCGGTTGTGGCTAGTAGGAAAAGTTTGAGTTTTCTTTCTATTTCCTCTTTCTTTGAGTTGTTTATAAGCATTAAACCGGGCTGTATATTGGGGCCCAGGAGAACAAAGAACAGAAATTCTGGAATGCGACATGACGTTTCACATGAAACACCTATCTCAAACGTGTCACGCACTAGCTAGCGTGAAAGCCGTGTCTCCACTTTGGTGTCTCAATTGAGGAAAGCATATGGATGAAAATGGGCCAGGTTTGGCCCATACTTGTCTTGGACGGTTCTCAAAATGGTGACCCACTCCAAACTTGGTCAGCTGTTTGAAAGTCAGCATTGACATGGTTGGGGCTTGGCTGTGCATACATTGGGCTTCATTAGTCCATTGACAGGATGCCCAACATTCTTGGGCCTAGACCTTGTGAATCTACATTGGGCCGGGCCTAACAATATGGACTTGGATATCCTTGATGAGTTAAAGGATTACCAAAGGGAGAAGATGAGGCCGGAGATGTTTGGAACACTAGTAGTTCATGTTAATGATTTGAACTATAAACAACGTAAAACTACATATACTATAGTAAAAAGCTATAACGTAAAGCTCTCATATATTACAATTCTCAAACCTAAACTGATGGTTTAAACTACTCTCTCAAACACTCTATTAGTGTATTTCTCTTAGAACTATTGTCTTTTATTAATAAGACGTTTAGCAAGTATGTTGGAACTGAAACTTTTGAACTGAAAACTGTAGCATATGAGAGCTTTATAATATAGCAAATAAAATTTTTTATTAGAATTGATATTGCCAAACGCCTTATAAGTTAATAACATTGAAGAAAACAGTGACGACACAAATCTTATGGTGCTTAAGAATGAGTAAAAATCTTTATGCTCCCTCATCAGAGGGCATTCTTGAAGATTTCCCACACCACCTTTAAAAGATTGGTATCCAAATATACTACCTTTTGGGGAAGGATTTGGGAAGCACTTATTTAAGAGAACAAAAGCAGAAGAGAAAGAATCTCTCTTTAATTTACTTCAGAATTTTCTGATAGTATTATAAAGAAAAAGGCAGAAAAATCTTTTTGTTACTTGAAAATATTAAAAAAAAAAAAAGTGACATGGGTAACTAAGTGGGACTTCACAAGTGGTACTCGTCCTAACTAAACGCTTACTCTATTACGACGGAGGCTTGTACCAAAGAGCAATTTTTCGGCATAAGTTGATTATATCAAGGAATAATTCCTCAATGGGACTTGGTCAAATGAGAGTAAGCACTTTGTGCAATTTTATTTAAGTCCGTAAGATTACAACCATGTTATTATCAAAACAGTAGAATTTTAATATAAAAAGTACACTATATATTATATCAAGGCTCACTATTTTATTTAGAGGTGCACAACAAACAGCATGGGTGGTTATTGGAGGTAGGTGGTTTTGTTTTATGGTAATTTGAGAAAAGCCCAAACTATAATTGTTTAAAATTTAAGCGGTTTTGACAGATTTTTTGGCGGGTAATTTGGGTGGCATATTAGATGGTTTGGTATTTATACCTATCTTTTTTACAGATTTTACCAAAGTCTCAACATACTTGATACAACCAATAAAAGAAACTAAATAAATATGATTATTGATAAATAAGCATTTACAAACACAATTTTATTTTAAACTGAATATGTGAATGCAAAAATAGTCCATAATATACCATAATTCAAAAGTACAATCCCAGAATTAATTGAACATAATTCAACGTCCAAACATAGAAAGCTCTAACAATAAATAAAAGCAACATTCATATTCGAAGATCCAATATTCAAGTTTTAAAATTCAAAATGCCAAAAAAAATAAAAATCTAATCTTCAAGTTCATAAAGATAAATATCTAGTTGAAGAAAGTATGCGCAAAAAAAACAAAAAAAAAAGTTAGGGCAATAATTGGTAAAAGATAATAACAACAATGCAGCTAGCAAGTAACAACTATTATAAATGACATGAAGCAAAGCTTTATATATATGTGTATATATATATTAGTGAGATGAAACTTACTGCTTTGTCATGTCTCAACACTAAAATTCTAAATTACTAATGATTATATATGTATATATATATATATAAATTAGTGAGATGAAACTTACTGCTTTGTCATTTGTCATGTCTCAACACTAAAATTCCAAATTAATAATGATAAACATCTAGCTGAAGCAATTTTAAAAGGAAAAAAAATCTTTCATTTAAAATCGGAAACTATAAGGTCCAAAACTTTCATTTATTTATGACATTTAAAAATTTATAATTTTATATTACACATATGTATATGATATATATGCGGACGGAGTGGTTTGAAACCACGGTTGCAAATGTCAATCCACAACAGCCCACTCAAATGGTAGATTAAAGCCGTCCTCCTGCTAAAAGAGCGGTTCTGATATATAATTGTCTAGAGCGGGATGGAGCAAGTAGGTAAGTGGATTGCGGATATTTTTATACAGCCTTAATTTTATTAGTAACAAAGTTATAATTGCATAAAGAGTAAAAGGGGTTTTCAAGCATTTTCCGGTGCCAGTTTGAGTAGCAGAGTTTCATCGACTACATTTTGTTTTGTCCGGACAATGGTAGCGGGTGAAAAAGAAAAGGCACAACTAGAAAACTTGGCATTTTTTTAGCAAATCTCTCACGTTAGCACCCCTTTAAAAATTTACAAGGTTATAAAACTATTTTGTATTTAATAATTGCCACTATCACTATATTTTAGGTACTGTAATATTGAATTTTTTCGTTATTACATCATGAATTTATTGGTATT
Organism: Artocarpus heterophyllus; assembly: GCA_025403435.1. NCBI lineage: Eukaryota > Viridiplantae > Streptophyta > Magnoliopsida > Rosales > Moraceae > Artocarpus > Artocarpus heterophyllus. Next base: position 11,917,651 of record CM046342.1, read on the forward strand.
TGACAATTTTGACTCTCGAACTATTTGATTTGACAATTTGTTATCCTCTTTAGCAAGGAGCAAGAAGACAATCGCTAATACTTTGAATAGCTAGTTCCATTAAATATATACAAATTAAAGGAAAAGCATCACAAAGAATCCAGAATATATATAAAAGAAAAGGGCAAGGCCACTCTAATTTTCATAATTCAGACAGCAAATAAGAAATCAAGATTGAAGAGGGGCTTCACAAGATCATTAATCAAAGATGGGGAAATTTACATTACTTGCCTTTGGGATTATGCACTTATGTTTCTTTAACTATTGACATCCAGTTTTCATCGTCTAGTTATCGTTTCTCAACGTATGTTTTTGATCTCGCTATTATAAAACTATATGTTTTTATCAAGTGTTTGGTATGTGGTTAGAACCATTGGTTAGAACTATAAACACTGTCGCATGTGAGAGCTTTATTCTGTAACATGTGAGAGTTTTACATTGCTTTTAACTAAAAAGATAGTTAAAACCAACTAATGCTAAATGGTAGACAATATGTAGATAAAAATAACTTGTAAAAATTTTGAAAGGGTTAAAGTAGTTTCACAATTTATCAAGGACATACACAAAGAATATGCCATATGTAAAGGAATAAGTAATTGGGATCGTCATGTAACATGTTCCCCCTTTGATGTACAATGCATTGTTTAATCCCATTATTACAAATCTATAAACTGTCCCTTCAAAAAAAAGTTTCTATCAATTGTCTCCAAAGAAGTATTATAAGATCAAACCATATATAGAGCTTATAGTATTTGAATGAAATTGATTAAGATTAATTAGGAAATTGTTTGTGTCTCACGTATATGCCTTTACTATTTCATAAATATTTAATAATTCAGAAAAAAAAAGAGCATGTTGATTATATCAAAATTTGGGGACAACAAAAATCTTAGTTTCTTATGAGTAAAGACGCTATTGCTAACATACTAACTTCTATACGAAATGGTGACATGAATAAAAAAAGAACAGTTCGAATACCATATACTAACATCATTGACATGAACAAAAAAAAAGAACAGTTCGAATACCATATACTAACATCACTGAAAACATTCTTAAAATCCTTTTACGAGAAGGTTTTATTGAAAACATGAGGAAACATCAGGAAAGCAACAATTTTTTTTTTAGTAATATCAACAGATAAACAACTTGCACGGTAAAAGAACAAACGATGCATTTTTTTTGTCCTTCAACAAATAGAACAAAGGAAAAGTTCATTAATTTATTTGTTTTGCACTTTAAAGTTTCAAACTAAAGATTTTTTTTTAAAATAAATAAATACATAAATAAGCAAACAAGTAAAGGAAACGACAGATTTTGCAAAATAGTCACCTTTGGGAAAGATGAGTTTTGAAAATGTGCCGCAAATTGTTTTCCACTTAAACGGCAATAGCGTTCTCGAGAAACATCAAAAACTACGTGTCGTTTTCTATGCAAACGACATGTCTTTTAATTAAACAACACAAGGCCAGTGAAAGCATCATTTCAAAAAAAAAAAACGAAAGGGTTGGAGGCGGGAAAAATGGCGGCGGCGGCGGCGGTGGGCTGCTATTGTCGACGTTCGTGACGGGGAACACGAAGAAGCTGGAAGAAGTCCGTGCTATATTGGGAAATTCCATTCCTTTTCAGTCCCTCAAGCTCGATCGTATATTACTTTCTCACTTTTTGTTTTTAACCATTTTTTATCTAAAAGACCAGGGCATTTTGAGAAATGATTTTAAGAAAAAGATTATTTTGGACAAATGTCTCTTTGTTTTTGTAGTTTTTTCACGTAAAAAACCATGTGTTTTAGGCATTAAAAAATGTTTCAGTTTTTTTTCTTTACACCTTGTAGAGGTTTCTCCTCTTGTTATAATTATTTTCGTCTTTTTTTAAAAAAAAATTCAGACAGTTTACCTGTCAAAAAAAGCATGTTTTTTTTTTGCAAAAAAAAAAAAATCATTTCTTCAATTAAGAATTTTTTTTTAGCCCTTTTTCAAATTATCCCAAAAGATTATGACTTTGAATTTGTTTTCTTTTTATTGGGTTTTTTCTGCAGTGCCAGAAGGCGGGAAATTTGACAAAAGGGCCAAAAAACTTTTTCAATTAAGAAAATGACCTCTTTTTTTTTTTACACCAAAAAATAAGCTTTTTAGGTAGAAAAATAACTCTAGTTTTTTTTCCACACTGTTGAGATTCTTTTTCTCACTACAATCATTTTCCTCTTTTTTATAAAAAAAAACTTGAACAGTTTTTTTGCCAAAAAAACCTATTTTTAGTGCAAAAAAAAAAAAAGAGGCCACTTTCCCAATTGAAATTTTTTTTTGGCCCTTTTGTCAAATTTTCTGCTTAAAAAAGAAATATGTCCTCCTTTCTTTTTTCTTTTTTTGTTTTGTTTTTAATGAGTATTGTGATTTTGATCTAATTTGATTCAAAATTTATGCAGGTCCATAGATGTAAGTTTTGCTTCACTCTTGATCTTCCTCTCTTTGAGGTGGATCTTCAATGCTTTCATTTGATCTACCTGGTCCTTTGTTATTGTTATCTGTATATATTCCGCTTAGATTGTGAGGCTTTGGTTAGTTTTTGTTTACATTACATAATGAATTGGAATAGATGAAAATCAAAAGAGAAGTTCTACTTGATTGATTAAATGTAGAGACTCTATTAAGCACAATCCTTGGTAGCCCATTAGCTATATGCTTTGTCCCTATCTTATCACACGATCATAGTATAATAATTTTTTAATATGTTGGAACAAGAACAAAATATTAAGTTGGTTTTGATCTTAGATTGGCCAATGGTTAAGTTTTTTTTTTTTTTTTTTTTGAAGAATAAGTTCATATTGGCTAATTAAAGAGGAGAATATCCCTCAAAAAGTTCGTCTCTATTTCAGTTGTGGATGTGATTATTAGTAGGGGTATATTTATCTAATGTGCTTCTCCGGCTACAAATTGATAATTACCGACTATATGCTTCTCATTGTGAATTAGGAATTTCTATGCTTCTCATTGTGGTGCCATTTATGGTTGGTGCTTAGTCTTTGTTGATGATTTTGCTTCCTCATATGGATAAGAATTCGTATTCTTCTCTTTGTGGTGCCATTTATGGTTGTTGCTTAGTCTTTGTTTCTTGGATTGGCATTCCTTTTTGCTCCTGAAATTTTCCCCTCCTTTCACGTCAAAGCCAACCTTTTTTTTTTTAAGAAACATAATAATAAATGGAGGAAGTATTGCTTTTGATAAATGAGAGAGAGAAAGATTGTTCCCCCCCTTGTCCATTCTTCATTCTTTTGTGATCTTGAATTGCTTTGAAAATCGAAGTGGATAAAGACGTACGAACATGTCATGACTCATGACTTGTATCCGAGTTGCTATTCCTTCTAGTGCTTTGTCATAATCTAGAGTGCTTGTGGCTCTTTTGCAAATGATCTGGAAAAAACTCTTTTTGAATCGCTTTGACACACCCATTGGATAATAGCCCTCTAGTTGTGACCAAGAGCCCATTTGGTTGGAGGGTTTACGTGATACCTTGAACCAGCGTTTGGCAAACAAAAACTTAAACCCGTTTCAAATTATGATTTGACAGTTTAAACTTAAAATTTGTTCTAAATTCAGAATTACTTCGCACATGTTTTTAAGATTTTGAACGTATTTTCAAGCCGCACTTTTCAAACTTCCCATTTTAAACAAATAAGTTCAAATCATCATGTTTCAAACCCATGAAACAAACAGACCCTAAGTTTTTTTTTTTTTTTTTTTAAAGCAAATCATCCTGTTTTTAGCCAAAAAACAGACCCTAAGTTTCATTTTTTATCTCCACTTGGAGATATCTTGTCATTATTGTCTGTATGCCATGTGTTGCTCCTAATTCATATACAATCATTGGGAATACAATTGTAGGAAAATAGAAACTGCTGGACTTGTACAGTATTTATGGTGTCACCTTAACATATCTTTTTAGTAGAGAAGAGTGTTCTGACAAATTATGTTTTTGTCTATGGCATTGTTTATTGGTGCATTTGGTCACAACTCAAATACTTGTGCACACACACTACCGTTTCTAATTGAGAGCCTATCAGTTGTCATTTGTTCCTGATTGTTAGACAAATTATTGGAAGACATTTTTACAGTAGAAGGCCCTTCATGACCTTCCGTTTTAATTGCCTTTTTTGTTCCACTGTTAACATCTAACTTCTGTCTGGACATGAATCAACCGAATGAGCATCAAAGGGAAAGCCATGGCCCTAACATGAGTTTAGATGGTTTTGAGGCCAAAGTCATACTCAACATGAATTGAGATCTTTATCTGCTTGGAAAGAAAAAAGAATCAAGGAAAAGAAATTTCGTTCGTTTCTTATAACTTGGAACTTCTATCCAGCTTTTTATCAATTTACAAATACATAGGCTTTTTGGTTTTCTAGCATTTTCTCTGATGTAGTCCTAAAATTCTTGTGATTGCAATGACCGTCGTTCAATAATGTCTCTTTCTTATCATGCAGCAAGTGGTTCTTGGAGAAGATTGGCCATGAAGGTTGGTAGTTATTACCATTCTTTATCTTTCCTTTTCCACCATTCTGTTTTTTATTCTTATTTTCCTTGTTTGTGGCTCAAAATAATTTTCTTAATACTTGTGCATCTCTTCCTAGGTCTCAACAATCTGTTGATGGCATATGAGGATAAATCAGCTTACGCTTTGTGCGCGTTTTCTTTTTCTCTTGGTCCCAACTCTTGACCTAAAACATTCCTTGGTAAAACTTTGGTAAGTTGCTCATAACTGCTTTTCTGGTTGAATGAGAACTTTCAACAACTAATGTCAACATTTTTTGGTTTTGAGACCATTTTAATGCCATATAGACTAGTTTCTGGGAAAGAGAATTTAATGCTCATCTTGGTTTAATATGACCGTATTCCTCCTTTAATTAACATTAAAATCTCAGTGAAATACGAGTTTGGCTTGCGATTGAAGAAATCTTTAATGCCAGAGAGAAAAATACAAGAAATAAGAGAATAGAAGGGATAGGAAAAGTATCTTGTTTTGATGTTATTTTCACTTCTTTGTCTAGGTGCATATGATTTGCTAACAAAAATGCAAAAATTTATGTTTCGGTAGAAGTGATATTTTTGTTAACACTTGCCAATTTGGCTCTATGCTCCCATAGATTCACCTATTGAGAAGAGAAACTTTGGTGGGGCCAAAAAAAAAAAAAACTGAGAGTTGTTTTCTTCTCTTATTTGTTTTTTTCGTTGTTGAAAGGAACAAATCTATGAAACCCAAACAGGATTTCTTAAAAGTGACTGAATCCAAAAAAATATGACATTAAGCTGAAAACATTACTTTGGAATTCCAGATGGCTGCTTGTCTGTTTCTTCAGATTTTTCAAGACTGCCAGTAATCCATTTCTCCATATTCCAGTGGATATGCATGAATTTAACTTATGAAATGACAAGATTTTTTTATTTATTTGTTTTTTTTTTCATTTGATCGAAAGCAGACATTTAAGGTAATTTTTCCCTTCTCTTAAACCCTCCATGCCTTTGGGTTTATACCCATTACTTCCATTTTGTCATTGTCACTCGAAAAGCAAAAAATTTGGTACCTCTAGACCTTAAAGCCATTGGGATTTTCTTTTTCCTTGGATTCTTCCAAGAAAGGACGTTAAGTTACTTGATAGACTTCTTTGTGACCATCTGAGATATTCTATCCCATAAACTCGAAACAATTTGGCTTTATTTACCATATGAAATACAAAACTGCAGATGATTTTCATTCTACATTCTTGGCGTCTTCTACTCTTTGACCTTGCCTGTCTCAAGATTTATGTTTATTGGCTCACATTTGGTGACTGAAATATGCTTGAATGAGGAAGAATATTGCCCAACATTCTCATCAATGGCGCTTAAGTTCTCATCTGGCCTGTCAGGGTGAGATTGCTCCGCCGAGGGGACCTCCTGATTTCGGATGGGATCCGATTTTCCAACCCGATGGATAGGGGCAAACGTAAGTTTACCCCTTAACTAGCTAAAATATTCTCTCTTTGTTTTGGTGGTCCAAAAACTCATTAAATCACATTTGACTCTTGCATTTTGTCTTTGTTGCGGCTATGCCGAGATGCCAAAGGAAGAGAAGAACAAAATTTCTCACCGTTACAAGGCTCTTGCATTGGTCAAGTCTCATTTTGCAGAAGCCACATTTCAGATGGACACCTCCATCTGATTCTGAGAGATGCATTGATTATGTACTTGCCACTGCTCAACTGACCTTAACAGAGTGGCACTTAAATGATAATATGCTTCCGATTCATAATGAAGTTTCTAAAATGCAAGAAAAAAATTTAGGGGATTCCTTATTTTTCAGATTGTTTTCATATAGATAATGAGGATTACGGAAAATTTTTATGCAGATAATACTTTTCTAGTCAACATTTTATTATTGTCATTTCGTTATCTGTGCGTGTGGTTTTCTGCTTTTTATCTGAAAATTAAATCATGAAAATGCTAGATATTGCCAGGGGTGATGAGCATCATCGGTTTTTGGTTCAAGAACGCTCGGATTTTAAATACCAATATTACATTACAAGATATTGTAATTGGTCCATTCAAAAGGATGTTCATGGAATTGGGTTTTATGAATTAAGAGTCAATCCATAACTGTATTTGTAATCTTCAGAGTTAAAAAATTCTAATATGTTATTATCTAAAAGTTATCCAACTCAATTTAAAAATCATGAATTTTGCGGATTTACATATTGGCCTGTAATTTGGTGATAAGTTATATAAAACTATTATCCTCATAATAGTTTACTTCATCCTCATAATTTACTTTATCCTCATAATCTATTATATAAATTAGAAATTAAAATAAGCATGACATATAACATAGACAAATTCCATAAAATCTAATCTCTTAATCAACTTCAATAAGACAATTTATAAATAGACACACGCACAAATATATGCATATATAGTTTTGAATTTCCGCATATAAAAGATGCTAATTTAATTTGTAACATTCAAATTGAAAAAATTCCAATCTTTGACAAATAAAGTTCTTCTGACCCAACCCAATTCAGTGGATTGGTTTGACGTGAAAGAATTGATCATAGTTGCGGATTTGCTGAAATACTCCTGTTCAGTATAAGCAAACATAGGCCCTAAAGGTCAAATATGGACAATGAATAGAACCTGAGCCTTACAAAGTTGGAGCCAAGGGTATTTATAAAGCAGGTTTAATGGTGTCCCATGGCTGCAATCAAGTCCCCATAAGGCCTTTTCTTAGCCAAAAAATAAATAAAATAGAACAAAAAAGATCCCTATAAGACCTAGTGATACTATGAGGGCCACCCTATGTAGAATCTCCTTACAACAGTTATGTGTGCCTTGAGCAATCCAGTTGAACCAAAAGTTAGAACCAATTTACTGTAATATTTAATAACTTTATACTGTAGCTTATTTTTATTTTACACTGTAACATGTAAAAACTTTACATAGCAATTGCAACGATGTTGTGAAAACACTCTCATGTATATATGTGTCTTAAAATTTAGGAAACAACTATGTACTCGTTAGCATTATTCTGCGTGAAATTGCGATGATGAATACAAGGGCATCATCTGAACTTAGAAGTTTGAACATAGGACTTATGAGAGGTGACATTGGTCAGTGACCAATGAGCTGTCCCCGCACGGAAGATTGACTTGTTTGGGGCTTGCCATTCTGGACACTTGCTGTCAGTGCAAAATGCATGGCATGCAACTCATGGCCCTCGACAAAACGTGTTGACCAAATGCAACTTTACGCCTCTCACTACCCACCATTTCCAACAATTAAAGGAGGGAAAAAAAAAGGGAAGATAGAGGAAGAGAATTGGCAATGAGCTGTGAGGCGTGGAATTTCATGAGATAAATTCTTCTTTAATGCAATGGGGTTTTGTTTAAGCCGCCTTTGTCTCTCAAAGCCGGTTTTAAATTCAGAGTGTATTTGACAACGTAATTAGAACCGAAAATTAAAACAAATTTATTGTAGCATGTAAAAGCTTTAAACTGTAACAGTTAAAACTTTATAGTTGAAACTATATTATCAAACAAAACCTTAATTGTTTGTTCAAACATGAAAGCCCCAAACCAAACTCTAATGCTGCTGTCTTCAACTAATTATGCAGCTTATCTTTTAACCTTTTGTCTAGGAAAAGAAAAAGGAAGGAAATTAAGGGTCTGTTTGTTTGATTATTGAGCAAATTTTTTGAACTTTAAGTCTAAAAAATTCTTAGGATATATATTTGCTTCCCTCAAAATTCAAATCAAATGAATCCTTTGAATTTAAGGCTTTTAGAATTCTACTCTTCTGTTAAATTTTTTGGACTCGAATTAGTTTGCTATAGTAAAGTCCCATATTTTTCTTCTATATTTGTGAAAAAAAATTATAACTTTTTCATTTAATATCCGATTGAGATGATTTTTATTTCATTACGTTACTAATAAAGAGAAGAATAAATTAAGATATATATTATATATATATTTTTAATATCATCAACATTAAGATTTTGTTAAATTTGTTAATTAATAAAAAAAATTCCATTATCTATTTAAACATAAATTTTAATTTTATTTTATATTCAGCTTAACACTTTAAATGCGTATCTAAATGTCAATTCAAATAGCAACTTAAATCATACAATTAAAATCAAATTAATCCACATTAAAATAATTTTAACTCATTTATCAAACGGACCCTAAAAAAGCTAAAGTTTTGCTGCCTATAAAAGTTCATTATTTGTTGAGAAAAATGATTTCACCGTCACGAGATATCTAATCCCACTGGATTTAAAACTTGATTAGGCACCAAATTCAACGGGGTTAATGATGCCCTCACGAGTTAGTGTGAAGCTAAAGTAGATCGCACTTTTTAAGATGTGTCCTAAATCTTTGTTAAATGGTGAAAAGAAATGATTTGAATTGTTTCATAAGTTTTTTTTTTTTTTTGGTATTGGTCAAGGACGTCCAATAGTTAATGGAATTAAGCTAATTGAAAGAAATGCCCCCACTTTTTTTTTTTTTTTTTTTTTGCACATGCACCTGAAATTTTTGTTAGCTGAAAAGTCGGACCCTATTTTTTTTTTATTTTATTATTTTGAGATTTAAAACCTTTATTGTCATCCATTATTTGACCTTAATTATTAATTGGACTGCATTATTAAGGATTGCTAAATTTAGGGTCTTAAATGTCCCAAAAAAAAAAGTGTAGATTTCAACTTGTAAGTGACCAAAAGTTTAAGTTGCCTTGGTGCAATTTACTCTTACACATCTTTCTTAGCTTTTGTCAAGTGTTAAATGTGGATTTTTTTTTTAAACGGTAGAAATCATTTCTTTCTATCATTTAATGATTGAGATTTATATTAAGTTTGGCAATGGTTCCCACCCAAACTCAGTTATAAACCGTGTAAAGCTCTCACATGCTACAGTAATAATAAAAAAATTACTACAAAAATGGTTCCCACCACCCTTCCAAAAACCCTGTTGGATTGCATATTACCTTACTTTTGAAATATAAAATGATAATTAAGTTGAAGCTATCATAAGCTTGTTTCAAAACATAGTTAGAACTAAAAAATGTGTTGGTTTGTATTCTGTTTTATTACAATATTTTAGGTTTGAACTATGCTTTCAAAGGCGACAACATAGATGTTGATAGCTCATACTTTCTAAATGCCAAACAGCACGAAATGGTTTTATTTGAGTTTGCCAAAGTCTACACAAACAATAATTCTAACTTTTAGTTTATTTTCTTCTTTCAGAACAGCTTGGTATCATGGTTGATCAAAAAAGCAATCAAGCGACAACCTTGCAATACAGACTTGTCTATTGTGCCTTATATATAAATAATACATAAACACAAAAATATAATGTTAGTTGTTCTAGAAATTTAACCTTGGGGTTTTCCTTTTAATCCATTCTATCTTTTTCAACTGGGCTATTACTACTCGGTAGATTTTTAGAATTTATATATTATATGTAAATTTTTTAATAAATTATTATAATGCTTCCGCTCACTAAAAAAATAGATTATAATAATGCCTCTACTCCAAAAAAAAAATTATATATATGTCTCTACTTAATAATAGAAAGTTCCAACAACGCTTTTATTCTAACTCCAGGGAATTTCTATTATCACGTAGGAATTAACATCTTTTTCTAATTTATAAAAATAATATTTGAGATATTTAAAATATGTTAAGCATCACAACCAATAATAAACAGATTATATATTTTCGGACTCATATTCTATTAGTACGTGAAGCGGTGCCAATAATAGCATTGATGGGTCGACTCACATGGTGTTTCCTTGAGCACTGTATGTCTGTTCCAACTTGAGATTAGCGGCAAAGGTATCCGTCGCATTAATTGACACATGACAATTTTGATGTACTGGTATTGCACGGCAAGGGTGTTTAGAAGGATGGTGAAACTGTTAGTTAGAATTATTTTATTATAGTATGTGAGAGCTTTATATTATAGTAATTTTTTTATTGTTATTGTAGCATATAAGAGCTTTACAATGTTTATAACTAAGTTTGTGATGGAAACCACAGTTCCCACCATTGAACCCGTCACGCCCTGGAGTACGAAATGTGACGTGGCGGATTATTTAAATTAATTAAAAGAGAATTTAATTACAATCTAGAGTTTAAGGGGTTGAATTAAGTATAAAATGTGGGGTTCATTAAAACACTTTATAAAGAGTTCATATACATTAGACAATTTAAAACATTAAACGAGTAAATATTAAAACAATAAAGCCGCGAGTATGGGTCCCACAAACCCACAACTTGTGCACACACATGGTACTGACAATATCATAAATACAATCATAGTCCGGGTACAAATAAAGTTAAGATCTTACATGCCTTGATTAAATGATACAAAAGATAAGTTAATTCTTCTATTGCTCCTGAGTTCGGTTCGAAGATTCCTCTCCAAACTTAAATGAAAAACCACCTAGAGAGGGAAATTTAAAACAAATAAAATGTGAGCGAAAGGCTCAGTAGGACTAAGTTTTATAAAATAATTTGATTTAAAGAAACAGGTCATTATTCAGGAGTTATTTAAAAGAAACCTTAAATAAATAAATAGATAAATAAATAAACAATTTTAAGTAAAACCATTCTTACCCAGAACAGTTTACTTGGATAACTAGAAATATCATTTTCTTTTCCTAGGCAAACCATAATAACATCACCACCGTAGTGGCCTAGCTGGGTTTCGGGACCTGCCCCCAAGGTCGATCGCTACACGACCCGATCTCTGATATGGCATCATGCCTATATGTTTATTATCATCATCATTCAAAACCCAATTACTGAGTGTTGTTCTTTACATTCATTATGAAGTCTATTTCAGTTCACGGTATATTAAAACATAACCGATAAATCCATTTTCAAACAACCGTTGAAAACACTTTAATAGAAATCCTTTTTAAAGCCAAATCATTTTGAAACTAGGCTACCAAGGAATAGGATAGAAGTCCTACCTCAATACTCGTGCCGGTGCCTACACCGTAATCCCGGTCTGCTATACGTTAGCTCCGCGGAACCACAAACGATCCTAGATACAAACTAAGTCGATCAATATCTAGTTTGAGACATTCTATGTTACTAAACCATTTCATGATGTCCTAGTGTGCCATTTGTACCTTTAAAATCATCCTATAAGGTTGGAATTTAAATCAAGGTTCAAAACAGTGAAAACGGGTAAAAATCACAAAATTTTTTATGCCTCGGCCGGCCTGCCGAACTCCCTGCTTCGGCCGGCCGAACTGTACAGTTCAGCCTGTTGGAAGCCAGGTCCGGTCGACCGATTATTTCCCCAGGTTCGGCCTGCCGGACAGAAGAACACCGACCTGTCGATCCCTATTCTGGCCTGCCGAACACGTGATCCGGCCTGCCGAACTAGGAAAACCCAGAAATCCAGTCACGGGTTTCTCGATCCCCAAAACACAAATCTTGATTCTAACCTGTTTTTCTCAAATCTCAGGCATAGAAAACAATCATAGTTGATAGGAAAACATACTAGAATACATTTGGACTCATTTAAACAATATTAAACTCAAAAATTCTCAAAAATCCAAAAATGAGAAAATATAGAGAAAAATAAAAAATCTTGAATCCAATCCGTTTTTCTTCAATCTAAGCTTAGATTCTAGTTGTTCGAAGTCCATTTAACTCAAATCCAAGGTTTTCTAAGCTTAAACAAACCTAGATTTCAAAAATGCACAAAATTGAAAATTTTAGAAAAAGTTTAGAAATTTCAAAACTAACCTCGAATCGAAGCTTCAATCTGCGTTCTCGGTTGCTAAATCACGTTCCCGAGCTTCCTCCTTGCTAACTCGAAGCTTGGATTCAAATTTGCTTTCAAAAATTTTTTGAGAGAGACCGAGAGAGATCAAGAGAGAGAGAGTGTGTGAAGAGAGCTACGGGAGAGAGTGAGGAGAGAGGAGGAAGAGAGAGAATAAATAGAGAGAAACGGTGGGCAGTGTTACTGTACGAAAACCATGTGCCACCCACGGTTTTGTAAAATGGAGTATTTTTAATATTTTACAAATTGTTGTGTTTTTAAAACTCAAAACATCATTTTAAAACAATAAGAAATCATTTGAATTAACCAAATTAACAAAGCCACCAAAATTCAAAATCCAACCAAGTAATCAAATTAATGTTGAAACATTAATTATGGCACACTAATTCATCATTTATATTACATTATCATTAAACAAATTTCGGGGCGTTACACAACCAAACAGCCACTTTGCGCCCTAACCTGCAAGCGTAAATAGGCATTCATTCTTTTTCTTTTTTTTTTTTCTTTCTAATTTGTCAAGAATATAATTCCATAATGTCTCATAAATATGATTCCTGGATAAAACTACAAAGAAAACAAGTTTAATGCCAAGTTATTAAAGCTAAGCAGCTAAAAATTTCTCCCACCCTAGAATCCCAATTTTTGAGGGCTTTTCTATACATTTTGTTTCTTAAATTTTAAAAAATTGACATTTTCTCCCCCAGTCTTAAAATATTAGTAAATTTATCCACAAAAAAGCTGATGCAGCACTCTATTTGATAGATTAAGATCTAACTTAAGCTAAAAACTTTAATTATTAAAAATAATGAAAAAACCTAAATTTATATGATTATCATTTTTTTCAATAACCAAAGTGTTTATCTCAAATCAAGTTTTAACTATAAAAATTAGTGTTATGTCAGCTTTTAAGGGACAAAAGAAGCAAATTTGATAAAGTGTTGAAGTTGGAAGAGAGGGAATGCCAGCTTTCGAGGGCAAAGTGAAAAATTGACTCAAGTTTGGAGAGATTTTGTATAATTTTACCCTATTACTTTTTTAACATACTTTTCCATGACTATTCCTGATTCATTTGGTCATGTTTTAGTCACGTTTTAGTCACAGTTGAAGGCAATCACATACAGGAAAAGAACAGAAATGGATAATGTGTATTAGGGTTCCAAGAGTTTTTGCCGAACCAAATATTTCAGGGATATTAATTAGCTGATCTCTGATCTGCTAGTTTCTTGAAATGCTGTTTGTTCCTTTTTTTTTTTTTTTTTTCTATATACGTAAAATAGTGTAAATGTGACTAACATAGAGTATTTGAGAACTAAGTCAGAACTTAAAGTTAGAACTTAAACATTATAGCATGTAAGAGTTTTACACTATAGCACGTTTTTACTTTACATTATAGCATATGAGAGCTTTGTATTGTAGCAATTGAAACTTTGGTGTTAAAACTTCGTTAACTGATAATTTAATAATTACATAGCTAATTTGAAATTTGTACTATATATGCTTTATTAATATCATTACGGAAAGTGTTGACTGATTTATGTTGGATTTCCAAATTAAGAGGGCGTTTTGGATAAGAGTTCAAACTCTAAAGCTTGAGTTTGAACCTTACATTATATCATGTGAGAGTTTTATACTACAACATGCTTTTGTTTTACACTATAGCATATGAGAGCTTAACATTGTTTGCGATTGGAACTCTAAAAATTAAAAAGGTGTTTGGCAAACTCTTTCAATTGATATGGACTTTCTTAAAAAGGTGTTTGGCAAAATAGGTTAGAATTTATGAGTCCAAACTCAAACAGTGAAAAGCTCTCACATGTTGTAATAAAAAGCAAAAAATTGCTACAATGTAAAGCTTTTACATACCACAACTTTTTTAACCAAAATTGATTTTAACTATAGTTTCAATTCACTTTCTCAAACACCCTATCAGTTTGATTTGAACAGTGAATACCGCATCCTTTTTTTCGCAATATTATATTTACAGAGGCGGGTTTGATCAGTAGTGTCTCTTGGATGCTTGTTTGGAATAGAATTTTTATTCATCTCTCCCAAGAGATATCCAATTTATAAGGCCTCAACCACATAGATGTATAGGCTTAATGCAAGGAAAACTGGCAGTTTGAAGTGGCGCGTACAAAAGAGGCTGATATATGCATAACATGTCCATGCATGTGCAAGTTGGCCCAAACGGCTTGAAAAAGAAAAATAATAGTAAATGGTCCCACTGAGTTTGATCTTTTCATGGCAAGAAACTTCTCACATGGCTTTGCAAAATGGGGTCCCTTCTCACATGGAGAAAGGGGCATTGTCTTTTCTCTCTCTTTTTCTTTTCTTTTCTTTTCTTTTCTTTTTTTTTTTGTAATGACATGTCAAAATGAGATAGTTTTTGGCCAGTTGCCAATGTATATGGTTCAGATTATCCGTTTTCTGTTTGGTAGCCATTAACTTCAATGCCAACTAGGTGCTTAAAGGCATAGGCGTGAACATCATTCAATATTTGCTTAGATGTAGAGTTGATGGTGGCCCTGTGGGGGCAATTTCCTCTGCTTATCAAGGACTTCAAAACATTGCTTTCTGCATTCTGTTATGCTTGACATCTGGACTACATTTGCATCTGACTATGTTCTGCTCTTTTTATGACCATTTCCCTTTCTTTTCTTTCCTTGAACGTTGGACACTTTAAATCAAGGGTCTTAATTTGTTCAAGATGATAAATGAGAATGTGAAATGAGTGAGACTTAAAATGATAGGAAACACCCAAGATATTTTTATTGCAAAAATCCCAAATTGTAGCTAGTGTGCCTTGAGTAGAGAGAGAAGGGGTTTTGCTAATGACTTGATTAGTGTAAGAATCCAAGTTATAATTGAGAATGTTGTTGCTTTGTGTTGATGTTTAAGCAAAGAGACAAATTCCACCCCCTAACTCAGATTTTTGCTCTCTCTTTTTGCTAAACAGGACTAAGCAAGCTATTGTTGGCTAATTTTGGTGAGGTAATAAGTAATAAAGTTGAAAAGAAGGTAATGATGTTGGCTAATGACTCCATGTCATGTGCTGTGGTGGGGGTGCACATGAATGATATGACTAGTGCCGGCAGAGGGACAAACATTGACAAACGGGCATAATCATAGAAAAGCTAACCACAATTGCACAACCAAAAAGCGTAAGAAGAAAGATTACTTCCATTGCCCAAGAGATGAAGTCTAAAAAGTAAAAGAGAGAAAAAGAGAGAGAGAGAGAGAGAGAGAGAGAGAAAAGCATCACTTGCTATTACTACGCATCATCTGTAACAAAGTCTTGTATGACTCAACTTTGACATTCATGCTATTGTTTGTATGACTAGACAAATTCAAAGCATGGCCAACAAAACAAAAAATAAAAAATAAAAAGAGGAGGAAAAAAAAAACACAAAATCAATCAAATCCTATAAACCAGAAAGCGAACAAGTGTGTAGAGAGAGAGAGAGCAATTTGATCACTGGATTGGGAGAGACACACAAAGGGTGGGTTGGGGAGGTGTTGGAAAGGAAACTAAGAAAGGCCAACATAATAATGAAACGAAAAAAGAGAAAAAAACGAATGAGCAACGCTTCCGCACCTGCTCCTAAAATGGGATTGTATTTTTCAGTTGAAGCAGGCCGAGGTTGGGGAGGTCACAGATAGACAAACTGGAAAAATTCAAGGAAAATGGATAGATGATATAATAATGACATGTGTTACATAATAATGTACACTTGTCAAAACATGTGAAAACACAAAGATGAGAGAGAGGAGACAAAAAAAAAAAGGTGGGAGTAATATGGGGTAACAGGGTAAAATGCTGTATGACTGTAAACCTAAAAATGATTCAGAAAAAAAAAAAAAGTTCAAATTAAAAAGAAAATATTGACCCTTTTCTCTTTGGCCATGTAATTGACTCATGAGAATAATATCTCAAACATACACAAATACTAGCACTGGTGGCCTCTGCGGCAGCCAAGTGCACCAGCAGTGGCAGTGATGGCTCCAACCATAGAAGAGGACTTGGCTCCTAAGCTTGAGGCCCTTGCATAGCTTGCTGAAGCACCAGCGCCAGATGGAGTGAAGTAGGCCCCATTCATGAGCAGATCTCCCTCTGACCTCCAATTCCAGTTCTTCCACACCCCTGTTGATGTGTCCACTCTCTTTGTAACCTGCATAATTACAACGTAGCATTTTTTCACATAAACCTTATTAGTGTTATTAAGAAGCACATTAAAAACTAATGAAAACATGTGATTAGTGTTAAATGTTAATACCTCCTTTGCAAAGCGGTTGTCAGGAGCAGCATATCTGTTGCCCTGGCTGTTGATGGTGGGATTTGCACTTCCACCAATGGCATACATCTCCCAGTGAGTGTAGTCGTTGTTCACCACATGGAAATATCCATGCCTACACCTGCATAATCATTGCATAATTATTGTTATATATCAGCTCATAACACTGATTAATTTCACTTATGAAAATGCCATTTTTTGGGTTTTCAGTACCTTGGCATTCTCTGAATGAGTCCCTCTCCAAAATGGTTGTAAGCAATGGTGACTTGCATAAGCTTGTCTCTTGTGTAAGAGTCACTGTGTCCCAGCAGCATCACCTTTTTTTTTTTTTAATCACCACATAAACACATGCAACAAGTCAACGTCTATGTTTTCAACAACAAAAGGAGTGACAAGAGGGCTATTTTGTTATAGTAAACACACCTCATTGTGGTGGGTGAAGTGGTTGTTGGAAATGGTAATTGCGTTTGAGCCCATGACAGCATCAACAAGGCCATCAGCACAGTTAGACAGTGAGTTGTGATCAACCCAGATGTGGCTTGATCCAAAGATGGAGACGGCATCACCATCAGACATTGTTCTCCACCCGAAATGCGATGGCGAACTCCGAACCATGGCGTTTCCAGTAGGCTTGCAGTCATGGATGTGGAGGCCATGAATGATGACATTAGTAATGAACTGAATGGTAATGCAAGCTCCATTGGCAATGTGGACATTGACTCCACGCCCATCAATGGTCTTGAAGCTGTTCATGATCAGCTCTTGCTTCAATTGGATGACCATGTCACCCTTGAACACAATCCACAATGGCTCCTCCTGGATGACAGCGTGGCGTAGAGTCCCGGGCTTCGGGTTGACAGGGTCGTCATCCTGGGGGTCAGTGACCACATAGAAGCGACCGTCACGACCTCCAATGGCGTTTCTTCCGAAGCCGATACCGCAGTCCGCAAGGCGCTTGCGGTTCTTGTGCCAGTTGGGGTCACAGCGCCAGCAGTCATCGATTGGGTTACCTGTTCCACATGAGAAGTATCCCAGCTTTCTCCTATCAGTGCTATTCTTAATTTCCCTGTCAACAACAGACCAAAGTACTTTTTTTGTCACAAAGAATTTTGACGTGACTAAATTACCATTATTGTAACAAAGAGCACATTAATATTTTTATTGTATTACAATAAGTTAAAAAAAAAAAAAATGAATACTACCAAGCAATGTAAATTTTTATTGTGCCAGGTGGTGTAATGCTCTTTCCTATTTTTGCTTCCAACGGCTAATGCCAAGCGGCGTTTTAGGTGTGGAATTTTGCCACCAAAAAATTCTATTGAGTTTTGTCCACTTGTGTGTGAAAACATTTGGGGTCCATTACAAAGTAACGGAAACAATTCCGTCAAGTCTGATTTTGACATATATTGTACAAGGTATTTTAATCCCACTTGAGCAAATGTCTGCCTAATTAAATGAAAAATATAAATATTTTTAAGAGTTTTTTAAAATGTTTTTACACATTTTTTAAGGTAAAAATTTTAAAAACACTTTTAGTATAATTCTTAAAAATTTTTATTTTTTAAAACAAAATCATTTTCACCTGTTTTGAAAACACTATAAAAAGAACCCTAATATCTCACAATAACGTTAAAAAAAAAAAAAAAAAAAAAAAAAACCCTATTCAAGTCTCACATGCATGTCATTAGATATGGCTTTTACGTAGACAAAAAAAAAGTTTTAAAGATAATAATAATAATAATAATAATAGCACTTGAAAAGGTAGGAGTGAACGATTTTTATTTTTCTTTTTTGCTCTTTTTCCTGTTTCTTGCATGTTACCACCACATGTAAAAAGTTCAAACATCTTCTATTGGGAAAAATTAAAAAAATTCACACAAAAAATATCATTCACGCCACTGGGAGCAGTGAAAAACAATTGCATGTATAGTCACTCGCACATTTCTTTGTCCGGGCATAAAGTTCCATACCAAAATCAAGCAACGGCATGAAAAAATGGTTAGAAAACGTGACAATTTTAGAAATTTTATTATATCAGCTAAACACGGATCTATACCAGTACTGGCAAAAGATGGAGATAAGATACGACCATTTCTTAAGAAAATGGAAATTAAAAGCCAAAAATGAACAAGGCATAGGTAAAAATAATAAAAAATTACATGTTACAAATGTAGAAAAAAATAAGTAACGTTTTTATTTCAATTGGGTCAGTTGGGAGTGTATAGATTTTCCTAAAATTCTCAAATTATTATGAGCTCAAAGTGGACTTAAACTACTCCACCAACCAAAAACACCCATTAGTGAATGCAGTTGGATTTCTCAGAGAATTAGCTCAGAAAATGCAATCTAGGGTTAAATTAAAAAAAATAAAGGTACACACATATATATATATATATTATACACAGATATATACACATATATACACAAAAAAAAAAATTAGAAGGGAAAATGTGAGAGGAGAAAGGGACCCACATCTCTACTCTTGAAACAACTTCCTCTGGATCTTCCACTGCATGCTCACTCAGACCCTCATCAATGTTTTTATTCCTGCACCCGACCAAAAAAAAAAAAAGCCACCGACAAAAAATAATTTATACAAAACCCAAAAATTTACCAATTTCCTTTTTAATATATTTTTTCTAATTTTCCAACGAAAGCACATTACTGAAAAACCATTGTTGGGGTCAAAGGTCGTACAAAGACCAAGCGAATTGGAGAGTGACACGTGTCATTCGTGGACGGCGAGTAACTGTAGCAGTGTAGAGAGAGAAAGTGTATGCGTGTGTCTCTGTGTGTCTGTGCACAGTGCTCGAGGGAAGGTGGCCGCAAAAAGCAGTTGCTGTCGGTAAAAACCGTTAAATAAAAAAAGGCCGTTATTTTACCGAAATTACCGAATTACCCCAAGACAATTGCTACTGTTTGGAAACTTTTTAAGGGGTAATTTTGGGAATTTGGAGGATTTTCGTTTTCAGATTTTCTAGCTACGAGGTCGAGGGGGAGGGGGGTTTAGTATTTAATGGGGATTGGAGGAATCCGAAGGGAAAACTAACGTAACGAAATAAACGGTGGAGATCTAACGATCCAGATCTCAACGGTTGGGATTCCTTTTACGGTTAAGCTCGTAATCCGAGACGAGAAGGAAATGACCGCAGCGGAGAGTGATCCAACGGTGGGAGGACCAAAAGAGACATACTTTGACGGCTGAAATTGTCTCGCGTACAAAAGAAATTAATGTTTGGGCGTTTCTTGTTAGGAAACAGTACAGTAGAGAGAGAAACTGTACCTGGCCGCCATTGTTGAGTTGCTTGAGCTCTGAAACTTCTCTGTTTCTCCCTTCGTCACTAAACAAAAAAAATTAAAATTAAAATTAGTTTAATAATGGCGTTGAGAAACCGCCATTAAAGCTGCTTAAGCTCTGTTTCACTGTGGTTTAACTTAAGAATGCCGTGAAAGAGGAAGAAATCTACAATGTGGCTCAAATTCGGACTTAAAAACCAACGAAAAAAGAATTTAGAGGGGTTTTAAGAGAATTCGAAACAAAAATAACGCAAATATATATAAATATATACATATATATTCATATAGAGAGAGAGAGAGAGAGAAGTGAACCTGTAATTCATGCGAACTCTGGCGAAATGCTCCGACGAAGGAGAGCATGAGAAGAACCGCCATAAAAGTACAAACCCAGCTCCGGGAAACCGCCATTGCCGTACCTCTTTCTTTCTGTCTCTCTCTCTCTCTCTAAGTAAGAAAAGGCAAAGCAGAGCAGAGGAGAGGGGAGGGTGAAAAAAGCAGAAGGAAGTGGAGTCGGAGAATGAAGATCCCACGAAATGGCTCTTCTTATAGGCAACAGTCCTAAAAATATTTTTAATATTTTTAATAATTAATATTACTACCCAACAGTTATTACCCGACCCACTTTACCCCATTTCTTTACACACTCTCTCTCTAACTCCGTTTACGGTTATGATTTTGACAAAAAGACCCCCAAAAAAAATCTTAATTGAATAAATGGTTTTTTTTAATCAAAAAATATGTTTTTTTATGCAGGTAAATTATTTAAATTTTTTTAAAAAAAATAAGAAAAATAACTGTAGCAGGATAAAAAACCTCAACATGATAAAAAAAAAAACTGGAACCGTTTTGATGTCCAAAAAATCTTTTTGTTAATGCAAAAAATTGTCCAAAAAAATTTGGACCATTTGTCCAAAAGAATTTCCCTTGAAGGCTCTTTATAAAAATCTCTCTTTTTTATTTTGTTTAATTTATTATTATTATTATTAAAGTTTATGTTTTACCAAGGTTAGGTTTGCTTTAACCGAACAACCACACTCATTAACCCCTTGAGTCTTTCCAAACTAACCTTTATAACTAACTTATATTTTCATCGCCCCAATTTTGACTCGAAATTTTTTTTGTCCAAATTAGAATATTAAGTGATGGAATGATACCTTCAAAACAATCACATGAATTCAAGTAAGCAGTAAAATAAGTAAGGCATTAATTGGGATATCAGTAATTTAATAAATTAGGTGTTATTTATTGGATTAAAGTCATCTGTTTGTAAGTCGCTTAGCACTTCAGTTGTAACTAAAGTTTTTAGTTTAAAAATTGTAGCATGTCAGAGTTTTATATCGTCGTAATTATTTATGTTTTAATATAGTTGCTGAGAACACTATACTATTCACAGTTATAACTAATAAGGTGAAACTGAAGTGTTCGACAAACATTTAGTTTTGATGACTAAAATGGTATTTAACCAGTAAAATCCCACGTCATTTCAAAAATTTAAAATGCTTTTTAATTGATTTTTTTATAATTTAATATTTGAGTCCATGAAATAACACGGCAAAATGTAATTGGTTATCCATTAAAAAAATGAAATCAGTTAAATTTGAATTCTTATTTTAGTCCATGATGATATAGGATGAATTGTTAATGCAATGAAAGTTAATTGAAATGTAATCTTCATGCAGTAATTTGGACAGGGAAACAAGCCAAAAATACAATCAGCCAAACTCTTTGATCTGGAAGATTTTGATGAATGGGCAAAAAAAAAAAGTCAAATTAGGTAAAAGGCCTCTTTTTTTTTGAAATAAAAAAAACATGGTTTTCTGTGCAGGTAAACTGTCTTAGTTTTTTTCAACAAAAAAAGAAAAATGACTGTAACAGAATAAGGAACCTCAACATGTTGAAAAAAAAAAAAACTGGAACCGTTTTGATGTCCAAAAAGCCTTTTTTTTAGCGCCAAAAACTGCCCAAAAAAAAGTGGACTATTTCTCAAATTTTTTTTTGCCGGGAGGTCAGTTCTCAAAATCTCCCCTTTGATCTAGATTGTGTTTTATTTATTTATTCATCATCATTATTATTATTGTTATTGTTATTCTATTATTAACATCAATTTCACAATACTGTTGAACTTGAGTAGTGAGAAATAAAGTATTTGAATGAAAATTTAAATTTTTGTGAGGGAAAATACTGTAACAATATAATTCAAACTGTGATTCGAATATCGAAACAAACAAGTCGAGATTGTATCAATTGGTTTAAGTTTACTATTTCATTGGTCGGACCAAAGTAATTCCTTGTTCTTGTAGTGTTTTACAATGAACAACTTTTTACTATTTTTCGGTCATTTTTGGTGGTTTTACCGTGGACCCCATCGTTCCTGCCACGTAGGCGGTATTGTTATGGAGGGTAAAAGGAGTGGCGGTGGAGTACGGACGGAGTCACGGGAGCAGATTTCATGTTTTTCCGCTGATTTTGCGGTAAGGAATTTAATTTTGGAAAAAAATAATAAAAAGAGCACGAAAAAATAAAAAAGTGAATTTTTTCTTTTAAAAAAAAAATTAATGTGTTTGGGTGGGAATGTCATTCCCAGGCGCCAATCACGGCCTAAGGCATTGACTGCCCCCTTCAACAGCATTCAACAATTCTGGTTGAAGGAAACCATTGCTCACAGGCTGTTTTTAATATTTTTATTTTTTATTTATTTTTTCTCTGAAACAAAAATTAAAAAAAAAAAAAAAGAATTTAAGGGGTTGTTCGGTTGGCAACTCAAAAGCGCTTTCTCTGCTTCCTTGCTTTTAACTTGTGACAAAGAAGATATATTTCAATCATGTGGGTAGGACCATTTGTTAGGACTCCACATGGATTTATATTTTCCTCAATTAATGCAAAGCTAAAAGGGATATGTTAAAATACCATTGGTTAGTACTATTGATTATGGTAAGAACACATTTCTTATTTTTCTTATGTGGGATTCAAGTCATTTTAATAAATTGGTTTCCTAAGTACTTCTAGAGAGATATATATAGATATATAGCTACATCTTTAACTTGTGTAACTCATTGAATAAATTTGCATAGTACTTTCATTATTTGAAAATTTTTATACATTATTAAGTAATTAATTAGCATAATGTATGCATAGACTCTACAAGACTAAGGTTGCAACATACAATAATTATTCATTTAAAAAAAAAATGCACTTGCAATAATTTCTAGTAGACTCCATGTTACTCCTAAAAACCCCTTTGCTATCACCCAAAAAAAAAAAAAAAAACCCTTTTTACCCTTTTCTGTTTGGAATGTATTGCAGCTGGTTGGAGTCAGTAATTTGGACCGTTATATTCAAATACCAAACAAAATAGAAAGAAAGATTATGAAGTATATATTGTAGCAACATGTGAGTATATTTTGCTACAACATGTGATCATCTTCAAATTTTGTGCCAGAAGACTTTCAGAAGAAAATTAAAAAAAAAACATATATACATATACATATACATATATATATATATATATTAGAAATGTAACATTTCATTATTCATTATTTTGGTTAAACAAAATGCATAGAAAGGTGTTTTTTAATTATACAATTGAAATGGAAGATATGATTGCGTATTCAATCCCAACATGTACAATTGTAGATTATGATTTTTGCTTTTTTAGGTCACTCCTTGGGTACGTGACTGAAAGGACAAAATTATTTTCCTTTTGCCAGGATTCTAAGTAATATTAATGGGATTCCTTTTTTTTTTTTTGTGGTATCCAAAAAAGAGATAAAGCGACCCATTAAGTAACATTAATAGTTTTTTTGTACCAAAAAAAGAGATAAAGCGACCCAAATAAAAAATCAACTCTGAAATTGAATCTAAATTATTTGTATTTAACAACTCTATTTAGAACTATAGCTATCTTATTATATATTGGAAATTTGCTTGAAACACAAGCACTAAAGTCAAATATTACACATGCTTTAACATGTTGTTAACCGTACAAACCCCTAGTTTGATTTATTGACTATTTATGTAGAGTCCAAATTGTACCCACCAATTACAACTGTCAATGTCTCTCTCTCTCTCTCTGTCTCTTGTCAAAACTAAATTGCCAATGCAAATAAGGATTTTGAGGCAATTATTTCAGGTCTAATTTTAATTTCTTTTAGTTATTAATCTACATTTATAAGTCTGAGTAGAATATACTTTTTTTTTTTGAAGGGAGCAAGTATTTTTGTATTAATTACGTAAATACATATATACTCTTATAATCATGTATGATGCTAAATAAGACGATTTAATATTGGAGAACCACGTAAATTTATTTTCTCAAGATATGTGGAATAATAACCTTTTCTGAATTTTTTAATAAATATTTTTTTATTGATAAATAAGAAAAAAAAACCTCTACTTTTTTTTTAAAGTTATTGTGTGAGTGACTGATCGACTTGATAATCAATCACCGATTAATTATAAGTGTTTAACTTACCAATCAAGTCACCGATTAATAGTATGTAACTGATTGATCAGTTATCGATCATTTAAAATATTATATATTTACCAAAAAAAATAATTATATATATTTTTTAAAGAAGATAGCTAAAAAAACACTTTTGTTGTAATTTTCAAGGCTACTTTGCTTCTGAAACTTTCACTTGCATGTTTGGCAAAATGAACTAGCTAGTTAGAACCCACTGCTTGACACAGAAGGACATCATAATCCAAATGTCTAAATATATTAGTACTTTTTGTTGTCTCTTTTTGTTAATTAACCAACCAAAGTCACGTATACCTTTGTGGATGCAAAAGCCACTCGTATAAGGTATTTGACAAAAAGTGGTTCGAACTACTTTATCAGTTATAAATAATGTAAAGTTTTCACATACTACACTAACAATAAAAAAATCGTTATAGTGTAAAACTCTCATATGCTGCAGTAAAAACAATTCTAGCCAACCGTTTGCTGCAGTAAAAACAATTCTAACCAACCGTTTTAACCACCTTGTCAAACACTCTAATAGATTTGCACGAGTTATGTATCCGATGTGTAGCATTATTCATCTTTCTGTGTCACCACTTATGCATCTAAACTATATGACTGATTTTGATTGGTTTCACATCTTACCATATATATTAAAATATCCGTTATATGCAGACATAGATTTTTTTTGTAAGAACAATCAAATGAATATTGATCTGGCAAGTTTTAACGTTATTTTTCTGAAAAATAAAAATAATAAAAATAATAATAATAACTAGTACTTCCACTCAACTACATAAATTCCAAATATTGAGGAACTTGCGAAAATAATTTTTTCACAAGAAACAGATGACATGAATGTAGCTCGACAACGGATACAAACTAGGAGCACCCTAAAAGTATCTCTTCAACCATCTCAAAACATCCGCGCACAAAATTAACTCTTTAATTGATATAGTGTCAGATGATCTTCAGCAGAGATCAATATTCCATAATATGAATCTCTCAAACATGATCCTCAAAGGCCATAGGTCCAAGAAAAAATCACACCAAAACAATGTGACAAAACTAAGTAAAAAATAAAGATCATATATTTAGATCTTTACGGAGGAGAGAATTATCAGTGATCCAAATCAAGAAGGACAACTATCTCAAAAAACCTATCTCCGGTAGAAGAGATTGTTAAGGTCTGATTTAAAAATATCCAAATCAAAGGCCCGGTTTCGAGTCCAATTGTACCCATGGATCAAGTTGTGTATCGAACCATATGAGCCCAGTTTTGTTAACAGTCACTCCAGCATTCTATGTGCTCCTTCCAGTCGATCGAGACCTTTGAATCAGCTCTACCCAATCGCATACTTAGTGAAGAGATCTCTTCTTTAACAATAGACGTACCTCAAATTAAGTGAACCAATATAAATCTTTGTGTTATTTGTAGTGACCAAGGAAAACTCATTAATAAAATAAAATATTTCATTGGATTTAATTAATGAATTTACCTTTATAGATCATATTTTTTGTAAAAATTACAATAATGCATAAATGAGAAATATTGATAGGAAATTCCACTATAAACTCGATGCGATGTTGGATATTGCTAAATATAGGTTTTGTGAGCTTAAATGCTTGAAAATTTGTGAATAATATCCATAAACTGAATTTTTATATCATAATTAATTATAGTATTGCGGTATAAACTAATGAATGATTAAGGTATAAATAAAGTAGAAAAGCATATTAAAACTCTACAACAGTGTAAAGGGGGTACGATGCAGTGTAAGTACACTGCTAAAGTAAAAACACAAATATATGAAATGCTATGTTTGAGGTCCAAAGGTGAACCAGAGAATAAGCAGTATATCTTATACTGCTTAAGTATAAATTTTTCACCGGTTTTACCTTAACAGTATAAAAAAAATAATGTATGATAAAAAAATTACACTGTGTAAAATTTGGAGGCCCACCAAGTGAACACCCAAAAGGTGTGGCTTGGGCCACCACATAAGCCAATGTGGCCCAATCACATTAGGCCAACCAACACTCACAATTATGACCAAGGGGGTGACACACCCATTTTGAAAAAAAAAAATCTCTAATGAGATAAGTCGTAATTAAGACTCAAGTAGCAAAATTTTTTCATTCTCTCTCCCCAACAACCCACGGCAGCCATAGCCTCTGCTCTCCAAAAAAATTATCAAGTTCAGTTCTTTACAAAGTCACCTTAACCAAGTTCCAAGAGTCAAAGTTCAAGGGATTTCACAAACTTTTAAGGTAAAAATTCAAACTTTCCTAAGTTTTTCCAGGGTTTTTCTTTGTTTGAGGGGGGATATTTGACAAAAATTCCTTTCCTATAAATCTTGCCTAGGGAAGTTGCAAACAAGCCCTTGGGAGACCTAGGTTCACCAACTTTTTTTTTGGTAAGGTTCAATTTTACAATTCTAAGCTTATGTGATTTTGTTTTGTTTTGATTTGTTTCAAAATGGCATGTAACCATTTAAGCAAGTTTTTGGTGTGGGTTTTCAATTGTATGGTTTGTGATGAGGTTTTGTTGGTAAATTAGGGGTTTAAATGTTAAATTTTTCATTTGGTGTTTGAAATAGGAAATTTTGTAAACTTTGTAGGGTTTTCAAAGAGTTGAGATTTGGCATGAAAAATTGTTAAAGGAGATATAGAATCTGTCCAATTAGTGGTAGGAATGCTGCTTTAAAGCAGATTTTTGTAAAAATTTACCAAAGGACTGAATTGCAAAAATTTACCTAGCCTCGGTAGATTTGAAAAATGCCTAAAAACTCCCCTGTACAGTGGGAATTTTAGAAAAGCTAAAACATAAAAGTTGTAGATCTTGACAAAATTGTTAGAAATCACAGACGGTTTGTCGAAATTCATCGTCGTTTGTGAGATACAAATTTTGCAAATTAAATCAAAGTTAAGAAAAAAAATTTTCAAGGGGCAAAAATGTCATTTTATAAAAGGAATTTGAGTGAGAAACTTTGGAAAGATTTAATCCTTGTGAAAAATGGAGATTAATGGTTTAAAAAGATTATTTTTGGTCCTGGGGGGCAAAATCATCAAAGTTTTCAAAACCAGGGTAAAATTGCAAAGTTTGGTTAGACTTGGTTTTTCATCACAAAACAAGAGACTCGATATCTTGAACATTTGTTTTTACGCTAATAAGCAACATTTTGTGTTGAATTAGTCAAATCGGGTTTAGGAAATTTAAAAGGGCCCATCGAGGCCAAAAACGTCATTTTTTACAAACGGCCTAAACGAATCCCAGAATGCCCAAAATAGGGAAAATGCCTTTAGTAAGGATTTTACCTACTTCGTTAGAAATGGGAAGGCAATGTGAACTAAGAGGAATCAAAGTCTTTGTGATTGGAGTTTCTAAAACTGAATGATAACCCGATTTAGTAATTAACGAACACGTTTTATCGACACATAAAGGAAAAGAGATAATTTGGCTAATAATGATACAATTGGCCAAACCGAACACTAGGCGATTAGCAGAAGGACTTAAAGTCAGCCTACGCTATAGCACACTTAGGTAAGTTTCAACCCCACCTACAGTATGAAAATAGTAGGTTTTCAGGTGTAGTATAATTAAATATAGGTATCTATGTGTATGATACAATTAAAGAAGTGTATATGTCTTGCACTTAGCATGTGAGTATATCGTCATGCATGGTATGATAACCATAATAATTGGACTGGTAAATGAATCACCAGAAAAAAAGAAAAGTATTGCACCAGCTTTCGACGCAAAGGGAGTTCTAAGTTATGTTTTGGTCTCAATGTTACGATGACCCATGTGCACATATGGTACGACACTCAGGCCCTAGTAAGGATTGAAAGATGAAAAGAATAATGAATGACCTAAAAGCAAGCATAAATGGATCATGCATACAAGTAGATTATGCATGTGGGCTATGTTTAGACTTATTAAGCATTAATTCACCTAGTTATTTCATGCTGTAGAAAATTCAGCTAAAAGGTCAGAATAGATTCGCTAATGAGCTGACACTAGTGCATGCATAACGTGTTGATAAAGGGTATGGATACTGCCACTGAAATGTTTCCACTCTTTATGTATATTAAACAAACTTGGAGCTCGTTGTAAAATAAGTATAGTATTGTTCAAGTAAGACGAAACTCCTTTGTGAAATGATATGTTAAGTATATATGTATATAATTATATAAAGAAGGTTTGTATACGCATGTGTGTTTTATTATAAAAAAAAAAATTATATTCCTAAATTTCCATAACTATGTAAGTAAGAAAAGTATTAAGGAACGATCCGAAAGATGACAGGTTGTCATAGTATCTTTGTTTAGCATTTGTGTTTCTCTGATTTGTGTTTATAATTCTTGTTATAATATGCAATTAACATTCATCTGCTTGATTCTCAGTTTTAAAGCCAAATTAAGACCTAATAATAGTGATCAAGGGCCCAATTAATTCAAATTTACTTGTAAATTAAATACTAAAATGATTTAATTTAATTATAGATCTAATGTCTATAGAGATACCGAAGAGATGAAGATGAAGAGAATGAGAAGATATAAGGCAAAAGAGAGCGGTCTAGGGCCATTGATTTTAAGTATACATTAAGCTTGGAAGAGGAAGAAAGAGGTAAATAGCATTTTTTAGAGCAGATAAAAATCAATGACATAAAATTTATGAGAAATTAGTA
This sequence comes from Artocarpus heterophyllus, assembly GCA_025403435.1. Lineage (NCBI taxonomy): Eukaryota > Viridiplantae > Streptophyta > Magnoliopsida > Rosales > Moraceae > Artocarpus > Artocarpus heterophyllus. The sequence goes on from CM046342.1 coordinate 11,946,763, forward strand.
AATAGAAATAAATTTAGACTTATCGGGTTAATCTTGTATCACATCACAATCGAATTTGGTAAAATAATAATTTACCTAGTAAATCGTAGATTTTTCTCATGATAAAATTTAGTAAATCCAAGATTTATCATAATTACTTATATAAAACCCTAATATACATACATTTTCTTATCCATATTTACTAATTTTAAATTTTCAAAATATTAACTAAGGGGCCATTTGGCAAGTTAGTAAGAACTAAAGTTTTAAGTTAAAAAACTATAGCACGTAAAACTTTACACTATAGTAACTTTTGTCTTTTTACTGTAGTTTGAAATTTAAACTAATTTTAGTTAAAATCATTGTAACATGTAAAAACTTTAAATTTAGGGTGTTTAGAAGGGTGGTGGGAGCCGTTGGTTAGAATCACTTTTACTGTAGCATGTGAGAGCTTTATACTGGAGCTGTTTTTTGTTTTTTGTTTTGTTACTGTAGCATTTGAGAGCTTTACACTTTTTATAACTGAAAAAGCACGGTTCCCATCACTCATCCAAATAACCAGTATGTTCACTTTTTTTTAACAGTGCCGCATATGCGAGTTTTATATTGTAACAATTAAAAGTTTTGGTTAAAATTGAGAGTGCCAAACACCCTAAAAAAATTCTATTTATTAACAACTTTAGTAAATATGCTATTTACTATTATAAAGATTCAAAACTAGATTATTAGGTATAAGTTTCTTTTTATTTGTTTTCAATGCCTTGAAAAATATTAGGAGCTTTTGTTTGAAATGCTCAAAAAAACTCATACAGAAGAACAAATTGTGAACAAAAGAAATTAACTGAACCAAAACTTTCTAGTAACTTTTGTTCTTTTTTATGCAGTCAAAAAATTCCATTGTTTACAAGTTTGTTTGTAAAGAAGCGGGGGGAGTACTTAAGAAGCCGGGTTGACCCGTCATTTATCTCCTTTTGTCACTAGAAATAAAGTGAAAAGAGGTAAAAAGAAATCCTTAAGCATACTCAAAGGTAAAAAAAAAAAAAACAAAATAAAATAATAATAACAATAATAAAGGCGGACAAAAATGAAAAAGATTGATTTGGGTTTTTAGGAGGGAAAATAGAACTTGTATCCGCCGAGACTTACTTGAATTTTACTTTACCGAACCCGCCAAAACGTCAGCTTAAATTTAGTAAAGTCTTCGAGTGGGGATAAAAGAGTAATTTCGCAAAGATAACTTCCAGTTTCTCCAGCCCTTTCACTGTTTTGGCTTTTGGGAGGCAACGGTTATGAAAAGGTTATGTTTTCCATGCAACAGCCGAGTGGTTCCCATCATGGCGACCTTCTCCACGCCTGTGCAAATAGTCCCTTTTGGTGTGAATTACGCTTTTACCCCTCACATGATATATGCACAAAAAGGTCATTACACACTGAGTGACATACAAACCATCACATCATATCATCATCATCACCATCAAAATCACGAGTTTACTGGAACTAGGACCATTGATTGTGTAGACCAACCCCAACCCCCCGACCAAAAAACCATTGGGTTAGTTGTGAGATTTGACCCTTTTGGGTTTGGGAAGTTTGATTAAAAAGGTGTTTGACGTAAGGTAGTTTACACCACTAATTTAATTATAAACAATATAAAATTCTCACATGTTATAGTAAAAAAAAGTTATTATAATGTAAAAATCTCACATGTTACAGTAAAAACAGTTCTAACTAATAGTTTTCATCACCATATCAAGCACCATATAAATCATTACATTGAAGTTGTAAACTTGTTGTAACAGGTAAATTTCAAGCACCAAGGGAAAAAAAGGAAGAAAAAGTTAAAAGCTCAGACTCATGATCGTACTACGATCCGACGGCCCTTTTTTTCTCTCTACAGTTAATGTCGGGTAAGTTAATCATGATTAATTAGCTATCTAAGATGAAATCTTGTAATCTATAACCCCATTCCTTCACTCTAATTACTGTTTTCCTTTGCTTAGTTTTGTTACATTGATAAATTGGATTGGTGACCCCACAACACAAAGACCATCAATCAAGCATGCAGCTAGCACCAATTTCATACCTTGATTTACACGCAAGAGAGACCAAATGTGTGTGTGTGTGTGAGAGAGAGAGAGAGAGAGGATTTTTTTTTTCCTACACTTTTTATTTTTTTTACTCAATTAAACCCTTTTACATAATTGCAAAGTAAAAAATAGATTTTGTAGGGCAAGGTTTTGTAACCAAAAATCTGAATGGTCTAACTACATTTGACTTTTTTTTTTCACCTTTACTTTTTTACTATGGTTTTTTGCTTTATTTTTACAAAGAGACTAGCAGCTATGACTTGGAGACAGACTTGACCAGGCCTTAAAATGTGCTTTAGAATGTTCTCTTATTTTTACAATTTCATTAGATAATCACTAGGAGAAGCCGAGAAATCCGGCCATTAATCAGGTTAAGAAATCCATTATTTTTTTAAAAAAATTTTATCATCTAAAATGTTGTTATCATAACTAACACATGGTTCCTGTCCAATAGATATCCTCTATCTGTCAAATTTTCTTGCATTCATTTTCTCTTCTTTAAAGACTTCCGGGTTTAGGATTTTAGTTTTGTCCTTGCAAAACCAGTTTAATAGTTAGTGACCTCCTTCCAAGTAGAAAAACTCTATTACATCATGATTCATTTTCATCATATTCGGTTAAATACAGTTGGACAACAAAATCTATAATCATGTCCCGAGGTCAACCTTTTTTGTGTTGAGAACGTTGTGAAATTTAAAATGGCCAAGATCAGGGGCGGAGCCAAAAAAAATTAGTGAGAGAAAATGAAGATATGACTGAACTAATAAGGTGAGAAGTGAAACTGATTTTAAGAGGACGATAATACAATTTAAAAAAGGCGGAATGCAAGTTTAAGAGGACAAGAAATAATTTTTATAGAATTTTATATACAAAATTATATTAAAAAAAGTTCAAGAAGGCTACTCACCATCGTTTTTATGTGGCTCCACTCCTGTCAAGTTAAATGTCAGAAACAAGCGAGAAAGCCTTTCGACATATTTTTAAAAGGTTTGAATTAAAAAATTGACACGGATTTTTTTTTTAATAATTAAAGAACATACTGTAACAAAATATTTGATCTATCATAGGTTCAGAAGATTTATACGTGAATTGTTATACATGTAAAACGAGAAAAACAAAAATAGAAATGTCAGTTAATTTGACTTTTCTCTAGGTGACAAGCCTTAACACTAGATTTCTATGAAGTAGCAAACAAACATTGATTTGGACCCCAAAAGAAAAAGACATTTGCACTAGGTTGTTGGATTTTGTTATCCTTCACATTCATTCTTCAACAAGTAACATGAATTTAGTTGGATTAGGAAAATCTTGATCAGGGTAATCATGCCGGTGCCCTATTCTTTCATCATCAGCCACCAAGTCCCCATTAAATATATTTTATCATACAAACAATATTATGGATTTTAGGTTGGCTGATTCCACAACCGAAGAACTTTCTGTGGCTATATATGTATAATATATATATATATACATACATACATATATACACACACACACACACACAGAGACACACGTATCTGCATTGCTTTAGCTGGTTCATCTAAACCTCTTAATAATTATACAGCTAAAAAAAAAAAAAACTTTTTATAATAAATCTCTGGGTGCATTCAATATAAATAAGATAGGGAAAAGTCCTCATTTCAAAAAACAAAAAAAGAGAGGAAAAGTCCAATGTGACGTTTCTGACGTATGTATTAATTTGCAAATGTAACAAATCTTTTATTACTATTATCATTATCATTATTATTATTATTATTATCTTAGATTATTTTTACTTTTGCTCCTTAACCTTAGGATTATTTTTATTTTGCTTCATAAACTTTAAAAACTTTTACTTTTTCTCCCAACATTCAAACTAGACTCACTTAATTTCCACTGTTAGAATTTCTATTAAAAACAGAGGGGAAAATAGAAGTATAAATGAGGTCAAGTGTTTTTTTTTTTTTTTTTTTTTTGGTTCATTTGTTTTCATCATAAATTCTATCATAAGTGGCTAAGTGAGATTAATTTCTTTCTTTTTCCATTTTTATGACAGGGATTCTACTCAAAAGTGACCAATTCAAAATCCCAAGAGGAGTGTTAGAGTTATTAAAATTCAAGAAACAAAATAAAAATTACTCATTACAAGTGAGATCGATCCTTTTATTAAAAAAATAATAACTTAAATTTTCAAAAAACCCTAAAACAGAAGAAATTAGTAAATTAATTAACATCATTGTGAAACAGTAGAATGACATAAAAAGTTACTTCGAAATGAATTTCACTTTTTATTTTTGTGATCCGTACTGTTTAGACCTTGGGCCGTCTGACAAACTGATTTTTTTTTTAAACGCCCCTCAATTTTTTTTTTTTTTGAAAGTCCCTCAAAATTCCAATTTCAACATACCACACATAGCACAATCACGTTCAAAACATTTTGAATTAATGTTTGCCCAACATTATTGGGAACCAGCATGCGAATTGTGTATATATAATGATAGAACAAAAACGTAAGAACATTATCAAGCTTGTTTGTTTAAAATAAAAGCAAGCTAGGCATCATAGAAGAAACAAAGAATTACTGCTCATTTATATTAAAAAAATATATATTTCCCACTTGGATATTCCTCTTTACTCTATAAGAGAGAATCAGTAGATTTTGCTTTTTTTTTTTTATTTAACAATTCCATCATACATTCCCCTTTCAATGAACATATGTTTTTAGTTGACTTATCCAAGAATAAAAATGCAGATTCTCACAACTCATGCATTTGATAAGGACTTCTTTTTCCACCAATATTGCTCTGTTTCAATGGTTATCTTCATTGTTGACAAGTTTTAGTGCATTGAAACATATATTTTTCTAAAGAAATTAATGTCTCAAGCGATTTTCAGAAAATATAATATATGTCAAAATACATACAACAATGGGACTTGACAAGACATGAAAGGATTAGAGTTTTATTACTTTGGTATTCCCATTATTTATTTTTCCTATAGACAATAATAGACTATGCTAGAATTTCTCCATTGAATCAAATATATAACAAAATCCAACATACATTTAAATTAGGTATGTGCTTTGAGAAATTTGAACACATAGCTTATAAGTTGACCCCAATTGTCTCCAAATAGTATGTAATCACAATTTGGGTGCACATGGGAGTGAATTTGAGCCCTCAATTGTGCACCAATAACTCATCATTCATCAAATTGCCCACAGGATTTTTTTTTTTCATATATGCCCTTCTACAAATAGTTATCAAACCATATTCTCCACACGTTATAAGTGCTTTGGATTAGATCCATCCCCTTTATATGCAAGTGAGAATTGGATGTAATTTGGATAATGACCATGGAACAAACTTTGTCTATGCCCATGTGCATGGTTGGACACCATGGGGGCACCACTTTTGTACATGCATATCCATATTTTTCTTTTTTGCATTTAAATTTTAATTCTAACGTATTATTAGAATTAAGTTTTTGGAAGGAAAAAAAAGTACGAATAAGTTTTTCACAACACCCACCAAAATTAAATGTTTGCTCTAAGTTTTTTTTTCTTGGGTGATGTGAGAGAGTAACAATGTTTGCCGGTTTGTTTTTGGATTGAATTAAATAATTGAAAGCAACTTGTCACAAAACTTCTTCGTTTACCACAAGGGCATCCATGCAATAATCGAGCAGATGACTAGAATGACATATGATGCCACTTGGATCCAAGGGTCATTCTTTGATAGGCATCCTTGTTAATAACGTATGTTTTCAAACTATTAAATCTTATCAAAATTATATTTTCTACAAAATTAACAGCTGAAAAATAGATACTTAATATTATGTTACTTTTTAAGTACCTAATGGAAAAAATCTCCTATCTTATAAAGCTTTTTTTTAAAGCAAAAATCGTCACATTTGACCTCTAAGTAAGTGTTACATAAGAAAATAGCGGGATTAAGTTATTCTTTTTTTTTTTTTTTTTGCATTCACTAAGTTATCCTTTCTCAGGAGAATTTGACCCCAAAAAAAGTATATCAGTCGTTCTAAAGTTCAAAATTGCATTGCAATAGTTGGTCAACTTGCTTTGTCTTCTTCCTTTCAGTTTTCCCATTTTAGAGATGTTAATTGGAGTATATTGGATTGCGTTTGTTTTAGGGTGGAGTTATTTGTCATTAATATTTGATAGAAGGGATTTGTATGACAATATCTAAAGCCAATCTACATCATTCGGTTCTAATATTGAACGAATAGATTGAGACTTATAGCTATATGCATGCTAAATAAAATCCAAAGGTTTATTATTCTATTATCATATATATATATATATATATTTTTTTTTTTTTGAAATGTGTATATATATTTATATATCTTGATGTAACATGTGAAAACTTAGAACTTATAATGTACTATGCAACTATCTCAAGCTTTATTTTGTACTTTCATGGGACACTTGGATACATCTATAAATCAATAAATAATACCTAAATGTGAATTTATGGTACCTTTAATGGTCACCAAGGTCAAAATTGTCCAATCAAAGTAATCCTAGACCATTTTTGAAGACCCTACAAGAAATTTACATGGGTCCTACAATTATATTAGGATGAGATCGGACAATGTGATGTCACAATACTCAAGTCCTTGTAAAAAGATTCTTAAAAACAAAAACAAGGGAAAAAGAAAAAGGGGGCAAAAAAAAAAAAAAAAAAAAGAGGAGCAGAAGTGAAGAAAGGAGTAGGCCAAATTTGACGGGCTCTAGATGTGGCCCAATAGGAAGCCTGAACCACTTAGGTAGTGGGTCCACTTAATGTGGGACCCAACCCATTACCAAATGTGAAGCTGGAACCGGCAAATGCAAGATCAACGACCTCACACGCATTACGATGCAAAGTCGCATGCGCTCTCACACAGCTCACCGAAACCCAACTGAAGTGCCCTTCCATTTTATTGCATCCCCACTACTCACTCTTTTTTTTCCTAAGCAAAAAAAAAAAAAAAAAAAAAATCAACCCATTTTTTAAAGGAGAATTCCTAGCAAAAATAGCTAATGATAAGATATAATTTGTATATACAAGTATAATTGTAAATATGCAGATTAAATAAGAAGCATATCGAATTAAATAAAAGTATGATAATTTAACACACCTTGATTGAGATACAATTTAAAACTGTGTTTTTACTATATATCTTAGCAAAGAAATCTCTCTTTTTTATTGTCATTTTCTTATTTTTATTAACAAATATTGTGATATGTTAGAAGGGAAAATTTTTTAACCAATCAAGTTTTTTTTTAATTACTTTTTTACTTAAAGAGAATGGATTCCAACTCCAATCCCAACATTAAAAAGCATATATATTGATTTGCCTCTAGGTTTAGTTTACAATTATTGATAAACATTATTATTACACAAATATATACAAAAAACTTTTCAATTTAGTGGACTTATATGTTAAGAAACTTTTCCTCTATAATACATTAATTTGCTCAAATAAAAATCACGTTAAAAACCAAAAAAATGTGCAAGTTTGATTGGTATTATTTGTAACGTTTCTGTGAAGCAATATTATCTAGTAGTATGAGCAGCGTCGTACATCACCACTAGATCCCACATGCATAAAACCTATATATAAGACTTTTTTTTTAATTTAAAGTAAGAGATTTAAATTCCACACCTAAAAATAAAAAAAGTTCACCATCAAATTATGCTTCAATACCATAAATAAAAACTTGTTATTTGTAAATTGCAGTGTGGATGTGTAAAATCATTTTTTCCTACCCTATCAAGAATTCATTTTTTATTTCCTTTTTTTTAGCACTCACTAGTTTTTATTTATTTATTTATTTTTACAAGATAAAATCATGGCTTGCGGAGTGATTGGCGGAAGCTTTGTTTGTGTTTGACATGTCGGATCATCTTTATTCCTTTGTTGTACTTACTTTTGTTCTTATTATTATATTACTTACAAAAAATAAGCATTTAACTGTCTACGTGCATGTACGGCCGCTAAGGTTGGTGACTTGTTGCAACCATTTTAACGAGGGATTTTTAAAAAGGGCCTTGGGGGGGAATTTTTTTTGAAAAATGACCCTTTTTTTTAAACAGTTTTTGACACAAAAAAAAATTTTTTTAGACATCAAAACAGTTTTAGTTTTTTTTTTTCATCATGTTGAGATTCCTTATCCTGCTACAGTCATTTTCCTTATTTTTTTGAAAAAAACTAAGACAGTTTACCTGCATAGAAAAACGTGTTTTTTGATTCTAAAAAAAAAGAGACCATTTACCCAATTAAGATTTTTTTTTGGCCCTTTCCTCAAAATCTTCCCATTTGATTTTAACCAACAATGAAAATTGCATTCCTCTCCCTAACACCCCCTTCTCTCTCCCTCTCTCTCTCTCTCTCTCTCTCTCTCTCTCTCTCTCTCTCTCTCTCTCTCTCTCTCTCTCTCTCTCTCTCTCTCTCTCTCTCTCTCTCTCTCTCTCTCTCTCTCTCTCTCTCTCTCTCTCTCTCTCTCTCTCTCTCTCTCTCTCTCTCTCTCTCTCTCTCTCTCTCTCTCTCTCTCTCTCTCTCTCTCTCTCTCTCTCTCTCTCTCTCTCTCTCTCTCTCTCTCTCTCTCTCTCTCTCTCTCTCTCTCTCTCTCTCTCTCTCTCTCTCTCTCTCACAAAAAGAGTGGACGGGGTTTGTTATCCACAAATTCCAGAATAATCACAACAAATAAATTATGTACCGTTAGAAAAGTTGGTTGTAACTGAGAGTTGAACTCCCTAACACCCCCTTCTCTCTCCCTCTCTCTCTCTCTCTCTCAAAAAGAGTGGTCGGGGTTTGTTATCCACAAATTCTAGAATAAACACAACAAATAAATTATGTACCGTTAAAGAAGTTGGTTGTAACTGAGAGTTGAAATTAAAAACATTAACATGTAAAACTTTATACGGTAATATATTTTTACTTACTTTATATTGTTCAAGTTGGAAGTGAATTAATCAAAAACTCTAAAGCAATTGGATTACTCTTTGAATAAAATAAAATAAAATAAACAAAAGGATTACATTGTTTTCTTTTTCATAATGCAGAAAGGCACTGTTTGTTTTTCATCTAGAACTTTTGCGCATATATACAAATGTGGAGATTTTTTTTAAGGGATCCAATATGTGCTTTCATAATTTAACACGCACACATATTGCCTGCTACAAATATGTAGCCGGTCGCCTAGATTTAACAAATAAACATTTCTGATTGTTCAGTAAAATTTTGTCAGTTTGCTTCCCTCAATATCTTCAATTTGGAGTTTTGTTATGGCATTTTGGGTCTGTTTTCTGGTAATAAATAAAAAAAATTCAATACCCAAGGCCTTACACTCTTATTGTTCTGTCAGATGTGTGTGTGTGGGTTTTTTTTTTACATGCTTTAGCAGATTAAGGGTTTATTGGTTGATTCGAATTAATGATTTAATTTGAGTTAGTGTGATTTAAGTTAAGATTTAAGTTAGTGATTTAAATTGTTATCTGAATTGACGTTTAGATGTGCATTAAAGTTTTAATCTGAGTATAGATAAAATTGAAATTTGTGTTTGAAGATATAGTGATCATAGTTTTTGATTTATCAACAAATCCAATAAAATCTTAATTTTAATGATCCTAAAAAATATACAATATGGATCTTAATTTATTTCTCTCTTCACTATAAACACAATGAAAAAAGAATCATCTCAATTGGATAACAAATGAAGAAGTTATGATTTTTTTCTCAAATATAGGAGAAAGAATTTTATTTTTTACTGTAGCAAAGATATTAAGTATTAAAAATTTAGGGGGTGTCAGAACTCTAAAAACTTGGATTCTTGATACTTAAAGGATTCAGATTTTGGGGGAAACAAACACGTACCTAAAAGATTTTTAATACATAAATTTAAATTTGAGTTTAAAGAATCCAAAGAGTTCTCGAAACAAACGAGCTGTAAATTTCCACAATTATGGAGGTGTAACTTTTTCATCCTCATATTTACTTAAAAAAAGAAAAAGAAAAAGAAAAAGAAAACTCTTTCATCCTCTCGCAAGTGTGACACCAATTGCTATTTGGGCTAGACTTAGTGATTAGTGGGCCTTCAATTGCAAATTCGAGGTTCTCAAAAATTCATAACATTGCTCAAACAATGTAAAAATTATACTCTCACTTTTTCCTTTTTAAATTGTGAACTTAAGAGGATTAACATTTTAAGAGGTCACAGAAATTAAGGGGACACATTCCTTAATTATTTTTTTTTTTTTTATGTTTTTAAATGCTTGTTTTTCAAATTCTATTCAACTTTATTCGTTCAAGAGCTATTTTCATTTAGGTCCTTGTAAAAGAGTTGTTGTTTTATTTTGGTCCCTAATTTTTTTTGAATAATACATTTTGACCCTCGAACTACCAAGCTATTAAGACTTTTCATGATATTAGCATGTGCCATGCACAAGATGGGCAGATGAAATATGAAAATGAAAATCAAATGCCGATTAAACAACAATGAAAAGGAAATTTTGGAGGTTAAATTCCTAAAATCTTAAATCCCATTTTTATGTGAAGAAAAATTCCAAACTTTCTTATGCAACCTCTCTCTCTCTCTGCCTATTAAGGATTTTAAGGTGCACCTATGTCGAATCACAACAATAAATGAAAAAATTAGTAGAAAAATCTCAATACTAAATCATGGCGGTGGCATGTGGGATGTCTTGGTTGTTCTACGATTTGCGATGTTGGTGTGGCTCAACTCCTTTGTTGCACGCTTCATGCGTGGATTCAGATCCAGGTTTTCCATTTTTTATTAGTTGTAGATTTCAGGGGTTAGGTTCTGATTCACTTTTTTTTTTTTTTTTCTTTTTTAAAGCTTTCTTGTTGTCAAAAAGTGGTGTTGGACAAATTGAGGGAAGAACAAGCTAAAGACCTTTTTAGTCGTTAGAGCTGCCAATTCTGTGAACGTTCTAGGTAAATTATACTAGAATTGCTGCAGAAGCTTCATTAACTTTAACAAGGCAGTGAAGAGTTGAAGTCGAAGATAAAAATGTTACATGAGAAATGTTAAAGTGTTTGAGGAAAAAAGTGTATATTCAGCCACCCAAGTCTTTTTTTTTTTTTTTTTTTTGCCCTTTTCAGCCCATCGCATATATCAGATGTAGGTGCTTTTACCGTGACACATTGAAACTTCGGATGTTAAAAATATATTAACTCTGTGACAACCATAATTTCCTTTAAGACAAGGTGGGCTGAAAAATTTTGGATTTGTGTAGGGGTTAATTTGAGAAATACCCACTTGTATGGTATTGTTTTCCAATTTTGCTATTTTTATAAAAAAGTTTGAAATATATTACTTTTAAAGAATGTAGTCCTATATCGTCTGAGAATGATCATAAATAATGGTTCATAAAGTAAGGACACTATCTCCCAATGGCATGAGGCCTTTTGTGGTAAAGACTAATAACTAAAAGCTTAGACTTATAACGGACAGTATCAAACCAAATGGAGGTGCAGGTTGGATCTTAAGTGTTAGAAATTAAAGCAGAATAACACCAATCCTAATGAGTCAAAAATTAAAATAATCTTTTGTTCAATGTCTTGTTCTTAAAAAGGGAGCTAATTAAGGGGAGATCATCACCACCACCATTCTCATTAGCTAGCTGGCTGGGACCATACGGCACCTAAAAAAAAGAAAAGACACTACTATCAACGAATTAATCTATCTATATTGACTTGCTTTGCATTATCATAATGCTCCTTCATAATTTTTTTTTTAAATCCTTGATCAAAGCTTTCATACATTGGTAAAGACATTATGATCTATTTGGTTTTGCACCTAATTAGTTCAATATAAGCCATAAAAGAAAATGCATGTAAACTTCCTCAAAGATTTTAGAAACCAAATCTGCAAGGCTCTATGAGAGCATGTAAAAACAAATTGACAAAGGAAGAAGTACATATAAAAACACACACTTACACACATCTCTCTTAAAAATTCAATATCAAACCAAAAACTTCAATTGAAAGCTTTACCTTCTGTTTAGCATCTTGTTTGGAACCCGTTGGTTCCATTCAACAAACAGAAAGCTCTCTTTAACTATAATAAAGAGAAAAATTGTTATAATATAAAAATTCTTATATACTACAGTTTTTAAACCAACATTTTCAGTTCCAGCGTTTCTCTCAAATGTCTTATTTCATGGTTATAGGTAGAGTTTAATAGTAAATTCACACCCGACTCTATCAAAAAGTATAGTAAAAGTGTAGATTTCAAATTCTTCCTGCCCCAAATTCACAAAAGAAAAAAAAAAAAAGTTATCAGACTCACGACTTGGAAATATATAGCAACGTCCATGTTACTTATCTGTGGAAATAGTGGTAATAATCTACTTCTGTGAACAGATCAAATTTAAACATAATTTACCACTTGGAGTTAATAGATCATTTATCTTAGACCTATCAATCATTTCAGGTTTTGAAAATTAAAAAGGTTAAATCATCATATTTTGTGCTCAAACTTGTGAATGCCCTCTCATATAGTTTCTTCCAAATAGCTAAATGGTATGATTAATTAGAAGAAAAATCTAAAGGAAAGGGGAATTTCATGGAAATGGGCTTTGATGCGACAGTGCCTTTTTTTTTTTTTTTTTGTGATAACCCCACAAGTCACATGGGTTAAAATCTTTGCTTTTCTGTCATAAACAAGATTCTAGCAATGTTGCTTGATCTTTGCTTGCTTTACCAACCAAGAGACACTACAAAAGTCGAAAAATAATGAGGCTCCAAAAAGGGTTAAAGAAATTTGTCATAAAAAAGGCTTTAATAATGATTACTATCCCATATATTGAATCTATTGATATCCAATTTTTCCAATAATTTATTTCTCTCTTTGTACCTGCATGGCTTGCACTTTTTTTTTTTCAAACTTTAACATGATTTCTGAAGGTTAAAAACATTGATAGGGTTGTATAAACTAGGCAAAACTTTTAAGAAAAGTAAGCTTTAAAGATGCTTTCCCACTGTCAATCTATCAATATTACTTTGTTAACATAAAGCCTAATCTTTCCCTTCACCTGTCAATATAATAATATTCTTTTTCCTCCTCATTGTTGTCACTTTATATTTGGAACATTTCGCTTTTAGCCTTGGTTTAGGTGTCCAGTTGAAACCAATTAGTTAGAACCAATATTGATTAGAAACAAAAAAAAAAAGATTTAGAACCACAATTTATGGTTGAAACTTATGTTTGGTAAGTTTGTAAAATGTTAGTTTTAGTTGGTCTGAACTAAAAAAAATGAGCTCAAAAAATTGTTAGAACTAACAACGGGCCAAATAGTAGTTTTTGACTAGAACTGAAAAAAGGTTGAAATCGTAAAAAACAAAAAAAATATTAGAACTATGATTGCCAAAAAAGTTCTAAAAAATTTTCTTGAATAATGGCTTTTGTGTCATGTATTATGATTATATGGCTTTGCTTGGTTACATTCTCTCCCATGTGTAGGTTGAAAGCATTTTCTAACGGGAACAAAAAAAGATACTCACTAGTAAATATATGCCTTTGAGCTGTTAAATCTATAAAAAAAATTTAATTTATTTTAACAATTCAAAACGTATACCATCTTTGGGAGTTTCTATCAAAGAAGTCCTCTAATTTTGAAAATCAGAAGTGGACTAACTAATATATAACTTCTACCCTTGCATTCTGTGGCCTAAACAGGCTATACAACTTCTCTGTGTTTCATACTTAGTTGAAAATCTTGAGAATTGAATTATTGATAAGAAGCACAAGTGACCAAAACGGAGAATTCAAATATACTTATTACATATACATGCTAGCAAAATTTTGTCATAGTAAGAATAAACAAGGTGAAATTATCCTCGTAAAGAGAACAAGGGCAAGAAAACAAAGAAGAAAAATCCAACAAATAAAAGCTTTGTTAAAAGGTTATTTGATCTTTTTAATATTGATTATTATATTATTATTTTATTAGTACGCGGCGCCGCCGTAGAGCTTTGGTTACTGAGACGTGACTGCCGGTTATCAGAGGTGCAAAGATTAAGTGAATATCACCCTCGTTTAGAAAAGGGCATAGTCTGAAAAACGACAATGCAATAAGAAGACAAAAAAGTAAAGACGACAAAGAAATTTGCAAAGGCGATAGTAGAAGCAGACTGCATTGAAAAACGAGAACAACATTTAAAAAAACTACCACAGCATATGGAAGCGATAAGAGAGAAACCCGTATTATTGAACACGATGGGAGAAGATGGTGTTAGTTGCACTTTTTTTTTTAATATATATTTTTTTATGTTTTTAATCATTGTATCACATATAAAATCTATAAATATTATAAATAATTATTAAAATTAAATAATAGAGTTTATGTGTCAAATAGTGAATGGAAAAAAGAGTAAAAGAGATTGAGAAAGAGAGTGCAACTAGCATTCCTTATAGGGGTAAACTCTCTTTAATTATTGCCTGACATGTAGAATCCAGTAATATTATCAATAATTATAAATAATTATTTAAACAGAAAATAAGATAATATAGTCTACATGTCAAGCAGGGAATGAAGGAAGTGTAAAAAAGATTAAAAAAGAGAGCGCAACAAGCATTTCTCATAGGGGAAGAGGAGTGCTAGTTGCACTCTTTTTTACACTCTCTTTAATCACCGCCGATGTGTGAAATCCATTAACATTATAAGTAATTATTTAAAATAAAAACGACATCAACTTGAAAAAAAAAAGCTAGAGTGTTTAGGAAAGTAGTTTAATCCATTAGTTTGGGTTTGAGAACTGTAGCATATGAGAGCTTTACAGTGTAGCATGTAAGAGTTTTACACTGTTTATAATTTAAACCACTTCCAAACTGTAATGACTAGGGAAATTCATTAATAAAATCTAATATTTAATTAGGTTTAATTAATAAATTTACCCTTAAAAATTGTATATAATGTAAGAATTGTGATAATGTATAAATAAGCAGTATTAATTGAAAATTCCCGGTAAACGTGATGCAATGTCAGATATTGTTAATACATATTTTGTGAGTTTAAATACTTAGGAATTTGTAAATAATATCCATAAAATGAATTTTATATCATAATTAATTGTAAAATTATGATATAAACGGATAAGTAGTTAAGGTATAAATAAGATATAGAGTTCACTAAAACCCTAACCCAGTGTAAAAAGAGGGTCCGATGCGGTATAAGTATACTGCTAAGTGATAACGCAGATATAGAAAATGTTATGTTTGGCCTCCAAAAATGCACCAAAGGTAAGTAAAATATTTTATACAGTCTAAGAATATATTTTGCACTAATTTTACTAGGGCAGTATAAGAAAAATACTGTATGGCAAAAAATTACACAGTGTAAATTTTTGGGGCGCACCAAGTGGACACCCATTAGAATTTCATTGGGCCACCATGCCATGAAAGGTGGCCCAATCACATTAAGCCATATAGGTTAACCAAAGGATTACTTGGTAAGTCACCCCATTAGATAAGCATGAAATAAATGTGAGATTAGCCAAAAAATTTTCATTTCTCCTTCCTCAACCCCCACGGCAGCCATTGATGAGCTTTCCCAAAAATTTTTTAACTTCACATCTTTACAAAATTAACCCCAATTAAGTTCAAGAAGCAAAGCTCAAGGAATTTTATCAAGTTTTAAAGTAAAAACCTAAACTTTTTTCAAGGTTTCTTAGGGTTTTTCTTGGGTTAAGGGAGAAATTGATTCAAGATGTTTTGCATGAAAATAATGTCTAGGAAAAGCTGCAAAGAAGCCCTTGGAAGGCTAGATGCACAAAGTTTTCATTTGGGTAAGTTTTATTTTCTTAAACTTAAAGTTTATGTGATTTTGTTTTATTTTTTGTTATTTCAAAAAGTATGTGAGGATTCAAGTAAATTTTTGGTTAAATTCCATAGAAATATGATTTATGACATGTTGGTATTGTGAAAATTTAGGGTTGAATGTGTAAAACGGTAGTTTATGCAAAATAGGTTATTTTTGTAATTTTAATGCTAGTTTCGCAAAAATGAAGATTTGGCATGAAAATGGTTTAAACAAGGGTTGGAACTGCCTTCACAGGGGTAGACATGCTGTTTAAAAATGGATTTTTACAAAAATGACCCAAGGACTAAATTACAAGAAAAAGTTTTCCCTCAACAAATTTGAAAAATGCCCAAAAACACCCTTGTGCAGTGAATTTTAAAAAAGTTAAAACACAAAGTTATAGATCTCGATGAAACTGTTAGGCACTGCGAACAGTTCGTTGAAAATCCCAACTATTTATAAGATATTAATTTTACAAAAATGTGTTAAAATTGAAAAAAAAATTTAAAGCACAAAAATGCCATTTTGCAAAATGATTTTGGGTATGGAATTTTGAGCAAAAATCTTCTTTATGAAAAATAAAAAATTTTGGTTTAAGAAGATTAATTTCAGTCCTGGGGTAAAACCGTCAAAATTTTCAATTAAGGGACAAAATTGTAAAGTTTTAATAACGTGGGGTATAGATGTAAAATAAGAAGATTCGACCCATTACGGTATTATTTTGAAATTAGTACGCAACTATTTCTATTAAAATAGCGAAATCAAGCTCGGGAAATTTAGGAGGGCCACTAAGGGAAAAAAGAATGATTAGAAATATTCCCGCCCTTTGTTAGAGACAATAGGGTAAAGTGAGATAATAATAAGAAAACCAGTAGTTTATGGAGTTGTATAAAGTTATGCAACTCGATTTATGAATTAACGAATGTTTTATATTGAAACATAGAGAAAATAGTGAAATTTGGCTAATAGCTTTGTAATTGGCCAACAGGATCCTAGAAAGTCTAGGAAAGAAGGAACTAAGGTCAAAGTGCACGGAAACCCAAATCAAGTAAATACCCATCCCACCTACAGTATGAAATTGTAGGTATAGAATGTGAAATATATATATGTATACCTGTATGTATATCTGTAACGTCCCGAAATTAATTTAATATTATTGTAATCTAAAATGATGAATTAGTGTGTCATAATTAATGTTTCAACGTTAATTTGATCATTTGGTTAAATTTTGAATTTTTGGTTATATTGTTAATTTAATAAATTCTAATGATTTCTTATTATTTTAAAATGTTGTTTTGAGTTTTAATAATTTCTTATTGTTTTAAAATGTTGTTTTGAGATTTAAAACACAACAGTTTGTAAAATGTTGAAAATATTCCGTTTTACAAAACCGTGGGTGGCACATGATTTTTGTACAGTAAAACCACATACCGTTTCTCTCTATTTATTCTCTTTCCTCTCCCTCTCTTTGGTTCACACTCTCTCTCCTTCTCTCTCTCACCCGTGAGTCTCTCTCACTCTCTTCCTCTCGGTCTCTCTCTTTTCTCTCAATTTTTCCTCAAAGTTTTGAATCAAATCAAGTTCAAGCTTCGGGTTTTGGTGGATTGAAGGCTCGAGAGCTCGATTGAACGACCAAAAACGTGGATTGAAGCTTGAATTCAAGGTTGGTTTTGAAATTTTTAAACTTTTTCAAAATTTTCAATTTTCATGCATTTTTGAAATCTAAGTTTGTTTGGGCTTAGAAAACCCTTGATTTGAGTTAAAAGAACTTGGAACACCTAGAATCTATGCTTGGATTGAAGAAAAATGGATTAGATTCACGATTTTTCATTTTTCCTCCTTTTCTCCCATTTTGGGATTTTTGGGATTTTTGTGTTTAAATCTTGTTTAAATGAGTTCAAAGATGTTCTACTATGTTTTTTTTATCATCTATGAATGTTTTCCATGCCTGAGATTTGAGAAAAACAGGTTAAAATCAAGATTTGAGTTTTGGGAAACCCAAAACCAGTAGCTGAAAATTCTGGGTTTTTCCAGTCCGGCAGGTCAAACTACGTGTTCGACAGGCCAGATTCAAAGGATCGGCATGCCGGACTTATCCATTCGGCAGGCCAAACCTGAAAAATGT
This sequence comes from Artocarpus heterophyllus, assembly GCA_025403435.1. Taxonomy (NCBI): domain Eukaryota; kingdom Viridiplantae; phylum Streptophyta; class Magnoliopsida; order Rosales; family Moraceae; genus Artocarpus; species Artocarpus heterophyllus. The sequence goes on from CM046342.1 coordinate 11,964,762, forward strand.
TCGGTCGACCGGACTTGATTTCTGGCAGGTCGAACTACACAGTTCGGCCGGCCGAAGCAAGACGTTTGGCAGGCCAGCAGAGCATGGAAAATTTTGTGATTTTTCACCCGTTTTCACTGTTTTGAACCCCGATTGAAATTTCAACCTTGTAAAATGATTTTAAAGATACAAATGGCACACTAGGACATCATGAAATGGTTTAGTAATATAGAATGTCTCAAACTAGATATTGATCGACTTAGTATGTATCTAGGATCGTTCGTGGTTCCGCAGAGCTAACGTATAGCGGACCGGGATTACGGTGTAGGGTACCGGCATGAATATCGAGGTAGGACTTCTACCCTATCCTTGGTAACCCAGTTTCGAAATGATTTGGCCTTGAAAAGGGTTTCTATAAAAAAAGTTTTCAACGGTTGATTGAAAATGGAATTTATAGGTTTTATTTTTGTAAACAATGAACTGAGATGAACTTCATAATGAATGATAATGAGAACATCTGGTAAATGGGTTTTGAATAATGTTAGAAATGAATATAAGGGCATGATGCCATATCAGAGATCGGGTCTTGTAGCGATCGACCTTGGGGGCAGGTCCCAAAACCCAGTTGGGCCACTACGGTGGTGATATTCATGTGGTTTGTCTAGAAAAAAGAAAATAATGTACTTCTGGTCGACCGAATAAACTGTTTTGGTAAGAACTGTTTTATTTAAATTTATTTATTTATTCAAGGTTTCTTTTAAATAATTCCCTAAATGATGAGATTTTTCTTTAAATTAAATGGTTTATTAAAATATAGTCCTACTGAGCCTTTCGCTCACATTTTGTTTGTTTTTAAATTTTCCCCTCTAGGTGGATTCCCACTTAGGTTTAGAGAGGACTCAACGGACAGAACTCAGGAGCAGTAGGAGGACTAGTAGATTATTTGTATTATTTGAACAAGGCATGTAATGTTTTTAACTTTCTTTGTGCTTGGACTGTGGTTGTATTATTATATTGTCAGTACTATGTGTGTGCACAAGTTGTGAGTCAGTGGGACCTATATTCACTGTTTTTTATTATTTTATTATTCGCTTAATGATTTTACCTACCTACTGTTTATAAACTCTTTTATAAAATGCTGTTTTGAAACTTTCACATTTTTATATATTTGATTTAACCCCTAAAATTCTTGATTTTAATTAACTTCTCCATTTAATTAATTTGAATAATCCACCACGTCACCTCCCGTACTTCGGGGCGTGACAATATCAAGGTGTATACTTGTGTGCATACTATAATGTGAGTACCTATAAGTATATTGATGTGTACTTGTGAGTATATAAAATAGATACCTGTGTGTATATTATGTTGTATACCTGTGTGTATATTAAAGTATACCTGTGAGTATATAAAGTATGTACCTGTGTATACTATACCGTACAAGAGTATTTATGTTTGATGCATAACATGTGATTATAACATCATACATGGTATGATAACCATAATAATTAGACTGGTAAATATATCACCAGAATTAAGAAGGGTGTCGTACCGACTCCTGATCAAGAGGAGTTTAAGGATATGGTATGGTCTCGGTGTCATGTAGACCTATGTGTGCAAGGGTACGAACACTTGGGCCCTAGTTAAAGATAAGATATGAAAAGAATAAAGAATGTTCATAAGAAAGCATAACCGGATCATGCATTTTATTGAATGTGCATGTGGGCTATATTGGGACTTACTGGGCGTAAGCTCACTAAGTATTTTATGCTGTAGGTATTCTGATAAGAAGGTCAGAATAATTTCATAGTTGAGCTGGCGGAATGATGAGTAATGTGCAGAATGGGTATGGATATCGCCATAATTTTGTTTCCGCTGTAATATATTTTATGTTGTTTTGAAATGTAATGTTTAGCAAACAGTATTGTAAAAGAAAGGTTGTTTTTGTAAATATATGTATATATTTGTATTTCAAAAGTTGCTAAAATCAGTATATGTAAAATATTTATATAAAAAAAATTTTCCTAAGTTTTTGCTCTATACATAAGTAAGAAAAAGGTTTATTATAGCCCGAAAAAGGCGGGTTGTGACACAAACACTCTATCATAGAATTGACGTGTTTAACAACTGACCAAACATAAAACAGAACGAACTGATAAACAGAAACAACGTGAGAAAAATAAAAAAAAATATAAAATATGTTAGGGGAGAAAAACAATAACTTGACAAAATACATGAATTGAAAAGACTGAAAAAAGATTAGAAGAACAAGAACAAGTGGAATGATAATAGGTTTAAAAAACTTTTGCCACATAACAAATTCTCCCCTTTTCTTATTTTTTTCCCCCTCTTTCTCTTTCTTTTTTTGATTGTTCCTTCTTTTTTCTATTTATTTTCTCCCTCAAAACCCTTCTACACTTTATTTTCTTTTATGGTGTGCTTCTTTAAATACATTTTTATTCTCCACTTTGCTTCTATTGAAATATTTTCTTTTAAATGTGTCTTCACTCAATTTTCTTCATGTATAACTTTATCATATCAAAATGATTTAAACATTTTTTTGTTCAACTTTTTTAATGACTATTTTCTCATAAATATTTTTTTAAGGTGTCCCTGTGAAGGGAATTTTTCTTAAATATATCTTATTTAAATATATATAAAACTGTATACAAAATTTAACCCTATATGCGTCGTACGTGACATTTAATGAGTGCTAAAAAATATTATAACTCAAAGGAAATGTATAACTGAATAAATTATAACTCAAAGGAAATGTAAAACTGAATAAAATTATGAATAAACAAGAATCTAACAAACTACACAATTGTAAAACATTTGGGAACAACGATAGTCTGACAGACACCAATTTTAAGATCAACACCAAGTAACAAATTAAAACGACATTTTAAGATCAACGATAGTCTGACAGACGACAACTGCATGCCATTTAAAATTGCAACAAATTAAAAAACGACATTAAATTTTAAAACTACAATAACTTAACAGACTACTTAAATGACAAAGAGATAAAACTGCATACGACGTAAAGACCATAATCAACAGAAAGCTACGATGAGTTGACAAATAGAAAAATAGAAAAAATGACGTACATCACCATACTTAAAAGAGTGTAAAATCCAACCTCTATTTCAGACTCTTTTTCAAATGCTACCTTAATCTTTTGACATGTGTCAATTTCATTTTTTTGACAACCACACTTGATAATAAGTCACTTGGTATTTTGGAGTTTTACTCTCAATTTCTGACGAGCTATTACTTAATTTCTTGTAATATGTTATTTACTATACATTTTGAAATTGTTTGACATTATTTACTAAGTTTTAATCTAAATATATTATTTTACTCTTTCTTCCTGTGTTTAAGCTCAATGTTGTGGGTCAATTTGAGTAAAACCACTTCTATACTATTGTTTTTCAATTTTATTACTTCTATGAGAAAGTTTGAAACATACAACTTCTAATGAATATAAAGACATAATTGATCACATGTTTTCTAAATTAGAATTAGACAAATAATTGTTATTATTTTCAAATATCTAAGGATATTTGGACCCTTTTTCCTAGAAAAAATAACAAGAATAAAAAAAGGTGATAAAACACAACAATAATAAATACGACCTAATTTACTTCGATGTTGCCCACAAAGGGCCAGGCCTAAAATCGTGTTTTGTGGTGCTGTCCTAGGCCTGTCCGCTAGCCCAGGCATAGGCTTTCATTACTACATGGAAGCACTATATGATTTTGGTGCATATGGTTAACATTCTAATGATTTTTATGTAATAATGAAATCATGTTGTTGGCAAATCGTTTGATTCCATCAAATAGCATTCCTTTTCTACTTTACACATAAAATCCAACCAAAAAAATGATGAGAATAAGGCCTATAGAGTGTGATGCCATAACTAGGTTGTATGAAAAGCACCGATAGAAGGATCTTTACTTACCTTTTACTCACTGATATAAAAAGATCCATTGATCTTGAGTAGGATTTCAGTGAAACTCCTCTAAAAATATTAGCTTCGTTAGGTGAGGTTGATGTTACTAGACTACTTCTAATCTACAAGCCCAAACATGCTTCCAAATTAGATTGCCACAGACACTGCGAGTCTTCACTTGGCTTTGGCCGAGGACCATACAGAGGTAGTCCAAACACTATTATAAGAAAATGGTGAACAAATATCCGCTTAGCCAAGACGAAGATGGGGAGATCCCTCCCCATTATGCAGCCTTCGGAGGTAGAATCGACGTGATTAAACAGTTGATTGGCGCGAGAAAGGAGTCAGTTTTGGAAGTATTTCTCTAGGAACAAACTGCATTTATGTGTGATATGCAACCATTTGGAGGCACTCAAAGTGTTGGTTCAATCAGAAGATGCATATGCATACACCCAGCTGCTCAACTTGATAGAGCACGCTGATGGTAGGAATAGCAGCAGGGCGAGACGAGGAAGGGGGATGATTCCCTGACCTCATATCCGCCCCCTAAAACCATCCCCATCCATGCCCCTATTCCCGCTTCATGAGAAGCAGCAGCGGGTTGGGAGATCATCCCGTACCTGTCCCATTCTTCATATCATGTAACTAATCATATTAGAATTACAGCACTTTTCAACCCAAAAAAAAGTGGATATTCGCTATAAATTTTAAGCAAATCAAAGGTTTCAGCTAACAAACCAAATTCTAAACATAAGTAAATCAAAATTTAAATATAAAGCCACAAAATATCTCACCAAAAGCAATAATTTAAAATATATATTTATATAAAAATTATAATATATATATATATACATATATCGGGACAGAGGTAGAGTGGGGAGTATATCCCTTGTCGTCTCCAACTACAATTCAAGTACAAGATTTTGTCTCCATCTCTGTGCCTATCCTCGATTATTGTCCCCCACCTCAGCTGCATCTAGTGTAGGCCCACAGGGCCCCATTCCTACGAGAAATATTCGTTGGATCAAAATCTAATATATATGGACTAATATATTAAATAAATGTGAATTAAAGGCTATCAATAAGGTTGTCTAATTAAAAGTGATCAATTTAAGTTTTGTGCTTTTAATGCATCATTAAGTGTGGGCCTCCTATGTGTAGAGACTAAAAATATAATTACTAATTTTATGATGGGCTAAATTGGTAATTAAGGATAATTGTTAGGGCTTAGCAATTATATAAAGTGGTTGTGGTCCCCAAGTCAGTACGTACATTATTTTTCTGTTACCCATCCACAGAGAGATTACAGAGTATTCTGATAAGGAGGATTTATGTACCAGACTTGAAAGATCCTCAACCAAAAGACTCAAGAATCACATTCTATCAATGGATTCAGGTTAGCTTCCGCATCTTATTAATATTCTTGATGATTTGACATGAACGATCTTGGGTGATGATGGTTTTCATCACAATTTTATTCTAACAAGTGGTATCTAGAGCCACTTCATGTTGAATCATTGAGAATCAATAAATTATCTAGATGTGATTCTCATAAAAAAAATCTCAAATTTAACAATCTATAATTTTTAAAATTGTTAAATTTGAAAACAATTGATTGAAGAAATTTTCTGTTTTGATTGTTTGAACCACATACGGCACATTCGTCAAAAAAAAATCGTTATATATATATATATATTCATATTCACGTTGAATGGTTTGGATTCAGTTTATAAGCAACTTTTTGTTGCTGTTTTGTTTATATGAATTCGGTAAGATATATATATATATATATATTTTTTTTTTCTTTTCTTTTGATGGTTGTATACGGCAGCAAGTGCAATGATGCCTGTACAAGTTTTCTTTTTTATTCTTTAAGGTCGTGCAGCACACGGCTGCTGCAGAAAATAAATAAAAATAAAGGCTTTTATGTTTGCGACAGTAAGTTGCCGAGAAGATGAAAGAAAAGTGGCCTAGGGTTAAATTTTTTTTTTTTGGGTTTTGGCCCAGAAACTCAAAGAGGATACGTAGGCTTAACTGGGCCCGTGACTGGGTTAAGGAGCACTTGCACGGGCTCAGCCCGTGACTAGTAATACACCCAGGGGTGAACCCCTGGGTGAACAGAAATTAAAAAAAAAAAGAAGAGGGAGGATGCCATGGGCCTAGGCCTATAACACAAAGGTGAAAATAAAGAGGACTGGGTTAGGATCCAGGTTGGGTCCTCCGGATCCGGTCTAGCCCGACCCAGTTAAGGTTGACCTTGACTAAATTTTTTTTTTATTTGGGTCATTTTTTGGTGCAATTTTAAATTCAAATATTGGTATTTTATATATATATTTTGAGATGAATTAATTGAAGCAATATGTCACCAAAGTGGCATCTCTTGTGAAAATTAATTTGTTTTGAAATATAAACGGTTGTGTTCATGCAACTTATGTGAATATTGACCGACGCAAAGGAAGGCAATATTTGACAGAATTGCATGTACACTTGTGGTGATAAACACGTGATGATTATTCGGTTTTACATGTAAACAATAAATCGGCCCAAAGGAAGATTTATTGTTTGACATGTTCTTATTGTCAGTGTTTAATTACTACACCAAGATATCACTTACAAGTTAATATTTCTGTCCAAAGACTAAATATTAATGGAGTGCCCGATATCTTGAGATGGGGTTACCTTTATTTGGATTTATTATTGTTATTACGGATTTTTATGTGAGCTTGTTTTAGTTTTGTTTATTTTGTTCTCTGTTTCAGCTACTAGTTCTACCTCTAATATTACTGCCAACATCAATTCAATTCCTATGCTGAATGGTAGCAACTTCAAATCATGGCAAGAGAACCTCCTAATAGTTCTCGGAGTCATGGATCTCGACCTTGCGTTAAGGGTTCCTTCTCCTGCACCTCTTACAGATAAAAGTTCCTTTGATCAAAAGAAGGACATGGAAAGGTGGGAGGAGTCAAATCGCATGTGTATGATGATCATAAAGAAGGCCATTCCAAAGCATTCAGGGGCACTATATCGACCTTGCGTTAAGGGTTCCTTCTCCTGCACCTCTTACATATAAAAGTTCCTCTGATCAAAAGAAGGACATGGAAAGGTGGGAGAAGTCAAATCGCATGTGTATGATGATCATGAAGAAGGCCATTCCAGAAGCATTCAGGGGCACTATATCGAAAATGATAAAGACAGCTAAAGAGTTCCTTGAGGACATTGAGAAGAGATTTGCCAAAAATGAAAAGGCTGAAACAAGTACACTTTTGGCAAACCTCATGTCAATGAGATACAAAGGTAAGGGGAACATTAGGGAGTACATCATGGAGATGTCTCATCTTGCTTCAAAATTAAGAGCACTTAAGCTTGACCTTTCTGAGGACTTGCTAGTGTATTTGGTTCTTATATCTCTTCCTGTACATTTCAGTCAGTTTAAGGTGAGCTACAACTGCCAAAAGGAGACTTGGTCTCTTAATGAGCTCATCTCACATTGTATGCAAGAAGAGGAAAGGTTGAAGCAAGAAAAGACAGAAAGTGCTCACTTGGCTAATACTTCCAAGGACAAAGGGAAGAAAAGGAAGAAGGATAAGGAAGCTGCAGTTACGACACCTCAAAAGAAGCAACAAAAGAGACTGGTTGATCCGGAAGGTACGAGTTGTTTCTTTTGTGGAGCTGCAGGACATAAGAAGAAGCATTGCACCAATTATCATGCTTGGCGTGCTAGAAAAGGTATGCCTCTTAATTTGGTTTGTTCTGAGGTTAATTTAACTTCGGTACCTGAACACACTTGGTGGATGGATTCTGGTGCAACCACTCACATCAGTGTGTCTATGCAGGGATGCCTGAGATGCCGAAAGCCAATTGATGGTGAAAAATACATCTATGTTGACGATGGCAAGAAAGTTAAAGTTGAAGCAATAGAAAAATTTAGATTATTGTTAAAGACTGGATTTTATTTGGATCTTAATGAAACATTTATTGTACCATCTTTTAGACGGAATTTGATTTCTATTTCAGCTTTGGACAAATCTAGTTATTCTTGTTCATTTGGAAATGAAAATTTTAGTTTGTTTCATGATTCAAAATTAGTTGGTTCTGGTTCTTTATCAGGTTACGATAATCTTTATTTACTTGATACAATTGTTTCATTTAATGAATCCTTGCAATTAAGTACACGAGATATAAAGAGAAAATTAACCAATGAGAATTCAGCTCCGTTATGGCACAAGAGATTGGGTCATATCTCCAGAAGGAGAATAGAGAGACTTGTCTCAGATGAAATTCTCAACCCCGTAGACTTTACAGATTTTGATATTTGTGTTAACTGTATTACGGGGAAACAAACTAATAAAAGGAGATTTGAGGCTAACAGGACTTTGGACGTCTTAGAGCTTATACATACAGACATTTGTGGGCCATTCCCTACGGCTTCTTGGAATGGTCAACAATATTTTATAACGTTCATAGACGATTTTTCTAGATATGGCTACATATATCTCATTCATGAAAAGTCACAATCGCTAGATGTGTTCAAAAATTATAAGGCTGAAGTTGAAAATCAACTCAGCAAAAGGATTAAAAGCGTCAGATCTGACTGTGGTGGTGAATACTATGACAGATATGACGGTTTAGGTGAACAACGTCCGGGACCGTTTGCTAAGTTCCTAGAGGAAAGCGGTATCGTCCCACAGTACGCTATGCCGGGTTCGCCCACTATGAATGGTGTTGTTGAAAGACGAAACAGAACGCTTAAGGACATGGTGAGGAGTATGATTTCTCATTCTGCTTTCCCAGAACCACTTTGGGGAGAAGCACTTAAGACTGCAACGTATATCCTTAACAGGGTTCCAACTAAAGCAACTGCCAAAACCCCTTACGAACTTTGGATGGGCAAGAAGCCTAGTATAAAGCATTTGCATGTTTGGGGATGTCCAGCTGAGGCAAGGCCTTATAGGCCTAATGAAAAGAAACTAGACTCAAGGATGGTTGGTTGTTATTTTATTGGATACTCTGAAAGATCCAGAGGATACAAGTTTTATGATCCCACGACCAAATCGATATTTGAGACAGGAAATGCCAGGTTCTTTGAGGATGTCGAGTTTGCGGAGGGAGATATGGTTAGGGACTTTGTCTTTGAAGAGGAATATGTTAATATTTCCACAGCTGTTATTGACATCGATCAGGTTCCTACTCCTGACATCGTTCAAGAAGCAGACCCAAATCAAGACAATGTCAGAGAGCCTCCCATTCTAGAAATTGTTCCAGAAGAACAAACTCAACCACCTCAAGAACCTATGCCATTAAGGAGATCCACTAGAGAAAGGAGAAGTGCGGTGCTAGATGATTACATTGTATTTCTCCAAGAACATGAGTATGACATTGGTATGGTAGAAGATGATCCAATCAACTTCCGTCAAGCCATGGAAAGTTCTAGATCTCAAGAGTGGATTGATGCCATGAATGAAGAGATAAAGTCTATGAAAGACAATGACGTTTGGGATCTTGTCCCATTGCCTGAAGGTGCGAAATCCATTGGTTGCAAATGGATATTTAAGACCAAAAGGGATTCAAAAGGCAATGTGGAGAGGTATAAGGCTCGTCTTGTCGCTACAGGCTTTGCACAGAAAGAAGGCATTGATTATAAAGAAACTTTCTCTCCGGTTTCTTCAAAAGACTCTTTTAGGATTATAATGGCATTAGTGGCACATTTTGATCTTGAGCTTTATTAGATGGATGTTAAGACTGCGTTCCTCAATGGTGACATTGATGAAACAATCTATATGGTGTAACCGGAAAACTTTGTGTCAGGAGATGCAAAGAAGATGGTTTGCAAATTAAAGAAATCTATCTATGGGCTTAAGCAAGCTTCTCATCAATGGTATTACAAATTTTATCAGGTTATCATCTCGTTCGGTTTTGAGATGAATTTGGTTGATGATTGTATATACCACAAGTTCCGTGGGAGTAAGTATATTTTCCTGGTTTTATATGTCGATGACATTTTGCTTGCCAGCAACGATATAGGCTTGTTGCACGAAACCAAGAGATTTCTATCAAAGAAATTTGAGATGAAAGATCTTGGTGACGCCTCTTTTGTGTTGGGTATACAGATACACCAGGATCGCTCTCGGGGTATTTTAGGATTATCACAAAAGGGCTATATCGAAAAGATTCTTAAGAGATATGGCATGCAGGTTTGTAAACCAGGTGATACCCCTGTGGCTAAGGGAGACAAGTTTAGTCTCAATCAGTGCCCTAAGAATGATTTTGAGGTTAAGGAAATGCAGAAGATTCCTTATGCGTCAGTAGTAGGGAGTCTAATGTATGCTCAAGTTTGTACGCGTCCGAATATTGCGTACGTTATAGGGATGTTGGGCAGGTACTTAAGCAATCCTGGAAAGGATCACTGGGTAGCAGCCAAACGGGTCTTGAGGTATTTTCAGAGAACAAAGGATTACATGCTCACGTATCTGAGGTCAGAATAGCTTGAGATCATTAGGTATACTGACTCTGATTTTGCTGGATGCCAAGATAGTATAAAATCTACATCGGGCTATGTCTACCTTATGGCTGGAGGTGCTGTCTCTTGGAAGAGTGCTAAACAGTCTCTTATAGCATCTTCTACAATTGCGGTAGAGTTCATAGCGTGTTATGAGGCGTCCAATCATGGAATATGGTTGCGAAATTTTTTCACGGGACTGCGTATAGTGGACAGTATTCAAAGACCACTCAAGATATTTTGTGACAATAAGTCACCAGTTTTGTATTCCAACAACAACAGGAGCTTGACGAAGTCAAAGCATATAGAGATTAAGTTCCTAGTTGTGAAAGAAAGAGTTCAGAGTGGACAGTTGTCTATAGAGCACATCGGCACAAACTCCATGATTGCGGATCCGCTTACTAAAGGATTGCCACCCAAAATGTTTCATGAGCACACTGCTCGTATGGGTGTCATATCATTTCAGGATATTTAGTTTTAGTGGGAGTTTGTAATTTTAAATGCTCTTATGATAGAGACATTTTTTGTTATTTCAGTATATGGATATTTTGAGGTTATTTTCTATAGAAATAAAGTTTTCAGTTTATTCACAGTCTGATTTTGGTATGGTTTGATCTCACTAAAGTTTTCAGGTGGACTAGTTGAAAATAGGCATGTTAAGATCACATTGCATGAAATTTCCATGCTAAACATCCATGCTTGATCTTGTCATTAGTTGTATTGGTATATGTGATCATTGATGGGTCTAGTTACGACATATGTAATGAAGGTCGCTTTGGTCCTATATTGCTATGGTTAATGGACAAGATTGTTGAGGTGCATAAGGTTTTGATAGCAAAATTCATGAGCTCATAAGGTATAATTCACATGTATAAAGTTTCATATATAGGCCAAGTGGGAGATTGTTGGATCAAAATCCAATATATATGGGCTAATATATTAAATAAATGTGAATTAAAGGCTATCAATAAGGTTGCCCAATTAAAAGTGACCAATTTGGGTTTTGGCTTTTTAATGCATCATTAAGTGCGGGCCTCCTATGTGTAGAGACTAAAAATATAATTACTAATTTTATGATGGGCTAAATTGGTAATTAAGGATAATTGCTAGGGCTTAGCAATTATATAAAGAGGTTGTGGTCCCTAAGTCAGTATGTACATTATTTTTCTGTTACCCATCTACAGAGAGATTACAGAGCATTCTGATAAGGAGGATTTACGTACCAGACTTGGAAGATCCTCAACCAAAAGACTCAAGAATCACATTCTATCAATGGATTCAGGTTAGCTTCCACATCTTATTAATATTCTTGATGATTTGACATGAACGATCTTGGGTGATGATGGTTTTCATCACAATTTTATTCTAACAATATTGTCATCCCTAGCTGATAGAAACACTTGTTCACATTTAGTTGTCATACTAATCCCACTTGAGGTAATTTTCATTTCTCTATATACAACCAAGCATTTTTTTGATTCATTTGTCATTTCTCTTTTGTAAAGTATGACCTAATCCACATCATGTGCTACTGATAAGTGCTCAATATCACATATTTTTATATCATTAGTCCTTGTGTTTTTTTGGTAAACTTTTTAGTTTTCTTGTGTTTTATTTATGTTTTAATGTTTTTTTGGTGTTTTGGGTGCTAAGGAATGTATAGGACCATGATTCCGTAGCTTGACAAAGGTGAAAATAGTCAAAGAACCATAATGTTGGTGCCCTAATGCCATTCTTTTGGCGACCTAGTGCCATACGGTAGAATGTTGATGCCCTAGCACAAGCGGGCAGAGGAATATCCGTACGACAGAGAAAACAAGTGCTCCAACGCCAATTTTTGAAGCTTCTGCACATGTGGATGAGTTTTTACCTAATTTTTAGTCCAAAAAGGCTCCAAACTTTTCCCTTTTCATTCCAACCTTACAAATATGTAACTAAATTACTTTGGGGCACAAGAAGAAGCCCTTTTTAATAAGTTTTTCTTTGTTTAAGAGAGGAGAGATGAGAGAAAAGTTTCGGTGGTGGCTCAAGGAGTATCATCCACGTGGATGACTCTTCAATGATATTATTGTACTTCTTTCTTTCTTTATGTTCTTTTTTCATATTTTTTGTTGAAGATGATTTTAATACTCTAGATATGGCTATGTGATTGATTTTCATAATTGTTTCCAATTTTCCAATTAAAATTGTTTATGTTCTTCTATAATTATTGTTCATCATTATTGTCTTGATTTATTTGAGGTGCACAACTAAATAAGACTTGAGATTAATCTTTTAATCATTAGTAGCAAAATATGATCAATAATTACGAGAGGCTTTTGTATGATTGCGATGTGGAACATACCCAGAATGAATGAACCAAGCTTTTATTTTTGTTGCTTGGGTCAACTACCTTTTTCATCTCAATGCTTTTGTTGTATTGAATCTAGAGAGCTTGTTCTAGGCTATTTGATGAAAATAGATTTAGTAAAAGCTTGTTTTATTAAATGACACAGTAAGGAAAGATAGAGAGAGTAGAGCTCGTTGTTATCTATGATTGGTTGTTTCAATAGAAAATTAGGAATTATTGAGTAACTAATTTAATAATTATTGTCTAGTTGTAACGCCCCGAAATTTATTTAACGTTAATGTAATGTAAATGATGAATTAGTGTGCCATAATTAATGTTTTAACATTAATTAGATTATTTGGTTGGGTTTTGAGTTTTGGTTGTTTTGTTAATTTGATGAATTCAAATGATTTCTTATTTGTTTTAAAATGGTGTTTTGAGTTTTAAAACCCAACAATTTGTAAATTGTTAAAAATACTCCGTTTTACAAAACCGTGGGCGGCACATGGTTTTCGCACAGTAAAACCGCCCACTGATTTTCTCTATTTATTTCCTTCCTCTCTTTCTCTCTCCTCACCCTCACGCATCTCTCTCTCTCTTCCCTCCCATGACTCTCTCTCGGCAGCTCCCTCTCTCTCAATTCTCTCTCAAATTTTTGAATTCCATGTTGAATCCAAGCTTCAGGATAGCAAGGAGGAAGCTCGGGGACGTGATTTAGCAACCGAGATCGCGGATTAAAGCTTCGATTCGAGGTTAGATTCGAAATTTCTAAACTTTTTACAAAATTTCCAATTTTGTGCATTTTTGAAATCTAGGGTTGTTTAAGCTTAGAAAACCGTGGATTTGAGTTAAATGAACTTAGAACAACTAGAATCTAAGCTTCGATTGAAGAAAAACAGATTGGATTCAAGATTTTTCATTTTCTCCTCATTTTCTCATTTTTGGATTTTTGAGGATTTCGAGTTTAAATCTTGTTTAAATGAGTCTAAACATGTTTTAGTACGTTTTTCTATCAAGTATAATTGTTTTTCATGCCTGGGATTTGAGAAAAACAGGTTAGAATCAAGATTTGAATTTTGAGGATCGAGAAACCTGTGGCTGGGATTTCTGGATTTTCCCAGTTCGGTAGGCCAAACTGTGTGTTCGACAGGCCGGAGTGATGATTGGCAGGCTGGTGTTCTTTCGACCGGCAGGCCGAACCTAGGAAATTGTTCGGCCGACCAAACTTTGCTTCCTGCAGGCCGAACTGTGCAGTTCGGCAGGCTGAAGGAGGGCGTCCGGCAGGCCGACCGTGGCATGGAAAATTTTGTGATTTTTACCCGTTTTCATTGTTTTGAACCCTGACTTAAATCCCAACCTTATAGGATGATTTTAAAGGTATAAATGGCACACTAGGACATCATGAAATGGTTTAGTAACATAGAATGTCTCGAACTAGATATTGATCGACTTAGTTTGTATCTAGGATCGTTCGTGGTTCCGTGAAGCTAACGTATAGCGGACCGGGATTACGGTGTGGGGCACCGGCACGAGTATTGAGGTAGAACTTCTATCCTATTTCTTTGGTAGCCTGGTTTTGAAATGATTTAGCTTTGAAAAGGATTTCTATTAAAGTGTTTTCAACGGTGTTTGAAAATGGTTTTATCAGTTATATTTTAATATACCGTGATTATGAAATGAATTTCATAATGAATGTAATTGACAACACTCGGTAATTGGGTTTTGAATGATAATGATAATAAACACATAGGCATGATGCCATATCAGAAATCGGGTCGTGTAGCGATCGACCTTGGGGGCAGGTCCCGAAACCCAGCTGGGCCACTACGGTGGTGATATCATGGTTTGCCTAGGTAAAAGAAAATTGGTGTTTTGATTGAGAGAGTAGACTGTTCTGTGTCAGAACGGTTCTACTCAAATTATTTATTTAAGTTTTCTTTGAGTAACCCCTAATTAATGATATGTTTCTTTGCATTAAATTATTTTATAAAACTTAGTCCTACTGAGCCTTTCGCTCACGTTTTATTGTTTTAAATTCCCCCCTCTAGGTGGTTTCCCATTTAGGTTTGGAGAGGATTCTTCGGACCGAACTCAGGAGCGATAGGAGGATTATTTTATCTTTTGTGTTATTTAATCAAGGCATGTAAGGTTTAACTTTATTTGTACTTGGACTGTAATTGTATTTATGATATTGTCAGAACCATGTGTGTGCATAAGTTGTGGGTTGTGGAACCCATATTCGCGGTTTTTATTTAATTTGCATTATTTGCTTAATATCTATAAATTCTTTTTATAAAAATGTGGTGAAAATCTTCTTATTTATCATTTAATTTGATCCTTCAGCCATTGGTTTTAATTAAATTCTCCTTTAATTAACTTAAATATTCCGCCACGTCACCTCCCGTACTCCGGGGCGTGACACTAGTGGTGAAGAATAATCTTTTAACCGATCATATTATTAATGTTTTGCATTTATTTATTTTCTTGTGTTTTCTTTAATTTAGTAGTTTAGTTAATAAATGAAATCCACCCCTCCAATTTATCTCTAGTTTTGGTGTGTCATAGGTTTTAGGGTTGATAACTGATTAATTAGAATCAATCGTCCGCCGAAATGACTCTTTCTTAAACCAATACTTTATAACAACTATATTTCTAGCCAGGTGTAATTTGATAATCCCTTCAGGCTTAACCATTCTAGCCTTCTCATGGGTCAAGATAGGTTAGCCCATTCTTGCCTATAATTTTCAACTTTTTTTTTTCTTTTTTATCTCCTTAAAATATTTTTCTTAACAAGTTAATAAATACAAGAACATAATTAGACAATACAACCTTAGGAAAGAAAAAAAAAAGTATAATCAATATACTTAAACATAACATGTCTTTAAGATGTTAAAAAGAATTTATATCATATATACATGGCGTCTTATATAGCAAAAGTTGCATGATTGAGCTCTTGTCGGGCCAAGGCCCTCAATCAAGCAAACAAGTTGGTAAACTGCCTTTAGATAAAAAAGACGTTGGCTGCAAGTGGTCTTGGTTATATAAGAGAAAGTAAAGTCAAAAGTCTAGTGGAACTTTAGATCGTTACAAGGGTTGTCTGATGGCTTTGGGCTACAACTAGCAGGAGGGTTTAAATTATGATGAGACATTCGGCCCAGATGTCAAGGTGGCCATTAAATATATAAAACACATTGTCCTAAGGTATTTCTATTGGTTGTTTTGAAAATACGGGGATCCCTATGCTCCTTATGAGTTAATTCTAGCCTATGACTTGATGGCTCACTAAGCCAGTTAAACATTAATTAAAGACTTATAATATGACGCATCATTTTGGCTCATGCTCATTTGTAATATTGTTTTTATAATGATTAGTGAATGGATTTTTAATGTTTGGGGAAGGAAGTTTGGTGAGCTTAAATGAGAAGAATAGTTAGGGTTTTTAGATAGTGTCTGAAATTGTCGACCGCGAATCGAGTATGATTCACAATTGTAGAAGCTTGAAGTTAACCATTAGTTGGCTTAAACAAGAAAGTAGAAAATTTTAATTTTCTAGAAGGGCCACTGCTCTTTTGCCCTGTTGGGACATGTTTCGCATTCAATTCGGTGGGTGTATGGACGTTTACGGATCGAATCCAATAGATTAATCTCAATCCAAAACCAATCCGTGAACTTCGCAATCCAATTCAAAAACCATTGGATTTTGTGGATTCAACGGATTGAGCTTTTAAATTATTAAAAAAGTAGCAATTAAAATTAACATAACATAATTTAATAATATCTAATATAGTACAACCTAATAGAATGCAAGCCTTTATAATAAACTAAATTGTAGCATTGCAAAACATTACAACTAACAAATCTAAATAATCTTTACACATGAGTGAATAATGTTGAAAACACGTCTATTTTATACACGTAAATTCACAAAAATTTGAATGGAAAACTTGTCAAACACATGTCTAGTTATAACAGCAACAACAATCCTAGCTAAATTGATCTTATTATTTAGAGTAAGAAGACCCATAAGCCATTATTGATTTCCAAGTTCCAATAACTATTGTGCAAAAGAAATCACGTCGTATGACTCATCTTTACTGGAACCATACAATGATGACTAAACCATCGTCTGAGGCTCCGTTTTTAGTGAAAGATTAGTGATATTGAAGTGAACTCTTACAATGAGGAAGTCCTATTGTACTCAAGGTGGGGAGATGTTGGGATTCATGGAAATGCATGTAGGAACCGTTTCCTTAAAATCAGGAAACCATTTTTGTTGTCCATCTATTGCATTCAATTCAGTTTCATTGCCATATATATACGGGATGTACATTTAGTTGCTCTTTGATGGACGGAGCACATAAGGGAAGTTTTCTACAGATAAAAGTTTTGGGGTCCCCGGTGCTCTTAATCCAATTTGTGTACACCATCATTCGGGTCAAAGGAAGCACTGGAAGCTCCCAAATGCAGGAACGACAGGCCACAACTGCAGGACGGCAGTGAGCTTCTTGAACTGCTCTACATCAATGGCGGGAGGTACGAAAATTTACGTTTTCGTTGAGTTTTTTGTTTTGTTTTTTTTATGCCTTAAGTTTCTACATATATATTTAGTGTTACAATTGACATCAGAGCCGACAAAATCTCTACCTTGAAGCTTAGAGCAGTATATGGTTTATGGAAAAAAATACTTGTTAAAATTTTTGTGATTGTTGGGTTTTTAATTTGGAGTTTTTAGTGAAAAAAAAGATTAGAAATCATTAAGATATTAGATTTCTAAGTTTTTTGCAATTTGAAACGTCAAAAATGATGTCTGGATGGTAAAAAATGAGCTGGGTCTACAATTAGATAAAAATTCGGGTTAACCAGGTCAAAATGACCTGGTTCAGGGGTTGAAGACGAGCCAATCATTTCTGGCATAAAGGGGCAAGTTTTTCATTGAAAAAATGACAAGTCATTTTACTGAAGCTGAGGCGTGTTTCAATTGAATGAAACGACATGTCGTTTCAGGGCTCAATGCCTAAAACGACATGTCGTTTGGAGAGGTAGAAAATTATTTAAAAAAACTCAAAAAATTAAAAAAATGGTTATTTTTTCTAGAATTTTTATTTCAATAATTTGGGAAAATTTTTCATAAAATTTACAGATTAAAATATTTTATGAAATATTTTCATAATATTGAAATAATTTGTGAAATTTTTATAATATCCATAATTTTGATATTTTTATGAAATTTTCATACTATGGAATAATTTATGAAAAATTCATAATTTTGAATATTCATAAATTTTAGTATTTCTTATGAATATTATGCAATTTAGTGTGGATATAATTTTTTTATATTTATGTGCATATATTGTCATTATGTGTAATTCGTGATTTAACTATGCATATAATATTAAGTTGTATAATTAAGTACATTAAAAATTTTGTATAGTAATGTGCTAGATTATATTTTGAATGTATAATTGTAATTTATGCATAATGAATATCAATACATAAATTATTAGTTTTTTGTTCATATTTATTAATATTGCTTAAAGTTAATGCAATTTATATATGAATAAAATTATAGAATAAAATGTCTAGTGGTCCATATAATTTTATTAATTAGAGTGTAGGCACAACAGCTTTAATTACATAAAATTATATATTAAATGGTTTAGGATCACATTTAGAAAAAGGACATTTATTGTAATTGATCATAATTGATATAATAAATTTTATCCCAGAAGAATTTTTATTATATTTTTATGATTAATTGGGATACAATATCAAATTATATTTTTTAATTTACCAACAGTGATTAAGAAAAGGAACATAATTTGATAGTTTTATCATGAAGGAAAGTGGATCTAATTGAATTAAAATTTTAACCCACGGTAAGTTTTATGTCACTAGATTCATAATTCCAAAGAAGATAAATTCAATAATTTATCATAAAGTTAAATGAATCTAATTGAATTAGAGCTTTAGTCCACATGCAAGTTCTATGTTGCTGAATTCATAATATTAAATCATGATTTACATTGGTAAAACATGATATAAGTTCATTAGTCTCAAAAATTAGGAAATGTGAGCATAAAATCATTGTTGCAGCCTTATGACCTGTGAATTACTCTAACATTAAATAAAATTCCCAAACTTAGAGGGGACAAATATAAAACATTGAAGGGAGAATTCTTCTTCATATTAGGTGGTTAGACATAGATTATGCTATAAGGAAAGACAAACCTATTATTACTAACACTAGCAATACAGATAAAATGAGCTCTTGAAGAATATTAGATCGATGTCATCATTTCGATACGATGATCATAAAGACCAATATTTATGCCAGTGTTGGAGGTTTTGTCAATAAACGTAAAGAATGTCAAGGCATTACTAAAAAGGTGTTGATGAGCACTTTGCACCATCACATAAAACGCTTACCAACGTCCTAATAATAAAATTTACATCCTTAAAATCTCACTGATATTAAATGTGTATGGAAACACATCCTGGGGTCAAGGAACACTATGGCTCAATTAAAGACACTTGAGATTGATATAATTGAATCTTTTCTTGTGCAATTTATATTAATCACTTTTTCACAGTAGTATAACTCTTCTTCAACATCTTACAATACACATAAGGAAAAATGGTCAAGTAATAAATTTATGACCATGTATGCTTAAGAAGAAGGGAGGCTGATAACGGAAATGAGTGAGAGTGCATTATTGATGATACAAGAAAAGAATAAACAAATAATAATTTAATTTCATTTTTGTTATGAATCTAATATGATTAATTATCAATTATAACACTTAGTGGATTGATTTATGTTATACAATCCACATTTCAAATACCTTACAAGGAATGTGAAACTCAAGGATACCAATAGAATGTCAACAAATGTCTATTCAAAAAACAAGTTTTGTTCACATATAAAGGCAATTTGAACATGCACTCAAAAAAAAAATTGAGTAGTGGTCTTATTTAAATTTAGAAAAGACCTTGTAAATTTCTATTTTCTCTAGGAATTTATTTTAGTTTCAAGACTTGTACCTTTGGGATATTTATTAGTTTTCAAATACGTCCTTCAGTTTGTAAGACTGATCTTATAAGAATGGTACATTGTCTAATGGTCTTTTCTATATTAAATTGCAGAATAATTCCACTCGTAAATTATGCATGTTCACACTAGTATAAAACTTTGTGTTATGAATAAAGATTCCTCTATAGAGTGGCATCGACAATTAAGACAAATCTCTCTAAAGAGAATTAAAATATTAGTAAATGATGAAGTACTTAATACTTTAGGTTTTATTGATTATAACACTTGTGTAAACTGTATTAAGCACATAGACTAACAAGTCTAAGAAGGTGCAAAGAGGAACATATTAGAAATCATGCACTCAAATGTGAATTCATATAGTCCAAAACATTTCATCTTTGTCATAAATAGTTACTCATAATACATATGTCTCTACTTGCTTTATAACAAGAACAAAGCATTCGATTTTTAAAATTTCAAAGCTAAGTAGAGAGACAATACGGAAAGTAAATTAAGATCGTGATAACAGACAGAGGTGAAGTATGTTATAGTAGATATAATGAGGATGGACAAGTATTCGATCCATTTGTGAAGTTTCTTCAAGAACATGAGATAATTGCCTAGTACATCATTCCTGATTCTCCAAAACAAAATGGTGTGATAGAAGAAATTGAACTTATTGGATTTGATGTCACTAAATCCTTGTGGATTACAACTCATAAACCGGTCGTATATATATTAAATTGACTTCCAACTAAGGTTGTCCCAATGACACTATTTGAATTATGGAAAGTTTGAAAATCGAGTTTGCAACATATACACATTTAGGATGCTTGTCTAAGTAAGAGTTTGTAACTAACAAGAAAAGAACATAGATCTAAAGACCATTAGTCGGTATTTCATTGGCTATGTCGAAAGGCCTATGGAACATGGATTCTATTGTCCATCTCATAACACTAAGATTATGGAATCAAGAAATATAAAATTTCTTGAGAATTACTTGATCAATGGAAGCGATCTAACACTGAACATTGTTTCTTAAGATAGATCATTTGTTGCTCAATTTTACTACTCAAGTGATTAATTGGTTGTTGTTCATAACACTCTTTAAGTTCAACAAGTGTTGATCAACCAATTATTGAAATTCCATAATTTTGCTGATTATGATCCAATAGATTGAATAGTTCAGTAATGTCTGAAATTATTGAATAAATAGTTAAACAACATGTTCCTCAAGGAAATGTTGATGCAACATTAAGAAGGCCTACTATAATAAAGAAATCAGCAATTCCTAGTGATAATAATGTGTATATATAATAGTAGGGACTATAATATTAGAGCTGAAAGTAATCCTGAAAACGTTTTCACAAACCATAAATTAAATCAAATTTATGATTCAATGTTATAAATGATGAGTTGAATTCTATGGCATTTAACGGAGTCTATGATTTTGTCAAGTTGTCATAAGTTGTAAATTGGTCTTTAAGACAAAGAAAGACTCATTGGACAACATTGAAAGATATAAAGTAAGACTTGATGCCAAGGGATTCACTAAAGAAGAAAGGAATAGATTGTAAGGAGATTTTTCTCCTGTATCTAAGAAAGATTCTTTTCAAATTATTATGACATTAGTTGCACATTTGATTTAGAGTTGTAATAAATGGATGTAAAAATGGATTTTCTCAATGAAGATCTAAGGGAAGAGGCTTACATGAAACAACCATAAAGAATTTCCTTTAGAAATGGTGAGTATTTGGTGTATAAGCTTAAGAAATCCATATATGGATAGAAACAAGTACTCTGATGGTGGTATTTCATAATGATAACTCTTCATTTAGTTTTGTACAGAACATTATGGATTAATGTATATACTAGAAGGTCAGTGGGAGCATAATTTGTTTTCTTATTCTATATATGGATGATATTTTACTTGCAACCTATGATGAAGGTTTGCTACATGAGGTGAAACAATTTCTCGCTGAAAAAAAAAATGATATGTAAGATATAGGTAACATGTCTTATGTCATTGACATAAAAATCTATAGGGACAGATATAAAGGTATTTTAAGTCGGTCACGAGTATCCTATATCAGTAAGGTTTTAGAGAGCATACAGATGAAGGGTTGTTCACTTAGTATAGCTCCCATTTGTGAAGAATGGTAAATTTAATTGAATCAGTGCCCCAAAATGAATTATGTAAGGGAATAAATAAATGAAGAACATTCCATATGCTTCAGTTATGGAAGCTCTATATATGCTCAAGTCCATACAATACATGGCATTGCATTTGATATGGAAATGTCGAGAATACGTTTGAGTAATCCAAGTAATGACCACTTAAAAGCTACAAATAAAGTAAAAAGGTACCTTTAGGGAACCATAGACTACATGCTTACATATAAACGAACTGAAAATTTGGAAGTAATTGGCCACTCTGATTTAGACTTCCCTGGCAATGTTGGATATAATTTGCTGGTGAAGCTGTATGTTAGAGAAGCGAAAGGCAGACCTTGACTTTTGCTTCCACTATAGAGATTAAGTTCGTATTTGTTTTGAGACTATTTTGTATGGTGTCTGGATAAAGAGTTTCATTTATAGGCTTAGAACTATGGATCCGATTTCTAAGCAATTGAGAGTATATTATGATAATTCAGATATAGTTTTATGGCTAAAAATAAAGTAGTGGTCAAATTAAGCACATCGACATTAAGTATTCAACCATAAGAAAACATGTTAGAAGATAAAATAGTAGTCATTAAACATGTTAACACTGAATTGATCAAAGCTAATCTTTAACTTAAGGCAAGTTAACATTCAGATCTAAGGATCATGCATATAGTGTGGGACTTGGTTCCTTTGTGTAATTTTCGTTGTAAGAACAAATTAATGAAACTCTATTTCAGAGTGATATTTTCTCATATTTAGTTTGTATACATTTAGTTATTTATTTGAGAAACATTATTAAGAAGACTTAGAATAAACATAAGGTTTATTTATTAAGTTATATTGGCTGATGTTTAAGGGATATTATACATTGTGATACATTGAAGATAATACTCGTGCTTAAAAGGACCTATCGCGTGATTCATGTATTTTATCTCTTATTATGAAAAATAATTAAATATATAAACCAAGTGAGAGAATGTAGGAACCGTTTTCTTAAAACCTTAAAACCATGATACAGTTTTTGTGGTCCATCTATTGCATTCCATTCAGTTTCATTGCCATATATATACAGGATGCACATTTAGTTGCTCTTTGATGGATGAAGCACATAAGGGAAGTTTTATGCAGATAAAAGTTTTAGGTCCCTGGTGCTCTTAATCCAATTTGCGTGCACCATCATTCGGGTTAAAGGATGCATTGGAAGCTCCCAAACGCAGGAACTACCGACTACAACCGGAGGACGGCGGCGAGCTTCTCAAACAGCTCTACGTCAATGACGGGAGATACGAAAATTTATGTTTTGGTTGAGTTTCTTTTATTTATATGCCATGAGTTTCTTATATTTAGTGCTAACAATGCATTATAAGCCCTGGGACTGACATCACACGGCAATGAACATAATATTTGTCTTTTTCATTCCAAGGAGCATACATGGCTCTCGACGCTCTTGGTAGCGTTTGATTGGCTTTTGGCTGGTCTTTTTCATTCTACTCTCTCATTAGGTGTCTAAGTGGTGGTTTCTTCTAGCCCTGTTTTCTTCCGAGTGTTTTCTTTCTTTTCTTTTGGTTAGCGCCTTATTTCTTAGGTAGGGATTTGGTGCTCCTCCAATGGTGGGATCCATGAAAATAGATCCCTTGGAGATGGTTCTAAATTCATCTTTGGCTACTAATTTCTTGGAGAGATCTCTAGTTGGGAAAACGATTGTGCGTAAACCCATCCTGAAAGCGATGCTGAAATTAATTCCAAGAAGTGTTTGGGGCATGGAGAAGGGTTGGACGATATCGGAAGTGGGGAAGAGGGTTTTTACTTTCCTCTTTTCTAAAATGGAGGATTGTATCGGAATCCTTGCTAGAAGACCATGGAGTTTTGGTGGGGTCACCTAATGCTCAAAGAATGGCCGGCGACCTCTAGCTTTTGGGTCCAAGTTGACGGTTTGTCGGTGTTTTTCGACTCCGAAGTAAACGCTCACAGAGTTGCCAAAAAGATTAGTTTCTCATTGGCAGTGGAAGTCCAGAAAAAAACTCCAAAGAAAGACCTTTAATTAATGTGTTTCCAAGAAAAGGTTTCCATTGATCATCCCCTTTAAGTAGGGTTTTACTAAAAACCTCCGATTGGAGGCTGTCCGAGCTATTGGGCACAAGTAAAATATGAAAAGCTCCTTGTTCATGCCACTGCTGTACCAGAGTTGGCCATGAACAGAAGTCATGTGAGGGTTGGATCCTAATGGTGTGGAGGTACCTTTGTATGGTAGTTGGCTGAAGGTTGAACTGAAAGGGGAAACTTGCTTCTCTCATAGGAGAAGCATTCCGATGCATCCCATTGATACGACGATGAGGAGGTTATAGAGTTTGAAGGTTAGCGACGAGAGAGAAGAGGTTCAGTGGGTGGAGTTCAGGCAACAGCGTAACAAGGACCGAGATATACAGAATCAATGGTTGTCGAGCAGTGTGAGGAGTTGGGTAGCGACAATTGTACAGTACCAAAGGGCGGCACGTCTCTGCAAAGATCAATGCAGGTTTAGAGTAAGAGCGCATCAACATTTGTTTGTGTTTGACGAGGACATAATGGAAGGCTACCCATTTACTGCTGATGAGGCCAAGATTAATGTGTGGAGAGAGATGCCTATTCAGATTTAGGGTCCCACTCTTTCAATCTTTATAATTACCTCACGAAGGGGTTTGTAGGTGTCAAATGCCTCATAGATTCTCATAGGTTGAAGTCATCCTATGAAAGCTGGAAGCTGCGAGGGTGTCCAAAGACCTTAATGAGGCCCAGGAACAAGACTTGGTTCCCATGTACAAGGCCTAGCCCACTTTGTTGCACATGCCATCAAAATTAAATGAAAAAATTGATTTCCCACCGGGCAATACTAAAAGAAAAGGAATGTTTACCATTTTTCCTGAACACCCTCCTAAGGGTCAATGGGTTGAGCCTACTTTTGCCCCACCAAATTTTCTCTTCTGGGGAGATTTTGTTTGAAGTAAAGTCTTCTAATGGAGGATTTTTAAAAATGACCTTTTAGGAAAATTTTTTTTGATAAATGATTTTTTTTGAACAATTTTTGGCAAAAAAAAAATTTTTAGACATCAAAACGGTTCTAGTTTTTTTTTTTTATCTTGTTGAGGTTCTTTATTCTGCTACAGTCATTTTCTTTATTTTTTTTAAAAAAACTGAGACGGTTTACTTGTATAAAAAAATGTGTTTTTTGGTTAAAAAAAAAGAGACCATTTACCCAATTAGAAATTTTTTTTTGCCCTTTCGACAACATCTCGGAAGATTTTGATGAAAGGGACAAAAAAAATTTTGAATTGGGTAAAAGTCCTCTTTTTTTTTTAACAAAAAAGACACGTTTTTTTGTGCAGGTAAACTGTTTCAGTTTTTTAAAAAAAAAAAAAAGAAAAATGACTGTAGCAGAATAAGGAACCTCAACAGAATGAAAAAAAAAAACTGAAACCGTTTTGATGTCTAAAAAACCTTTTTTTTTATGCCAAAAACTGTCCAAAAAAAAAAAATCATTCATCAAAAAAATTTTTCCCAAAAAGTCATTCATCCAAATGCCCCCAAAATCTCCCCTTCTTAATGAGAAAAGCTCATCACCTAAGAGATATGGAGTAAAGGGAAAGAACGATGCATTGGTGTTGAATGCGAGTGACGCTTGTAAGGGGAAGGGTGTGGGAAGTGAACTGGTTCCATTTAGAGCTACTGAACATTGCACTAGTGATGGAGGAGAAAAGGAGACTCACAATGAGCATAATCCTAACACGATATTTTCTGAGCGGTTAGTAATTTGGTTGATGTTAAAGTCTAACTAATGTAGGATTTTGGAAAGGCCCAAGAGGCGGGCCAAAAATATGCCCCTCATCCTCATAAGGGCCATTAGGTGGAATTGTCGAGGGCTTGCAGGACCCTTGGCAAAGCGTTCTCTCCAGACAATGATCAGAGCTCATAACCCAGAAGTAGTCTTTTTGATGGAAACTAAAATTCAAGGTGAGTCTATAGATAAGTTTAAAAGAATGTTGGGATTTGACGGGGCCTGTACTCTACTGGCTGTTGGGATTGCTAGAGGATTATGCTTAATGTGGCATTGAGGGGTTGATGTTAATATAGATTATACATCACAAGATATTATTGTAGCTTAATTTGTGGGTCGTATGAATATAGGCGATTGGAGTGCTATCTTTTGTTAGGCCTTACCTTGTTACTCTAGGAAACAATAATTTTGGGGAGAGCTTCTGTATCGTACTTAGGATTTCCATAATCCTTAGGTCATATTAGGAGATCTTAATGAAGTTTATAGTAATAATTAAATGAGCATAGCGGAAGATTTTCAAAGGATTTCAGGAGGCATAGATTTGGGGTGTTCGAGGGATCTGTTCACTTGGTCTAGAGGAAGAGAGGCCCAAAACCGTCTATGAGAGACTAGATAGAGTGGTAAGCAGCCTTGAATGGACTATTCTTTTCCCTCGGGCTGGTGTTAAAAATTGACCATTTTAAAATCTAATCATGCGCCTATTCTTCTCGATACTTAGCTGGACTCTACTTACTTAAAGACCCTTATTTCTTTCTTGGAGACGTGGTTGTCAGATTGAACTTACAGAACCGTTGTAGCCAATGCTTGGAGCTTGGAAATTAGAGGTACCAGCAGCTACTATTTGGTGGATAAAACGTGGAAAACTAGAGCTATGCGTTAAGGGAATGGAATAAGAAGATCTTTGGTTTTTGTCAAGAAAAGCTGCATTTGTTGGAGGGGAAGCTTATGGAATTTCAAAGCAGGCCGATATCACAAGAATCGCTTGAAGAAGAGGTGACTATATGGATAGAAATTCTGGAAGTTATGGAGAGGCAAGAATAAATATGGAAACAAAAGTCAAGGGAGCTGTTGGATTGGAGTTTGTTGGTGTAATTCCTTCTAAAAACGACAAAGGAAAAGAGAATATGTAATTCTTTCTGCAAACGACAACATTCTTTCTTCTGTATTCTTTTGTAATAAGTCGCAACCGTACACGTGGAGATGCCTCTTGTATTCTGTCCCTTAGATTCGACTGAGACCTTATATAAAGGCTGTATTATCTCTTAGGGTTAGAAGAGAGAAATCAGAGTTGAGTTCCAAGGGGAGTTAGTCGGTTGTAAGCAGAGAGAAAGGGAGAGAAAATTCTAGAGAGCAAAGGTAGAACAGTAGGTTTTCTTGTGTTTGGGTTTTGGGTAATCTGAGAGGGCTAAGATTGTTCTTTCATTGGGAATTTCTCAACAAACACGAGGGATAGTTCTTTAGGGTTTCTCTGAAACTGAGATTAATCTCTGTAAATGAGTGGTGAGGCAGAGGGTGTATTCATATTCTTCTTTCTAGTGATATCGAGCTTCTCGCGGGGTAGCTCAACGAGGACGTAGGACTTTCTTGGTCCTAACCTTGGTAAATCTTGGTGTCTTTGTTTATTATACTGCATGTTCATTATTCTGTTCTTGGTTCCTCCGATCCAACAGTGGTATCAGAGCCAAACAGAGGCAGGTGTTTTTTGAAGATTCAAACAAAGATTCTTGGTTCTTGACGATATTTCCTCTCACCATGGGAACGACAAGGTTCAAGCTTGAAAAATTTAATCGCACTAGAGACTTTGGTCTGTGGAGAAGAAAACTGAAGGCGATCTTAGTCCAGCAGAAGGTTGCTAAGGCTCTGGGAGACCTAAGAGAAGTTTCGGCCTCCGATGAAGAGAAGGCAGAAATGCAGGAGATTGCCTACTCAACCATTATCCTCTACTTTGCAGATAATGTCTTGAGGCAAGTTAATGAGGAAGACACAACAGCTAAGGTATGGCTCAAACTAGAGTCCCTATTCATGACAAAGTCCTTAACAAATAAAATTTATTTGAAGGAAAGTCTTTTTGGGTTCAAGATGGACTCTAATAAAAGTCTTGAACAAAATCTTGATGATTTTAAAAGGATTGTCATAGATCTAGAAAATATTGGAGAAAAGGTTGAGGAAGAAAATCAGGCGGTAATCCTGTTAATATCTCTCCCAGACACGTATAAAGATGTAAAAAATGCTGTTAGATATGGAAGGGATACATTGTCCCCTAAAGTGTTCTTTCTGCTTTAAGGTCCAGAGAGTTGGAATTGAAAAATGAATTAGTTCAGAGAAAGGATTCTCACAGTGATGTAGGGCTATTTGCCAGAGGGCGTCCTCAGAAAAGAGAACAAAATAAGTTAGAGACAAGGCCTGTATCTAGATCAAAGTCTAGAAGTGATCAAAGGAAGTGCTACTACTGCAATATAGTAGGGCATATTAAACGTTTCTGTAAGGAATGGAAGAAGAAGCTGGCTGAAAGAAAGAATACAGATGAAGAGACTACGGTGGCAAACCAGGTTGATGGATATGAGAGCTCATAAATGCTAATAGTAGGAACCATGAAGCAAGAAGATGAGTGGGTGTTAGATTCCGGGTGCACGTTTCATATGTGTCCTAAAAGAAACTGGTTCTTGAACTATAAACCTCTGGATGGTGGGAAGGTTCTCATGGGGAATGATAATTTCTGCACTGGAGAAGGAATTGGGACAGTCTGCTTAAAATTGCAGGATGGAACAAATCATATGTTAAACAATGTTAGATATGTACTTGATATGAGGAGAAACTTAATCTCGTTAGGAACTCTTGATGAAGAAGGATTTTATTACAAGGCTGAGGGTGGAGCTCTCAAGGTACTCAAAGGCTCCTTGGTGGTATTAAAAGGAGTCAAGCAGCATGGGCTCTATGTTCTACAAGGACACACTGTAACTGGCTCAGTGGCAGCGGCTGCAAGCAAAGGAGATGCAGATATATGGCATAAAAGGTTGGGCCATATTAGTGAAAGGGGTCTGCAAGAACTTAGCAAGCAAGGACTCTTGGGGGATAAAAGGATTGGCTCATTAGAATTCTATGAGCAATGCATTCTGAGGAAGCAACACAGACTGAGTTTTTCAAACTCAACGTTCAGAGCTAAAGGCCCATTGGACTATGTCCATGCAGACCTATGGGGTCTAGAAACCACCTTGACTTATGGAGGACACATGTACTTTCTTTCCATAGTAGATGACTATTTTAGGAAAGTTTGGTTGTTCTTGTTAAAAACCAAAGATGAGTGTTTTGAAAAATTCAAACTGTGGAAAGTCTTAGTAGAAAATCAAACCTGCAAGAAAATAAAGGCTTTAAGATCAGATAATGGCATGGAATTTTGCCATGAATTGTTTACACAATTTTGTGCAAAGAAAGGTATCTTAAGACATAGAACTGTAAAGAAAACACCACAACAAAATGGAATAGCTGAACGGATGAATAGGACCTTAATGGAAAGGGTTAGGTGCATGTTATTTGGTTTTGGATTAAATAAGCATTTTTGGGGAGAAGCAGTGAATACAACATGTTATTTAATAAATAGATCTCCATGTAAACCAATAGGTTTAAAGACTCTTGAAGAATTGTAGAGTGAAAAACCTCCTAACCTAAGTCATCTAAAGGTTTTTGGGTGTGCTGCTTATGTACACCAAAAGGAAGGGAAGTTAGAACCTAGATCTATAATGTGTATTTTCTTGGGTTATCCCGAGGGGATTAAAGGGTATAGACTCTGTGTAAGAAGTGGAGCTAAACTTAAAATAATAATAAGTAGGGATGTGATCTTTAATGAAAAATACACGCCCTATTTAAAGGAAGAAAAAGATACTGCTGTTGCTTCGTTTGATGCAGGTGAAGAAGCTAAGTCTACTCAAGAATTACAGTTGGAGGTGGAGAAAATGAAGCCTCCAGGAACAACTCAACAAGAAGAGTTGGAAAATCCTTCAAGAGATATTACAAGCCAAATT
Source organism: Artocarpus heterophyllus (assembly GCA_025403435.1). Lineage (NCBI taxonomy): Eukaryota > Viridiplantae > Streptophyta > Magnoliopsida > Rosales > Moraceae > Artocarpus > Artocarpus heterophyllus. The sequence continues at coordinate 11,994,547 of CM046342.1, forward strand.
GGTGGAACAACAACAGGCCTTGAACAACAACCTACAACTGAATATGATCTAAGAGACTATATGCTAGTAAGGGACCGAGCAAGAAGAGAAGTAAGACCCCCAAACAGGTATGAGGGAGGTAATCTAATTGCATATGCATTAAGCTCTGCTCAAGAAATTGAAAACTTAGAACCTAAGTCTTATGAAGAAGCAATAACTAGTGATAATGCTAAACAATGGAAAATTGCTATGAAGGAAGAAATGGACTCCCTCGTGAAAAATAAAACTTGGGTTTTAGTTAATAATCATAAGAAACAAAACCCTGTAGATTGCAAATGGATCTACAAGGCTAAAGAAGGGTCTGTACCTAATGAACCGGTAAAATATAAAGCTAGGTTAGTGGCTAAAGGTTTTACTCAAATTGAAGGAATTGATTTCACAGAAATTTTTTCACCCGTGATTAAATATAAAACCATTAGAACTATTCTAGCTTTGGTTGTTCAATTTGACTGGGAACTTGAACAAATGGATGTTAAAACTGCCTTCTTGCATGGTAAACTTAATGAAACTATATATATGAAGCAACCTCCAGGATTTGAAGTTAAAGGTGTTGAAAATAAAGTTTGTCTTTTGAAAAGATCTTTATATGGCCTAAAACAATCACCTCGTCAGTGGTATAAAAGGTTTGATAAATATGTTGTTGGCTTGGGATTTAAAAGGAGTGACTATGATTCATGTCTTTATTTTATGAATTCCAATACCGAAAAGACGATATATATTTTGTTATATGTTGATGATATGCTATTAACAAGCAAGAATGCAGGTGTAATAAAAGAAGTTAAGGATTTGCTGTGTGCAGAATTTGAAATGAAGGATTTAGGGGCTGCTAAAAGGATCTTAGGCATTAATATTAAGAGAAATAGAAGAGATGAAGTACTCTGTCTGTCACAAGAACAGTATCTAAGAAAAGTAGTTAAGAAATTTGTGATGGACCAGGCTAAGTCTGTAAAGGTTCCATTAGCAGGGCATTTTATGTTGTCCTCAGCCCAGTCACCTATAACTAAAGAAGACACGATTAAAATGTCTAAAGTTCCTTATTCCAGTGCTATAGGATCTCTACTGTATGCCATGGTCTGCACTAGGCCAGACTTGGCCTATGCAGTGAGTATTTTGAGTAAGTATATGGCCAACCCTGGAGAAGCTTACTGGTTAGCAGTTAAATGGTTATTGAAATATATCAATGGTACCCTAAATTATGGCTTAGTTTATAAAATTAGATCTGACCATGTTACTTTAGATGGTTTTGTAGACTCTGATTTTACAGGTGATAGAGATAAGACAAGGTCTACATCTGCATATGTAATTACAGTAGTTGGAAATTGTGTTAGTTGGAAGTCACAGCTGCAACCTATTGCAGCTTTGTCAAGTATAGAGGCCGAATACATAGCTAGTGTTGAAGGTTTCAAAGAAGTGATATGGCTTCAAGGGTTATTGAAAGAACTAAACATGCTACAAGGAACAACAACAATATTCTCAGATAGTCAGTCTGCAATCCATCTATGGAAAAAACCAGTTTATCATGAGAAGACCAAACATATAGATGTGAGGCACCACTTTATTAGAGAAAAAGTAGAAGAACAAGTGGTGACATTGGAAAAGATTAACACCGTAGAAAATCCTGCAGATATGGCCACCAAGGTTATTCCTACCAGCAAGTTTCAGAAATGTCTGGACTTGCTTGGGATAGGAAAAACTTGAAGACTCAAGACCGAGCAATGACCCCCGCTTGAAGATAAATTTCTTATGTCGTTTTTTGATGGATTTAAGGTGGAGTTTGTTGGTGTAATTCCTTCTAAAAACGACAAAGGAAAAGAGAATATGTAATTCCTTCTGCAAACGACAACATTCTTTCTTTTGTATTCTTTTGTAATAAGCTGCAACCGTACACGTGGAGATGCCTCTTGTATTCTGTCCCTTAGATTCAACTGAGACCTTATATAAAGGCTGTATTATCTCTTAGGGTTAGAAGAGAGAAATCAGAGTTGAGTTCCAAGGGGAGTTAGTTGGTTGTAAGCAGAGAGAAAGGGAGAGAAAATTCTAGAGAGCAAAGGTAGAACAGTAGGTTTTCTTGTGTTTGGGTTTTGGGTAATCTGAGAGGGCTGAGATTGTTCTTTCACTGAGAATTTCTCAACAAACACGAGGGATAGTTCTTTAGGGTTTCTCTAAAATTGAGATTAATCTCTGTAAACGAGTGGTGAGGCAGAGGGTGTATTCATATTCTTCTTTCTAGTGATATCGAGCTTCTCGTTGGGTAGCTCAACGAGGACGTAGGACTTTCTTGGTCCGAACCTCGGTAAATCTTAGTGTCTTTGTTTATTATACTGCATGTTCATTATTCTGTTCTTGGTTCCTTCGATCCAACAGGAGCTATGGCTGAAGAAAGGTGATTTGAATTCTCGTTCCTTTTATACCTCGACAGTTATTAGAAGAAAAAGTAATCATATGGAACATACAAGGAGAGAACCAATGTTGATCCAACGTCGTGTTGAGATGGGCGAGCACTTTATCAAAAAATTTAAACAACCAAAAATTTAAACAACCCGTTACTTCCACCAACCCATCTATTGGAAGTGATTTTGGGGATTTTTTCATGGAGAAGCCTTCGAATATGGATAACGAGCTATTGCGCAGAGTGTCTTCAGAGGTTGAAATCAAGCGTGTGGTTTGGGGAATGAACCTTCTTAAAGCCCCAGGCCCAGACAGAATGATAGGACCTTTCTGTAAGACATATTGGGACATAGTGGGAGCGAGTATTCTAAAGTTTCTTCAGGGTTTTTTCACTTTGGGCAAGTTTGTCAAGAGCCTTAACCAGACTTTTATTTGTTTGGTTCCCAAAAAAGATGAACCGTGCAAGTTTGATCACTTCTGCCCTATTGCTTTATGTAACTTCACCTATAAAGTCCTCCCTAAGATACTTGCAGAAAGAATCTGTAGGACCCTTGATAAGTTGGTGTTCCCTTTCTAGTCTGCTTTTGAGCCAGGACGGTGTAAGAGATTGTGCACTCAGTGAAGAAGTGGAAGAGGAGAATGGGGTTGTTGGTGATTAAGCTGGACATTTCCAAGGCCTATGAGAGGCTAGAGTGGAGTTTTTTTTTTACAAAGGGTACTAAAACATGGTTATGGAATGTGTCACAACTACCTCGTTCTCTATTTTGCTTAATGGGAGTCCTCTTTCGGCTTTCCGAAGTGAGCGTGGGATTCGGCAAGGTGTTCCTATCTCTCCATATCTATTCATTCTTTAAAACGAAGTCCTCCTAAAACTTATTTTGCAAGAATAGGCTGGAGGGAACATCTCTGGGATAAAGGTGGCGAGAAATGCTCACATATCTCCCATCTCATGTTTGCTGATGAGACCTTTTTATTTTGGAAGGCTACGGAAGAGAAGAGCGCGATGTTCATGAGATGTCTTTGGCAGTATGAGCAATGGTCAGGACAAGTGGTCAACCCACAAAAGTCCTCGCTAATTTTTTCTAAGCATTCAAGTGCAAGATTTCGAGACTTGATTAGAAGGCAATTGGGGATGACAGTAATGCGGGGAGACGAGAAATACCTAGGAAGCCCCTTATTATTAATGAAGCATAAAATCAATGATTTCAAGTATGTGAAGGAGAAAGTGATGGCTCGGCTAGAAGGGTGGAAAGCCAAGGTCCTATTATAGGTGGAGCACATTACTCTTGTTAAATCGGTCTTTCGAGTAAGTCCATCGTATGTGATGCCAACCTTCAAACTACTCTCGTCATTTTGAGCAGATCTTCATAGTGTTGTTGGGAAATTTTGGTGGACAGGCTCTTTGGAAAAGAATAGATTCTTCGCTACTATAGGATGGGACAAAATTTGCAGACCCAAGACTTATGGGGCCGTCGGAATCAGGAAATTTTAGGATATCAACCTGGTTATGCTGACTGAGCTCGCTTGCATATGGTGGAAGGAAGTCGAAGCTTATGGTGCGTGGTACTAAAGAGCAAGTATTGTCAAGATAATCATTTTTGGAATGTGGATGGTAAAGGGGGGGATTCTATAGTGTGGAAAGGTATTCTTGCCATTAGGGAGGTCTTCCAGAAGGGATGTGGTCATGTGATTAGGGCTGGGTCAGAGGTGGACGTGCTGAGTTTCCCATGGACTCCTTGGTCCAACAAAGAGTGGAAGGAAGCAACTTCAATCTAACTTAGAATATGGTTGGCATGAAAGTCAACTCACTCTTTAATGCTAACACTAGAATTTGGAATGAATCTTTGCTTTGCAGGTACTTTGATGCAAAGAGGGCGAGTAAGATTCAACAAGTCACTCCATTTCCGCATCCAAGGAAGGATAGAGTGATTTGGTGGGGAAATGCTTCCAGCAAATTCTCTGTTAAAAGCGCCTATGTCACACGGCTTGATGATGAGTCTGAGGTTGACCCGACGTGGAAGCTGCAATGGAACGCAAAGTTGCATGAACGCCTCAAGTTACTCCTTCGAAAGAATGGAAATGAGGCCCTCCCTATTAAGGAAAAAATGTTGCGGATTTCTGACTAGATGGATGGCTTTGGTGTTCTTTGTGGTCAGGATCAAGCGTCGGTTCTACATCTTTTCTCCAAATGCATTTACGCTAAATTTCTCTAGTTTGGCAGTCATTGGTGTATTTGGTTGAGTGATGCTTCTTTCAGCTCGAGATTGGATCTATTTTCTTGGCTGCTCAATCCATCAGTTCATGAAGTTTTGGATCTATCTTCTCGGAAGTAATTTGTGTTGTTCAGTGCGGTGATCCGCGATCAGTTAAGGCTAGAAGAAAAAAGATTCACAATGTTGTTCTTGATTCCCCCAAAGATCTTATGAGACGGGTTCATTGGGTATTTTGTAGAACATAGATGGAGCCAAGCTAGTGGAGATTATGACATTCAACTGTCTATTACAACTCCGGAACCAGATGTTGAAACTTTGAATACTCTCCCGCTGTTGGACGGAGTTTCAGCTAAGTTGACGCGGCTCACAAGGATAATCGGAGCTCCACTAGAATTACTTTCTGCAGACTTGATGCCTCCTTACTTGGCCAACGTACTGATATTATCAAAGTAAGATCAGCCTTGGAAGCAGAGGCAGAGCTCATGGCAATCCAATATGCTACGAGGATAGCTACTTCCAACAAGTGGAAATCCATCCATCCAAAGCAACTATCTTGCAGCAGTCTTTGCTCCATTGAATGTTCTGAGTGGTGATGTTCTTATCTCATTGAGTCTTGTTGTGTTCTTAAAAAAGGTGTTTTTCTTTTGTGTCCATTAAATGGATTCTTAGGACTATCAACAGTTAATGCTAACCGTTGTGTAAGTGGGCTTGGAACGTTGCCTCTTTCAACTCCCTTTCTTTTCGGGAAATAACCCCTGATGTGGTTATTATTTCTTCTGTTTTAGTAAAATTTCTACTTTTTAGCGCTAAAAAAAATCTTATTATTTGTAAGCTCCATTTATACTTTATGGGACACTAGTTATGGGACATTAGTTGAAAAGTACGTACTCCACGCATTCATATTAAGCATGCTAACAAAAAAAGGAATAAAAAATTGAGGAAAAATGAATGTATGAAAATGGGACAAGAATGAAAAAAAAAATGTATAGGAAAAAAGTAGAAGAATAGGAAAGAAAATGGGAGAAAAGAGAGAGCGATAAAAAAGCTGACAAGTAAAAAAATTCTGAAAAGTAATAATAATAAAAAAAAGTTTTGGCGTTTCAAGCAATCAAGAACATTAGCTAAAACCCATTCACTCTTTATATTATTGTTAAATATTTTTTGTTTTTTGTTTCAATGAAATTATGGACTAGGAAATGAAGAAAGAAAGCAAAAACATATAATCTGTATACCTTTTTTCATAAAAAATTATTTATTTGATCCAAGGATGTTAAGATTTTTTTTTCTTTTTTCTTTTTATAAAAGAATAAATTATTTCTTTTTTGAAGTTATTTATCTTTTTATATCTTATATTTTAGATTTATTTAAATATTATACTTTTAGTTTTTTATATCATCGAATGTATAGATTTAATACATAAATTTATATCTCTTTTCGATCAATATTTAATTTTAACCTAAAAATTGTTCAAAATACTCTTAAATTATAAAATAAGAGAGCTTTAAAAGTTGAAAAAACTTCATATTAAGATTTTTTACCTAAAAAAATGTATAAAATACCTGAAAATAGTGTTTTGTATGTTTTTGTTTTTTTTCTTATTTTTTAAAAATTTTAATTTTTTTCCTCTTTTTACTTAAAAAATATTGTGACAAAAGTCTCATCCAACTAACCAATCTTAAGCATATTCCACTTACCCATTAAGAGATGCCAAAAAAATAATATTTTAATTTTATTTTCTCTTTTTCTTAAAAGATATTGTGACAAAGAGATCTCATCGAACTAACCAAACTTAAGCATATTCCACTCATCCATTGAGAGATGCCAAAAAAAAAAAAAAAAAGGAAAAAGATCGTTCTCCCAATTATTTTGACTTAGAGCATAAAAAACTTGGATGTTTGTCAGTTAGAACAAGCTTTTCGGTTTGACAAAAATCTTAGGACTAACTTTTTGATAAAAAAAAAAATAGCCTCAAATTTTTACTATTACAAAAAAGAAGCAAAAGTACTTTGTCTCGTTTGGTTTCATTCTTAAAATTTATAGAAATATTTTTATATATTTTTTGAAATAAAAATTTAAAAAAAAAATTAGTATAATTTTTTTAAAAAATTTATTTTTTAAAATAAAAATATTTTTACTAATTTTAAAAATAATATCAAATAAACATTATGTTTGAAAAACAAATAAAAAAAACACATGCGAAACATCCAATTATTATTCAAACAACGCAACGACCTTAACAGCTGGCCATCCTCCTAGTTTCTTGAACCATATCTTCATCAACTTAAAGAACAAAAACCCCATGAAAGAGGCCAAGCTATGGATTCCTCTGATCACGATTTTGATCATAACAAAGATTTTGGTCACAGAAGCTCGAATCCCCACCACTCTTGAAGGCCCATTCAAGCCTGTCACTCGTGGTTTTGATCCATCCCTTCGCCGAGGCAGCGATGACTTGCCCATGAATCATCCTAGACTCAGAAAAAATGTAACCTCTAATTTCCCAGAACAGATTGCTCTTGCAATTTCTTCGCCAACTTCAATGTGGGTCTCTTGGGTTACTGGTACTTTGTCTTCTAAAAAACTCAAAGCCTTATTTATTTATTTATTATTTGTAGTTTAATTTGGTTAATTTGGTGAAGTGGGTTGGTTTTGATTCGGCTAGGGGATGCGCAGATTGGTTTGAATGTGACACCTCTTGATCCCAAGACGGTTGGCAGTGAAGTGTGGTATGGGAAAAAGAGTGGCAAGTATACTAATGTGCAGAGAGGGATTTCAACTGTTTATAGTCAACTTTATCCCTTCAAAGGGCTCTGGAATTACACCTCTGGCATCATTCACCATGTTAAACTTGATGGTGAGTTTTTTTTTTTTTGATTGATTATTAAATAGCTTGTTTATTCGTTCAACAATTAATGTATAGACTTCAGGTTGACTTGGACATCTTGGTGCTTAGAAAAACTGTTGCATGACATTCTAGGTGCTTAAAGCTTGGATTATTTTTATTTTGTACACCGAATTAGAACACTAATATTAAATTGCCCTGCTTCAAAAAGTGATGGAAATATATTAAAGGGTTGTATTTGCTAGCGGAACAAAGTTGGAAGGTATAAATTACTGTATTTTGAAGCTTGGGGACAGTGAAATTAGTGACATTGTTCGCGGAAAAAAATTAAGATAATCCTTATTGAATGGCTTGTTTATTAGTACTATAATGGACAAAGTTCAGGTTGCCTTGGCGTTTAAATTGAGTTAAGATTAGTATATGATTCACTTGAAGATGTTGACTTGTCAAAACTGTTGAGATTACATGTTAGGTACTAAAAACTGGAGATTCGATTACAGTAATAACTGTTAGATAAGTTTTAAGACTATTTGAAATATAGCAGCCGATCAGTAAAAGAAAAGGTATCTTTTCCAAAGAAGTAAGGACTTGTATTCTCTATTGTAGGTCTTCAACCGGGAACCAAATACTTTTACAAGTGCGGGGACAGCTCTATTCCATCTTTGAGTAAAGAGCATTCCTTTGAAACTTTACCAAAGCCTAGCCCATATGCATATCCTCATCGTATAGCCGTTGTTGGAGATTTGGGTCTTACCAGCAACACCACGACAACCATTGATCATCTGACTCAAAACAATCCTTCAATGATTTTAATGGTTGGGGACTTAAGTTACGCGGATCAGTACCGCACAACAGGGGGGAAAGGAGTCCCGTGCTTCTCATGTGCTTTCCCAGACGCACCTATTCGAGAGACGTATCAACCTCATTGGGATGGGTGGGGAAGGTAACCTTTCTAAAAGTTTTCATCATTCCATGTAGATGGGTAGGCATTACTCTGAACTAAGCTAAGGTGATGTATGATCGTAAATTAACCAACTTGTGTTAAGGATCCTATTTACATTTTTGTTTCATGCATATTCTAGATAGGCCTTTGTATAGATGATTATGTTTTTTTCTTAATTAGCATGGTATCAACTTCATGGCTTAAACGATGTGATAAATTTTTATCTCTTTCAAAGGGTATCCTTTAATTTGGGGCAGTAATTCTATTATTTAGATCTTAACTTGGTTGACTTATGTCGTGACTTTTAATGCTACCTCTAGCTAGTTGATCCAAAAAAGGTTTCCTTTATGTCTTGATTAGCTAGCTTCGATTGCGTGACTTGTAAATGTGATCACCTATTATTGAAATGGCACACTATATCAATATGGATGTCGTGGAATTTCAGGTTCATGGAACCTTTGACTTCAAGAGTTCCTATGATGGTTATTGAAGGCAATCATGAGATTGAACCTCAAGTTGCCGGAATCAATTTCCAGAGCTATCTGACAAGATTTGCAGTACCCTCAGAGGATAGCGGCTCTAACAGTAACTTCTACTACTCTTTCGATACTGGAGGAGTGCATTTTGTCATGTTAGGAGCATATGTTGACTACAATGCTACCGGTACCGTACACATTTCCCTTCTTCCCTTTTTATGATTATTCTGTTGTTGCTAGCGCTATAGCAAGTTGGGATGCTTTTGTAAGAAGTATTATTTTCAACTTTTAGCAGCAGCAGAAGTAGAAAGATTAGTCAAAAGCTAAACAATCTAGGTTTAAGAATAACTATAAGAGTACATTGGTTTCTGAGCGAGGCACTTTTGTGCAGTTTTACCAGACATACTCGTTCTACTGTTCCATATGCAACGTGTCTGTTAGACTTCAAAAGTAATCCCGGACTCACTTTTGACTTTTCTGTTGACTCTCATTTAGGTGCTCAATATGCTTGGCTAAAGAAAGATCTAGCTCGAGTGGACCGTACTGTGACCCCATGGCTCATAGCCGCCTGGCACCCACCTTGGTACAACAGTTATGCTTCTCACTATCAACAATTTGAATGTATGAGGCAGGAAATGGAAGCACTTCTATACAAACACAACGTTGATGTGGTTTTTTCTGGTCATGTAAGTCGAAGCTTATTCTGCTTATCCATGACTTATTTGCTTCCTTCAAAATTTTTCTCACTCAAAATTAGATGGATGGAATTATCTGCTGTTTAATTTTCAGGTGCATGCTTATGAGCGGATGAATAGAGTCTTCAACTACACATTGGATCCTTGCGGGCCAGTTTACATAACTGTTGGAGATGGTGGAAATATTGAAAAGGTTGATGTCGATCATGCAGATGACCCTGGAAAGTGTCCTTCAGGTAACGATGACATACCAGAATTTGGAGGGGTATGTCATTTGAACTTCACTTCTGGTCCTGCTAAAGGCGAGTTTTGTTGGGCCGAACAACCAGAGTGGAGCGCCTTCAGAGAGAGCAGCTTTGGGCACGGAATACTTGAGGTACAATATAAGATGCAAGCCTACTTTGCTGCAAGGACTTTTTTCCTTTTATAAGCTTCATTTGGATAAAACATTTTCCTTTTATGAACCATTCTTTTGCAGTCTGGTGACTTGCAGTCTGCCTAGATTAAAATACAGTTGTTATCGTTCTCTTGAACTCTTTTTATATGCTTGTGCAGGTCGTGAATTCTACATATGCGCTATGGACTTGGCACAGAAATCAAGACATATACAAGAAAGATAGCCTTGGTGATCAGATATACATCGTGCGACAACCCGATTTGTGCTCTAAAGCTTTCAAAGTAATTTCTTAGTTTCATCACGTATAAAAACTGAGGTTTTCCCATTCCATTTTTCTTTTTCATAAATGTTTTCGATTAGGCAATAATTTCTGAAATAAAACAAAGGTAACAAAAGGAGGAACCACAAATGTGCCTTTGAAGATGCCTTATTCTTTAGTTCTGATGCTACAGCTCAATGTATGAAAGAAGTTTTGATGTTTCAAATTTGTTGGGGTAATGCTTTTAGTGGCATCCCAAATTTTCTTCTGAGAAAGTAAAATGGATCATTGGGAAAGAACTAATACACCTGTTGGCATGTCAACTTTTTCTACAAACTTGGTTGCACTGCTAAAAGAAGGGATTTTAAAGTGAACGACTTTTTTTTAAGCCCTTTTTTTAGTAAATAACTCAGCTTTTGTTAAATTAGGAAATTGATCGTTTCAGAAATGGTCAATCAGTGATAGATTGATTTGTGGTTTATCATTAATTAACTTAGTGATCCATTGTTGATTGACTTGGTTGTTTATCATTGAGAGACCGATATCAGTAGTTGATTATTAAAGTCAATCAACAAGTTATCAGTCCATTAGTGATAAACCATTGGTAAATCAGTAATACACTGGTCTGTCAGTGATAAACCATTGGTATAACATGATAGCTAAGAAGTATTGGCCATTATTGTGGAGGTGGCCAAACCAGCCATCCACCTTATTTTCTCCCTAAAAGAATTTGTCATTCACTAACAACCTTTCGTATATACTCGTGCAATTCGAACAGCCTTCAGTCACCAACTCTTCCCCTACATTGTCTGCTGTGAATTATTGCCATTCTTTGGTGAGCCTCCATTCCCTTTACTCTGAATTCATGTTATTCTGTTTCTAGATAGAAAAAAGGCTTCCTAATTTGAGAGCTTGATTTTTTATTTTTATTTTTTTCAGTTGCCCTCTCTTTCCTTGCCATTCTTAATGGTTATTTCTCTCTCAACCTTTTTATGGTAATCTCCTTCACCACCCTTGATGTGTACTTTGCTATTTCAAAATCTTGTTCAGTCCTCAGTAGTCTTTTTTATACTGTTTTTCATTCAAAAATATGCTGGTTTTAACCAATGAGAACATTTTTTCCAGCTTACTTGGGAGGTAGATGTTTCTCTTCATGCCAGGAACATTGCTCTTCTAGGTTAAGGTATTTGACTTGCCTTTCTTTGCCGAAAACCACTGATTAAATCATCGATAATAACCACGACATTTTGACTGATTTTATTAGGGGGTGTTTGGCAGTGGTGGGAACCATTCAGTTCCCACCACAATCTCAGTTATGAATAGTATAAAGTTCTTACATGCTACAGTAACAATAAAAAAATGTGCTACAGTATAAAACTCTCACGTGCTATAGTAAAAGTGGTTCCCACCACCCTTCCAAACACCCTATAAGTATATCCAAAATAACCAACATGGAAAATAATGCTGAAGAAGAGAGAAGGAATCAAACTTGAAATTTTATAGTTTTAGAGTTCATGTCTAATGCGGAAGAGAGCTAGTTTGAGAGGTCGTTTGCTACTAGAGAAGTTATAGATTGTGTTAAAAGAATATACCATCAAATATCCATAAATGCAGGTACAAGAAATTGGTTAAAAATATAAAAAAAATGAAATAAGATAAAATGGAGCAAATTGACATCATTGTTGATTACAAGTAATGAATAAAGAAAAATAAATCATTTATAATATATTCTGCCCGATTGCACATTGGACGAATGGGCCATGTATTCCCCGGTGAGAAGTTTCCGATCGAGACACAACCAATAAAATAAGTCGGTCCTTGGCCACATTTTATATTCCAGATGTGATGTGCTGGATTTTTAGGAGTATTGGATGCTCTTCATGTTAAGATGCCCCTTTCACACGAAATCAACAATAACTTTGAATACAATGAACTCTTGGACAAGGACAACATTGTTTTTCGTGACCCTTGTTTTCTGCTAAATCTTATATTTTATAAGCACAGGTTTCATGAATTATATCAGCCATAAGGTTTGTCCCCATATAGATATAGAGGGACGAAAAGAAAATATTTTAAAAATTAAACCAAGTTTTTTTTTTCTTTTTTTTTTTTTTAAGCTATCTTTGTGTATGTGACTTGTCTTTGTTTCAGGAGCAGGCTCATGTGACCGTTACCGGTGGAATCACCAAAGAGAAATACAAGAAAATACCAAAATTTCGAGCACGCCGGAGCTCAGAAAAGCTTTCTTCCAAGCTGTAGCAGTAGAGTTCCGGACTATGTGTTCCGAATTAAGCGTGTTTTGGCAAGCCAAAATTTGCATGTGGTTGTGTCGTGTTCTTTAATCTTTAACATGTATAAAAGTGAGAAAGTGTACTTGTTGTGTGGTCTCCATATGTGTCCTTTTTCTTTTGCTTTGATGTTGTGTTTTGCTTTTCTTTTTTCCCTTGATTGTCAACATATATAAAAGTAAGAAAGTGCACATAACGTGGGGTCTTGGCGTGTGTCTTCTTTCTTTTGCTTTTATGTGGAGGGGATTTTTACAACAGAGACGATAATTTTGGTTCACTGGTGGAAGCATGATATTTTAAGCTACATATTAGGATTTTAATGTCTGTTTTACGATTATTTATGTTAAAAATTTATAAAACGTGATATAGAATTGCTTCCAGTTGTAGGTGAGACTGTTAAAAACTTAATTTAGTAGCTAGAATAGCTATGCTCTGTCGAATAGAACAAAATTGTCTTAATAATAAAATGATAAAACACAGTCAAGGGAAAAAAATTTACATTGAAGCCATCTTCATGATAGACTCTGAAGCTGCATTTTGTTGATCACAAGAAATAAGGACACATGTATATATGTTGGTGGACCAAAAAAAAAAAAGAAACATATTTAATGTATACGAAAAACAAATAACACCCCAAAAAATGAAAACAACTTCCCTTATGAAAATTAGATTAATATAAAAATTTAAACATGTTATGGTATTAGTAGTACAATAAACGAATGTGAACAATATAACAAAATAACAGAGGCAGTGGAAACATATAAATAAAAAAACTTTAAAAGGCATTTTAATAAATAATAAAAACCACAAAAAAAAAAATTATAGCTGCAGATTACACCAATAAAAGAATAAAGAGATTATTAGAGAGAAGGGAGAAATAAAAAAACATAAACATACAATAACAAACTTGATAACCTACGAAGCTGCACTTCCAAAACAAGGATGTTTGGAAGGGTGGTGTGAACCGTTGGCGAGAACCACTTTTATTGTAGTATGTGAGAGCTTTAAACTGTAGTAATTTTATTATTATTATTACTGTGAGAATTTTATACTGTTTATAACTAAGTTTCTATCACTTAGCCAAACAACCGATAAAGCTCCCTAGCCAAATAGTCTTTGTTTAAACATGATCAACTCCGAAAGCTAAGGATCCTTGGTCATCACAGTTCGTAAACGGTCCTTGATCGTAAGCATGATCAACTCTGAGAAAGGTAATGGTCTGTAAAAGGACATTATTGATTTACCAAAGTCAATATATTTATGATTTAGTCAAGGGCTCAGTCTTTCTTTATTACGCTGTTAGATTAGTCATTTTGGTTTTCCAAAAGTGGGAATTTAATAGAACAAAGTATTAATATCGGTCATTTTTGCACAATTTTCATTAAATTCTTTCGTGAAAATAACAAATAAAGAATAAAGAAAAATTTATGGTGAGATATAAAAAATATCTCACAACGCAATTGAGTTATATTGGTATTAAATTTTATCAATTTACATGTTTTTTTTTAATTTTTTTTATTTCTGTGTAAATATGTGATCTGGTATTAAATTATATACAACGTTATATAAAAACTCTACCATAAATCACTGCGAGCATGAAATGAGAAAGATTGGGTTATTTAGACTACTAGCCCTTACATGTATTTACTTTTTAATGTTTGGTACAAAACATTCACTTTTAGACGTCTTCATACATTGAATTTTTGAAATGTACGGCTTTTGCCTGTGTTAGTGGGCTGTTTTTTTTAGATAAAACATTGCTTCAAAATGAAAATGGGGAGATTTTGATGAAAGGGTAAAAAAAAATTTCTAATTAGGTAAATGGTTTTTTTTTTTTAGAATAAAAAAATAAGCTTTTTTATGAAAGTAAACTGTCCTAGTTTTTTTTAAAAAAAATAAAGAAAATGACTGTAGCAGGATAAGGAACCTCAACAGGATTAAAAAAAAAACTGGAACCGTTTTGATGTCTAAAAAGCATTTTTTTGGTGCCAAAAATTGTCCAAAAAAAAATAGACCATTTACCAAAAAAAAATTTTCCCATAAGGTTATTTTTAAAAATCCCTCAAATGATGACTTATTAAAATTGAAAGAAAAACAAAAGGGTAAAAAGACAAAAAAATATATCTAAAATAAAATTAAAAAAAATCATGTCACCCATTCGACATTTATTTGTCTTTTTAATATAGTTTTTTTTTTTTATTTTTTTATAGATATGCTCATTTATTAAAACTAATTCATTTTAACGAGGGATCTGCATACTACATTTTCTCTTAAAACATACAGTGCTAATATAATTCAAAAATCTTAGGATAACAAGATGTCCAAAATTAAACGTTAATTGAGAGAACATGTATTTTTTTTGGAGGTTATTTATATGAACGATGGAGAATTTTTATTAGATTTGAATTAATAGCAAAAAAGAGAAAACATTAAATTAAAATAAAATGTAGCACATATGATTAATACTTGATACATAAAATTTTTTTAAAAAAACTAATTTGCTAATAAAAACCCATCTTCTTCTTCCATCTTGCCTTCTTCACCATATCCACTGTCGCACCCAACTCCCACGAGATTCGTGAACCCATCTCCACCGTAAATGTGAACCCAACCGTGAACCCCGAAATCCAAGTCTCCAATGGCATATGCGATCTTGGCATCGACCTCTTCACTAACTCGCTCGACAGCCATCTGCTATGTTCAAGCCGGAGCTCTTTCTCTCGCCAAATTTCGACTCCGAATCATACATGTAGGAGATCTTGAAATAGATTATTAATAGATCAACAACCCATATGCCCAAAATAATCAAATCCAATTGTCGATTTAATGTCGGAATTGAATACCGAAAGTGTAAACAACAAAATAATTTATAATGAAAATGAAATTGAAAGAGAGAGAGAGAGAGAGAGAGAGAGAGAGAGGATCTATGTGAGGCTTTGGTTTTGAATGGAGGAGGCGGAGTTGTCGACGGTGGCATGGGGAGGTGGCAGAGCTTTAGATGATGACGATGCGGGGAGAGAAAGAACTGCTGACGACGGCGACATGCGGAGGGATTTGTCGTCTTGGAGATCGCGCCACCAGAGGATTGGTTCGCGCTGCTGCTGGGGATATGGGTAGGTTCAGAGTTCAGGTGTGCCGGCACATTGCCGTCCGAAAGGTGGTTCTTTTCTCTATCGTCGTCATCTTGGAGGCTAGACAATAACTATGGAAGATATCTTGAGTCAGTAATCTTTTCTAGGATTCATACGAGTTAAGGAAAAGGAAAAAGGAAGAGAGAGAAGTATAGTTAGATAATTTGATCTTATTTTTACAAATGTGAATTTATCGTTTTAACATCGTTTGATCCAACAGTTCTTATTGCGTTCTCTGCCAGTCCACCATAATTTTTTCCTTCGAAAATACATATGAGGATAGGATCATAATGGGACATAAATCATAACACATCTGGCACTTGCCCAACGACTGGCTCTACCAACCTTGACCAGACACTCTATTCCCAGACACCACCCACTTGACTTGCGTTGAAAATGGAACATGGGACTTAGATTATTGAAAAATCATTTCTATTCGAATGGAGAACTTCGCTACTCATAAAACCATAGGCCCTAGTCTAGTATTGTAGACGTTGTATCTATAATCAAGGATAAAATGTGTTAATCCAGATTAATATATTCTTTTTAATAAATTTGAGCCCTCAAATCATCGTTATTTAGATTTGTTTAACTTCAAAGCAAACTTGTTAGACTAATTACAGAAAACAATCAACAAATTGGAACTAAATGAAATAAAATAATTTTTAAAAAAGTAAAAGATATCACATACGTAGATTTATAGGGGGGCGTTTGGTATGCAGTAATCCTGAGATGGGAATGAGAATCTGTAAAATTTCCATGTTTGGTATACAGTAATCTAAATTTTGGATTCCTAGGAAACTAATTTCTGTGGGATTCAGATTACCTCATTTTGGGGTAATATGAAGCCCACCCACAAGGTGATATTCATATTCCTAGAAATCTCAAAACTATAGAAATCTCATCTTTGTTTCCATGACGATGATGATAATAATTATATTATTATTAAATTATTATAATAATAATATTATTATAAATTAATATTTCTATGCAATATAAATATAAAAATTATATTCATATAAAATAATAATTCGATAATAATGATAATAATAGCATTAACAATAATAATAAACATATATAATATATTACATATACAATATCTAAATATAATATATATAAATACTATAATAATAAAATAAAATAATGTTGTACTATTATTATAAATTAATATTAATATATGATATACATATAAATATTATATCAATATAAAATTATAATTTAATAATAAGAATAATAAAAACATAATAATATAACATCATATGAATAGTATAATATTAATATTAATATGCATATCAATATCAATATTAAACTATATAAATACTATTATAATAATTATAAATATAAAATATAGCTAAATATGTTTAATATTTTCTATAACAATATGTTTATTTAATGTTAATATTAATATAAATATTAATATATTATTAAGAATTGTATTTTTATTATTATTTATATTCATATCAATATATTTTATATTATATACAACATTTTAATATTAATATATTGTTAAATAATAATTCTATGATTATTATAAATTAATATTTTTATATAAGATAAAGAAAGTATTATATTAATATAAAATAATAATTATTTAATAATAATGATAATAATAACATTAATATTCATAGTAATATTAATGTTAAATTATATATAATATTATTTTATTATTTATATTTATATTATTATTATTTAATATTAGTTCTAATATATTATATTGATACATTTAATGGTAATACAATAAATTATTTTGTCAATTATACAAGATTCCTATGTATAACCAAACACAGTAATATATTATTCCTAGAAATCTAATAGAAGATTCTTATGTGCAACCAAACGTAATAATCTTAGTTCCTGGAAATCATATTCCATACAATCATTTTCCCGGGAATATGATTCCTACTGATTACTGTAAACCAAACGCCTTAATAGTGATTCACTCTATAAAGAGAGTTATGTCCACTGTTATTCACTATGTGTGAATTCAGAGTACAGATTACAAGGGTGAAGATAAGAAGAAAATTTGACAGAGTTTCTATATGCTGTCTTTTTCATGTGTACATTTTTAAGATGACGTCTCCTTATATAGAGGAAAAAGAAGAGTTGTGGCTTCCAACTAATTGGCGGAGTGGAGTGATTGTACTAGAGGTAACCGTAATAGTGGGCCACGAGTCGATCTACGATAGGCCGCAAGAATCGTGCTCTTCCCACATCTCAGTTGGTGGCTGGACATGCTTATACTTGTCGGTTCATACGAATTGATTCCATTGAATGAACATTTTGGAAACAAACTTGGGCACAAACCTTCAATAGCAAAATGTTATCCAAATAATGCATATCAATTTCATATGGGATCGAACCGATCGACCCGACTGAAGCCTTAGTTCAGTTTACATGTATGAAATACTTCTCACATCGAATAGCCGAGTCGCTCGGTTCTATTTGAATCGCTCTAATTGCAACAATAAACAATCATTTTGAGCCTTTAGACAATTTGGGTCTAATCAAATTATACCCCAACAGTTAGCCCCCCACTCCTTAGTCGATTTAATCGACTATAGGAGTGATCAGATTTCAAGCTTCAGTTCGATGATGCATCATCTTGATCGAAATTTTATGTTGACACTAGAATTATCACCTTTCCTTGGGAAATTGCGATACTCAACTACCCAAAACACTTGTCACAATGTGATGGGAGGGCTCCAAAATATCCCTGTAGCGCTGACGTATGCACCTGATTCAAAAGGACATCACCTCGATTTGAGCGGGAACTCGAAAAGACGCAAAATTTTAGCCCTCGAATAAACTTTTCCTAAATCAATTTCGGCCCTTGATCAAACTTCTTCAGACAATATATAATGCCCATTCTCTCTCTTCCCATTTTACTTCATCTCTTTCAAACCCAAGGTGATTTTCCTCTGTTTTCTTGGGCTTTCTAATGATTTTCAGGCAAGATTCATTTCTTCTCTATTGATTTTCTTGCAATTTTCTTTCCATAAGTTTGTTTCTCTTCTGATTTTGAACATTTTTTCTCTTATGATTTTGAACATTTTGGTGCCATTTCCAACTCTTTTTCGAAGAAAATCCACGATTTCTTGTTTGTTTGGCTCTTAAGGGTTTAGAACCTCTCTAGGAACTCTTGAGATTCTTCAAATTTTAGGAACTTTCAGCCTTTAGATCTTCAAAACCTTAGATCTCCTTCTAAGAATTAGTTTTTACAAAGATGTCAAAGGCTATCAATGTTACTTCAAGTTCGAGCAGTGGTGAAAATCCGTGGCCCAATAGTGACGATAAAGAGATCAACGAATGGATTAAATAACAATTTAGAGTTGAATGGAACTCCAGAACTAGCAGCACTTGGACCAGCAGAGAGGCAGCGAATCTAGCAGAAAAGAGAAATAGGCCTACAGGGCCTTCGACTGTAGTTGAGCAAATCAAAACGCTCAAAAAAAGAAATATGTCTCCCTAACAAAAAAAATTTCATTCTTTTCAAAAAATCCAGAGTCGATTCTAACCAAGGGGACTTGTTAATGATCAGGTCAAAGTATGGAATTCCTTCTTCAATTGATATCTGACTTCCCTATCTATAGGAGCGAGCTGACATCCAGAACGACAACTGGTTCTGCGTATGTACAAAGTGGTTCGAACTTGGACTTTGATTGTTCATCCCAGAATTCATGCTAGAAATTGTTAATCATTATGATATCTCTATGACTCAACTTATGCCAAATGGGATGTGGTTGTTGATCGCCCTAATGGTACTAATCTAAGAAGCTGGCATTGATTTCGATATTCACGACTTCCTTTGGTGTTACTATCTAAAGCTGAATAATAAGAACAGAGGGCGTTTCTATTTTGTTTATCGGCAATCGAAGCAACTCATCTCTGATTTTGTTAATGCGGATAGACATTGGGAAGAGAAATATTTCTTCATGTTATAAACCACAACTCAGTCAAGTTGACCACTCAATTTCCTTTTCCTTTCATGTTTGGCCATATTGGTCAGTATCGACACTTCATATTTATTTCAGGCAGTAATTCCAACTAATCCTTACCATCATCTTTTTACAAATTACAAGCTAAACGATCCAACCCCCATTGGAGAAAGGCTTCGCGAGAGGCTCGAAGCTCTACTTGCTTCGAAAGGACAGACCTAGACTAAAATCTCCCACTCCGATCAACTCAAAAAGTCATCCATTTGGAAAAGGTTCAGAGAAATCCCAACAGGTATTCCTATTTGCTTTCCAAAACGAGCCGATTGGGTCTTTGTTTGCCACAGTGCACTTCAACGGCTATGCAGTCTGTCAAAATTCATTACTCTTTTCTCTGACAAAGACGCTCTTCTCATAGATGCTGCGCTATCATCAATGAAGATCACATTACCTTCACTCGACGATGCTAGGAAAAGGAAGGCTATCACGGAGCTATAACAAAGAAGAAAAAGAAGGGTGATGTTGGCAAGCCTTCTATCCAAGAGGAATCGACCCCCCCAGTCGATACTTCTGATTTCCCTCCACCTTTTCCATTCGACATTTAGCCCCTAGTGTCGAAGAAAAGGAAGGGGGTAAAGTCGTCTGCTACAGTCGAAGACATCGAAGCCAGGGTTATTGATAAAACCCTCAACGTCCCAGAGAATGTTAGCATCCTACAGGACAAGGAGGCAACTTTAAGAGCGATGAAGAGTTTTAACTTCTTGTTGGACGAAGACATTTTCGATGGGAAGTTGTTTCCTAGTTATATAATGAATCGGCTGCGGTCATGGGACAAGTAAGGTATGAAATCTTATTGGCTATATTTGCTTCATTTGATTCATACTAAACCTTTCCATTATACAGGCCCTTCAGCTTTACAACATCTTCATGAACAAAGCTGCTTACAAGTATGAGCAATTGATTTTTAAAATAAGGGAGCTTGAAGAAAAGCTTGGAAAGGTCGAGTCTGAGAGGGATGACAAGAAGAGGGAATTAGACGATGCCATTGATGCTTTGATGAGATCAAATGAAAAGGTCCTTAACTTGAGCAGTAGCCTTCGTCTAGAAGAGGAGAAGGTCTCCAATTTAGCTAGAGTGATGGAGGCAAAGGACTAAGATATCAAAGATATCAAGGAGCAACTGCTTGACATCCATAGCAATTCCTCCCTCGCAATAAGGCTTGAGACGTTAAAGGAGTTCATGTCGGGTAAACTTAGTAGCCTGGCCATTAAGAAAGAAATCGTAGAGCTTGAGGAGCTGATGTCTCATGAAGAGTCTGATATTGAGGAAGTTGATGTGAGCGAGGCAATTCGCAAGGATGTCAGGAATGAATCATTAGCTCCCCCCTAAAGATTCGAAGCATCTATGGCAAGTGAACAAGTTGTCAAGCTCCCATCTGTTCATGCCAAAGGGGAAAATGATCAAATTGCATAGGGAGAAGCTGCCTAGATTGTTGTAATTTGTTTTGAACTATTTGAACAATTTGTATTGAACGGAACTGGTCATCATTCTTTTGTTAATATTGATCCCCCCTCGAAGTTTAATTCTTCAAGAATAACTGAGCTTCAAATTCGTCAAACTTTAACATTAATAGGAATTGAACAATAATTTTTTACTATTTAAATCGAGCTTAAGAGAATTTGGAATAAAATTTAAACCAGTAAGATGGTTTAGCAGGCCAAAATTTTATAGTATAAGCCAAATAATATTAATTCAAAAGTGAGATCAAATATTGACAAGTTGACTCCACTGGTCACTAAACATGATGTTAACAAATCAACTAAGCAATCAACGAGTTGATAAAAAGCCATGAAAATGGCGAACCATGAAGATGGCAATATATGATCGAGTTTGAGACAGTCGATCATGCCATGAAATTGACGGTTTAGGATTGAGCCTATGGTAAAACGGAGCCATGAGTATGGCGATGTTAGATCAAACTCAGGACGAGTTTATTGAATTAAGAGTCTGAATTGAGCCACGATGATGGTGATGTAAGGTCAAACTCGGGGCGAGTTGATCAAGTCATGAGTTTTCGACTGAGCCATGATGATGGCGACGTAAAATCAAACTCGAGGCAAGTTGATCGAGTCCATGATGGCAGAACTTGGGAAAAATGGAGTTTGAAATAATAATGCAGCTGCACTTGTTTATAATTCATGAGCTGTCTACATACCCATGTGCAAGGATTAAGCCGAATATAGTTCAATTACATTAAATCGAATAGAAAAATGTAAAACTTGAAAAGAACAAAGTTAAAGGTAAGTTAAACATAGTACTTCCACAAGTGGTGGGCATTCCAACTTATGCTTATGATCAAACCGTCAAGTTTTTCCAACTTGTAGACTCCGTCTCGAACAACAATGCAGATTTGGTACGGACCTTCCCAGTTTGCTACCAATTTCCCTACGTAGGCTTCTTTCGTGTTTTGAAAGACTTTTCTAAGCACGAGGTCTCCTACCTAGAACTTCTTGATTCTCACCTTTTGATTGTAGTACTTGGCAGCTGCTTGTTGATAACGGACGAGACGATAAAATTTTTTTTCCCTCTTCTTGTCTATTAGATCTAAGGCATCTCGCATCATTTCTTTATTCTTTGCTTTATTAAGTAGTGAATAGTTGACACAAAAATCTAGAGCGACCACTCTTCTAGGATGACCGCTTCAGTTCCATATACAAGGGAAAATGGGGATTCACCAGTTGGTTGCCGTGGAGTCGTTCGATAGGCCCATAGCACCATGGGGAGTTCCTCGACCCAACACCCTTTTTGGCCTCCAGTTTCTTCTTCAGATTATTCACTATTGTCTTGTTCGTCACCTTCACTTGCCCATTCCCCTACGGGTATCTAGGTGTGGAAAAGCTTAAAACAATGTCCTATTCGTGCTAGATCTTTTTAAAGGATGCAAAAGTGGACTGCAAGCCATTGTCGGTAACGATCTCCCTTGGTTCCCCGAACCGATAGATAATATTTCTCTAGATGAATCTTTTGACATCTCGCTTTTTAATATTTGTATAAGCTTTAGCTTTGACCCATTTAGAGAAATAATCTGTAAGGAGGAGAAGATACTTGATTGGTCCAAAGGTAGGAAGGAATGGTCCAACGACGTCCATGGAGTACTTCATGAAAGGGTATGGTGAACTAACCAAAGATAGTTCCTCAACAGGTTGATGGATGGAAAGTGCATGCTTCTAGCAGCCATCACACTTCTTAGTGAAGCTCTTGCAATCGCTTTGCATGGTTGGCAAGTAGAAACCTTGCCTTTTGACCTTGTAGCACAAGGATTTTCTCCCTAAGTGGTTGCCACACAAGCCTTCATAGACTTCCTAGATACCGTTCTTGACTTCATCTTCCCTAAGGCACTGGAGATAAGGACCTGTAAAGGAACGTATGTAGAGCTTCTTATCGATCAAACAATACCTCACAGCTTGTCCTTTGATCTTCCTCGTAATCTACTTATCTTCAGATAGCTATCCATCATGTATGTACATCTCGATGGGAGTCCTCCAATCATCCCTCGGATCCACAGAATTTGCTTCTTCAACCAATTCGATGCTTGGTTGATCGACGTATTCCAAAGGAATAATTCTCCTTTCGTTTACTTGGATCGACAATCCTAAACTGGCTAGTGCATCTACTCTAAAGTTATCTTCTCATGGAATGTGCTTTACGTTGAAATGGTCAAACTGGGCCTTGAGCTTATTCACTAGTTTCAGATAAGAGACCAACTTTTCATCTCACGTTTCGTAATCACCAGTTATTTCATTAACAATTATAGTAGAATCGCTTTCCACAATAAGCTCAGTAGCTCCAAGTGCTGCAACAAGTCTTAAGCCGGAAATCATTGCTTCGTATTCGGCTTCAATGTTTATAGCTTTGAACTCCAATCAAAAGCTCGGTTTGATTTCTTTGCTTGGTGACTGTAGCAGCACTCCTATTCCTGATCCTTTTTGGTTGCTCACACCATCGACCTGCACAATCCATGCTTTTGGTCCATCGATATCAGCTTTGTATGTGAGCTCTGTAACAAAATTAGCGAGCACTTGTGCCTTCAATACTGTTCAAGGTCTATACTCAACATTGAACTTCGTTACCTCAACAGCCTATTTTCTCAACCTTCTAGAGATGTCATGCTTATATAGAATGGCTTGCATCGAGTATGATGATAGTACCATGATGGTATGACCTTGGAAGTATGGCCGAAGCTTTCGAGTTGACATGACAGGTGCTAGGGCAAGCTTCTTAACAACAGAATACCTGGTTTTTGCATCAAGCATAGAATGGCTAACAAAGAAAATAGGCTTCTGGATTGTGTCATCCTCTCTAACCAATGCCAAACTTACTACGATTTCTGAAATTGCCAAATAAAGATAAAGTGGCTCTCCATCTTTGGTCTTCAACAAGATTGGCAGCGTGGACAAGTAACTCTTCAAGTCCTGGAACACTTGCTCGTAGCACTCATTCCATTTGAATCTTGTGTTTTTTCTTTAGCAGCTAGAAAACTAGGAGGCATTTGTTTGAAAACTAGGCTATGAATCGACTCAACACGACGACTCGTCTGGTAAGTTTCTAGATTTCATGCTTGCTTCTTAGGGATGGCATCATTTGGAAAGCCATTATCTGATTTGGGTTTGCTTCGATTCCTCGCTTTGTAACAAGATAGTGTAACACCCGTATTTTTAACGGGCATAATTTTGTAAAATTTAATGAATAAAATGTGACTATTTAAAATTACTAAGTTGTTTATGATCATTTAAAAAAAAATACCATTTTAGTATTTTCTTACCAAGTCTTCCTAAGAAACATTTAAAACTTACCAACACTTACTTCTACCAATCTTGTCTCCCTAAATTATTGCTCAATTATATAGACTTCTTCTCATTTTGCTAAAGGTATCCGAAGGGGATATTGAATTATTTTCCGTCAATTCATAGAAGACATGGAGATATTTTCTCAACCACCTAATTAATTATTTCCTTATCTTCTTCTATAATTCACTCAAATTATCCCCTCAATTATGTTGGCATTATTTGCTAAAAGTCTTCATGGGAGACAAGATGATATTTTCCTTTAAGACTCTTTGGTTTCTTCTTACAACTTTTCCCCGTAAACATCCCATTCCTCTTAAGCATTTTGATATCTTTTTATTTAACTATCACCACCTTCTTCTCTAGTTCTCATTCTCTCCCTTCTCACTTCAAATTTCTAACTAAAGACAGAGCACAAAGCTCTCTTTGTGGCCAAGACAATTATAATTCCCAACCATGATCGAGGCGGTTTTAAAGTTAATTCAAGCTTGATTGATAACCCAAACTTTGGTGCTTTTCAAAGAAGTTTTGAGGTAGGTTTTCTTTAATCTAAACTTAGTTTTTAGTATGCATTTTCTCCATGTTTAATGCATAAAAATACTTTAATGGCACTAGTAGACGGGTTTACACATAACTCACTTATGAATGTGATTATACGTTGTGCTTTAGTTTTAATTGTCCTTATGCATGCCTTAGGGTCAAGGATGTGTGGAGCTAACGTTAATTGATTCCAGGATTAAAAGATTGTTGATAAGCTTGAAAGGTAGGGATTCTATTACTCATTTTTGTGAGGTTTTTATAGAATTAAAATTGATTGTTTTGCCGCAATATATATATATCTATGTTGAACTGATATTATATGAGTATCACATATGAAATTATGACATGGACTCGTCTTGTATTGTACGGCGAGGAACATAATGAATTGACACATGTTATAAATTGAGAAGCATGGTTAGGAAAACTGACTCTATTAATAATGATTTAATATAGAGAAATGGTGAGACATGAAGAGGGCGACGGTTACGTCCTTTGGCATGAATACCCAAAAAGGTAAAATAGGGGGAAGGTGATGACGCTTCCTTGGGTTGAAAGTCCCAGAACACACTGTACAGGAATTGATTTGGTGAGGACTCGGGGCTTGATGTCCCCTCACCGGAACACCCTTGGAATGTTTATGGGGTGATCAAGTGCGCCCATTTGGGTTTCGATGAGTTGAGTGATACTCAATTTAACATGGATACCTAGGAACAATGATGATTGGTAATATTTGTATAAATGTGTAATTATGACACTTGGTAATGATTAACTACGGTATCCATAAGATGTGATCATAATAAACCTCATAATCTGGAATATGATGTAACCTACTAACCATGCAGTTTTTAATGTGGTAATGGATAAACCATAAGGTGAGTCATGATTTCCCTACTGGGCATGTCGATGCTCATCCCTATCATATCTTCATATCTCAGGTGGAACTCAGTGCAACATATTTGAAGAGGAATAAACGAAAACAATCCTGCTGTTTTCGTGTTAGAAGACCCTGTTTAATTACAACTTATCTACAACATGTAAGAGTTGTATTATTTTTTTTTATGGCTGTGTTAAGTTATTTGGGAATTGTACTATGGTGATGATGACTGTAATTATATATATTTGGTGCTACACTAAAAACTGTGGTTTGTATTTAAAACGTTTATTTTTATTTTTATTTTTTTTGTTGTTTAAAGACCCATGGGCATTGTTTAATTGATTTAAATAATATAAAATTTAAAATTATTTTTATTTATTTAAAACTGTTAACCCCCACATAGGGGTGTTACAGAATTTTTGGTATCAGAGCCTAGGTTCGATTAACCTAGGGGGTATAGCACCACCTTAAAAATTAATCTTTGGGAATGGTTTTAAAGTTAGGTGTTAATGTCATCATCATTTGGTACTGATCCTAGTTAAATTTTCGCAGCCAGTAGAAACTATGCCACCAAGACGTCAAATGCAATCGTCTGAGCTGTCACAATCGGTTGAACATGCTCAAGAAGTTGAGCAACCGGAACCGATGGAACAAGCTCAAGAAGATGAGCAACTACGACATGCAACACAATCCCCGCCAGCTGCACCAGAAGTAAATAATTTAGGACAAATTCTTCTAGCATTACAAAATGTGCAAAGACCTGTGGAGGTTCGTGATCCCGAACAACGACATCTAACTCTGTTGAAGGAGTTTATGAAGCAGAAACCACCCACATTTAGTGGAGAACCTAACCCGGTCATAGCAGAACAATGGCTAAAGGCAGTCAAAAAGAAGTTGGACACCTTGAGGATTCCACGGGAGTATTGGGTTAGCTTTTCAACATATATATTTGAGGGTAAAGCCGAAGAATGGTGGGATCTTCAGAAAGACGACTATGACGTGCCGAATCTTACATGGGAGCAGTTCGAAACCATTTTTCGCAACACCTATATTCCTCAGAGCCATAGGCAAGCAATGATGCGAGAATTTGAAAACCTGGTGCAGGGAGATACAACAGTTGCTGAATACCATGCTCGATTTATAGAATTGTCTCGCTACAATCCCGGGGCTGTATCGGATCCAATGGCGAGATGCGAAAAATTTAGAAATAACCTGAGGCCGAAAATCAGACAAATGATAGCTGCTGTTCCATCAACAGATTTTCTTGATCTTGTAGCTGCGGCACAGCGGGCAGAGACAGAACTAAATAACTCCTATGGAGAGTATAAGGGTTCTGGTGGGCGTCAAAGGAAAATAAGTAAGAAAGAGAAGTCACAAGGGCAAGTCATTCAGCATAGTGGAGTGACTATTGGTGGTGGATCTTCTGGCAGTGGTCGTTTCCAACCGTATGCTTGTCATAACTGTGGACAAGTGGGACATCTGAGGAGAAATTGCCCTAACCGCCCTACACAATCATCCTTTGCACCAAGGCCACAAGGAAGTCATTTTGGCTCCACTGTTTGGGGAGGGAGTCAAAATCGTGGAGCGCCTCAGCAAAACACTCCAGCTTCCCAAGTCTCAGTAACTCAACCTCGAGGGTTCCAGCCTCAGTACAACTATCAACAGCGGCCACAGGGTTCCAATTTTTATGCTAATCAGAACTTCCAACCGACTCCACAAGGCTCAGTGAATCAAAGGCCATATTTTTCTGGGAGAAATAATAATAAGGCTAGTAGTAGCCAAGAAAACCGAGGAAAAAGTGATAAAGGAAAAGCACCAGCACAAGCTTATGCAATTACGGCTACAACTGGACAAGGAAAACAGGCTGATCACTCAGTTGTAGACGGTATGATTCACGTGTCTCATTCTTGGGCTCATGTATTATTTGACACTGGTGCCACTCATTCATTTATATCTATGTTATTTGCTTCCGTACTACAATTAGAAACTGAGACATGTAGTTCATCATTAACCCTTAGTACACCAATGGGCGGGATAGCTGAAGTATCCATAATTTGTAAATCAGTGTGTATTGTTATAGGAGAACATAAACTATCGGCTGACCTATATGTAATAACTATGACAGAGTTTGATGTAATCTTAGGAATGGATTGGCTAACTAAATACCAGGCAATAGTAGATTGTCATAGGAAACGTGTCTCTTTATTCACCAAGAATGGACAAGTCATCGAATTTCAGGCAAAAACAGGAACAGTGACGCCAGCCCCGGTGCTAAAGGCTTGTATTGGAGGACGAAGGAATTTCACCAATCTTGGGACGATCTTTGCTTCAGATGGAGAACTAAAGAAGAGTGACCTATCCTCTCACACTCCTGTGGTGGACGAATTTTCAGATGTTTTTCCAGATGAATTGCCCGGACTTCCGCCTGATAGAGAAATTGAGTTTGTCATCGACTTAACTCAAGGAGCAGCGCCTGTTTCTATTGCCCCGTATCGAATGGCACCTGCTGAGAAAGTGGAATTGAGGAAGCAGTTGGACGAATTACTGGAAAAAGGATTTATTCGACCAAGTACATCACCTTGGGGAGCTCCAGTACTTTTTGTGAAGAAACATGACGGATCGTTGAGGCTCTGTGTCGATTATCGCCAGCTTAATCGATTGACTATCAAGAACAAGTACCCTCTACCCCGAATTGATGAGTTGTTCGATCAGTTAGGAGGATCTTGCTATTTCTCAAAGATTGACTTACGATCCGGATATCACCAACTGAAGATAAGAGAAGAGGACATTCCAAAGACAGCTTTTCGGACTCGCTACGGTCATTTTGAGTTTCTTGTCATGCCTTTCGGGTTGACTAATGCACCAGCGGCTTTCATGGACTTGATGAACCGTGTCTTTCGACCGCACTTAGATCAATTTATCATTGTTTTCATAGATGATATCTTGATCTATTCTAAAAACGAAGAAGAACATGCTGAGCATTTGAGGATCGCTCTACAAACGTTGAGAGAACATCGTCTTTATGCAAAAAGAGAAAAATGTGATTTCTGGATGACGAAGGTCAAGTTCCTTGGACACGTTGTCTCTGAAGAAGGCATCTCAGTGGACCCCTCCAAAATTGAAGCAGTTCTAAATTGGGAACGACCAAAGAACGTGTCAGAGATTCGAAGTTTCCTCGGACTAGCTGGATACTATCGACGCTTCGTAGAGAATTTTTCAAAGATTGCTTCTCCATTAACAAAACTCACAAGGAAGAATGTCAAGTTCGTGTGGGATGATAAATGTGAAGAAGCATTTGAGGAACTGAAACGAAGACTCACTAGTGCACCTGTGCTGATCATACCTAACAACGAGGAGCCTTACACAGTATACACTGATGCCTCAGGAAACGGTTTGGGTTGTGTGTTAATGCAGCATGGACGAGTAGTTGCCTACGCCTCACGCCAGTTGAAACCCCATGAGAGGAACTACCCCACACATGATCTTGAGTTAGCTGCTGTGGTTTTCGCACTCAAAATTTGGAGATGTTATCTATATGGCGCAAAGTTCGAGCTATATTCAGATCATCAAAGTCTGAAATATTTGTTTACTCAAAAGGATCTCAATCTAAGGCAACGAAGATGGACTGAGTACATGGTGGACTATGACTTTAGTATCCAATATCATCCTGGAAAAGCAAATGCTGTGGCAGATGCTCTAAGTCGTAAGAACAACGGACGTATAGCCAGTTTAGCATTGGAAGATTGGAGACGAGTCACTATCGCCGACTTCAACTTGCAATATTATGAAGATAACGAGAGAGCTTTCTTATTCAATGTGATAGCAACTCCTACGTTAATTCAGAAAGTAAAACAAGGACAATGGCACGATGAAGGATTACATAGGGTTTGGAAACAAATACAAAATGGAGAACAACTGGATGGATGGCAGATTGAGCCAGAAGGATTTTTACTTTACAAAGGAAGATTAGTTGTTCCAGAGGATCCATATCTCAGGCATGCGGTGCTAGATGAGGCTCACCGTTCAAAGTTTGCTATTCATCCTGGAAGCACAAAAATGTATATGGATCTAAAACGACAATACTGGTGGCGAGGAATGAAACGAGATGTAGCAACCTTTGTCTCTAAGTGCATGACGTGCCAACAGGTTAAAGCGGAACATCAAAAGCCTGGAGGCGAGTTGAGGAGCTTACCTATTCCAGAATGGAAGTGGGATCATGTGACAATGGACTTTGTTACTGGATTTCCTAAGACTCAAATAGGGCATGACGCCGTTTGGGTAATTGTAGATCGTTTAACTAAGACAGCCCACTTCATCCCAATCAGAACTAATTATAGTGTCTCAAAATTATGTCAATTGTACGTGGAAAAGGTAGTGACATTGCATGGAGTGCCAATGTCAATAGTTTCCGATAGAGATACACGTTTCACGTCGAAATTTTGGAGAGGATTGCAGAAGGCCTTGGGAACTTAATTGAATTTTAGTACAGCTTTTCATCCTCAAACAGATGGACAATCTGAACGTGTCATTCAGATTCTCGAGGATATGCTTCGGGCTTGTGTGCTGGACTTTGGAACAAATTGGGCTGCACAGCTGCCATATGTTGAATTCGCATATAACAACAGTTACCAAGCAAGTATTAGAATGGCTCCATATGAGGCCTTATATGGTAGACCTTGTAGATCTCCATTGTGTTGGGCTGAAAAGGAAGAGCGTCTTGAACTTGGGCCTCAGTTTATCAGAGAAACAACGGACAAGATCCAGATTATTCGCGAACGTCTTCAGACAGCTCAAAGTCGACAAAAGAGTTATGCAGATAAGAGGAGGCGACCTTTAGAGTTCATGATCGGAGACTTTGTGTTCTTAAAAGTGAAACCAAAACGAGGTGTATCTCGATTTGGTGTTAAAGGAAAGTTAGCACCAAGGTATACAGGACCGTTTGAGATTGTGGAACGCATTGGAACGTTGGCATACCGTTTAGACCTACCACCACAATTGTCTCATGTACATAATGTGTTTCATGTATCGATGTTGAGAAAGTATGAACCCGACCCTTCACATGTGATCATGTGGACAGATGTGCCAATTCAAGGAGATACGAATTATGAAGAAATTCCAGTTCAAATACTGGATCATGAAATAAAATTATTACGTCGTCGTGGAATTCCTCTGGTGAAAGTGATGTGGCAACACCATGATGTGGAGGAAGCCACATGGGAACTTGAATCTGAAATGAGAGAAAAGTACCCATATTTGTTTTAACATTGTAATCAGTGTACGAAATTTCGAGGACGAAATTTTTATAGGAGGGGAGAGCTGTAACACCCGTATTTTTAACGGGCATAATTTTGTAAAATTTAATGAATAAAATGTGACTATTTAAAATTACTAAGTTGTTTATGATCATTTAAAAAAAAATACCATTTTAGTATTTTCTTACCAAGTCTTCCTAAGAAACATTTAAAACTTACCAACACTTACTTCTACCAATCTTGTCTCCCTAAATTATTGCTCAATTATATAGACTTCTTCTCATTTTGCTAAAGGTATCCGAAGGGGATATTGAATTATTTTCCGTCAATTCATAGAAGACATGGAGATATTTTCTCAACCACCTAATTAATTATTTCCTTATCTTCTTCTATAATTCACTCAAATTATCCCCTCAATTATGTTGGCATTATTTGCTAAAAGTCTTCATGGGAGACAAGATGATATTTTCCTTTAAGACTCTTTGGTTTCTTCTTACAACTTTTCCCCGTAAACATCCCATTCCTCTTAAGCATTTTGATATCTTTTTATTTAACTATCACCACCTTCTTCTCTAGTTCTCATTCTCTCCCTTCTCACTTCAAATTTCTAACTAAAGACAGAGCACAAAGCTCTCTTTGTGGCTAAGACAATTATAATTCCCAACCATGATCGAGGCGGTTTTAAAGTTAATTCAAGCTTGATTGATAACCCAAACTTTGGTGCTTTTCAAAGAAGTTTTGAGGTAGGTTTTCTTTAATCTAAACTTAGTTTTTAGTATGCATTTTCTCCATGTTTAATGCATAAAAATACTTTAATGGCACTAGTAGACGGGTTTACACATAACTCACTTATGAATGTGATTATACGTTGTGCTTTAGTTTTACTTGTCCTTATGCATGCCTTAGGGTCAAGGATGTGTGGAGCTAACGTTAATTGATTCCAGGATTAAAAGATTGTTGATAAGCTTGAAAGGTAGGGATTCTATTACTCATTTTTGTGAGGTTTTTATAGAATTAAAATTGATTGTTTTGCCGCAATATATATATATCTATGTTGAACTGATATTATATGAGTATCACATATGAAACTATGACATGGACTCGTCTTGTATTGTACGGCGAGGAACATAATGAATTGACACATGTTATAAATTGAGAAGCATGGTTAGGAAAACTGACTCTATTAATAATGATTTAATATAGAGAAATGGTGAGACATGAAGAGGGCGACGGTTACGTCCTTTGGCATGAATACCCAAAAAGGTAAAATAGGGGGAAGGTGATGACGCTTCCTTGGGTTGAAAGTCCCAGAACACACTGTACAGGAATTGATTTGGTGAGGACTCGGGGCTTGATGTCCCCTCACCGGAACACCCTTGGAATGTTTATGGGGTGATCAAGTGCGCCCATTTGGGTTTCGATGAGTTGAGTGATACTCAATTTAACATGGATACCTAGGAACAATGATGATTGGTAATATTTGTATAAATGTGTAATTATGACACTTGGTAATGATTAACTACGGTATCCATAAGATGTGATCATAATAAACCTCATAATCTGGAATATGATGTAACCTACTAACCATGCAGTTTTTAATGTGGTAATGGATAAACCATAAGGTGAGTCATGATTTCCCTACTGGGCATGTCGATGCTCATCCCTATCATATCTTCATATCTCAGGTGGAACTCAGTGCAACATATTTGAAGAGGAATAAACGAAAACAATCCTGCTGTTTTCGTGTTAGAAGACCCTGTTTAATTACAACTTATCTACAACATGTAAGAGTTGTATTATTTTTTTTTATGGCTGTGTTAAGTTATTTGGGAATTGTACTATAGTGATGATGACTGTAATTATATATATTTGGTGCTACACTAAAAACTGTGGTTTGTATTTAAAACGTTTATTTTTATTTTTCTTGTTGTTTAAAGACCCATGGGCATTGTTTAATTGATTTAAATAATATAAAATTTAAAATTATTTTTATTTATTTAAAACTGTTAACCCCCACATAGGGGTGTTATAGATAGCCTAGGAACATTCTGCCTGCAACTCTAAATATGCATTTCTCTGGGTTCAGCTTCATGTTATACTTTCAAAGAACCTCGAAGCATTCTTATAGACGTTGAACATGAAGGTTAGCTTATAAAGATTTCACCAACATATCGTCAATACAAACTTCCATGTTTTTACTGACCTGCTCTTCGAACATCATGTTGACCAGCCTCTGGTAAGTGGCTCTTGCGTTCTTTAGCCCGAAAGGCATAACCTTGAAACAAAAAAATTCCCTATTCTATGATAAAGACGGTCTTCTCTTGGTCTTCCATATGTAGGAGGATTTGATTGTAACCAGAGAAAGCATCGAAAAAGCTTAGGACTTCATGGAAAGGCTGTTGCGTCGATGATGAGATCGATATACGATAACTGATAGCTGTATTTAGGGCAAGCTTTGTTTAAATTCGTGAAATCTATGCACATTTGCCACTTCCCATTTTTCTTTCTGATGATCACTACGTTTGTAAGCTAGTCTGGGTATTGAATAGGATGGATGAACCTGGCCTCAAGTAGTTTTCTCACTTCATCTATCACAATTTTGTTTCACTAGATGCCAAGCTTTCTTCTCTTTCGTCACACGAGTCGATGATTGGGATCGACGTTAAGCTGATGTAGGATTATGCTCGGGTCGATTCCTGGCATATCTGCATGAGACCATGCGAAACAATCATTGTTAGCTTTCAAAAAATCAACTATGGCAGACTTCACCTCTGCGTTAAGTTACGATTTGATTTTTATTGTTCACCGCTCGTCTTTCGGATCGATTTGAATTTCATCAAATTGCTTCAACATTGATTAGATGCAGTCTTTGTTACTCGATCTGTTTGATGATTTTATCTGTAATTGCTATCAAGCTTTTTCTTGCTGCGGCATAGCAGCTTCTGACCATTTTCTGACTCTCAAGTATCTCTTTGACCCCTCGCTTTGTTGGAAACCTGATTCACTAGTGGAAAGTCGATGGGATGGCCTTCATCGCGTGTATCCAAGGTCAACCAAGAATAATGTTGTATCTGGAAGGACAATCCATGACGAGGAAACTCATTGTCTTATTCTCACCTGCTGCATAGACAGGTAGCTTGATCCTCCCAACAGCTGTAGTTGCTTCGCCATTAAACCCTACTAAAGCGGTAATAGACTTCTCGATCTCTTCTTCATTAATGTCCATCTATTTCAGCGTTGAGAGGAACAAAATGTTAGCTAAACTTTCATTATCAACTAGTATTCTCCCGATTTCGCAATTAGCGATATTGAGTTTTATTATCAAGGTATCATCATGTGGACTGTCAAGCCTGAATGCCTCATCGCTTCAAAATGAAATTGTATGCTCACCATATTCGTCAGTGGTGGTATTAGCACTTCCTTGACATGCCCTTCTTTGGTGAGCCTTCATCTGATCGGTAGAATCGCTGTTGGGAACAGAGCCTCCACAAACGGCTCCGATTACTTTCCTCACTAGTGGTGGTGATGGTGTCTTTTCCTGCGTTTGGCGGTCTCTCTAGCTCCCTCGCTCTCGATCGAGCCCATATACTTTCCTCCCTCGCTTAGACAGGTACTTCCTCAGATGCCATTTCTTAAGCAATTCCACAATTTCAGACTGTAGAGCCTTGCAGTCAACTGTTAGATGGCCCGTGTCTTGATGGAACTCACAATACTTCATATGGTCATGGGCCTAACTCAGAGCTATCTTGTTCAGCCATTTAACGTAATCTTTCCCTTCTAGTTGAGCGACCAACTCCGTAGGGGATATGCTTAAAGCATATTTTAGTGGCGACAATCGCTCAAGTTTCACCAACTTCGCATTGGGTTCACTGAAGTGAAATCTTGTTAAAGCAAACCAATGGTGAACATATGAAAAAGAGATAAGGTAAAGTGAATGGTCTGCCTTCGGACCACGACTTTTCTTCTTTCTTCCTTCATTCTTTCTTTAGTGGTGTCCTCATCCTTCCTCTTTGATCTGGCCATAGTTTCTGTTGCCTTTTGCCCCACCTGTTATAATCTTTGCTTCTTGCGAGCTCTCATTTGCATATCTCATTTTCTTCTTCCAAATCGATCCATCCTTTTGCTCCGTTTAAAGCTTCTTGGATGGTCTGAGGGTAATCATAGCAAATGCTACTCTTGAAAGAGGATTATGCAGGAGTCCTTTCTTCAATGCTTCTAGAGCTGTCCCATCTTTTAAGTCTGAAATCTCTGAAAGTGCCTTTTTGAATCTCTTGATGTATGCTTGCAGTGACTCGCCTGGGCTTTGTACGACTAACCACAAGTCTTTAGTCGTCTTACCAGTTTTTATGTGCACTAAGTAGGCGACGAATGAATCCGTCAAGTCCTCAAAACTGTCAATCAACTAGTGGGCAGGTTGCTATACCATTGAAGCGCCTGTGCTTTAAGACTTTGTGCGAACAGCTTGCACATCATCTCATCTAGTATTGAGTCTGTGATGTTTGTTGCATTGACCACGTTTTTGTCTTACAGCAAGTGATCGTTCGGATCGGATGTTCCATCGAAGCGAGTGAACCTAAGATTGTCGTATTTTAGAGGGACAACCAAAGTAATCCTCCTTGTGAATAAGGTTTCTTGAATGTTCTTCGAGATATCATCCAGCGCTGGCATTTTGCTCATTGCTTTTAGGATTTTCTTATCGATCTTTTCCTCTATGAGTTTTGTATTTTGTTCAAGTATCTCCTTTGTCATCTGTTGAATTGACTCGGGGGTTAGTAAGGTCATTGTCGGAGTAGCTTCGAATCGAATGGTTGGTTTGATCGTTTCTTCACGTTCTTCGTTTGCCTCAGTGTTTGGTCGGTTCGATTTTGGACGAGTATTCGTCGTCGTACTTGTGGGTGTCACTGGCATTATTGTTGTGGTGGCCAATATTGTTGTGATCGTTGTTGTTGGTGTTAAATTTGAGGTGGAGTATAGCAGCTACATCCTCCCATTGGGGCTGAAGAAGGATTACCGTTGAACTGGCTGCAGCGTTTGAAGCTACCACTGTGTTGCTATAGTTGTCGGGAATGCTAAATACCCATAATATGGGTAATAGTATGATAGCGAGGCCATTTTGCGAGTTCTGGTAACTGATCTAGCTCCTCAGAGTTGAGTTCTCGCTACTGAGTTGCTTTAATCTTCTGTCGCATTCTTGGGAATGCACAACTTACTCCTGGAGCATTTTTTTTTTTAGTGTCTCCACTTTAGTCGTGAGGGCTTCCATTTGCTGACTTGCTTGGGGAGTTGTTTCAGTCTCTTCGCTTGGAATTTTAGGTGCGTGTTGATTGTTAGAGTTGTCAGCCATTGGCGGTTGAACTAGAAGATCCTGACGTTGGCGATTTGAAAGCCCCACGGTCGACGCCAAACTATAGACGTTGGATCTACAATCAAAGATAAAATGTGTTAATCCAGATTAGTATGTTCTTTTTAATGGATTTGAGCCCTCAAATCACTGTTATTTAGATCTGTTTAGCTTCAAGGAAAATTTGTCAGACTAATTGCAGAAAGCAATCAACAAATTGGAACCAAATGAAATAAAATAATTCTGAAAAAGTAAAAGATACCTAACACACAGATTTATAATAGTTCACTCTATAAAGAGAGCTACGTCCACTGTTCTTTACTATGTGTGAATTCAAAATACAGATTACAAGGGTGAAGATAAGAGAAAAATTTGACAAAATTTCTGTATGCTATCTTTTTCGTGTGTACAATTTTAAGATGATGTCTCCTTATAAAGAGGATAAAGAAGAGTCGTGGCTTCCAATCAACTGGCGAAGTGGAGTGATTGTGTTGGAGGTAACTATAATAGTAGGCCACGTGTCGATCTGCAATAGGCCAAATCATAGCAGAATGTTATTCGAATAATATATATTGATTTCATATGGGATAGAATCGATCGACCTGACCGAAGCCTTAGTTCAGTTTACACGTACGAAATACTTCTCACATCGAATAGCCGAGTCGCTCGGTTCTGTTCAACTCGCTCTAATCGCAACAATAAACAATCATTTTGGGCTTTTAGACAATTTAGGCCTGACAAAATTATACCTCAATAAGTATGTAATATATTTTTTAGACTGGATCTTACTGTTTTATTTGTAACGCGCTTATAATCTTATAGAGTTAAATAGGATTCCTCTACCATTATTTGGTGATAGATTCAAAGAAGCTTTAAATATATCTGGTTAAAAACAAAATGTACCTCCTTTTGGTGAAATTGAAAACAAAATATACTTGGTATTTAGTAGGGACCTGTTTAGTAAAAGGGAAGGGGCCAAAAAAAAAAAAAAAATGTCCCCTAGTTAAGTCGGATCCAAGGACATAAACTATTAAAGAGCTACATAAAAATGAAAATGTTACCAGCCACCTTCACAAAGCCACTAAAAGTATTGCCAAGTACATAATATACTATTTTTTTGGGTAACACATAAGCAACAAAAAGAAGCCCTTCACACATATTCTCATATATTACCGTTTTTCGAAGGTAAACTGCAAATTTTGTTTTTCTTTTGAAAAAAAAAAAAACATTGTTTGAACGGCAAAAAGTCTGAGCTAAACTTCATTGAGTTGATGTGACATTCAACTACGAACCACAGAGTATGTCCTCTGCAATTGATCCGTATTAATAACTGTTAATTTGCAGTCGCCAACTTCGCTACGCAATTCTCTTCTTCTTTTTCATTTTATGAACCTGCACGTCACCGCCACAACTTTTTCAGTGCACTTTAATTGACGACCACCACGTGCCAATACGATAGGTTCCCACGTGGGCATGAGCCTTTTTTTTTCAAAAAAAAATCTTCTTTTTCTTTTTACATTTATTTATTTATTCATTACTTTCTTCTGAGATTTTTACTTTCATTTATGGAAAACTGATCCTGAGCATGCGCCGTACGTGGGTATTTTTTTATTATTTAATACGAATTTCTTCTAAAATTTATAAAATGTTCGGAGAACATAGTCTGATGTAATAATTTAAAACAATTTTAAGAAAAAAATATTATAAAAATATTATAATATAAAAGAACTTATATTATAATTTATTTTTTATTGACACTATAGTATATAAAAGTCTTATATTATAATAATTAAAAGTTTTAGTTAAAATTAAGTTTGTCAAACACTCTATTAAATTTATTTATTTTTTATTCTCTTAATAATTTAGTTTAGTTTAAAAAAAAGATTCAATAAAGCCCATTTTAAATTAAAATTTTTTAGCAGAGAAAATTTTATACTAAATTCTCTATGCAATAAATATAGAAGAAAATCTTTAAGAGGGCTGTATAATAAAGTTGTTTAAGCAGAAACACACTTGAGAAGAATTTTGACCAAGAAATCTTTAAGTACTTCCGAAAGAAAAAATATTTTAATAAGAGCAAATAAGGACAATGTGGCTTAAATTGAAAGGAAATAGAACGAAATTAAAAGTCACAGTTGATAAAATAACATTTAAGAGGTGCAAAAGAATAGGTAATAAGAATTTACACTAATAAGTATCTTGATAACAGACTTCTAAAAAATGAATGAAATAAATTTGAAAATATAAAAGATATAGAAGGAAAGCAAAAAAAAAAAAAAAAAAGAAAGAAAGGGGGGGGGTTGGGGGGACGGCAGAGACAGAAAGGAACAAAAAAAATTTTAAATGTAAAAAAAGGGAAAGAACAAAAAAACAAAAACAAGAGGGAGAGGAAGAAAAACATAGATAATAACGAGCGAAAAAAAGAGGATAAGGACAGAAAAAAAAAGATAAAAAGAAAAAAGAAAACTCTCACTCATAAAATAAAATAAAAAATAAAATAGAAATGGTAGGAAGCGTCACTATTTTAAAATTAAATTAATTAGAGTAAATAATATGTTTTAAAAATATTTATATTAAATGTTATATTTATAGTATAAATAATTTATTTACTTTTGTGTTTATACTAGGATTGACAATATAGGTTATCACGTAACGATTCGATGCGGTTTTTTATGGGTTTGTATCAACAAAATAAGATGTGGGTTATTTTCGTGTCAACCTGAAATTAACCCACTTAAAAAACAGGTCATGTTTGTGTTAACTCGCCCGATACTAAATTGATCCGTAGCTTATTACTTTATTATTTTTTAAAAAATATTTTTCCTTAGCATATATAATATCAATAAATTGACACTAATTTAGATATGTTTGTATCATGGAAGTGATTTAATTTTAAAAAATATATATTTTTATATTATTTTTTTGTAATTTTGGAGCATAAATTATAATTTAAAGTTATAAAATATCATTTTAATTTCAGGTTGCGGGTTTATTTCTAGTTGCGAGTTGATTGAGAGTCACGTGTTAAATATGTCATGGGTTAGGATGGGTTTTATTCGTGTCGACATTGTCAAAACGGGTCATGTTAGTGTTAGGATTTCTCAGCCCTGATTGTGTCACTGGTCGGGGAGTGTTGAGGTCTTTTCTACATGTTTGAGTCTCAACCTGACATGAACACAGCTCATCAACACAAATTGTCACCCCTAATTTATAGTGTTATAATTTTTATCTATACAGTAAATAAATTTGTAGTACAAATAATATATTTATTTTTTGTTTATAATATAAATAATTTATTTACTAAGAAATATTTACCAAGTAAATAATAAATATTTAAGCTGATATTTGCATTATAAATATAATGTTTATTATAAATATTTTAAAAATACTCTATATTTTTAATTAAAAAAAATAAGAGGATGCCCTGTCAATTAAACATTTCCCATGTGGTCCCCAACCCTAGATCGTACGGTGCCAAATCCACCCCCACTCCTGCTTTATATAAAGGCTTTAATGTGTTTACCTCATCAAACTCATCTTTCAACTTTCTACCCCCTTTCTCTCTACCCTCTCTGTAAACCCAGAATCGATCAATCAATCAATCAGTCCATCAGAGGAAGAAAACGGCGACAATGCAGTACAATAACCTAGGAAAATCAGGCCTGAAAGTGAGCCAACTCTCGTACGGAGCGTGGGTCAGCTTCGGCAACCAGCTGGACGTGAAGGAGGCCAAGTCCCTCATCCAGTGCTGCCGCGACCACGGCGTCAACTTCTTCGACAACGCCGAGGTCTACGCCAACGGCCGCGCCGAGGAGATCATGGGCCAGGCCATCCGCGAGCTGGGTTGGCGCCGCTCTGACATTGTCGTCTCCACCAAGATCTTCTGGGGCGGCCAGGGCCCAAACGACAAGGGACTCTCCAGGAAGCACATCGTCGAGGGGACCAAGGCGTCGCTCAAGAGGCTGGACATGGAGTACGTCGATGTCGTTTATTGCCATCGGCCGGACTCGTCGACACCGATAGAGGAGACGGTGAGGGCGATGAATCATGTGATTGATAAGGGGTGGGCTTTCTATTGGGGGACCAGTGAGTGGTCAGCCCAGCAGGTCACGGAGGCTTGGGGGATTGCAGAGAGGTTGGATCTTGTTGGGCCTATTGTGGAGCAGCCTGAGTATAATCTTCTCTCTAGGCACAAGGTTCGTCCTTTTTTTGAAAAATTTTGTTTTCTATTTTGATTAAGCTTCTGTATGTGATTAAATGGGTATTTTTGTTTTATTCTTTTTTTTTTTTGCTTCTTCTTGGACATGGGAAATTGGATTCGGTGAATTTCAGATTTTGTGTACATGCACGGTTTTTTTTTTGATCTGTAGTTGCCAACACTCATAGCACAAGCTTGCATGGGAAATTGATCTCTTGGTGAGCTTTTTTTTTTTTTTTCCTTAATTAGGATTTTTTTTTCCTTTTTGTGTGTGCCCAGATGAGATTTATTTTTTGTTATGTCAATTTTGTTTTCTGGGAAATGATAATGTGGGTTTGTTGGATTTAAAAGGGATCCCTAATTTGTTGCCACGGTTGATGGAACTTAGGATACTACCCGTGATTCTATTAATTGAAGCCTGTTTATTTATAATGAACGAATTTAAATATTTCTTCGCTCTCCTTTTGTTTTGGTTTTTTTTTTTTTTTTTAACTTTTAATTTTTATAGTTTTGTTTTGGTTTGGGTTTGCCCTATTTGAGAAATGTGTTTCTTTGGCTTTTTTTGTTTTTTTTTTAATAAGTTTTTGCTTATGCCTGCCCAAATGGGATTTTTTTTGGTTCTTCCGGGGAATGTGATTATGACAAGAGGGGTTTTATTTGTTGCCACCATTCACGGCACTGGGTTGCTGCACGTGATCCAATTTGAGGATCAAGCTGCTTTATTTAGTTGAGATTCACATATGAATATTTATATCTGTACTAGTTCATTGATTAAAACATTTTATGGAATCACATGTCATAAGAGTGATTTAACTTTAGCAGGTACAAACTTGTTTAATGGGTATAGGCAATAGTATTGACGCTGAAGTTTCTGCTTTTGTTGTTCTTGGGGTGCTGCTATTTGTTGGTTTTGTAAGCACATTATAAATGGGCTGGTTTAATTGGCTGATTTTTTTAGTTGAGATTTACATATAAGTATTTATGCATGTACTTGTTCATTGATTAATTCTTTTTGTACAATTTTATTATATCATAAGAGTGATTTATCTTTACAAGGCACACAAACTTGTTTGATGGGCAATTTTCCACGACATTTGAGATCATGCTATTTAGCTGGTTTTGGAAGCTACTATGTTTCAATAATTTAATTGGTTGGCATTCAATCAATGTGTTTCTACTTATTGAAACGAGGCATGTGATTGATCTTTAAAAACAGGTTGTTACCATGTAATTCCCCTCTTATTTCGGCTTACTTTATTATAAGGAAGATCTGGTCACATGAGCCAGACAGGCACATGCTTATGGTTAATCTATATGGGGTCATATAGATTCGATGATTAATTAAACAATTTAATGCTTCAAATGTGAAGTTTAAATTATAATTAATTGTATGTTTTATATCTTAATTCTTATGGATGCAGGTTGAGTCTGAGTACCTCCCTCTCTACAGCAACTATGGGCTTGGTCTTACCACTTGGAGTCCACTTGCTTCTGGAGTGCTCACTGGAAAATACAACAAGGGAGTCGTACCATCTGACAGCCGATTTGCATTGGAGAATTACAAGGTAATATCTTACTTCGTTCTCTCCTATGCATTATTGTTATTTTTATCTAAATTACTAATCCTAGGAGGTGTGTGAAATATGACAAAAATTTTGACCTTTTTTCTAAAAAGTTATGTATTTTGATTTAAGTCAGTCTTTCAGTAAATCATTGATTTATAAGAAAGCAAAATCATCAGTGTACCCCTTATCAAACTCTCAAGAAATCAAGTAAATTATCCATACATAAAAAAGGTTGTGGATATTTCTTTTGAAACGAAGTGTTAATTTCCCTACTGAAAAAGTGGTGTTAACTTTGTGACTTAATATTTGGCCCCTTTTCTTCTTACTTCCTTATCACATTATTTAGATATCATGTCATATTGTTAGATACATGTGTGCTTAATGGGACATAAGTTCTTTTTATGCGTTTAGGATTATTGGTCATCCTCTTTGTGAGTTTTGATCTATGATTCAATCTGCATGCATGTTTGATTCAAGTTACATTTTGCATGCGCTTGTTTTTGAATATCGCTCAACTCAACAAACACTGAAGTGTAAATTTATCTCCCAACCAAAAAACTAAAGAAATTGCTATAAGCCCCATAAAAACTACCTATTAAATTTAGTAAAGGAGTCCCTAAATAACTTGTATTTGATAACGGATAGTATGTTATTTGGATAAAAGTTCAGCATTTTTTCAGTTGTTATGCCAAGAATTTTCAGAACTCCTTTATAACTCCGACTTCGTAATCTCGGCGCATACTAATTTTTTTTTTCTTTGATACCGTGCAGAATCTTGCTAACAGGTCACTGGTTGAGGATGTGCTGAAAAAGGTCAATGGCCTGAAGCCAATTGCAGATGAATTAGGCGTCCCGTTATCTCAACTTGCAATTGCGTGGTGTGCTGCAAATCCTAATGTCTCATCAGTCATTACTGGTGCCACCAAGGAGTCTCAGGTTAGTATCAACTTGCATATTACACGGACGGAAAGCCAATTCGTAAGCCATTTGTGTAATCAATGTAAGCTAGATTGTCTTTGTACGTTCAACTAAGTTCCTCTTTACCTCCATGGCAGATTCAAGAGAACATGAAGGCCATCGACGTTATCCCCTTACTGACTCCTGCTGTGATGGAGAAGATTGAAGCTGTTGTACAAACCAAGCCTAAGCGTCCAGATTCATACAGATAGATGAGCGATATTTGTCCAAGTCGTTCACACTTCTGCATATTGCAGAACCCCCATTCTTCCAACATTTTAGGAATAAAAAGTTCATGCCTTCTTCATCAGTATCGTGCATCTCGTCTTTCGTAAGTTCGACTTGTTTGGCTTCAGACTACACATATGCATGTCTTAAGTTTAAGGTGTTTTACTTCCCCTTGAGGTGCTGGGGAAGAATAGCATGTTTATAATTGAGCAATCCTCTGCAATGAACTGCACTGAAATGAATAATTTGCTTTCTTTCATTCTTTGTTTTCCGTTTTTCAATTTGATGTTTGTTTTTAAACTAGGTGTAGTTCCATTGGTGTTGGATCTTAATGAGCTTGGCTTGATTTGGAAGTTGGAGGTTTATTTTTTCGTTATTCACTGTAAAACAACTTGCATTCTGTGGGTCGACGTGCAATCTTTTCATCATGTTCTGTGTCACGAATGTTTCCGACCCGTTTTGGTCGATCCGAAATGAGCGAAACATGGACTAATTAGGAATTTTGCTGCAGTACGAATACAAAAAAATTTGTGCCGCTGCGTAAATTAGGTGGATTGGTAAAATTTGTTTCTCTACACATGGGGAGTTTCAATTTCTACCTCCTTGCTGATTGCTTTGCCAGCTTTGTGACTAGGATCATGTCTTACACTAACCTCTTCTTATTATGTAACCTGTTTCACTAGGCAAGGAAAATGTGATTAAAATTTGAGCAGTGCTGTATACCCACATAGAAGTTTTATCTTCGCTATTCACAAAAAAAGTAGGCCTCATCTTTGTGGGTAACAGGATTCCTTTGTGGAGGGCTCGATATTTTGTGAGTAGCGGGAATACGAGATGGGTAACGGGATTCATCGGTGTAGGGCTCGATATTTTGTGAGTAGTGGGAATAAAGTCTCACGGGATAAAAAAGTAATATATTTTTTTTTAAGTGCAAAAGTTTTCAGCATATTTTGGTGGGGCCAGGGAAGT
Source organism: Artocarpus heterophyllus (assembly GCA_025403435.1). Classification (NCBI taxonomy): domain Eukaryota; kingdom Viridiplantae; phylum Streptophyta; class Magnoliopsida; order Rosales; family Moraceae; genus Artocarpus; species Artocarpus heterophyllus. The sequence goes on from CM046342.1 coordinate 12,038,918, forward strand.
AAAAAGACACTGAATAGATAGAATATAGTGATCCTTGAGACAAACTCCATACGCTCTCCTGAAGTCGTCTATATTCAAAACGTATCAAACTTCTCAAAAGAGCCTGAAGTAAGCTTAAAGGAGTTCAACTGTTCAATAGATAACAAGGCCAAACGATACAGCGGAAAGTTAGACACGTTCTAGGATTCCTAGGCAAAATTAGTGTATTGTCTAAACATCAAAGAAATTTCATTAATCTGAAAAATTTGTCATCTGAAATACAGAAGAGGCCTTTTCATGGAGGAGCAATGCTATTAGGCCAGAAGTAGGGCTCCCAATATAAAAGATTGGGCCCTACTTTTGTGTCATACTGGGAGTAAATTGCACTATTGTACTCTAAATTATTCGTTTTTTTGCACAAAACATCTTGAACTTTTCATATTGGCAAAATACATTCTAAATTTAAAAATCATCAACAATTGAAGTCTAATAGCTATTTTTAATTTTCGTTAAGTACTCTTTTTCACTTGCTGAGCTTTATTTTTTTCCATAAATAACGAGCTTCATTTTTAAGAAAACTCACGTGCGAATTTTGTGACTAAAATTGTTTATGCTTTTTAAGCTTTGTTAACTATTAGACTTCAATTGTCAATGATTTTGAAGTTCAAGATGTATTTTGCCAAGATTAAAAATCCAAAATGCATTATGCAACAATGAATAGTTTAGGATGTACTAGTGCAATCCCAAGCATTTTTGTTTAGAATTCTAAAATTTGCTCTACAGCTACATTATCCCAACTACCCACCAAACTCCCCTACATAACCATCAAGTTATGCCCAAGAATCACAAGATTATATGACCACCATAGATAAAGCCTTCAAAGTTTAAAAAATAACTCCCCTTTGTCCCACTTCACCCAAACATGAGCTCCACACAAGCAGAGAAGATACTGTTCAAAGATAAGGGATGCTACAACCTTGCACGATCAGCATCATAGTGGCATGGGGTTGAACCCGCTACGCGAAGGAAATCAATAGCAATGAGATCAAGCCACAAGCAAAAATCAACATGGGGAAGATGGTGGCCAAAACAGAACTTCTGATTCTGATTCTCCATTGCATGGTGAAGCTGCAGGCAGTAAAGCCACTTCTGAGTCTGACCTTTCCGTTTTACAGCCAAGATAGCGGCAGCTCTGGTGACACTCTTGGGAAGGTTATCAGTCGGATTGCGGTGTCACACAACACAGCGTCAAACTCTTACGACTGCCAACAGATCATCAGGCAAGAGTTGGTAAATGACATCACAATTAAGTGTTAAAAAAAGAATAAGCATACTTGGATGTCGCAATCTCTATAAGACTATAACAACAAACATAAAAATAGATAGATAAGATAAAATGCAAAAAAAAAAAAAAAAAAAAAAAAAAACCCTAAAAAAGGATTCATAAATTAAAGATTTATCATGAAAAAAAATTTAGGATCTACAACCAATGCAAAATTGCAAATAGCAGCCCCTGTAGTTTGTAATGCACCAAGTTTTTCTAAAGAGAGCATCAATAAATACACAAAATGGTTCCAAATAGAAGAAACAAGGTTGATCAAAGTTTGCAAACATAAGAATGTGGAGAACCAGAAAGGAGGGAGGGCAGATAATTCCTAAATTATAGTGCGTAAACTGATCCATGCAAAATCAATCAATTCACAAAATGATCAAGTGCAAAAGGGGCAGTTTTGTGATGTTCATCACAAGTGGTCCCCTCTATTTTATAAACGTCTGAGACCAAAAAAAGGGGAAGTTGATGCTCTGTTTTTGAGTTCTGAGTGTGATGCCTTGGAGATGTGGAAGTAAGAAATGAAATGGAATGCTTTTGAATTTTAGTATTGGAGAAGTTGAAATGAAAAAAAAAAAGGCAGAGAATCTTAAAATGACCGCAGGAACATTGGCAGTCGAATCTGGGATTCAAGGAAACTATTGGATGGTGATTCAGGTGAGATTATTCAATAGCAATACAATACTCTAAGAAGAAATCGTACATGTGCAGAAAGAGGAGCGTGTTTGTTTCACATTACAAATATTGGGTCAGAAATGCAAAACAAGAGGAACAACAGCAAAACGAATCGGTCAATATATCTATCATTAATTAAGGTACAACAGAAAATTCCCATCAAAACACCAATTACCAATTACCATAGAGTAAAAAGAAAAAAAAAAAAAAACCCTGCAAGAGTGCATATAAAACATAGCATTTACATATGCTTTATAGGGTGCAAAAAAGACTACCTATTAGATAATTATGTATCGTTAAAATGGCATACTTTTCTTAATTAATATGACTCTAACATGAACCGAAGGTTTCGAACTATGCCCTCCTGGCAGGGAATTCATACCCTGCCATAGAATTCTGTGAAAAATTATATCCATAGTGCATTTTTTAACGCCTACTAGGTTATGCAATGAAACCCCTTTGTACATTTAATTTTGTAAAATGCCTACTCGGTAGCATATGCAATGAAATCACATTGTACATTTAATTTTATGAAAATAATCATTGTCTAATTATTTCAAAGTTCTAGCACATAAATGTAAGATCATGCATGGTACAATAACTTGTAGCGTTATGAATTCTTGATCTCACCTCATCAAGAGTTATTGGATCCATACTTCAAGTCCACAAACATTGACTTCATTTTTGTCTACATCATTAGGCATCGATCCTCTCTAGATCACGTCCTTTTGAAGCTAAAGCCTAAATATCCTCCAGGAGCAGCGTATAGGACATTGAAATTACTGGGAAAAAAAAGAAAGAAACGCAGATTTTCAAAAAGAAAGACAAACATTTTTCATAGATCAAGGTACGAAAGAGCAATTACATAGAGAAAAACAGAAAAACTCCAGAAGATAAGAATGCAATTTTTAAAGCTCCTACTGCTTAATTGAGAAATACTTACTGGACTAAGGGACGAAGTCATGTTGTACATTCGTTCTAAACAAAGAATGGAGGATCATAGAATGTATTCTGCTATAAACATCCAGAATTATTGTATGGATGCATCAGGCCTATAAGCATGAATGCTTATCAAAATGTTTCGTGTTGTATGATCCGGCAGCAATCCTTTACAGATCATGTCCTTGAGAAGTTTGAGAGCAATATCCATTCTTTCAGCCTTTACAAAACCACTAAGCAAGGTGTTGTAGGAAATGGTATTAGGATAAGCACCCTCTGCTGCCATTCGATCTAACACGTCACTTGCTTTATCCATTTCACCTTGAAGACAATATCCCTTAATCAAGGTGTTGTAAGTTATTGTATCAACCTCTTTTCCATGTTCAATCATTGCCTCAAATAAATTTTGAGCTTTCTCCATCATCCCTTCATCAGACAGGGCATTCAAAACTATATTCAGAGTAAACATATCAGGAAAGATGTTCTGGCTCACCATAACATCAAACAATCTATTAGCCTCTTCTAATCTACCAGAATGACATAATCCACAAAGTAAAGAGTTGTAGGCAATGGTGTCAAAAAATAAACCTTTTTCTGTCATTATTTCCACGAGACAAAGTGCCTCCCTGGTGTTCCCTTCCTTGCACCTAGCGTCCAACATAGTATTCAACGTAACGATATCAGGAGAGATTGCATAATGTGCCATGTTTTCTAAGAATTGTGTTGCTTCGCTCCACTGACCAGATTTGCACAAAGCAGAAATAAGGGAATTGAATGTGACAATAGTAGGCTCTATGCCCTTTTTACTCATCAATCCAAACAGCGATAGGGCTTCCTTAGCTTTTTCTTCTTTACATAAACAATCAATCAGAGCATTATAGGTACGTAAATTGGGAGAAACCCCACAATCAAGCATGTCGATTAGGAATCTCTTGGCTTCTTCAAAACGACCAAATTTACCCAATCCGTGAATCAAAGAAGTATAGCAAACAACATTTGGCAGAACACCGCGGTTGATCATATCTTGAAACAAGCCCAGTGCCTCACCTATCAGTCCTTCTTTACAAAGGCTATCGATGATTGGAGTGAAACAATGTACAACAGGTTTAGTCCTTCCATTGTTGTTGGACATTTGTTTAAGCATTTCAAGCGCCTTCCTAAATTCTCCGACCTTACAAAATCCATTTATCATCGTTGCATACCCGGCCTTATCGCACAAATGTTCACTCTCTACTATTTCCTCAAACAACTCCATTGCCGCAGCCATTGAGCCTTGTTTGCAAAGGCCATGGAGCAGCGTATTTAGCGTGTGAGAATCCGGCTTAAGGCCACGTTTAAAGATAGTTGCTTTAACAGAGAAAGCTAATTTCACCTTCTCCAATCGACACAAACAATTGATCAGAATATTCATTGTACCGACTTCGGGTCGAAAATCATCACAACTCATCATCTCTCTGTACATAAAGACAACAGTGGAATATTGGTTCATGTTAGAGAGCGCACCAAGTAAGTGATTGAAAGCCCAAATGGAGGGCATTGGTCGCATTTGAATCATGGAATTGAAGAAACCCAGAGCTTCATTTACAGTTAGATTTCCGGATTTACATTTGGTTTGGACCAGTTTTTCCAAATTGGCAACAGAGATTTCGCCGTTAGCGTAAGAGCGAAATTGGGTCGTGAACATCCCAAAGAGAGAAGAGAAAAAAGCATTACCAGGAGGAAATCTTGCGGTCAGCATTTGGGGTTTTAGCTCCGATATCAGAAGCCAAAAATAAGCGTGTTTTGAAGCTCTCCGTTGAGCTTGAAGATTAGGCCAGTAGGCGCATTCCAGGGAGAGCTCAGATGGGTTTGATTTTCTCGCTTCACTCTCTTTCTCTCTGTGTGGAAAATAAGCTGCCGAACTTGGCTAGTTTTTCTGCACTCTCTCTCTCTCTCAAGGGTTTAGGGGGTTTAGTTGAGAGTCAGGCCCAGGGCATCGCTCAAGCCTAGCCATTTACATATGGTATGTCGAGCTTATAAGGTCAATTTGAAAAAAAATCACTTCTATGACATTTTCTTACCATCTTTGTGTGAAAGTTGAAACATACAACTTATAAAAGAATATAAAATACAATTCATCGTGAATATTTTAAATGAAGATTAAACACACAAGTATTATCTAAAAATATTTCGACTTTTTAGATAGAAGAAATAATATAAATAAAAAAAAATCAATAGACTATGATAATATTAGTAAAGAAATGAAAAACCACCTAATTTACTCATATAAGGGTGTTGTTAGTTCGTTATTGGAATTAAATATGAAAACGCAACGGAAAGAACGGATCATTGATAAGTAAAAATTTTCTAAAAACTATAGATATATAATTTTAATTAATAATAAAAAAACATTAAGATTTTTTACAAACTTTTTGAAGACTATCAGGGTATTATAGTTTTTCTCTTTGACATTACAATCTTCCAAGCCAAGCCTTCACACCCATAGAAAGACAAGTGAGCGTCAAATTGCAAGAATGAATTAAACTTACACTTTATTGGATATACTATGTACTCAACATAGAAGATAGCAGATCTTTTTTTATTCAAAAAAGAACTCTCAGTTTTTCTCTTTAAGTATTCTTCAAAAGTTACGTGAAAAGATCTGTGAGATAACTGTTATCTCTTTCCCTTTTATATCTGAATAGTTAGCTATTTTAAATTTATTTTAATTTATTTTAAATCTAAAATAACCACCATATTAGATATATGGAGAATGAATATACTCTACATGATCCTTATACTTTTTTTATTATTAAAAACTAAATCATGTTTTGTGATTTTTTTAAATTATATATATATATATATATAAACCTTTACGTAAATGTAAACTTTTTTAAACTTTTTTTGTTTAAGATCAACATTTACGCTATATATATATATATATAAAAGTTTATATGTTTAAAAAAAACGTAAACAAATTTCGTTTACTTAATATATATATATATATATATATATATTAATATATAATAAAATCTTATATATATTTTAAATTAAAAATAAATCATATTTATCTAAGAATAGATTTTTAAATTAATTAATTAACTAATGTTCAGTTAAATGTGATAAAATTTATTACATTATATTATGTATCATAGAGAACATTTTTCTATATCACATTAACAACTCAAGTGTGAAATAATTAATTCAAAATTCAATAACTCCAAATTAAATATGTATAATATATTCTATGTATTAAATCTAATATAGTGTTATAGATGTAGTATTAGGGACCTATGGACCTATAACCCAAGCTTCAATAAATTTGACAATTATTTAAACTCTTTAATTAATGTGTTAAATTTATTAGTTTCAGTGTTACTCCACTAAAAACCCAAAACTGAACTCTTGAGATTATAGTGAAATTACTCAAAGAAAATTAATGAGTAGTCCATTGATAAAATCATTACATATAAGTCAGTCCTCCATAAATAGTTTATAATAAGAGCTAGGTTCAATTTTTGTTCACCTCTCTTATTACTTCTTTATCCTTGAGTTTCAATAATTCTCTAATGAACAGTTAATTCATAATCTTATTATGAACGAGCGCTCAACTTTCAAACCTCGAATCATCACTCAAGAGAACTATTTTTCTAACTTCCATAAGAAAGGAATAGATTCCGCATCTATATAATATTATTCTCAGCCATTTATTATATTATATTTTCAAGATGCTAAGTTATGATTTGTATTTAGACAAATCTTACCATGCAAGTCAAAAAACATAATGTCATAAATAGGAGTTTAATAAATACTCAACATTAAGGCTGTTAATTATATGATCATAATAGTGATAATTTGAATACTCTATTTGTAACGGATGATTATTAGATATTCATAATTTATCTAGTCCAGTCCCATATACTCTCGTTATATAAAGTACCTCCAATCCAATGTATCTACATTAATAGCTTAGATAAGATTATTTCCTTCTAAATGAGATTAGACCATGCTTGTAATATTTAATTAAAGATCATAAACTTTAATTAATTATTACGTACTATTTATATTATTATTTATAGATTTTATCCCTAAGCATATAACACTTATATGCTAAATTTATAGTCACATAAATAATCATGGAATTTTCTTGATGTTTATAAAAGTATTCATAATACATATAAGCAATCAAAATAATTATAAATGTCACTCTATTTATTTATTAACAATATGTATAATGTTATAGCTTATAGGGCACCAAACCTAATAATCTTCCACTTGCCCTAAAGCATGTGAGACATGTCTATTGGACCTAAGCCTTCCAAATATCCCTCAAAACTCTTTGCACGTAGTGTCTTTGTCTGATTGAAAATCAGAATAAATGTATCTAGTAGGAATCAAATTCTTACCAAAGTATACCAGCATATATTTTCTCGTTCTCCTAAAATACTTGAGAATGTGATTAACCGCCACCCAAAGATCTAATCCTAGGTTGGATTCTATAAACATAACTTGTCTCTCCCAAATCTTTCATTTAAAATTGGTTGGTGTGTCATTTCTTTACATTAGATAACATACGCACATCATTCCCAATGAGTAGGATATCATCTACATAAAGAACTAAGAAGACCACCTTTTATCTTTGATGTACTTGCATACGCAAGGTTCATCAATATTTTGATCGAAATCATAAGACTTGATTGCCTTATCAAATCTTAAGTTCCAAGATCTTGAAGCTTGCGTAAGTCCATAAATGGACCTTTGCAACTTGTAAACTTTTTGCTCTTGACCTTTGACTACAAACCCTTTTGGTTGCACCATATAGATGTTTTCCTCAAGATAGCCACTCAAAAAGGCAGTCTTGACATCCATTTGCCATATCTCATAATCAAGATATGCTGCAATGGATAGAAGAATCCGAATGGATTTAAGCATAGCTACGTGAGAGAAAGTTTCTTCATAGTCAACTCCCTCTTTTTGGGTATAACCCTTTGCCACAAGTCTAGCTTTGAAAGTCTCAACTTTCCCATCCACTCCTCTTTTCTTTTTGTAGATCCACTTACACCCTATGGGTTTTATCCCTTTAGGTAGGTCTATAAGTTCATAGACTAAATTGGAGTACATGGACTACATTTTAAGGTTCATAGCCTCCAGCCATTTCTCTTTCTTAGAATCTTCCATTGCCTGATGATATGTCAATGGATCGTCCCCACCATTATTAGAGATAGCAACATGTGCTTCTCCAATTTCCTTGTAGCGAGCAGGTGGTCTCACAACCCTCCCACTACGTCGAGGTGGTATGAAATTCTGATATGGAGATGTGGTCTCCTCATTTTGTCCTTCGACAATGGTTATCGGTTACGGTCTGATCTGACCAAAAAATAACTCTTCAAGTACAACTTAACGATAAGGTTTATAGTTTGTTATATAATCATTCTCTAGAAAAGTGGCATTTGTCGATACAAATACCTTCTTTTCTTATGGACTATAAAACAAATCTTCCCTTGTTCCCTTTGAATATCCTACAAACAAGGATACGTCAAAACGTGGTTCTAGCTTCCCGGTCTTTCCTTTCAGCACATGTGTTGGACACCCCCATATACGGATATGTTGCATACTAGGTTTGCGACCATTCCATAACTCTAAAGGTGTTTTTGGAATAGACTTAGATGGAGCCATGTTTAGAAGATATACTATCGTTTGTAGTACATATTCCCAAAATGAAGTGGGTAATGATGAGCAGCTGAGCATAGATCTCACTATATCAAGCAATTTTTGATTTATTCTCTCTGCAACATATTTCTGTTGTGGTGTTCTAGGTGAAGTGAGTTGTGAAAGAATATCATGTTCTATCAAATAGTCCTTGAACTCGATATCAAGATATTACTCTCCTCGATCAGATCGAAGTCTTCATCGTCTTTCCTAATTGCTTTTCAGCTTCTGCTTGGAATTCTTTGAACTTTCTAAAAGTTTCAAATTTTCTTTGCGTTAGGAACATGTATTCATACCTCGAATAATCGTCAATAAATGTGACGAAATATTCATAATCACCACGTGCTTGTACATTCAATGGACCGCAGACGTCCGAATATATTAGCTCAAGTGGTTCCTTGGCCCTTTTGCTTTTTGCAGATGAAGGTCTTTTAGTCATTTTACCTTTAAGACAAGATTCACAAACTGGTAGAGAACCAACTTTTAGTTCTCTTAAAGGACCATCGTTTACCAGTTTGTTAATTTTGCAAGGTTAACATGACCTAATCTAAGGTGTCATAGGTATGTTTCATTATCAGAAGAAACCTTTTGCTTCTTGGGTTTTGGTTGTTCAACTTTGAACATTTCGGTATTGAGTAGTGATTTTTTGTTGGGCCTCAAGGTGTAAAGCCCATTTTCTAAATGTGCAAGAGCAAATATCCAAACCATTTCTAGAAATATTAACATAATTATTATTAAAAGAAACATTAAACATTTGTTCAAATAATCTAGAAACAGAAATAAAATTTCTACGAAAACTAAGAATGTAATAAACATTGTCCAAAATTAAAAACTTATTTCTAAAATAAAGTTTAACGACTCCTATTGCTCTTACTGAAACAACATCTCCTGTTCACACTCTCATCATTTGTTCCTCGTCGGCAAGCTCCTTTGAAGAACTAAGCATCTGCAAAGAAGAACAAACATGATTAGTTGCCCCTGAATTAATTATCCAGGGTGAAGTATTATCTTCAACTAAACAAGCTTTTAAAACGAGTAAATCTGATTTACTATTGTTCTTTTTTTCTTTGAGCTCCTAAAAATACTTCTTGTAGTGTCTTTTCTAATGCCCAACTACGCCGCAGTGGAAACATTTTCCTTTGGGCTTCTACTGCTTTGAGCTCCTTTTGTTCTTCCTAGGTTGCCTTTCATTCTTAGACTTACCACTTTCTTTAGTTCTCTTCCTCTTCCTATTTTTTTGAGCAGAAGAGGAAGGTTGAGCTTCTACAACATTTGCCTCAGCTTCTTTAGTCTTTTCTTTCGAAATAGACTCGAACGTTTACAGTTTATTAAGCAACTTAGTCATGTTATATTTTATCTTGTTCATGAAATAGTTATTCTTGAACTGAAGGAATGTAAGGAGAGGGTTTCTAAAATCATCTCCACCTGAGTAGCTATCTATCACCACCCCGTTTACCTCGGCCTCATGGAGATAGTTAACCATGTTGAGAACATGTTCTATGACCGAGACCCTTGCCTTTATTTTGGCATTCATCATAGCCTTTACGGCTTCATGACATGCCTTTTCAGAAGGTTTGCCAAACATGTCTTGCAGAGACTGCATTATCTCATAAGCGGTCTTTATGCTTTCGTGCTTCAGCCTAAGCACCTTAGACATGCCAGCCAAAAGGAAGCAGTGAGCCTTGTTGTTTGCCTTGATCCAACGACTATATGCTTCTCGTACATTACGAGAGGCATTGGCAGCAGGCGGTGGAGGACTTTCTTCTGTCTGTAATTCTCGCAAATTAGTACTATATTCATGTTACTCTTCCACTTGACAAAATTATCTTTGGTTAATTTTCATTTGAGAGAATAGCGATGAATGGATTAGACATTGTTATTGTAATAAATAAATAAAATGACATAAATTAAATGGTTGCATAAACATCATAAATATATGTTTTGAAATAGTAAACGTGATGCATGATGTATATGGAAAAACACAAAAAATATTTTACTAATTTCACGATTATGTAATTTTAATAAATAAAGTGCCGCCGTAGGGCATGTCAAATTATTTATGAATTGAATTGAGACATTCTCAATTAATAAATATACACAAAATATCTCATATTTTCTATATTTATTAATAAACGTTTATTTTGGTCAAGATATAATTAACAATTTAATTATATCTTTATGAGTGTAACCCACTATTTCAGATTTTAAAAATTTAACTCAAAATTGCCGCTGTAGGACAGGTTAATTTTGAAATACATTATAAAATCCTATATTTTGGAAGCCAATCTTGTTATTGATTCAAATGGACACCCTCCATAAGGAGGACGAAATCAAAGAGTCGCGATGCGCCACCTAAATCTCACGGTGTTGTGCTAATGGTGGAGACTATAGGTTATATTGTCATATTAACTTCTCCCATTCATTATTTTAAAAAGATATGTTTTATCTTATAAAACATCATATGTTTCATAATTCTAGTAAATAAAAATAATTTTTAATTACTAGGTCATATTTTGTGTTAATAGAATCTCGTTCTATTTACACTTAAATAAATTACCAGATTTTGTAAAAATGTAAATTTATTATGTATCATCTAAGCTACCCGACATTAAACAATTTAAAATTAGATAACTTAGAATTAATGTGAATTTTACCAAGTTTTAACTATTAAAACTAAATTCATATCATTTGGTTGATTAATGAAACAAATTAAAACTCTATGAAATCAAACCAATTAATTTAATCTCATTAAATTAACTGTAATGCATATTAAACCATTTTATAAAAAATTTATAAAAAAATGAAATAATATGCAAGTGTATGCATGTCATGTTACAATAACTATACGTAGACACTTTCCTAGATGACATGTTATGATGCATGAACATGTTATCACAATTATCACATATAATAATAATATGAAAATAAATAATGAATTTTTGATCGAGTCCTTTTGGATAATTAAAATACAACCCATAAAAAATAAGATAAAATAATTACATGGGTCTTCTTGTAATTATACATAATTCCCAGCTCCGTTGTTGTAGTCTTCACCAGGTGGTTTACTGTGTGAGAAACTAGTAGTTTACTTTTAAAAATAGATGGGCCATATTTGAAATAAGGCCCAATAACCCAATTGTTTTATGAAGGTAAACCAGGAGGGAGATTATTCTTCTTCTCCATTGAGATCTCTCAACGTGCAGAAGTCTTCTTCGGTCGTCACCTGTATTTGGCCGCCGTTGTCTTCTCCAACATTCCTCATCGGCAAGCCACGGTGGAGCGCTGTAGACGCTCAAGATATGAGCGGTTGCCACGCAGGGAGTCAAACTCTGTTGCCCGCTCTTCCATGCACCAGGCGGAGCCGTGGAGGCGCTCAAGGCCGAGCCTCCTCTGACGCTTCATCAGAGTCCAACTCCGACGGTTATGGTGGTTGCTGCAACTCATGGCTCCATGCGTACGAGAGCTCTTGAAGTTCAAACGTGATAATCCAAATTATGGAGGAGAGAAAAGGAAGAAGTTGCAGGTGATGTGAACGAAAAGTTTTGCTACTCATTTATATGCAGATGAACTTTTCCAATTCTTGACATGCACATGGACTTTTGCAATTCATGTTGCAGGAAATATATATATTTTTTAATTGCTTTTCCAATCCACATGTCAGGTGCATTAAATATGTATATGGAATCATCATCTTCCTTTTTTCTTTCTTATTTATTCCATGTGTGCACATGGGCTTTGCACAAAAGTGCATTCTACCAATTGCATTAATTATATAGTTAAACTTTTGAACCTTTTCCCACATATTGTATTAACTACTTAGTTCAACTTTTGAACCTCGCCCTCGTTTAAATGATACAAAGAAAAAGAAAAATAAAAAATTAATAGTAAATTACAAAAAATCTATGCCTTTTATGGGCTTACATAAATTTAATCTAATCAAAATAAAAATAAAAATACAAATTGAAAAGGACTATATAATTAATGACAAAAAATCTACTCATAAAATAACTATTCACCACATAAACAAAAATTGCAAAGATGTAAAGTGACCACAAACATTGATCAAGAACATGATATTATCAAATAAAATCATGTTAATTAAAATTATATATGCGATAACATGCTCTGATATTATTTGTTGGAATTAAATATGAAAGCGCAACGAAAAAAACAGATCATTGACAAACAAAAATGTTTTAAAAACTATAGATATAAAAATTTAATTAACAATAAAAAACATTGAGAATTTTTACAAACCTTTTGAAGACTATCAGGGTATTCTAGCTTCCTTCTTTGACATCACGGTCTTTCAAGCTAAGCCTCCACACTAATGGAAGGACGAGTGGGTGTCAAATTGCAAGAATGAATTAACCTCACACTTTATTAGATCTGCTATATACTCAACATATGAGATAACAGATCTTTTTTTTTAGAGAAGAACTCTCAGTTTTTCTCTCCAAGTATTCTTCAAAAGTTATATGAAGCGATCTGTAAGATAACTGTTATCTTTCTCTTTTTTACATCTGATTAGTTATTTTAAATTAATTTTAATTTAAATCTAAAATAATCACCATATTAAATAATGGCGAAGGGATATACTCTACGTGATCCTTATCCCATTTTTTATTATTAAAAATTGAATCACGTTTTGTGATTTTTTTAAATTATATATATATATATATATATATATATATATATATAAACCTTTACGTAAATGTAAACTTTTTTAAACCTTTTTTTAAGATCAACGTTTACGTTTTTATATATATATATATATAAAAGTTTATATGTTTTAAAAAAACGTAAACTAATTTCGTTTACTTAATATATATATATATATATATATATATATATTAATATATAATAAAATCTTATATGTATACATTAAAATTTAAAAATAAATCACATTTATTTAAGAATAGATTTTTAAATTAATTAATTAACTAATGTTCAGTTAAATGTGATAACATTTATCACGTGTCACAGAGTACATTTTTCTGTATCACATTAATAACTCAAGTGTGAAATAATTAATTCAGAATTCAATGACTCCAAATTAAATATGTATAATTCATTCTATACATTAAATCCAATATAGTATTATAAGGTGGCATTAAAAACCTATGGACTTATAACCCAAACTTCAATAAATTTGATAATTAATTAAACTCTTTAATTAATGTGTCAAATTTATTAGTTTCAGTGTTACTCCACTAAAAACCCAAAACTGAATTCTTAAGATTATAGTAAAACTAATCAAAGAAAATTAGTGAATAGCTCATTGATATAATCATTACATATAAGTCACTCCTCCATAAATAGTTCATAATAAGAGCTAGGTTCAATTTTCGTTCACCTTTCTTATTATTTTTTTATCCTTGAGTTCCAATAATTCTCTGATAAATAGTTAATTCATAATCTTATTATGAACGAGCACTTTACTGTTTAAACCTCGAATCATCACTCAAGAGAACTATTTCTAACTTTCATAAGGAAGGAATGTATTCTATATCTATATAATATTATTCCCAGCCGTTTATTACATTATGTTTTAAGATGTTAAGTTATGATATGTATTTAGACAAATCTTACCATGCAAGTTAAAAAACATAACGTCATAAATAGGGGTCTAATAAATACTCAAGATTAAGACTGTCAAATATGTGTTCACCATAGTGATAAATTTGAATACTCTATTTGTAACAGATGATTATTAAAGATTTATAATTTATTTGGTCCAGTCCTATATAATCTCATTATATAAAGTATATCCAATCCAATGTCTCTATATTAATAGCCTAGATAAGACTATTTTATTTTAAATGAGATTGGACTGTACTTGTAATATTTAATTAAAGATCCTAAACTTTAATTAATTATTACAGACTATTTAGATTATTATTTATAATTTTATCTCTAAGCATATAACACTTATATGCTAAATTTATAGTCACATAAATAATCATGGAATTTTCTTGATGTTTATAAAAGTTTTCATAATATATATAAGCAACCAAAATAATTATAAATAGTCACTTTATTTATTTATTAATAATATGTACAATATCACAACTTATAGGGCATCAAACCCAACATTTGTCACATTTTTAGGGTGTTTGAAAATATAGCATAACATAAACTTGTGATTTAAATCCGACAACTGATCTGTTTTAGAGTCAAATTTGAAGCTGTCCATATTTTTTTTCTTTTGCTCTAGACTCAGGGCGGAATAAAAAAATTAGTCGAGGGGTGAAGCATATACTAATGTTATCAAGAAAAATTACATGAAAAAGATATAAAGTTTAAGGGGAATATTATTCTTATAAAATCTTGTATAATGAAACCAAAAAAAAAATAAAATTCAAGTCACTAAATCTCGTCTGAGTGTGGTTCTGCCTTTGTATTTGGTGGTAGTCTTATTTATTTTGCCATCCCCTTTATTTATTTATCTATTTATTTTTATCATATTATGATATAAGTTGGTGACGTTTTCTTTTGTGTGTTTTCCCCATCTCATGAGTTGGGTTGTAATCTAGTAGATTACTCCGACAATTGAAATTCCAATGGTACCCGTGATTTATGTTGAGAAAGGAGACATAATCTGATGGATTACTGATAGCTATCTAGTTCAATACTTTGGAAACATAATATGGTAAATTATCGATGGTAATTCATCAAATTGCTCTTGTATCAGGCATCGCAATTCTAATAAAACTCATAAAATGGAGCTTCTTATGTGGTGTTTTTCGGCTCCTTACAACAGCTTGCTTTTACGTTGGTTGACTTATCCCCAGTGGCATTTTTTGTGCATCCATGGCTTTTTCCCCCTTTTTTGTAATTGTTTGTGTAAAACTAAAGGCAATTTGTCTCCATCATGTAGGTGTTGCATTTTGTCGTTGTGTTTTAGTTTTATTATGTAAATAATAGAAATGATTTCCCCACTCTTTGCTTCTAATTGTTTCCAATCCGCTAGAGTTGGTTGTTTATAGTGTTGTGGGTGACCTTTGTGCTACAAGTTTATTTGTCTCGATCGATTGATCAAAGTTCTCCATCGATTGTAAAGTGTTATTGAAAGAACTACATGTGTGCTCGATTATTATTGGGTCTTTTTGATTTTCCATTGTTGAAGCTTGATACATTTTTTCTTTCATTTTGTGTGTTTCATTAAAATTTACTGCTAGAATCAGACTACGATTGATGTTAAGTTTTTTTGTGATAGAAGATCATTTGAGTCAATATTAATGGGTGTATTTTCTGATGAAAAAACTTTGGTTGATAAAATTATAATTCTCTAACGCAAAGAATAGGAGTTCAAGTTCTACATTATTTATGAAACGACATAATAAGTTTTGATCATCTAGTTTTAAAAGTACATTTTCATGTAATTTTATCAAACATATGTTTTTTTTTGTTTATTCTGCTGACGTGGAATTAAAAAAATAAGATTTTGTTTAGGTCACATCTCCTATAACAAACAATGGAACCCTTTTATATATATATATATATATATATATATAATTGATGATGACAATAATACTTTTTTTTATATATAATGAGAGGGAGAATGCCATTATTTTTTAATAGAGCTAAGCGTGACTTGACCCCTTAACCTATGGTTGAGATGAAAAGAGTTACAACTAACTAAGCTACGCTTGCTTATAATAATGATAATACTTTTACAAAGGCCGTTTTGCATGCAAGAACATACACGATTAGTTACATCTAGTACAAGAAACAAACATTATATCCCCCAGTATAAAGAATTAATAAACATTTATCCAAAAAATAAAAAGAAAGAAAGAAATAGAGAAAGGGCCGTTTTAATTGGGGCCTTGGTTTGGTGAAGATTTTCATAAATCAGTTTTTGCAGTTTATAGGACTATTAGTTCCTAACTTCCCTCCTTTTGTCACTCCGTTTTTGCCGCGTAATAAAGCTCTCTATCTTTCCTCTACTGTCTGAAATCCGACCCTCATGTAAATGTAAAAACCTCTCTCTCTCAAGCCAAGAGCCATTACCTCTCCAACAAAACACCCCAAACTGAAAACCAATTTTCCTCTTTTGGGCTTTTTTTTTTGGTCTTCTTTTCTGCTTCCATCTGAAAATCTTCAGCTTCAATACCAAAAGCTTCATTCCGTACGTGGCAAAATAAAATTTTAACAATCACAAAGGTACCCATTTCACCATATTTTCTCTATAAAATTCTTGTGCCTTTTTTTTTGTATCTTTTCTTTTGTGATGGTATGCGTTATTTTCTGCTTTGAATGGTTGTTTGACTTGTCCCAAAGAAAAACATTCTTTCCATTTCCTTTCTGTTAGCAAAATGTGATAATAAATTGATCCTATGCAAGTTATTGCATAGTTCTAATCTTATGTTCATTTTGCAGCCTAGAGGACATGATCAGTCCTGAATTTAAGCGTTTATAATAGAAAAGAAGGGAAACATCTTTGTGCACAGTTCGGTAATTCTATTAATTTTATTTAAATTTCTAATAACAAAGAAGGTGCAGCAAGCTTTTTTGGACTTTTCGGAGCTGACTTGTAAATGAAGAAAGACTTTTTTTTGAGACCATGAGCAGTGAGGTTCCTGGGGATAGAACTGCTTTGAACAGAAATGTGAACAACAATATCTCCCTGCAGACCGGCGAGGAATTCGCGGCAGAGTTTCTGCAGGACCGTGGTGGGATAAGAATATTACCGCCGGTCATTACTAATGTGGTCGGAGGAGAGCTGGTTTCCATCTCAATGCGAAAAAACACCAGCCGGCTTATGAGGATCATGCTGCAGGCAATTTGGTTGGGTTGAGGAGGATGATTCTGATGATCTTGTTCCTAATAGCATAGACAGGTACAATTGGGAATATGATGAGATAATTCGAGACCGAGGTATTGCGGGACAGCAAAATAGTCCGCACCACCACCAGCAGATATCATACCATCCTCATGTGCCTGGATTTTCTGAAGCATCTTTCCGGAGGAAGATGAAGTTTCTTTGCAGCTTTGGGGGGAGAACAATGCAAAGGCCAGGTGATGGGAAGTTTTGATATGTTGGTGGAGATACGCGGATATTATCAATCGGGAAGAACAACACGTGGATGGAGCTATTGGGGAAGACTTCTGCAATCTGTGAGCAACCTCATACAATCAAGTACCAACCTCCCGGTGTGGATCTGGATTCGCTTATTTCCGTTTGTTCGGATGAAGACTTTCATCACATGGTTGAGGAGTATCTGGAGCTAGAAAGAATTGGGTGTACTCAGAGGCTGGGGATCTTTCTTGTGCCCTTGAATGAATCTGAGAGCCCGAGTTCTGGTGAAGCAAGGACGATGAACCTGAACAGCGGGGAGTGTCAGTATTCTATCGGTGGCGGTGGCGTGATTGACAGGAGTCCGCGGAAAAGCTTGAGCGGGCAAAGCTTGGTCAGCGAGTGTAGCCAGATTGGAAACAACTCGGATTATAGTCCAAGCTTCCTTAGAGACTCTCCCACATCAGGATATGCCTTGGAGAAGGATTGTAGTTCGAGTTCTTCGAACTTGATGGGAGTAATTACAAGATCATTTTGTCAATTTTCTCCGAAAATTCTCCCAAGCAAGTCGCCCATAAAATACCTTCAATTTCTTACCATGAATTTCAGCACATGGATCATGATAATTCCAATGCCCACTATTATGTGGATCATCATAATCATCATCATCATCAACATACTACGGCTGAAGGTGACGCCGTTAGTCCCACTTTCATGGGGAAATTTCCAGGTCAAGATCCTATTATTTTGATGCCATAGGATATTATCAGGTACCTTCACAACAGATGAATTATCATCATCGTCACAACAAGTATTTGGTGGATACTGAACAGACTAGCAGACCCCATGGAACAACGGGGTTTCACCACCGCAGCCGAAGTGAGGACTTTGCGCCACCTTCACCGAATGCTCAAAGTGGCTCGATGCATGGGACACCTGTACTTGAGGAAGAAGAATTCCATTTTGGCAGATCTGTCAGTCACCCTCAAGAGCCTCATGATAAACATGTTTCTGGTCACAGGGTGATTCAAGTGCTTTCCGACTCGAAGTTGCATGGACTTGACCATAAACCCTTTGAAGGATTCAAGAGAGAAAAATCAACTCTGGTGACGACACCACCGATTTCGTTGAATGACTCTCAAATTCAACAAGAAAAGATTGATAAAAAAGGTCCCCATTTGGAGATGTTGAAATGGGCAAACAACGATGAAACTCATCAAGATCAGTACAGAAAGGAATTTAAAGGAAGTGCTGATTTATGCTGTATGCGATTACTATGGAGCTTCATGACCTGCCAAACATCAACTACCTGCAAAATGAGAACCTTTCTTCACAAGAATTTTTCTCTGTAAGTGAAATTTTATTTCACTCGAAATATTTTTTAATATGGCTTTAACCTTGTACAAGAGTGACCCTTTCTTTTTGGATCCTTGTTTCAGAAATTGGGTTCAACGTTTAATTCGGATAGAGAAGTAGCTCACCTTGATGAGGATCATCTGAGTTTTACTGATAATGAGACTGGAAGGGTAAGTCTTAGCAGAGAATCTCATGAAGGGCCTAAGTTTGATGATGCTATCTCGATGCAGTCACAGTCCTTTGACAATTCTCGAGACAATAAGGTGGCCGAATCAGCGGCAGTTTTTATAGAAGATGTCACTCATAGCGTACCACATGACATCCGCACCTCCTGGAATGTGGTTTTGTTTGTAGAAGATGAAGTCACAGATGAATGTACAACTCCTAAAGCAATGAAGGCAGATAATTCCATTATGCATTCGGATAGTGAGGTAAACTTGTGTAGTTCGAATTTAGAGTTTTAACACTTTTTAATGTTATTAGATAGTTCATTCACGAAATATCTCACATCTTTGTAGGTCGAAGAGGCTGGTGGCACTGATGAAAATGGCTGAGATTGAAGCTGGTGTTTATGGTCTGCAGGTTCAGAAACCATCACTTTTATGCTTCATTCATGGATTCTTTGTTCTTTCTTATGATGTTGTTGACATTCAAAATCTGTGGTGATTCCTTTTTTTTTTTTTAAATATAATCTGTGACAGCTATATCTTTCTTTACGATGCCATAATCCTTTACTAACAAGGGTGATAATATAGAAAAAAGACAAGAAAGCACGCATATGATTAGGACTGGTTCTCTCAATTTGAAAATTACGTCCATTTTCAATAGCTTTACGTTCTCAATATAGCGAAGATAGAAGTTGAAGAGAACCAGACGCCGCGCCTTGTAAACTCTTTGTATTTCTTTCTAACCTAATTCCCAAGACCAGTATCCCCTAATATATATGTAGTTTTGGAAACCACAATACATGACTGAACACACCAATATATGCTAAATATTCTTTAGTTGCAATGTCTTGTAATTTGTTACCTGACTGTTACTTTGCTTCACATAATACAGCAACACAACTAAGCCTTGTTTTTGTTCCGCTCATCATTTAGCTCTTGTTGGTTATGGTGCTTAAAAAATCTTGATTTCCATGATACTTTTCTTCATGCAATGATTCCCATTGTGTCTGTCTTCACCTTTTAAATCTGGTTTTCACTAGTTTCTTTCTTTCTTTCTTTCTTTTTTCAATTTGCTCGAGAAAGAAAAAAGAATAATCAAGAAACTTTGACTGCATTGTTTTGAACGATGTGCAGATCATAAAAAATTCTTATCTTGAAGAACTGCAAGACTTAGGATCTGGTACATTTGGAACCGTTTATCACGGGAAGTAGAGAGGACAGATGTTGCCATTAATAGAAAAAAAAGGAGTTGTTTTTCAGGCAGATCATCAGAGCAAGAGAGAATGGTAACTAGCTTGCATTTCTGTATTCCTATCCTTCTACATCGTCTTAGCTGGAAAGAAAGAGAAAAAATAAATTCCATTCTTTTTTATTATTTTTTTTATGCATAGTTTCTCATTAACTTGAACATGTTTAAGACAAAACTATTGAAATTGGGTACAGATGAAGGATTTCTGGAGAGAGGCAAGGATACTGTCAACTCTTCATCATCCAAATATCGTAGCATTTTATGGGCTGGTTCTCGACGCGCCTGGTGGAACATTGGCAACTGTAACCGAGTTCATGGTCAATGGTTCATTGAGGCATGTCCTGTTGAAGAAGGACAAGTGAACTGATCCATCGTTTTTCCGTTCAAAATAGTTTCTAACCAACTGTAATTTACTAACTGAGTCCTTATAATTCTGTTTGTTCAGAGTGCTTGATTGTCGAAAGAGGCTCAGAATTGCAATGGATGCTGCTCTTGGCATGGAATATCTGCACATGAAAAATATTGTTCACTTTGATCTAAAATGTGACAATTTGCTTGTCAACTTGAGGGACCTAGACCGGCCAATATGCAAGGTAATTAGTAAAGATAAATGCAAACATTCTTCAGTGTTAAGAACACATTGTCTCCTATGTAGAAAAGCATCCAAGATCTCATCAACGTCATTCATCTCGTTGGCAGGTTGGACATTTTGGGTTGTCAAGAATTAAGCGTAACACTCTCGTTTCTGGTGGTGTTAGAGGAACTCTTCCATGGATGGCACCAGAACTGCTTAATGGAAGCAGCAGCAGGGTCTCCGAGAAGGTTATATACTCAACCAGCGAATACATTTTTGATTTAACCTTCAAAGTTTCCGTTGGGGGAGAATATTGTAAGTTATGTCAAATTGTAGTATTTTATTTAATTTGATATGATTGCGATTTGATGACAATTAAAAACCAACTTAATTTGATTAGACAGTTAAAAACTACATCCTACTAGTAGGGTATTCTTTTGTATCCTACTAAAGAGCTCTCCTTCCTTACCATGAAGTTTGAAGAAACTAGTAAAAATGGGACCAAAATTTAACAAAGACTCGTTATTCTCATTTGGTATGGTGACATGGGAGATACTGACTGGGGAGGACCCATATGCTGAGATGCACTGTGGTGCTATCATAGGTAAGCTTATTCTATTAGCGAGAGAAATCAATCCATTTTGCTGCATTTAAATCAAGATTGGTCAAGAGTTTGTTTTTCCAAACTGAACAAGCATACATATTAAGAAACATCCTTTAAGAGCAAGTATCTAGCTTGTTGATGAATCTGAAAATATTAGTCCAATGCATGTATAATTTTGTTTAAGTTTATTGGCCTATTTTTGAACACATGCTGCATCGTTTTACCATGTTTGCTGGCCACTGCATGCACCATTATTCTCTCAGTGGCTGCCATTAAAAATGTTGACGACGATGATGATGATCAAACTTGATCTTCTTTTCTCAACATTCTACGAAGGCGGAATTGTGAACAACAAACTAAGGCCTACAATTCCAAAATGTTGTGATTCCAAATGGAAAAGGTTAATGAAAACTGAGATAACAGATAGACTGTGAGATATGTCGTTGGCACTTCAACAAAAACAAGCGACAAATCTTTTAACTTCACTCATATACATGTACATTGAAATTAATTCCAACTTAAAACTCATGTAAAGATCTCTAACCTTGTAGACAATTAAACTCAGTCTCCACCATGTTTAGCCAATGTGGGATCTCTCTCCACCACATTGAGGACTGCATTCCCATGGAGTTTTATAAGATTTGTTATCTCCATGGCATTAGAGTCTGCGTTATCTTGGAGTTTCTATGCAGATTTTTCCCATCCATCACAATCTAGCTCTAGGCCTTGTCAACTTTTGTATTATTTTTTAGGGTTCATCTTGTGCATACATGCCACTACATCTAGAACATCGGTCTGATAACACTTGTAGTGCTTTGAAATTCTATCTTAAAAATTGACATTTTTGGAGCAATAGAAGCCGTTTTAAACCCATGATCGGCCATTTTGTATTTAGCCAATGTGGGACTCTTGTTCAGACACTCCCAGGACATGGAATCCACAAATTAAAGCAAAATGATGAAGAGGTAAGGCCATTATGAGAGGAATAAATCAAATATGGTAATTTGATCCATTCCCAACAATGTCTTTCACCTAGAATATTGCTCAAGTGTTTACTTCGTTGGCCGAACTTGAACATCTGATTAGAGTTAACTAACTTCATCGTTTCCTTAGCACCTATTGGACTTCATTGAGGTCGACTTGCAATCAATAAATTCAAATAAACTAAACCATATGGGCACTAATGTGAGGTGCTTTCTATTTCTAGCTGCAGCGTTAGACCAAACCATTGAATTTACACGGGCCAGACTCTTGTTTTAGGCTAACAAATTCTTGATCAAAATTTTCCTTATTTTTTCCTTTCAAGCTACCCGTTTGATTCCTCAGAACGTCTTGGGATTTATTCATATAAAGATATCAAGAGCCTTGTTCTTCCTGTTTTGATCTTAAACATTCCAACATCATGACGTCTCTCCACTTCAACTGCATAAGAGTATGGCATAGTTTGATGCGTCCTAAGTCAATGCTGGCTACCATTAATCATTAATAGCTTGAAATTTCTTGCATTCGTAACACAACTGTTTTCTTTTCATTTTTTTTGTTTTTGTTTTTTTTTCCCTGTTGACATTGGGGTTACGAATTTGATATTCAAACAACGATTATGACAGATTTTCAATTTTAGAAACCAAAGCTAGATGAAATATATTCTATTGATTTTCCTAAAAAAAACAAAAACAAAATCTATTGATCATTTGTTCAAAAGATATGCCCTTAACTAGGAGCTTCTTTAACCGCTTCTCGATTGCCAAACGTTATGTCCACTTTTTTAAGAAGCAATATATTTATGATGCTTTACCTCAAGATATATATATATATATATGATGTTCTATGATTAATCATATATACGAGCACATATTATAAATACAAACATACAGAATCTTATATAAGGAAAGTTTTATTTGTTTTAATATTGTCTGAGAACTATATAGTACTGTATTACTACCCGTCAAGCAAAGCTAAAGTTCTCTAAGTTCAGACTCTCAATTTCGTGGCATTTTGCCCCAGAATTTCGTAGTCTCAACTACTGTAATTATTCTGGTGTAAAAGTTTTACCTAGCAAGCCATTATACATTGAAAACAACCTTCCAACAGGAAAAATTTTGTCCACTAAAAGTGCAATCGTGCCGGGGTCAATTATTTAACAATATTTTGGTTATAAATATATGCATGAGGTAATCAATGAGTACGTGTCACAGTTAGTAAAAAAAAAAAGGTTGATAAACATACCAAAACAAGGAATAAGATAAATACAGGCATTCTCACTCCTTAATAAGAAGCAACGTAAGAAACTAGTACGCTTTTAAGTGGGATATAGATGTCGCCCAAAATTGATGGTCGAACCACCTTGTTACAACTCTTGAATATATATATATATATATATATATATATATATATATATATATATATATAATCAATACAAAACGTGAGTGCGAGTCATCATTATTAATATTCCCATATTCATCATCTTTATCTTGATTTTTATGGATTTTTTTTTTTGTGGTGGTGATCCA
This sequence comes from Artocarpus heterophyllus, assembly GCA_025403435.1. NCBI lineage: Eukaryota > Viridiplantae > Streptophyta > Magnoliopsida > Rosales > Moraceae > Artocarpus > Artocarpus heterophyllus. The sequence continues at coordinate 12,063,011 of CM046342.1, forward strand.
CACCTCCGATTTTCGGAGCCCACCACAGGAGGCATGAACCCTTTATATAAAGGGCCTCTTAACTCCCGGTTTATCCGACTAATCCAAAGCCGACCTATGGAGAGACCCGAAGGCTGCAAGAGTCTTTTAACATTGGCAGCTGACTCGAACTCGAGTCGCTTGCTTAAGCAGAACAGTCCCCTGTCAACTGAACCAGCTAGGTGTTGGTTGATTTTTATGGACTTAATATAATGATATATTTATCCTTAGGTTCCCATCCCTGATAGGATGGGTATAGTGGTTATTAAATCGAGGCGGAAGCAGGTATAGATGTATACATATCGTCTTCCGAAACGGGGTAAGGTGAGGGTAAGTGTAGTGTACCCCAGCCCCACCTCTGCTCCAATATATTTTTTCAAAAAAATATATATATCATCTATATTACTTAAAAAATGTTAGATAAAAAAATATAAAATATTTATCAATCTTAGAAAAATTCTAATAAGTTACAAGGACTAATTTATTATCTCTTGAATCGAAGGTGAGGGTAGGAGAAGCATATCTATGTTTATTTCGCCGGATACACATCCCTATCCGTATTATATGGTGCATGATGATATTTGATAGAAAATCATAAAAGCACATGCTTAAATTAACTAGAATTTAATTAGACTCCAAGAATGTGGTTTGACTTCTTATTTTCTTAGGCCCTTTTGATTAATATATTTCCAAAAAGAAAGAAAAGTGATTTGTTTTAAGGTCCTTAAAACCCGTAGCATTAGGACATTTCACCGCCCTTTCCCATCTGTCCATCCAATTGTCTCCTCCATGGCTCTATAATGCTCGCACAATAATCCATCTTAGGAAGATTAGTGGTTAATCTTATCCTTCTACTTCTATTCCGACCATTATTGGTCTCCCCATTGTCAAAGCTTTGCGGGCTATGACTTCGCAACCCAACAGTTATATCTCACGTGGGTCATAAAGTTGTTCACAGAGTAATGAGTGTATATGCTCTCGAAGGTGTCAACTAATTAAGCCGGTAAAGTGAGATAATTAGATCAAATCCCAAACTTCATTGATAATCGTGGAGAGATTATGAGAGAGAGGATTATACCCATCCGCGGGAGAATTTTTTTTTTTTTTTTGTTCTGATCACGGGAGTCGTTTTTTTCCCCGCAATATTGGCATTGACCTTCGTAATTTGGGCCTTTTAGTCTCGATCAATGGAGCATTCTATCAATAGTAAAAGTATTGTTGAAGAGTTATATGTGTGCTCGCTTGTTAATGTGCCTTTTGGTCATAAAATGTTCAGCAACCAAGAAATTTAGTTGCAGAAACTCTCAGCGACCAACATTCTGCGAATAAGGGGCGATCGAATTTTTTTGGTCATAAAAAATTTGTACATTTTGTGACCCATTTTTTGTCTCTGAAATTCGATTTTCTTGTAGTGTCCTCTGGTGTACATTTGATGTTTTTGTGCGCTTTGTTAGAATTTATTGGTGGAACCAGTCATTAGTTGGGATTTAGCTTCTTTGTACCTCTCTCAGAATAAATGATTCATTGGCGTGCCAAGTTCTCTGAGCAAGATCGAATCCTATCAGAGATAGGTGTTTACGATACAAAGAACTTACAAAAGCAAAGAAATTTTGCTAAGACTTGAGCTGTCAGTGAAAACTCTTTTAAGAGATATTAAGAGGATTAATACGTTACAATACACAAATTAGTTAATTATAAGTGAAAATATGTTTCTGGCAATAGGAAAGGTTTTCTCATAATTGTATGATTCTTATTAGAGTTTTTATTAAAAGAACAAAGGTAAGTTGGATATTTTATGCCCTAAAAATCCTGCTTAAAATACTAAAGTAATATTTTTGAAATCCATGAGTTATTTTGTAATATTTTTCAAATTGAAAAATACCAATATAACAATATAAAAATAAAAATGATCAAATACCCTTCTTATTAATTAATGCAATTTGTAGCCATGAGCAGTAACATATTAGGTCCTTTTAGGATAAACATATTAGGTTTTTCACCCTAATCATTTCTCACTTCAGATGATTGAAATCTTTTGTATCCATATAGGGCCACATATGCATCCAAATATCGAGTCATAACAAGTGTCATAAGTTAAGAGTTTGGCTTATAATCTACAAAACCTAGAGACTAGCTTGCAATATACTATTTAAAAAAAAAAAATGCAAACAAAGCTCTCTATATGTGTGTATGCTCCTTTTTGTTTGAAGTCAATTGTGAAATCTGACTTTCTATTTGTCATCCAACTCATCCCATTAAACTACAGCGGAAAAAGGGGGAAAAAAGTTGACCATACTGTCTTACGCACCAACAAGGAAGTGTCCATTTGAAATTTATTTATCTTCCTCTTCCTGTATCTCTATCTCTCTAGCTTTTTGTTTTGTTTTGTTTTGTTTTGTTTTTTGTTTTTTTTGGCTGAATAAGGGGCTTTCTCTTGTTTAATTCAAAAGATATTGCACTCAAGTTCAGACCGAAGCTTGATGAGACATGTGGAGGAAACATCATAAGATAAAAAGTTATCCATTTGTTGCTTGGTCTCCAATTGCACTAGACTCGGTTTTAAGCTTTAATAAGACAAGCTAGTAGAATAATAAGATGACCTTATTATATATATATATATATGTGTGTGTGTGTGTATAGATATATATTGTGGCCATTCGGGAAGGATAGAAAAAACAAAAATAGAGTTAAAAAGAAATACCGACCCAACATAGAAAGCATTAAGAAGGACGAAATCTCAAAGTGACATTATCAAAAGAAGGAAAAAAAAAAAGTCAAAGTGATTAATTGCTACCATGGTCATGCCTTGGTGCGCAATGACGCAATTGAATGTTCATTATTTGGTTCTATTGGGTTGATTCTGGTTCATTAATTGGCTAATTTGAAACTGCTTGTTCACCAATTGGATTATGGAACGCCATCCACTTTCAAAAAGAAATGTACAAGAAAATTCCATTTGTACATACGTAGTACGTACACTTGGATACATCACTTGTAATTATCAAAAATATGAAGGGCAGTGCTTCAAATTGAAATTCCAACGGTTAGTTCGAACCAAAAAGATTAACTATTCAAATTTTGTGAAGAAAACACTTACCGATTTAAGTTGAAATTTTTCTGATTCGAATCGGTGAACTAAATATACTATGAAGTGTATTATAATATGTCTATTCTTTTGTCATTGACAAAGGTGATTATGGAAGATTAGGTTTGGAAGAACAACTTAATTTGGTTGTTGTCAAAAAAGAAGATATTATAAAAATCAAGTCATGTCTCTTCGGTGTGAGAGGAAGTTGTGGAATTAATGGAGCTAGCAAAGAAAAGTAGCACAAGTTGGAGAACATAAGCATTAAAACCAAGAATTCTATAGAAAATTATGAGGATTAAACTTGGTTTCTATTAATTTCCAATCCCAGTCATGTTATCATTTAGGATTCAATGAATTGCCCCTTTATGTGTCAAAACATAGAGAAAATGATATACTAATCATGCTATTACAATTTACTTTTGTACTTCACTGAAACGATATGTTCCGTTTAAATTAAGAGCATTTCTTATGCATTAATTTACAAACTCAATACCTTATTCAACGCATTTCATTATTTTGACTAAGCTGTGCTTCGAGACAGAAGAGAAGACTAGCCTGTACTAGACGGGACAGAACTAGATCAAGAATCTTTCTCATTGGGAAAAATAATGATGAACATCACTAACTTTATGTGATCAAGATGTGCATATTTAAAGAGTAACAAAAAATTTGTAGGATATTGTTTGGGTGTCTATATAGAGAGATCAGAAAGAAATGTAGAGTTTAATATGGCTAATAATATGTTTATATTATAAAACAAATGCAGTCCAAAAAATAAATTACAAAAGCATGAGTAAAAGAAAGACACAAGAGAAATAGAGAGAACACTCATATTATTATTCATTAAATTCATCCTATTGCTATTGTATTAAAATAAGCTCTCAGAAGCCATATATATATATAAATCAAGAATCATAAAATAAAATAAACTAAAGATCTTGAGTTACAACAACAAAACATTCCTTACAGAGGGCAATTGTGAGGTTATGAAGATTTAATTAAAGTGGAGATAATTGAGTGCATGAAAGGTATTAGGAAGGTGAAGATCCATACTAATAAACTAATTTATTCATAAAATTCTACCTCAAATGTTTATCATTTGTACGTCTCATTGAAATGTGACAAGTCAAAACTTTGTGGGAAATAAATCCTAACGAAGGAAAAAGAATACAACATTGTTAATAATACGCTACCACAAATTGTCTCATTAAAAACCTTTCTCTAGAATACTCATGATCATGGAACAAAACCTTGACTAAGAAGTAAAAAGAGTAAAATCTGTATTTGCCTTCCCCTCATACTACAATCAACTATTGTCTAAGTATTCATTAATTTGGTATAAAATAACTGAGTCAAAGCATATTATATAATGCCCGTGAATTTTAAATGGCATTAATTATGTTAAATTTAATTTAATTAGTGTGACAAAGTTTAAATAATTGTCATTAGTGTCAATTTTAAATTTGCATTGCATTATTTTAATTTTGAACCAAATAAAATTATGGTCAAACAATTTTAAATATTAATTTTTTAACTATCTTTGTCTATTTGCACTTGTGTATTGCCCTTTCACTTCTTTACTAATTTTACTATTGCTTTTCCTTTCATTACCAAAATTCCATTTAGTAAAATCTCCCTTTAGCTCATGTGTAAACCCACAACATCACATATCGTATTTTCTATTTAATCCCTCTCTCTCTCTCCCTTTCTTTCTTTCCGATCTCTCACTTTCTTACTCTCTTTCTTGTAATTCATGTTTCACGCTCTCTTTCTCCCTCTCTGATTTCTCCATCTGCTACTAGAAAAAAAAAAAAAAAAAAACCTGGCACAACAACCTCTCCTTACCCACAAATCTGAAACTTGAATTCATTTCAAGTTAATACTCTCAAACCATAAAAAGGGTTCTCAAGGGATAGCCAAAGTCAAGCATTTTCTTTTAGGTTTGAGGTAAGTTTTCATGAAGACAAAATTTGATTTGTGATTTTCTTCTCTTATCTAAATGTTCCAACTGATTTTTGTTTTTTTTTTTTTGCATAACTGCGTGATTAAATCTAGGTTTTGTTCTTTTATATGCATGCAATTTGGATTTGCAAGTTTAGGTTTTGGTATTCTTACATTTTGATCCAAAATTAAGTTTTATGCTTTTAATGGTTGAATTTTGGGGGAAATGGTTTCAAATAGTTTCAAATTGTGTTGATCGAGTTAAACTTGATTATAGCTTGAAGAGGGAAAACTAGAAAACCTAGTTTTCCAACTGAGTGGTTAACCGACGATTGAGACTGGCAGGTCAAACTCATCTGGGCGACAAGCAAGCTAGTGCTGTCTAAAGGGTGGCTTTTACACTGTCTATTTTTTTTTATTTTGTGATTTTAATTCCTTTAAAAAGCCTTAGTTTTGAACATCAATTTTTAAGCTGTTTTGGACCAAAATGTATATTTAATTTTATGTCCAAGCATAGTTACATCATGTTTTAAAGGTTGTACATATTTACTAACTAAATATTTGGTGTGGTATACTAGTGGTATACTAATGATTAAATTGATACAATGTTATTTGAAAGAGAGTTATTTGAGCTTTGGTTTTTGCCTTATTATATATGTGTTAAGGTTTTAAATGCGTTGGAGCATATATTAGGTTAGTTTGGAGCTAACGGTATTGGTATACTAGTACCGAGGTAAGATTTTTTACAACCCTTCTTTGGTAGGTGACTTGTTTGGCCCAAAAGTTATTTTTAAATGTTTTAAAGAATTAGTCTATTATATTTTCAAATTTATTTCAAAATATGTTTCAAATGAATTTCAAAAAATAAAGCAAACCTTGGTTCTTGCTTCCATCAAGCTATTTTGCCTTTCAAAATAAAAAGAATTTCAAAAACAAAATAGAACATCGATTGGTTCTTGCATTGACTGAGCTTTTTTTTGTTTTGAATGAGTTTTCAAACGCTATCCGATATGTCTATTAGATAGTTGTGTTTTTAACTACAAAGTTGTTAGAGTTCAAGTCATGCTAGAGTGTCCTAGAAGGCAGGGCTCAAAAACCATACGGGCCACTATGGTGGTATTAATTAAGGCTTCTTTAAAGTAAGTGTTTTATTGTTATTATTATTGTTGTTGTTGTTGTCGTCGTCGTCATTGTTGTTGTTGTTGTTGTTGTTACTATTGTTATTGTTATTATTATTGTTGTTGTTGTTGTTATTTTCGGCAAATTACATATTTCTATTTCAGTAACATATCTACAAATTATAATTCTCTCATTTAACGATCTTTTAAAGTCTTCTAGACGTTGTATTTTTAAAAGATAATCTTATTGAGCCTTTTTACTCATGGTTTACTGTTTTAAAACTTTCCCCTCCTAGGTTTATAGTACTGGTCATGATAGAGACTATGCTTAGTGCTATGAAGTGTAAGCTGGGTAAGATTTAGCATTTTATTATGTATCTGATGTATGTAACTGTATAGTATGGTTTGTCTCGATTCGATGTTCTCAATACTTTTAATCGGACTATATTATTATTTACGAACTTTAAGCCCTCACGAGGTGGTGATATTATTATTATTATTTTATTGTCATTTATAAGTTGTTGCAATTTTGGTTGATTAAATCGTTTGATCTCATTTTATTTTTACTTAATTTCTAACTAATCATGACCTAGATCATGGTTTATTCTTAATCTTAGTTTATTTTTGTAATTTTTACGAAATCATACCCCCGTTTTTATGTCATGACATCTTGGTATCAGAGCATAGGCTTCAAATATCTCAGAAACTAAACCTGTGTATTTTAATAGATTTATTGTGATTTTGACGTGTTTAACAGTCAAGACAAATGTCGTTATATATATAGTAAAATACACAATTTAATGATATTAATGTTTTTAAAGTCGCATAGTGAAAGCGTAGTGGATTCATGATCTTTAAACCTCAAATTTAAAATTTTAAGGACAAAATTTTTTTAAGAGGTAGGGTTGTAGAGCCCGCAACTTCTAAACAGTATTAATTATGAAATTTAACTTAATTAGTGTGCCAAAGTTTAAATAATTATTGTTAGTGTTAATTTTAAATTTGCATTATATTATTTTAATTTTGCATTATATTATTTTAATTTTGAATCAAATAAAATTAGAGTCAAATAATTTTAATTATTGATTTTTAATTAGTTTCATCCATTTGCACTTGTGTCATTGCCCTTTCACTTATATATCAATTTTGCCATTGCTTTTCCTCTGAATTACCAAAATGCCATTTACTGAACTTTTTCTTTTAGCTCACGTGTAAATCCATTTACTGTGATCTTTCTCTCTCTCGCTCTCCTTCTTTCTTTCTCGTCCCTCACTCTTTCTCTTATTCACATATCACACTCTGTTCCTCCTTCTCTGATTTCTCCATCTGTTGCTCGAAAGAAAACTTGGCCCAATAACCTCTCCTCACCCATAAATTTGAAACTTGAATTCTTTTCAAATTAATACTCTCAAACCACAAGAAATGTTCTCAAGGGATAATTGGAGTCAAGCATTTGCTTTTGGTTTGAGGCTGGTTTTCATGAAGACCAAATCTGATTTGTGATTTTCTTTTCTAATCTAAATATGCCCACTTATTTTCTTACATTACTCTGTTGATTAAATTTGGGTTTTGTGCTTTGATATGCATGATATTTGGATTTGCAAATTTAGGTTTTGGTATTTTTAAGTTCTGATCCAAGATTATATTATATGTTTTTAATAATTGAGTGTTAGGGAAAATGGTTTTAAGCAATTTCAAATTGTGTTTCTATGTAATTTTTGTACGGACCAAATAAATCCAAAAAATTAATAAGTATGATTAATTAAGGATTTTTTTTTAATTACTCAGCAAAGTGCTTGAGAAAGTACAAGTATATAACTTACTAAAATACAAATTCCTAAGGTCTTAATAGCTATGAGACCTTAGAAATAAATAATGTTATGAATGCACAAATTTATATGTTTTACTTATGAGACATGTAACAATATAATGTTACGCATAGTACGTTAAAATAATTACATAATGTGCTAAACTAAAAGGTTACAATGTCAAGAATAATCCATACAGTATGGATAAAGTTATGGAAATGATTTCATGACAGTATGAAAATTTTAATAAGGCAATGATACAGTAAAAGATTAGAGACACTACAAGAAAAACTATATTTAACGACATATTATTAACAACATGTAACTTTTGAATGTCGTTGAAAAGTACATACAACGACATCTTCAACAACGATGTCATTAATGACATTTGAAACAATAATTAACAACATCTATATAGATGTCGTATTCAAGGTCTCCTTTTAACGACAATAGTTTACTGTCGTTAAATTATTTAACGACAAGTAGGAGATGTCGTCAAAGCCTTGGAGATTCTACGACACCCATTATAGACGACATTGGTCAAGATGTCGTCTATAAGAGGTGTCGTGGAATCTCTAAGGCTTTGACGACATCTCCTACTTGTTGTTAAATAATTTAACGACACTAACCTATTGTCGTTGAAAGGAGACCTTTAATACGACATCTATATATATGTCGTTAATTATTGTTTCAAATGTTATTAACGACATGTTTGTTGGAGATGTCGTTGTATGTACTTTTCAACGACATTTAAAAACTACATGTCGTGAATAATATGTCGTTAAATGTAGTTTTTCTTGTAGTGAGATTATGAAATTATGTTTAACAGAGCAAAAATTTTATAGTTTTAAAAAGTACAGTTATGTTTACTAGAATTTCAAGTTTTCAGATTAAAATTTGATCAACCCAATCACAACATAATATAGACTTCAAAAACCAGCATTAGTGTCTATAATTACCTGAAAATGCAGCACAATGGGGGAGAACACACCAGAAATCAAATCCACTTTCTCTCTCTACACTTTTTCTCTCCTCCAACTCTGGTCAAGATTCTGGTGTCCTTTTTGACACCTCCTGCACCAACGGAAAGACCTCGATGAGTTGGTTCCAACGAGGTGTTATGCTAGCCGTAACTCCGCTAGAGGAAGCCTCACTCGTCGGTCAAAGTGGTAAAAAAACCTATTTCTTTTTTACGAGATATCTTTGCCGTACGACATCCAATTGACGTGATTCCTGTTCCTACACGGCCACCACAATGAGAGAAACAAGTCTCACCTTTGTTTGCACCTTAACAACTGTCGAAGAGCTCTGCCCATATACCCTGACTATGCACTACCATACCACCTTAGAGCTCTACCTTGCTGGAGGAGGTGGCCAACACCGCCCCTTCCAATGGACTCAGAGGGCAACAGAAATGAAGACCAGCTGAAGAATTGAGTCAAACTGCCCTCGCCAGATAAAGATCGATGAATACCCGCAGCCGCCATCACGTGAACATTGATCGTGGTGATTTCAACCATGTTGCCTCAAATTGATTGAGGCAAAGTGATCAAAAGGGAACAAGGAAGCTATCCTCTTCTTTAATTTCACGCAACCACCGTGGATCAACAGAGATCGGCCAACGCTGTCGCGAGCCACTGTGGGTCCCTTTGATTTTTCCATTCTAGACGGTATTGAGTAGCCCCACCTTAGGGCAAACACTCAAAAACCAAAGAGGAACAAACAACACCCACCAATTTCATGAAAACAACTGCCAGCGGTGGTGAACCATGATCGTTGCCTTGCACCGCCGCATGAAGCTCCAATCTTGCCAAACCCAATAACGAAGTCTTTAATTGATGGGGGGAAAATACTCATAAAGGATTGGGTAGCAAAAGGCCTCAACCAATTTTGGACCACAATTGCCGAAGAATGAAGATTTGAGCTCCTCCATTTCTATCGACAATGGACTTCATAATCTGGGCAGTTAGAGGTAGAATTAGTGAAATTGATATCGCCATTAGACTCAAAAAGGTCAATTTAGGGGGGCTAGGCCTGAGCCCGACTGCCAACGGGGTCAAATCAATGTCGGTCAACGTCAACAATGACCATGGGTTTTTGTGACCTAGACCTCCAATCGACGATCCGAGACCATCCCTCAACTTGTTTCGATGATCCAAATATGTTGATGTCCTCCATTCATGCTAATTCCACTCCAATGAAAACCATTTGATACCAGCTGCATACGGATCAAGGTGACTCAAACTACAATAACGGAGTCTAGAATGACATTTTTAGCAATATATGATCTCTATGAAGCATTCTTAGCCATTCATAGTCACTCGAGGAGCATTGCAAAGGATGCTTCGTAAACTATAGATATAGCGAGATACAACTAGACCCGCTTAGCTTTAAGTCTAGGTAAGGAGGAATTTGACCTATAGTATGAACAGTCTTTAAATAAAATGTTTTAAATGTTTTCACAAAAATTTATGAAAATGCATGATCAATAATTTGACACACTGTGTTATAATATGATTTTTTCTCATGTTACAATATTATGGTTTATTACATTCATGCCATGCTATGTCATGTATGTGATGATTATGTCATGATCAATATGTGATATATGCAATATTTTAAGCATAATGTTTAATCACTTTCAAGTTTAACATGATTATGATTTATGGTTTATGATTCAAGTAATTGTGAGATTATGTAGTGATAAGTCATACTGCAAACACACAATAAGACAAGTGAAAGTGATAAGTAGTGTCGTACCAGCCTCTTTGTTGTGAGGTATTCAAAATAAAGTTAAAGTTATGACCCCAGTGTTCGATGGTCTCAAGTTTTCCACAAGGGAAGTATCATGTTTATGATCTTATGATTAATGATGTTGGTACAAACACTAAAGTTTATAAGATAAGGAAAGTTAAGTTACAAGACAAGTTATAGCATAAATAATTAAACATAAAACAAGTTGATAAGCCAACATAAAATGTTCATGCATATTTTTATTAAAATGATTTTTAATTATGTTTTGCGAGACTGATTTCTTACTTGCTGAGTAAAAGCTCATTTAAGCATGTTCAAACTATAAGTAAGAAAACCTGTCAACCACATTGATGGGCAGTGGTGAGCTACGGTCGAATGGTAGAGGTAGGAATGGATATCGCTCACGTAATTGGTAATATTTCTGTAGTATTAGTTTACAAATTTATACATAGCTCTGTTTTATGAAAATCATGTCCGTATAACAATAAGCAAATAAATTACATACTTATGTCTTAAAAACCAAGATTGTGATTACGCAACCTTGGTCTAGAGAATTTTTATTTTTAAAAATGTTGCAATAGACAATGCAACCAATGTACGACATTTTTTAAGTAAGAAAATTATAAGTTTATTTAGAATTAAAAATGATTATTGGAGTTTTACGTTAAATTTAGAAATGAACTTTATGAAAATGTTTTATGAATTTATTAATATGAAAGTTTAGATGTTTATGCCCTGAGAAATTATTATGTTGGAGTTAAGAAAGTTTTAAAGAGCATTTAGTATGATTTTATTCCATCATTTAATTTAAATTCTTTTGATATAGTTCTATTTAAATTAAGAAATTTTTAAAGGTAATAGTTTTTTTTTAAATAACTATTCTTATGTTTAAAGGAGAAGTGTCAAGAAAATTATTATGATTATGTTAAGACGTAATAATTATAATTACGTTATTATCACGTTTGTGAAATCTATTATTATATTAGATTTCTAAAGTTAAGTTTTAGGAAATGGTTATTATTTCCTTTCAGGTTCCATGTTAGGGATTCTATAACAAGAATCTATTTAAAAAAAATTATTCTAAAATTTTAGTACTTTAAGACTAAATGTTTAAGTTTACAGTTATGTTAAGTTAAGTAACGGCCATATAGGTAGAGTCGTTACAATTTCTGTGGTCTGAGAACTATTGAAATAGGATGGATTGAGTTAAACTCAATTGGAGCTCAAAAGAAGAAAACAAGAAAATCTAGTTTCCTGACTGACAAGCCAGCCGGACTCATCTGGGCGATAGGTTGGTTGGTGCTATCTTAAAGGGCAGTTTTTGCCTTGTTTGTGTTTCTGTTTTATGATTTTAATTCCTTTGAAAGGCCACAATTTTGAAAATCAATTATTAAGCTATTTTAGACCAAAATGTATATTTAATTTTATTTTGGAGCTTGCATAATTTAAAGGCGTGCATATTTGCTAATTAAATATTTATTGCAGCACATTAATGACCAAATTGATGTAATGTTGCTTGAAAGAGATTTATTTGAGTTTTTGTTTCTAACCTTTTAAGTACTTGTTAAGGTTTTGAACATATTGGAGCATACATCGAACTAGCTTTGGTTTGGAGCTAATGATATCGGCGTGCTAATATCGAAGTAGGATTTTCTATATCCCTTCTTTAGTAACTGTGTTTCAAACTTGTTTGGCCCAAACATTATTTTTAAGTGTTTAAAGAATTGTTGTATTATATTTTCAAAGTTATTTTGAAAAAATGTTTCAGACTAATGTTGAAAAAATAAAGCAAACTCTTGCTTTCATTGAGTTGCTTTGTTTTTCAAAATAAAAAGAATTGCAAAAATAAAATAAAGCCTTGCTTTTTGCATTCATCGAGCTTGAATGAGTTTTAAACGTTATTCCATATGTCTATTGGATAGTTGTGTTTTTAACCATAGAGCCATAGGAATTTAGGTCATCCAGAGATCATCTTAGAGGGCAAGTCCCAAAGACCCGTATAAGCCACTACGGTGGTGCTAATTGAGACTTCTCTAAAGTAAGTGGCTATCACTACTACTACTACTACTACTACTACTACTACTACTACTATTATTACTACTACTACTGACATGTTATATGTTTCTGTTTCAGTAGCATATTTGCGTATTATAATTCTCTCATTTAACTAGCTTTGAAAGTCTTTTAAATTTATTTTTTAAATATTATCTTATTAAGTCTTACGCTCATGTTTTACTGTTTTAAAACTTTAGCCCTCCCTAGTTTATGGTACTAGTCATGATAGAGATTGTGCTTAATTCTGTGAGGTGTAAGCTGAGTAAGATTCAGTATTTTATTACATATTACTATATGATTTGTCCCGATGTTGATGTTTTCGATATTTGTAATCAGACTATATTATTATTTAAGAATTTCAAGCCCTTGTGAGGTGGTAATTTTATTATTATTTTATTTTTATTTACGAGCTAGTATAGTTTCAAATAATTATGTTGTTTGATCTTTTTTTAATTTTTACGTAATTTTTAATGAATTAATGAATCACGGCCTTGATCTTAGTTTATTTTTAATCTTGATTTTTTTCTTTGTAATTTTTACTTAATCATGGCCCTGTTTTTGGGTCGTGACGAATTATTATTTATAATTTAAGAAATATTGTATTTGACTCTCTAAACTTTGCTATATAATTGGCACTTTGTTATAATGTATATCTATACGCTTTAGGTGAGAAATATAGCTTCATGGTATTGTTTTATCACTTCTATAAGAAAAATTGAAAATTACCACTTTTAATGGATATAAACTACATAAAGATACTATTATGTCTATGTATGTTGGGCTAGGTTTAAGAAATATGTGTTATCTAAAAATATTTTAGCTTTCTTAACTAGGAGAAATTATATGAATCAAAAGAAGAAAAACAGTGGTAGTAAAAAAGTAAAATATCAACTAATTTACTCTACAGACTGAAGTGTATCTCACTGGCTCATTGTCAAGTACTTAAAATTTTACATTAATAAACACTCAATATATCTAACTTTATCATATGTCATACCTAAATGCACATAGATACTGATCAAATAGTAAGATCATGTTGGAAACAAAGTGCGCAGCGGAATTTTAAAAAAAAAATTTTAATCAGAGTATTTTTCAAAACACAAGTTTGACATGTTATATGTATAAATTAAACAGATCTTACTAACCTCAGTGTGTTGAAGAACCTCCGTGACCTGTGTAGAGAAGTAACGTTCCACAAGAGCCTCAACCAATTGGTTTTCTTTGCTATTCTCTATCCACAACCGGAGTGAGTGTGGGCTCACACGTATAGCTCTTCCACCGGTGACTCTCCTTCCAACCAACAGAGAGAACCCAAAGCTAGTGTTCGTGATTTGTGAACAAAAGCTCTCAGGGAGTTTTCAAATGCTCACTAGAAGAGTATCACTCTTAATCTCTCAAATTGATCTAAGTAAATCATTAGACTTACTCCCTTTTTATACCTATTGGTCCTTGGGGTCAGTCCATATCAGATTAGGTCTCAAAAACCGAAACAGAATCAAGTTCGGATCAGTATCTGATAAGATACGCGTGAAAACGCGTAATCTTAACTGTCGCGGTCGGCATGCCGAACTGTCTGATAGGCAGGCCGAACTGGTCAGTTCGGCAGGCCGAACTGCCGAGAAAAAATCTCTGCGAATCTTTTATTTTCCACCCGAGATTCTAAAGGATAAAGTCTCAGTTTTGATTCAAATAGCCCAATAGAAAAGATATCTGATCAAAACAAACTTTATCAAAATAATCTCTAAGAAAATAAATCAATTCACTATAATTCTACAAGTTTATCTTGTTCTAATTGTCCAAAATTAAAACAACCGATAAACAGACAAGAATTATCCGAATGCAATAATTCAACAAGTTCATCTTGAACTAATTTTCTTACATAATTAATTCAATCGATAAACAGACATGAATTATCTGATTCTTACAAATTTTAAACCAATCTGATAAATCCGACATAAGTCACCAATTATTGGAAAAGCACGCCGTGTCGTTACAGGATTTTGTGAGCTAGCAAAGGGGACCAAAATGGACCTATAGAGTTCAAGCTCATGATAATTATGAAACTCAATATCCCAGATATACATTTTACAATTATCAACTCCAACGCTACTCCACTAAAAGCTTGGAGCTGCACTCTCAAACTTTATAGAATTACGAAGCTCGTGTAGCTAAGTCTCCATGACATATCATAGTGTATCGCATCCCCATATGATCATCCATAATCGGCTTAAGGACAAGTTCTGTCTTACCTTCCCGATTATTTTAATCTTACGTTCCATTGTCTCACCATTAGAAAACTTACCATCCAAAGATAGTATACCATTCGGTTACACCTATGTATCCAAATGGTTGAGCGCTCCAGTTTTCCAATTACAGGACAACGTATATAAGAGGATATCATTACTCCTAAAGAGGAGCTATGGATTCCATATCTATGAATAACAAGTCTACGCTATCAAGAGTCATGCCTCCAACGTACCGACATGCATGCCACTATAGAGATGTGGGAGTCACCCATTGGTACATCAAAAGACACAAGTCGAGACAACGGGCCCATTATTCATCTCAGGATTAAGATACAATACAAATGATTGTCTAAAGTGAATCGATTTGCAAAGACAGAATTATTAATCCAAATTAATTCACTTTATGTCCCGATCCAACACATCGTCACCTATGACAACGTGCCAATGTTTCTATTCATGGAGTCCAACTCCGATGGTCAAGACAAACCATCTCCCAAAAGGGATTAGACAACATAACAATCTTTACATGAATAAAGCGCCCAACTTTATTCCCTCGATTGCGGATCATATGTTTTAGACCATCACCTTAAGAATCGTGTCTTCCGCATAATCAGTCCATCATATGCCCAACTCTTAAGGTTTAGATTGACAGTCTTAGACTACTGTTTGCTTATCATACATTCAACGAATATGAACGTAAAGAGGACAAGATTTGGTATATATAAATAAATTCTTTATTGATAAAAATGTCTCCAAAAACGTATTACATTTTTACTCCTTAGAGCATACATGTCCAACAATCTCCCACTTGCACTAAGTGAGTAAATACTGCAAATTTCGCATCCCCATAGCTTCCACATGCCTTTCGAAGACTCTCCCAGAAAGTGTCTTCGTAAATGGATCAGCTAAATTGTCCTCTGACGTGATCTTGCACACCGTGACATGCCCGCTCTCAACGAAGTCCTTTATGACATGATACTTCCGATCAATATGCTTACTCTTCTTGTGAAATCTTGGTTCCTTAGCATTAGCTACCGCCGCACTGTTATCACAGTACAGTGATACCGCCTTATCCATACCAGGAACTACCTCAAGATCCCCAAGGAACTTGCGGAGCCACACTGCTTCTTTCGAAGCATCACTAGCCGCCACATACTTGGCCTCCATCGTTGAATCCGAAGTGCAATCTTGCTTCGTACTTCTCCAACTGATGGCACCGCCACCTAGAGTAAACACAAACCCCGAAGTCGATTTCCTAGAATCCAGGCAGGATTGAAAATCTGAATCAGTGTATCCTAGAGGAGTTAAATCCTCACCCGAATACACAAGCATATACCCTCGAGTCCTTCTCAGGTACTTGAAAATATGCTTTACCGTAACCCAATGGTTTGGTCCTGGATCCGCCTGAAATCGACTCACAATCCCGACCGCATAGCTAATATCCAGTCGAGTGCAAAGCATGGCATACATGAGACTACCCACTGCCGAAGCATAAGGCACCTTCTTCATGTATTCTCTTTCCTCATAAGACTTTGGAGAGTCTTTCTTAGAAAGAGTAATTCCAGACCTAGATGGTTGCCCACCTTTCTTGGAATCCTGCATTGCAAACCTCCTGAGAATTTTATCTATGTAGCCGGCCTGTGACAAAGCTATCATTTTGTTCTTCCTATCTCGAAAGATCTGGATACCGAGAACAAAATTAGCCTCACCTAAGTCCTTCATGTCAAACTGCTTGGTCAACCATAATTTGACCGATGACAACGCCCCAACGTCATTGCCAATTAGCAGAATGTCATCTACATAGAGTAGTAGAAAAACCACCTTCTCATTCTTAATGTGTTTGTAAACACATGGTTCATCCACATTTTGTGAGAACCCATAAGTCTTGATCACTTGATCAAATCTTATGTTCCAAGAACGAGAAGCCTGCTTAAGTCCATAAATTGACTTTAGCAGCTTACAAACCTTACCCTCTTGACCCGTGACCTTGAACCCATCTGGTTGTTCCATATAAATGGACTCATCAAGATAGTCATTCAGAAAAGCCGTCTTGACATCCATCTGCCAAATCTCGTAGTCGAGAGCGGCAGCTATGGACAAGAGAATCCGGATGGACTTAAGCATGGCTATAGGCGAAAAGGTTTCCTCATAATCGATTCCTTCCTTTTGCGTATAACCCTTAGCTACCAGTCTAGCCTTAAAGGTTTCGACCTTTCCATCCACTCTTCTTTTCCTCTTGTAGATCCACTTACACCCTATGGGTTTTACCCCTTCGGGAAGATCCACAAGCTCGCAGACCCGATTAGTCTCCATGGACTTCATCTCTATGTTCATGGCCTCTGTCCAGAGTCTTGAATCAACATCCTCCATGGCTTCCGCGTAAGTATAAAGATCCCTGTCATGTTTATCCGGTTCAGCCAAAAAGACTTCCCCATTAAACATATACCTTTCAGGTTGACGCCCGATCCTCCCACTACGCCGAAGCTCCTGAGGTTGTTGTTCAGGTTTGTTTAGTTTTTCTACACTGATCGGAATGGTTTCATTTGGAACCTTCGGAGTAAACAGATCACCCCTCAACTCCTCAAGCAACACTTTGCTTCGAGGTTTAAAGTCGTTTATGTAACTCTCCTCAAGGAAAGTTGCATTAGTTGAAACCACGACTTTATTTTCCTTTGGGTTATAAAAATAACCCCCTTTAGTCCCTTTTGGATATCCTACAAACACACAAACTTCCGAACGTGCTTCCAACTTATTCGGATCCTTAAACAGGACATGAGCTGGACATCCCCATATGCGAATATGGTTTAAGGATGTCTTCCGTCTTGTCCACAACTCGTGAGGAGTTTTAGGGACCGATTTTGAAGGCACATTGTTCAAAAGATAACATGCGGTTTGTAGTGCATATCCCCAAAAGGATAAAGGCAATGATGAATAACTCATCATGGACCGAATCATGTCCAACAAAGTCCTATTCCTTCTTTCCGCTACGCCATTCTTCTGCGGAGTGCCTGGCGCAGTCAAATGGGATAAAATCCCATTCTCTAACAAGTGTCCTAAGAACTCTTCAGAAAGGTATTCCCCACCTCGATCAGATCGAAGTGCCTTTATGGGTTTACCCAATTGCTTTTCCACTTCAGCCCGAAACTCCCTAAACTTATCATAAGTTTCGCTTTTGTGGTGCATTAGGTACACATACCCATATCTTGAGTAATCGTCAATAAAAGTAACGAAGTACTCATACCCTCCTCGTGCCCGGATGTTCATCGGTCCGCAAACATTACTATACACAAGTTCTAGAACCCCTTCGGCCCTATTGCCCTTAGACCCGTATGGTCTTTTGGTCATTTTACCCTCCAAACAAGACTCACATTGAGGTATAGATTCCACCTTTAAGTGACTTAAAGGTCCATCCCTTACCAACCTTTGAATCCTATTCAGGTTAATATGGCCAAGGCGCAAATGCCAAAGATAAGTCTTATTAGAGTGAGAAGTTTTAAGTCTTTTTGAGTCATTATCATTTATCTCATCATTAAGCAATAAGTCCATCTTAGGTTTGATAAAATATAGATTATTTTGCATCCATCCAGAACAGATAAAAGATTTGTTTTTACGAATCACCACTTTTTCATTAAAAGATACCACGTAGAAGTCTTTAAATAAAGAAGATACAGAAATTAAATTCCTCTTAAATTTAGGAACATAAAAACAGTCTCACAAAATTAAACTCCTATAATTATCAAAATAAAGATGGACATCTCCCACTGCTTCCGCTGAGACCAAGGATCCATCGCCCATCCGAAGCGTTAAGTCTTCACGAAGTAGACTTCTCGTTTCTTTGAATCCCTGCAGAGAAACACAAACATGATTAGTTGCATCGGAATTTATGACCCAAATGTCACTGGATTCCTCAACCAAACAAGTTTCTAAATATAGAAGATCACACCTACCTCCCTTGGAAAGGAAGTCCTTGCAATGCTTCTTTATATGCCCGACCTTACCACAGAAGAAGCACTTAAGCTTCTTTGGGTTCTTCTTCTTCTTTTTCTTGCTCTTAGTTGCAGCAGGAATAGAAGACTTGCCACTCTTGGCCCGTTGCTTCTTTCCATTTCCAGAGTTAGAATTGGAACCAGAAGCAGCTACCATATTGGCCTCTCCACCAGCAGGAGACTCCCTGATCAGCAGTTCAAACTCCTGTAACTGTTTCATCAATTCTGTCAAGGTCATATCCCGTCTATTGCTCAAATTAAAAGTAGCTCTAAACGGAATAAATTCCT
This sequence comes from Artocarpus heterophyllus, assembly GCA_025403435.1. NCBI lineage: Eukaryota > Viridiplantae > Streptophyta > Magnoliopsida > Rosales > Moraceae > Artocarpus > Artocarpus heterophyllus. The sequence goes on from CM046342.1 coordinate 12,082,313, forward strand.
TAGACAGAGTCTCAAAGACCATAGTCATCTGAGTTTCAGCATCGATGTCGGCTCCATTAGTTTGTGCCTTAGCGAGGTAACCCATGACCAACATCATATGCTCCTTTACAGATGTCCCCAGTCTCTGTCTACAGTTTAAGAGTTTCTGAAGCGCCCCTTGCCGCTTTGTTATGGCCTGGCCTCCAAACATGTCCTCGAGATTATCCAAGATCTGCTTCGCAGTCTCATAATCCAGATGTTGAGCCTGCAGCACGTTGTTCATGCTAGCCATAACATAGCAGTGGGCCTGATCATTAGCATGTTTCCAGCGGTCGTACGCTTGGAATTGCTCATTACTTGAGTCTCCCGTAGGCTCGGGAGGACAAGGAGTTGTCAGTATATATTTCAGTTTCTCAAAGGATAGGACGATGTCCAGGTTTCGTTTCCAATCATTATAGTTCTCACCGGTTAATTGGTTTTTGTCAAGTATCGATGATAAAGCGTTTTTAGACATTTTCAATCTACAATAAAGAATTATATATCAAACATAAGCAAACATATATAATAATTTAGTAAGATAACACAATCATGTAAAATCATACAAATGTATTTATGTGTCAAAACCTTGAAAATATCACAACCTTACAACGATAATTCCCAACTCAGAATTCAACAAGCTCCTAGGGGAGTCATGCCAAATTCAATCAGGAACACAGATCCCCTCCTGATTAATATATGCCATCCAGGACCCGTATGATCCAACATATATTAATAATTGTTTCTTTGGCCATTAATTTTATTAACAGAGCTCCTAGGGGAGGTTAATAACAAAATTAACGTGAGTGTATAACCACCGTTTCAATATTTTATACATGATTTATAATCACCACCTAGGGGTGTGCAACCATAAATCATACTAAAATACCTTATCCTTTTAGAGATCCAATCTGGTACATGATAGAAATCCCTTCCTAGGGGTCAGGACCACCATTTTCTTCCTATGGACCAACGATGGAGGCCTTAGGTTCTCTCTTCGAAAACCTTCTCCCACTCAATCTTTTGAAGTCAAGGTTTTATTTTAAAATTATGCATGAACAATTTTAATATAAGCGGCACTCCCTATTCTATATGACATATTATCAATATACATGGTAAATCATATTATAATGCAGACAAGCAAAGCAATCAAGCAAAGCTACAAGCAAAATAATAATAATAACTGTAATATTATGGTTCCACCCTAGAGAATAGAAAAATAAGATTACAAGAGAATAATCAAGACATTTATCGATTCTTCATCCTCGAATCCTCAAGCTGTATCCTTCTTCATGTAATATCCATCTTCAAGTCCTCAATCCCGTATGAATCGAACACTTCACATTTCCGGTCATATCCAAATTTAATGTTTCTCAGAATCGTCCCAAAAATAAAATTAAAACTGCACCGAAAAATTGCATCTTTTCTGGACACCTGGCAGCTTTCGGTCGGCAGGCCGATCTGGGTGATCGGCCTACCGATCATGGAGGTTCGGCCTACCGGCAGAGCACCAAAATTTCTGCCCCACTGTCGGCTTGCCAGACCATACGTCTGGCCTGCTGATTTGTGACCTTCGGCCTGCCGAACTGTGAGGTCCGGCATGCCGACCGAGCAGAAGAAACCTTAATCCAGAAAATACAATTTTAATGCAATTCATCAATTTTATTTTCAACAATTCAAAAACATAAAATTAGAGACTCAAGAAATACCTGGAGACGCCATCATCAATCTTTAAGATCCGACTTCTCGTTCCGTCTTCTTCGAATAATTATTTAATTACAAAATTCTTACAAATTAAAAATTAAATAATAATTCCTAGACGGAGATGATAGTCCGCCATCTAATTACATGAAAAACCTAGATACACATTCTAACCTCTAAGGAACCATAACCGGTATTAATTAATTAATAAATAATTAAACAACAATTTAATCAACCATAATTAATTAATAAACATTCACCATATAATCCATGACAACACATATATTATATAGAAACCTAGAGTGCCATCTCTCTATAAAATTTAATTCAAGCATTGGAGAGATTAAGATCACAAAATTTATGCATATAACATGATCACAAACTTGCAAATTTATGTAAAACCTCTCTCTGATACCAGTTGTTGGAAACAAAGTGCGTAGCGGAATTTTAAAAAAAAAATTTCATCAGAGTATTTTCCAAAACACAAGTTTGACATGTTATATGTATAAATTAAACAGATCTTACTAACCTCAGTGTGTTGAAGAACCTCTGCGACCTGTGTAGAGAAGTAACGTTCCATAAGAGCCTCAACCAACTGGTCTTCTTTGCTATTCTCTATCCACAACCGGAGTGAGTGTGGGCTCACACGTACAGCTCTTCCATCGGTGACTCTCCTTCCAACCAACAGAGAGAACCCAAAGCTAGTGTTCGTGATTTGTGAACAAAAGCTCTCAGGGAGTTTTCAGATGCTCACTAGAAGAGTATCACTCTTAATCTCTCAAATTGATCTAAGTAAATCATTAGACTCACTCCCTTTTTTATACATATTGGTCCTTGGGGTCAGTCCATATCAGATTAGGTCTCAAAAACCGAAACAGAATCAAGTTCGGATCAGTATCTGATAAGATACGCGTGAAAACGCGTAATCTTAACTGTCGCGGTTGGCATGCCGTACTGTCTGATAGGCAGGCCGAACTGGCCAGTTTGACAGGCCGAACTGCCGAGAAAAAATCTCCACGAATCTTTTATTTTCCACTCGAGATTCTAAAGGATAAAGTCTCAGTTTTGATTCAAATAGCCCAATAGAAAAGATATCTGATCAAAACAAACTTTATCAAAATAATCTCTAAGAAAATAAATCAATTCACTATAATTCTACAAGTTTATCTTGTTCTAATTGTCCAAAATTAAAACAACCGATAAACAGACAAGAACTATCCGAACGCAATAATTCAACAAGTTCATCTTGAACTAATTTTCTTACATAATTAATTCAACCGATAAACAGACATGAATTATTTGATTCTTACAAATTTTAAACCAATATGATAAATCCGACATAAGTCACCAATTATTGGAAAAGCACGCCGTGTCGTTACAGGATTTTGTGAGCTAGCAAAGGGGACCAAAATAGACCTATAAAGTTCAAGCTCATGATAATTATGAAACCCAATATCCCAGATATACATTTCACAATTATCAACTCCAACGCTACTCCACTAAAAGCTTGGAGCTGCACTCTCGAACTTTATAGAATTACGAAGCTCGTGTAACTAAGTCTCCATGACATATCATAGTGTATCGCATCCCTATATGATCATCCATAATCGACTTAAGGACAAGTTCTGTCTTACCTTCCCGATTATTTTAATATTACGTTCCATTGTCTCACCATTAGAAAACTTACCATCCAAAGATAGTATACCATTCGGTTACACCTATGTATCCAAATGGTTAAGCGCTCCAGTTTTCCAATTACAGGACAACGCATATAAGAGGATATCATTACTCCTAAAGAGGAGCTATGGATTCCATATCTTTGAATAACAAGTCTACGCTATCAAGAGTCATGCCTCCAATGTACCGGTATGCATGCCACTATAGAGATGTGGGAGTCACCCATTGGTACATCAAAAGACACAAGTCAAGACGATGGGCCCATTATTCATCTCAGGATTAAGATACAATACAAATGATTGTCTAAAGTGAATCGATTTGCCAAGACAGAATTATTAATCCAAATCAATTCACTTTATGTCCCGATCCAACACATCGTCACCTATGACAACGTGCCAATGTTTCTATTCATGGAGTCCAACTCCGATGGTCAAGACAAACCATCTCCCAAAAGGGATATAGACAACATAACAATCTTTACATGAATAAAGCGCCCAACTTTATTCCCTCGATTGCGGATCATATGTTTTAGACCATCACCTTAAGAATCGTGTCTTCCGCATAATCAGTCCATCATATGCCCAACTCTTAAGGTTTAGATTGACAGTCTCAGACTACTGTTTGCTTATCATACATTCAACGAATATGAACGTAAAGAGGACAAGATTTGGTATATATAAATAAATTCTTTATTGATAAAAATGTCTCCAAAAACGTATTACATTTTTACTCCTTAGAGCATACATGTCTAACAGATCATATACAAGCCCTTCTATATATAGTACGTCATGACAAAAATAATTTTCTATCTTCTACAACTAGGATCATAAACTCCTTTTCACATCAATTCACCAAACAACCAATAGATACCTATTTAAAACTCCACAATATTCCTAAAAGTTCTTGATGACTTTCTTTTACTAAAGATAAGTTATGGACACGCATTTATTAAGCAAATCCCAGAGGGTATATATGAATTTTGTCTTATTGTTTGGCTTGAGAAATGCAATTTAAGCATGCATGATTAGCTTATGTCGTACAAATCAGGAGACCATTATGAAATTCACTACTACAAACTGTGGATTCCACGGCGGTTTATAATTGTCATGAAAAAATTTCACGACAGTCAAAAAGCCGTCGTGAAAGCTTCAGTCGTGGTACAACATGAAGTTTTCACGACGGTTTTTTACCCTCGCGTAACATGAAAATTGACGCGAGGAGAGGTAAAATGGGGTGGGATTCTACGACGGTTTCACAAAAAATCATCATGGAAAGGGGGGATTCCACGACAGTTTCATTGTGAAACCATCATGGAATCCCCAATTTTCCACGACGGTTTTTCATGAAACCGTCGTGGAATCCACGACGGTTTCATAAAAAACTGTCATGGAAAATTGGTAATCCCCCTAAAAAAAATTTGCCAAAAATTTTTGTTTTCCCACAAGATGGCCAGTCCCGTGTGTTATCCATTATAACAAGGCCCTAATTGCATACAAAAATTAGAGTATATTCAAATTTCTAAGCATTTACAAGATCATTTACATTTGAGTTATTTTCAACAATTGTTTATCTACTATCTTCATCTATCTATCTAAAGAGCACATACCTATTTACAAATTATACCCACTCTAATCTAACTTTATGTATATCCGTATGTATATACAAATCCTTTTTTCCTAAGGCTTGTATATCACTTGTAATTATATCCCGCATGAAACGTAAAATAAAAAAAAACCACATTCTACGTTTCCTTGTTGTCTTAGACACTTACATTTGGAATATAGTGTTCCGTTCGGTCGGTTTGTGACACTGTTTTTCGCTTGAAGCTTCTAATCGTTAAGTGCCTAACAATGTGTCATTTTTAAATAAATTAATAGACGATACAAATATATGGGACTAAAAACATTTAATTTAAATTTATAAGAGAATATTAATACTTACAATCTCGTGATTGATACAAAATCCTCACATGGTGGGTGTTCGAGGGGGTCAAACCAATATATTTGGTCCTCCCATGGTGAAATAAGTCCCAACATCCAATGTTCTCTAACATTGTATGGCAGGAAGAATAATTTCGCCCTCGGTGCTTGAGCTAATAGGTAGAGGAGTAATGTGGCACGCTCTCTACAATCACTCTGTAGGTCTCTTGCAGCACTTGAAACAATGACCGGAGATATGAAGCCAAAATTTTACGCCAAGCCTTGAAGTTTGCAATATTCTACCAAAAAAATACAATAGAAAAAAATACAATCAATTATTTGAAAAAACCTTACAACTCTACCTATATTTTAAAAATATGAAATAAGGATGAAGTTATTACCTGAGGCATACCAGGATACAATTTGCCCCGATTTTATCAAAGTTGATGAAGTAGTACACGTCTTCATACCCCACATAGATAGGGAATTCATTGCTAGTGACATTTACCGGTATCAGGCACTGAATCGTCGACCCATCGTGCATGAAAGAATGTGCGTATAGAGCCAACTGCATAAATTCTTGAGGTACTGAAGCAAAGTTAAATGCTTGCAGTTGCTCATTAGCAACAGTTTGCTCTTCTTCATGTTCTACCTCAGGTTGTGATTCTCTTGCTTTTGTAGAGCTTTTCTTTTTTTTGGCGTTTCTTTCTATTTAGATCTTCTGGAACATGGCTAGGCGCTCGACTCGTCTTCGTCAATGCGATGACTTCAACTAACCTCTTCGGCCATGCGACGAAGCTTCCGGCTGCTTCACCTACAGTTGTGGCTTTAAGTGTTGGAACATGCAATTTAGCTATTCTAACTCTGATGGTAGTGATGCTAACGTGCACGTTCCCTTCCCCTAATAGTTGTCCATGAACTGTATCAGTTAGAAGACTCTCCATCCACACCTTTCCAAGTGCAACAAGTGCACACCCACCATTAACTCTATCCTCAACGAAGAGCTTACATTGTTCGGGCTCTTGATGAGGAGGTGACAATTGGACTTCTGGAGCTTCTGGACCTTCTGTTACATTATTGGTAGGGTTACAACTAGCTTTGACGTTGTTGCGTTGTGAGATGCTATTATCCGTCAACTTGGCATGTCCTTGGGAAATGAGCTCCGTCATAAGACCCCGCAGTTCCGCAATCTCCATATGCATCTTCGACATTTGGGAATTCAATTTTGAAGTACCTGATTAGAGGTCGAAGTATTGAGACTGCTTCATATACTTCGATTGATCGCAGACACGTCTTGAATGTTCCGGTTTCCCTAGTGCCCTCGTCAAAATGTCATCATTATCGACTGATTGGAAGCTCCCTTGACTTTGTTGCGTTGTGTATTCATCCTATAAAACAACATAACCATGTTATTTAAGCAATCCTTGATCTGGTATTAAATTACAAATTAATTGTTCATGTTCATTAAACTTACAATCAATTTCTCAATTTCTGCTACTTTTGGATTTTTGAACTGGCCATCAGGACCTTGACGTGATTTGACCCACAACTCCTCCCGTGTTGGTAGCACGCCCGTCTTTGTAAACTGTGTTACGTTATGTTAGTAACATAGTAATGATATAATAATTGATATATATAATATGAGTAAGATATTAACATACCAAGGATTGCTCGAGCTCTCTATATCCGACTCGGCCAACCATAGAGCAGTATTCATTCTCCGCTCACATTTTTCTTGCGTTTGATGATAGCAGTTGGAATTCGGTCGAACGTCGATACCTCACAAAAGCTTCCCAATCGTCATCGTTTATGGAGGGCTAATAGTGTATTACCATAGGAGGCCATTTATATACATTCTCATCCTCTTCCAAAATAGAAAGGTATGGCTGTACGAAGGTAACATAGAGGTCGGATCTGAACCCTTTTGCTAATTTGCCACAAACCTTCAAAGCCCTTTTCCTATACCAATCCTCAACTGTGAAAGCTACGTATATCTCTCTCCAAATCACATCTTTTACTTTATCTAAATCCTTAGACCTCCAATCTTTTATCCATATCAGAACGTGCTCTCAACTGAGGACTCCGATCCAACTGCTTAATTCATGGCTAGGTGCGTCTTCCGGTTGGCCTTTTGAATCAAAAGTTACTTCAATTCTTAAACCTTTCTTTCTCATCTGATAAATTTTTTTTCATTAATGTACCCCTTCGCTCAAAGTCTACTTTCGGATCAAATTCAATTCGCCTTCATGGCTTACTGTGTTGGTTTCCCTTGCTATATTGCGATGAAGATGGAGTGCAGTCTTCATACTCGTCCTCATACTCCTCACTATCAATGGGGAGAGACATTGTACATGTGCAAAGTATTCCAAAACTAGCACATACATACTAATATTAAATCACAAACTACACATATTCACATATTCTCATATTTCATTTCTTACATTTTTACACAATTTCACATATTTTCACAATTTCACATATTACACATATTCACAAATTTAAAATTTCAATTACATATTTAATTTCACAAATTGCACATATTCACATAATTTCACATATTACACATATTTACATAACCTCACATATTACACATATGCACAACTTTGCAAATATTGACATAATTTGACATATTCAAATCTTGACATATTCATAAGTTTAGAGTTTCAACAACACAATTTCACAACATCATTTCATTTCACATGTTACACATATTGACAAATTCACAATTTCAATTACACATATAATTCTACAAATTACATAGATTCATATAATTTCAACTCCAATTGTACATATTTACATATCCTCATATAGTACACATTATGCACATCTTTACATATATTGACGTATTCAAATCTTGACATATTCACAAGTTTAGAATTTCTACAACACAATTTCACAAAATCATTTCATTTCACATGTTACACATATTGACTAATTCACAATTTCAATTACACATATAATTCCACAAATTCACATAATTTCAACTCCAATTGTACATATTTACATATCCTCATATAGTACACATTATGCACATCTTTACAACTTTAATTACACAATTTCACAAATGGGCGAGGGGCGGGTGTGGGGTGGGGGGGCTGGGCGAGGGGGAGAGGGGGGGGGGGGGGGGGGGGGGGGGGGGGGGGGGGCGCGCAAGGGGGAAGAGGAAAGAGAGAGGGAGGGGGAAGAGGAGAGAGGGAGGGGGAGTTTACCGACAGTGGAGGTAAGGGCGGCGCGGTGGAGGCGATGGCGGCGCGATAGAGGCAATTTTATAGAGAGAGAATGAGGGATTTTATAGACAAAGAGAGATTTTAGAGAGATAAAAAGATGGATTTTAGAGAGGAGAGTGAGGCATATTGGAAACCTTGGGCGCGCATAGATATAGGTAGGTGGCGCGAATTTGAAAATTTTGAAGAATCCACCTTCCACGACTGTTTTTCAAAAAACGATCGTGGAAGACGGTCTTCCACGACCTTTTTTCAAAAAACAGTCGTGGAAGGTGGATTCTTTAAATTTTTGAAAATTTCAAAATGGTCGTGGAATTTATATATTCCACGACGGTTTTTGTTAAAACCGTCGTCAAAGATACTTTTACACAATGATTTTTGCAAAAGCCATTGTAAAAAATTTGTCTTAAACATTTGCTACACATGATAATATTCTTTACTGCCCAGGGTGGCTAACCCTTGTGTTAAGTATCCAATGGCCCAGAATCATGAATACTTTATCTCTGTTTTCACCACAAATGTAACTATAGATACATATACAAATACCGTTAAAAAATATTGAAAAATTACATAATTTTAAGGAAAAACTTAAAAGTAAATTAACATAAAAAGGTTCATTTATGCTCATCTTTTTATCTTTTTTTTTCATTGGTTCTTCAATACATATCCATTCCACATCTTTATGAAGTAAGTGCGAAACATCATCTTCAAAATTATCTATCTCTTTAACCAGTGGCAATCCCTTTATGAATGAAGGGATGTCTGAGCAATCCTCATCAACTTCTTGATCATCGATAACTATTCTTGGCTTTGTCGGGACGACTAGAGACAGCTCTATGTCTTGGGGATCTTTAACATAAAAAACTTGGATTGCTTGTGATGCCATAATGAAGGGATCATTCCTATATCCCAATCTTCTAAAGTTAACCACTGTGATGCCGTCATCGTCGTTCTTAACATAGTTATTGTCAGCCCACTTACACTTAAAAAGTGCTATGCGTAATCCCCCATAATCAAGTTCCCAAATATCTTCAATGACACCAAAGTAGTTCATGATCCCATATACCAGATTCTTGTCCTTGGCGGAGGCAATATGCATAGCCTCAGCACGGAGAGTCACACCACTATTTTGCACCGGATGCTTCTCATCTCTTTCGTGAGTGTAGAAAGTGTAACCATTTATAGAATATGACGTATACCTTGTAACTACCGACAACGGTCCTCCAGCTAGGTTCTTCAACTGCTGTGACATGTTCTCATCTTGTGATGTGGAGCACTTGCCATAGATGTGTGCTCTAATCCACAACTGGAAGGTTGGGTTGTGTTCATCTTGCAACCACTTCTCATTTCTTGCTCTTTTTAGGTATGCTTTTTTTAATTCGGTCATGTGCACCTCAATGAAGGCTCCACTTCATTAGCATTGTGCAAGACATAAAGACAAGCTTGCTCCCACTCCTCTCGATTTACTAATGAAGGATTGCCTATCGATAGTCCCCTAGCCTCAATGTTTATAGTCTTTGGCACCCCAATTGTGTCCGCATTAGATAGGTACTTGGAGCAAAATTCAACCGATTCCTCAGCTATGTAACTTTCCACAATACATCCCTTCAGCCTATTTTGATTCTTCACATAGCCCTTCAAAACCTTCATATATCTTCCAAATGGGTATATCCATCTCAAATACACCGGTCCGTATAAGTTAATTTCACGTACTAAGTGCACCGTTAAATGAATCATGATGTCAAAAAATGCCAGTGGAAAATACTTTTCAAGCATGCATAAGGTTTGCACCAACTCCGATTGTAGAGAATCTAACACAAGTAGATCAATGACCTTCGAGCATACTGAATTGAAGAACGAGCACAACTTGAAAATTGCAAATCTCACATCCTTTGTTAGAATTCCCCTCAAAGCAAGTGGTAGTAATTGCTGCATCAACACATGACAATCGTGTGTTTTCATGCCAACAAGTTTCAAATTCTTAACTGACACCAACTTTTTGAGGTTCGAAGAATACCCATCTGGCACTTTTAATGAAGCAAGCCATTCACAGAGCTTTCTCTTTTCTGCTCTGGATAACGTGTGCTTTGCCGAAGGTAAGTAAGTATGATTCCCTATTTTCTCGAGAAACAAATTAGGCCTAATATCCATTTCCATGAGATCCAACCGTGCCTTTTCACCATCCTTAGTCTTGCCCGGAATGTCAAGCAATGTGCCAACTACGGATTCACATACGTTTTTCTTAATATGCATAACATCCAAGCAATGACGAACAAAAATTGTCTTCCAGTAGGGAAGATCAAAGAAGATTGATCTTTTTTTCCATGGTCCATCATTTGACGGCTCGTCCTTACCTCACTTTCTCTTTCCGAATATGACTCTTATATCTTTTACCATTTCAAATATTTGCTCACCTGTCAAAGGAAGAGGGGGGTCTCTTTTTTTGCTGTTGCCATCAAAGGCTTTCTTTTGTTTGCAGTAGCGATGATCTCTTGGCAACCATCTTCTATAACCAAGAAAAATAGTTTTCTTCCCATTCTTCAACCGTTTGTGAGACGTTTCCTTCATGCAAATAGGACAATCAATAGAACTCTTCACCGAATAATCAGATAAATTGCCATATGCGGGGAAGTCGTTAATTGTCCATATCAACATTGCACGGAGTGTGAACGTCTCTTTTTGGTAAGCATCTCTAACTTTAACTCCAATGTTTGACAACTTTTTTAAGTCATCAATTAACGGTGCCAAGTATACATCCATGTCATTGCCTGGTTGGTGAGGACCCGAAATCAATAAAGACAATATTAAAAACTTTCACTTCATGCACAACTTCGGAGGGAGATTATAGTTAATAAGTATTGCGGGCCAACTGCTATGCCTACTACTCATGTTACCATGTGGGTTCATTCCATCCGTCGACAAAGCGAAATTTATGTTTCTTGGATCCGCACTAAAGTTGGGATGATTGACTTCAAAAGTCTTCCATTGTGGTGAATCCGCCGGATGTCTAAGCATACCATCATCCACTCGTTTGTCATGATGCCATGTCAAATTCTTGGCATGTTCTGGGTTTCAAAATAAATGCCTCAAACGTGGTACCGGTGGAATGTACCATAACACTTTTTTGAGCACTCCATTCTTGCCATCTTTTGGCTCCTTTCCTTTCTTCCACCTCGCTTGTTAACAAACTGGACAATAATTCTCATCCTCATGCTCATGCCTATAAAGAACACAATCATTTTCACAAGCATGAATTTTCTCATAATCTATTCCCAAGGTGCTCAAAGTCTTCTTAGTGTCATACATACTAGTTGGTAATTTATTACCCTCTGGTAAAAGCCTTCCTAAAAATTCCAACAGCTTTGTGAAACTAGAATTTGACCACCCATCCGATGCTTTCAAATTCCATAAATCAACTAAAGCATACAATTTAGTAAAATTGGTACACCCCTCATACACGGGTGTCTCTGCATCATTCATCATTGTCTCAAATAAATCCGGATGGTGCACAAAGTGTTCTTCTAAATCATTGACCATGTCAACCATATTGTCTTGATCATCTATATTATCCTCCATAATAGCTTGCTTTTCTTTACTTAGTAAGTTGAATTGAAATTAGACTCGCCATAAAAATGCCACGTTTGATAACTAATTATAATTATATTTCGAAATAAATGCCCTCTAACTATTGGAATTGGATGTAATCTATGGTTTCCACATTGAACACAAGGACACCAAATTTTATCACCATTGGCATGACTTTTGGCAAAATTCAAGAACTCTTCCACACCATTCACATACTCTCTAGACAATCAAAAATCCCTCATCCATTTCCTATCCATTTTACAATACCTAAATCGAAATAATAAATAGCAAATATTAAATTAAAATTAATTTCACAATCTATATATATATATATACCCACCTATATATATATTAATTAATCATAAAACGAAAACACCACTACTGACAATGGTCACAAGTGACACATACTCATTATAAAACAAAGAAATCATACCCATGATCCACAATACAAATTTCATGGAATAAACAAAAAAATCAACAACTATTTATCAATTTTGGATTAATTATACAACACAATCGACAACAATTTATCAATTTATAACAAAAACTTACAATTTGTACTGAGATTAAGTTGTGTGGAGACGGAGAGGGATGGCGGCAACTGATTTGGACGCGTCTATGTCTGTATTTGAGAAGCGAGTTTCTGAATTGTGTCTGAATGTTGAGGTGGAAATGAGGTTTTAAAATAAGATACTACGACGGTTTTGTTAAAAAACCGTCATGGAATACGGGAGCTACTTCCTCGACGGTTTTGTAAAAAACCGTCGTGGAATCTAGAACCGTTGTGGAATCTAGCATATTCCACTATGGTTTTTCACAAAACCATCATGGAATCCCTCCTCTTTCACGACGGTTTTTTAAAAAACTGTCGTGGTAGCTCCTACCCCCTTCCACGATTGTTTTTAGGAAACGGTCGTTAAATAAAGGTCGTCTAATCCAAAATTTGTAGTAGTGATTATAGACTACGTATATACATAAAATGTAATTGTGAACGAAGTTGAAGAAATTTTGATTGCAAATAAAGTACTGAGTTCATCATTTAAGTGTGTTTGGTACTCCTAATTTTGAATTTTGCTATTTGAAAAGGAATTTTTAGCCATTGCGCTACAAAACTCGGATCATGTGTGATCATGTAACGTTCACGTGTGACACTATTGATCAGAAAAAGAAGTCCATTTTCAATCAATTTTATTACCATTGCAAAGAAATAAGAAGTTTTAAGACATTAACTATCGAATTTTAAAAAAATGAGCACAATATTGTCGCCTACTAAAAAGTTTAGGGACTAATCGTGCCAACTGTTCTAATAGAGCATCTTGATGATCAAGAAGTCAAGCACGACGTGGAGACAGTTTCTTAATTACAGTCTTTTTGTCCCTAGTATGGTCTCTTTTAACCATCCCGATCCAATGTGATACCTTGTGTTTTAAATATTAATGGTAAGAGAATTTGGTTTTTTGAAGCTTCTTGCTGGTTTTTAAAAGAGAATTCTTGGTTTAATTATTTAATTAGCATATTTTTGTCAATTGCTGGAAACATATGATGATTATTTAGATAAAGAACAACGCATATAACTTCCAAAGAAAAAAAAACAAAAAAAACAACAACAACAACAACGTATAATATATATGATCTATTTGTTTTCAGCTCAAGCAAACTTCTACATATTTATAGATGTTAGCTAGCTATCTAAGCTAGGAATTCAGATTTACTGCTCTTAATTTTCTAGTTTCGCTTTATTAGTTGCCTATTCAATTCTAACTTTTAAGTTATCTAAACATGTATTTGGAACTAATTTGCTACAATAAAAAGTAAAAAATAAAAAATTACTATATTGTAAAGCTCTTATATGTTACAGATTTTAAACTTAAAATTTTATTTTTAATTAACTTGTCAAACAGCTCTTAAGAGACTAATTTAAATAATAAATGCCTACTACGAATTAAATATTTTTTTATGGAAATTTAAATATTTATTTAGATGTCAAAATACAATTAAAGAGAAAACGAAGTTACCACCTAAGCCTATAGGCTTTCTTTCTGCTCGAAAATATATACATATATATATATATATATATATATATATATTATACAATAATATATGTTGCTCTCTTACTATCAATCACAAAGGACAAAGGAAAAAAAACCGTAATAAATCAATTTTAACAGCTGGCACAACGCAAACAATATATAGTAATCTTATACACAAATTATCATATCCTTGTCACTATTTGTACGTATATGCACAATATATGTAGATTTGTAGAAGTTTGGCCAAGCTAATGGAAGCCTAGCTCAAAACCTGTCTTTTTAAATCTTGTGCACTTACAAATGTTCCATGAAACCCATATGGAACCCTAGATGGTAACTTCACTGCAGCAACTTGTTTCATGTTTGAAGCTTTCACCACCACCAATTCTGATTGCTCCTCCACTTCGTCCCTCACAAACCCCACCAAGTATCCATCGTCATCATCTTCATAATTTTCATTTCCCACAATATTCTCTCTCCTTCTAGGCACGTAAAACGGCTCGCCCCCGAACCGCCCGGTCGGGTACATAAATTTCTCAACCCAACCGATTTCCAAGTCCACCTTGGCAATGCCGGAGCACCTCGGCCACGGCTCGGCTATGGCCAAGTACACGTACCTTGTCTTTTGCCCTAAGCGCCTCCTATTTACTTGCCCACCTTCCAAATTAATGCCCGGCAAAATGACCCGTCGGGTCGACTCCTGGGTCCTTGGGTTTATTCTAATCTCGGTTAGTTCACTTCGAAGCGGGTCATTTTCGTTATCAACGAAAATTGAATCCGCTGGGCTCATGCACGACCCGATCACAACGATGACCTCTTCACTGTTTTCGGAATTCTCCTCCCACGCATTCCACAAGTGGAAGCAAAAGCAATCCTCAACCTCAACCCACCGAATCGCCGACGAATCAGTGTCATTTTTCGACAAAATTCCGAACCGCGAGGTCTTGCTCCGGTCGTGAACCACGGGTGACCCGCCCCGAATCATCTCGGATAACTTGAATACCACCTGGTGGTCCGGAATAATTACGTGGCTCCTCGTTATGGCAAAGTCGTGAATCATCGTAGGTTGCCCCAGCTCGATTCCCAAGTCACGTGTCTTTTTGCCGCACGTGTCGAACCTGAAGTACTTCAGGTACGGCCGTTTCAACACGTCGTAGCTCAGCGAGTGAAGGTCACCCGTCACGGGATCCACCTTGGGATGCGCAATCATAGGACAATCGAGTTGATCATCGAAATTGAACCGTCCAATCGTCTCGAGATCTCCGTCAGGATTGATTTGCACGTGGTACGGAAGATCGTCCTCCGACATGGCTAACAACCGGCCGTTAAAGTACACGAGCCCGGCGTTGGCCACGCCGGTGCCACGCTCAGCGTTGACCAAGCCGATTCTGGCCCGGGCAAAGAACAGCGTGAGCCTAGCCAGGCCAGAATGGCCGTGCAGCTCCCCGATCGGCTTGGGAAAAACAGCGCGCCCCAGCCGGGCTTCCTGCTCCAGCCGGCTCGTGCGAGTGTACCTACAGCAATAGCTGGCGCGCGTGGGGGAGGAGTCCAGCGTCACCGCGTGTATCATGCCGTCGCCGTCGAACAGGTGGTGCCCACCTGAGGGTGCGTGCAGAGGATTTGCGCCGTTTCTGAGGTAAACGCCACGTAAGCAGGCGGGGATTTCACCCACAACTTCGAGATCTTCCTGAACCGGACACTCCTGAACCGGAGCGAAGTTTCCCGATAGCTGAACCGCTGGGTCGACCGTTTTGGGAAGCTTATGGGCTTTCTCTAACGGCTCAATTAATGAGACTTCTATGGCGTCAAGAACGCAGGCTGCTAATCTCTGGACCGGGTTCAGGTGAGTTAATGGGGAATTGAGCTCGACCGGTTCTAGTTCTGTCGATGGCTTCGGCAGTGGTTTGGTCAATATCTCTAAGGGCCCAGAAAGCGACGGCGTTTTGGGGGGTTTCCGGGGCAGAGTTTTGGTATGAGAAGGGTTGATGAGAGTCTTGCATTTTATAATTAATGGAGACAAGGTTGAGTTTTTCAAAGTGGGTTTGTGAATTTTGGGGAAGGTTTTTGGGGTGGTATTGGTGAAATGTAAAGAGACTTGCATGGCTTTTAGAGAGACAAAGAGGAAGAGAGAGAGAGATATTGTGTAATCTTGAGTATATGTTTGTGTGTGTATATATAGACAATTAAGTAGGAGGTACAAGTGCGAGGTTTCTAGCCAGAGGAGATCGAACTAGAAGAAGTGACTTTGACACGTAGATAGATGCGTTTTGGAAAATAATAATATTGGTTCAGTATCACAAAGAGGTAATATATTTTTTGTCTCTAATTTTGCTTCCAATAAGAAGATAAGAAAAGGAACTAAGGGGAGAAAAAGTTACAAGGGAGATGGAAAGGGTAAAAACAAAAATTTTTAGGGACATTTATCATGGCATATTCTTTATTTTAGGCTAATTTAAAATTATATTTTCAGTTTTTGATTTCATTAAATGTATAATTTCATATTTAATTTAGTATACAAATCTATATCTTAATTTAGTAAATAGTTTTGACTTTTAAAATAACTAAATTATTCTTAATAAGAGAGGAAAAAATTAAAACTTTAGGCTTAGTTTGGAAAAAGTGTAAAAATTTCATATATTACAATAAAAAATAAAAATTGACTGCAGTATAAAACTCTTATATGCTAGAATATTTAAGTTTCAATTTGATACAAATTAAATAGAAAATTATAGCTATGTAATTACCTCATGAGGCCTTTTCTGTATTGATTATTGGACAAAAACAAGACGGGAACTAACTCTATATTTTCCAAACTTCAAGGTAGTATACATCTATTATTCTTTGGAGGTTATTTGTTAAAATTCCCTAATTACAGACAATTATTATACTGTATTCGATGTAATTACTTATAATAATTATTATAATCATGCATGATGGCAATTGACGTGAGATAACATAAATGAAAAATGATTGAACCGATCTTATTTGCAAAAGCACTGTTTGGTTCTATAAGAAAATTACACCTCATAATTAATTAATGCGAATCTTTTTAGAAAAAATAAAGAAAACAAGTTTTTGAAAAATCTTGTCAACATAAATAAAAACAAAACACTGATTAGCAGCTACTTTGGTTGGTTTTCTAGGAGATACCAGTCCTACCAGATTTGTTAACAATATTTTACAAATATGGCTTTTTGATTATGTAATTTTTTTAAAAAAAAATAAAATTTTGATCTCTTTTTTTAATCGAATTAATATATTGGCATCTTAATGTTTGGATAACAGATACCTGGCTTTAACAAAATGGCCCATATACCCTTTTTTGGTTAATAAAAGGACTGCATGTACTTGATGGACTGTTTTTGGGACGTACCATTTATGTCTTTTCAGTCTAAAAACAGGAATCAGAATGCACAAGGCAATTTTATTAGATCATTTAGGAGAAATCGGAGCACTTGGACCAAATATGTTTCCATAGAGAGCGCTGTGCCACCTTATATGATTGCCCAAAACTGGGTTCTCCAAAAATTTATCCAAAACAAAATCTAATTCAATCTCTGGTCTGTCAAATGATAACATAGTTTTGGAAATTCAAAAAGCGTATATCATTTAACTCACCCCAAAAGCACTTATATATATATATATATATATATATATATATATATATATATATATATACCCTGGAAGAAATCGAAGATCCAAAGCCAGTAGTTGATTTGCAATCATATAGCTTGTTCCCATAATAAGTTAATTTGATATCACATGGAATATTGGATAGAACACAAATGAAAATATAGGAACAACTCTTTATAAAGTACTGCTAGTTGGGTCTCCCATTGTTATGCAACTAAACGGTGGAGCCAACACTTTTTCTCGTGGAACACTATATAGAAAGTTAGAAATAATATATTATTAAATGATTTAAGTATATATTTTTTTGATTAAGTAGGTCATAAATATAATTTTTTTTATAATAGAGGTACAATAACATATTTAAATTATTTTATTAAGATACAACAATATATTACAATTATTTCCCAAGGCACAACATTTTTTTATTATTCTGTAGAGGTAAGGTTGTAATTTTCTTTCAAAATAAGAGTATAACTAAAATTTTAAACTACAAAATAAGGAGGAAAATAAGAATTAAAAAGAAAATAAGTGAGGACATGTGATCTCAGTCATCACAACTTATCTCCACCAGTGAGTCTGAATTGACTGCCATGCAATGGTGGCAGGTTTTATTGCTAGTAATACAAATAAAAAAGTGTTTAAGAATGTAGTGGAAACTATGAGTTAGAACTTTAAGTATTGTGACATATGAGAATTTTATTATGTAGTATACTTTTGTTTTACATTGTAGCATATAAGAAGTTTACATTATAGATTGTTGGAACTATAAATCCCAACTAAGTTGTCAAACACACTTAAAATATCGTATATGTGTTACTCTCTCTATATATATATATATATTATAATACATACATGGACGTACGTACGTACGTGTGTGTATTTATATGTATATCTGTCTGTGTACACACGTGAAGCAGCTTATGCAAGTATGATGGGGCACACGTGATGAAGAATGTGAGGTCATGGACACATGGCCGACCCGACAAACTCACGTGTCTCTCCTCGTCCCCGCGTGCACAGTCGGAAATGCATACACTAAACCACCACACTATACCATCCACATCATGAGCCTATGTCTGGCGCCCACCTTGGACACCGTTCTAAAGTTGGTCTACGTCGCCCTTAGTTTTCTGATTTAATACACGTGTACATATAATTTTTTTTTATGTATAATACATTTATAAGGTGAGTTAGAGGAATATTGTTATTTCTAGAGGAGAGAGAAGTAAATAGTAATTCTTTTCTAGCGGAATAAAAATAAAAGTAAATTACTTCTATAGTCTTTAACTTTTCACGAAAATAATCAAAAATTTAGTCCTTAACTTATTATTTTTGATTTTTTAGTTTTCAACTTCTGATTTTAGTTGCTGAGAGACAATTTAATGGTCAAACAGTTATTTTAGAACAAAAAAAGCTGACAAACTGGTCTCCAAAGTTATAAAAAGGTAACAAACTGATCTCTAAAATTAACAGTTAAACTGTTAAATTGGTCTTTAGCAACTAAAATATAGGTTGGGGACCGATAAATCGAAAATAAAAAGTTTGTTAATGCTTACCGCTGTCCGGCGTCGAATCAACACCCACGTGTGACTGAACACGTTCTGACCTCCTCTTAAGCTCGCCCCTGGCTGGGAGTGTGTACCTGCGAGAGGGATGATTAGGAGAAATGGGGTTAGTCAATAGACAAGGGCTCTCCGATGCTCAAGGCAAGTATTGCTCGGCAGAGGTCGACAGCTAATTAGGTGTGAGGAAGTCTCTCCCTCTAAAACGTCATAAATGCATCCTATCTATAGGCCACCAGCTGGATCGGGTGCAAGATGGGTTTTGCCCATTACCCAGGTGTCACATCAAAGTGTATCAAGCAATAAGTGATAAGTGTCGCGTCCATTGTCCAATGGATTGGACTCTATCGGACGGCAGCACGTTTGCCTGGTGTTGGCCTACAAGGATGGGTAGTGACGTATTATGATGAATAATGTGGCCCGGCCTGAGCTACTGTACATCCCCGAGGTGGAAGCCTTCTTGGGGGCGTGCCCTCAGATAAATGGAAGGTACCTCGGGAAGAAGCATAAGTCGACGGGTCGGGCGGTAGCCTATATCTGCCGAACTGAGTTGCCGACCACCAAAAGATAGTGTCCTCGGTGGCGGCGCCGAGCTTACCCTCAACATTAGCCCCCCACAGTTCACCTGGTCGGTGTTCGGCCTGGTGGACTATGCCGAGTGGGTGAGGTCGGCTCAAAGGAAGAAGACCAAGCGACACTTAGAAGCGGGGTGAGGTGAAAAGACACGCGGATCAGACGGGGGACGCGTGTCGCGTCGCGGCCGTCTGTGCGGCTGTCAGGCGTATTAATTGCGCCTTTTGGGTTTTCGTGCTCGAATTTCCCGCTCAAAATGGCTATAAATAGGGTCCCTCCTCTTCATAATTTGCACTTCATTTCCAGAAATCTTTCGACCGAAAAATTTTAGCTGCCGAGCTCGAGTAGTATAGCCGAAGATCACATCATCCGAGCTACCAAGAACCCGAGCAGGTAATTTTCTGAGCGAAAATGAGCGATTTGTCTGACTCACAGAACGTGGAGGTTTCATGGTCGAAAAGTAGCGAGGAGAGCAGTAGCTCTTCTTCGACCCAATCCGACACCTAGGTGGCGTCCCAAAAACAGGACGGGGCCAGTCGGCTGGAGCAGATCCTAATGGTCGATTCCCAGACCGTGCCCGAGCAGGAATTTTTAAATATGCTTTGCAGGCGCAAGCTTATCAGGCCATCTAGGGAACAAGACCCTTATATAGGGGCGGCAACAGCGGGCTCTTCCCAAGTTTTTCCAGGGGAGAGAGCCGAGTTTCGGGCCCATGAGGATGCTCTGAGCACCTCTGGTCGGAGTGCTGAGGCCCCCATCCAAATCGCGGGGGTGATTACGGTTGATATCTCCGATGAGGAGCATGCAGCCGAGGAGACAGGGGCAGAACAGCCGGAGATGAAGCAGGAGGTCCAGGCCACCCGCGTACGGGGCGTCACAGAATATCGGATAAGCCGTCCTGGGCAAACCTCGACGGCAGGATATACGAGCGCGATTACAGAGTCGCGGTTAGAGACCCTACGCGCCGAATATGGTATTCCGGCTGATGTGGATCTCGTCGTCCCCGGCGAGGGAGATTCACCTTTAGAGGCGCCAGAGGGGTTCATAACGCTTTACGCCGAGTTCTTCAAGGCCGGGCTGCGTCTGCCACTGCATCGTTATCTTCGCCGGGCACTTAATGATTTTAACGTGTGCCCGGCGCAATTAAACCCGAACAGCTATAGGTCGCTGATCAGGATGTACATTTTGTGGAAGTACCACCGGAGCACTGAGATGCCGTTGGAGGCTTTCAAGCAAGTGTTCAAGATGAAAAAGCTTCCTCGGCAGTCCGGCTGGTACTACTTCACCGGCTTCAGAAAGGACTTTATTCTGGGCAACCCCGACTAGGACAACCTGTGGAAGTACGAATGGTTTTACGTCAGGGGAAACTTTTTAGCCCGAGCCGGTGAAGTTATCCCTAAGGATGAACAGGTGCCGAGGTCATTTGAGCAGGGGCACGTTTGGACCAAGCGCCCTTGGGCACCGAGCCACGTAATAAAGGCCGTGGATGAATTGTTCGAAAAGCCCGAGTCGTCCAGACAGCAGTCCTTTCTTCTGAGAAAGGACACTCTGTCCAGATACGGTTGGTTTGGGGAGTCCAGCAGTCTTCCCCGAGCTAGGCGTCCTGCCCGGGAAACCAGGCAGGTTACTGTTGCCCGTCCGAGTGATGCGGATCTTCCAGGGCCAAGTACTTCCCGGTCCGGGTGGCTGACGAGGGAGCCTTCATCGTCCAGTACCGAGGACTCGTCCAGTGGCTCCCTCGATGCGGGGCCACCTATAGCCGACGAGGGCCTCGAGGGCGTGATTAGGCTCCTGTACCCGTCGGGCCATCTCCGGATCGGAGGTCAGCCCGGAACTTTATTTATAATCGCCCTTTCCCCTGTTTTTTATTCCGACCTTCGTTTGACTTCGATTTTCTTTGCGCAGAAATGACCGCACCGACCTCCCGCACTGGCAGGCTTGCCCAGATGACGACTCAAAGGAAGGGCAAGGGCAAGGTTGTCGAAGGTAGCAAAAAACGCAAGCGGACGCCGGCGCCCGAGCCCCCAACACGCACCTGGCAAACCTCCACATCAGTCCAAGTTCTACCACCGCCACAACCGAGGAGGACCTTGTCAGAGGTCGACCGAGCAGACGAGGCATCTCGCGGCTCTTCCGAGGACCAGCAAAGAAGGCGCCTGGACTACCGTGGCATGCTCCTCGAACGTCTCAGGGACGTAGCTCCCCCGAATGACTTCTTTATGAACATCCGGGGCGAGGACTTTCAGGACTTGTGCAACATGACCCTCCGAGCGACTGCCTCAGTAAGTATCCGAGCTTATCAATAGTTCGGAACTTGTAATAATGTTACTGAGGACTAACCCCTTGTGTGTCTCGCAGTCAAGCGCCATGGTGCATATGGTGCACTCTATCGGGATGAGGGAGATCCACAAGGAGAAAGAGACGCACAAGAAGACCCTCCTGATGAAGTTGGACTCCGACAAAGAGCTCAATGATAAGAAGATTGAGCTAGATCAAGCTAAGGAGGAAGCTCGGAAGGCGAAGTCCGAGGTCGAGGACATGTCGAGGCGCCTCAAGGAAGCGGAGGATAAGGCCGCTCGGCAGGAAGATAAAGCTGCACAGCTAGAGGGTCTGCTGGCAACTCTGCAAGCCGAGCACCATCAATTTATAGCCGAGCTCCCCGACCGTCTAGCAGCTGCGGTCGAGGAGTTTAAGACATTCCCTGAATACACCGACCTCTACTTTGACGGAATGGCGGACCTCCGCGACCATCTGATTGAAAAGCATCCCGAGGCGGCTGCTTTCGACTGGTCGGTCATTGCTGAGCCGGACCAGGGCGGGGCCGAGCAACTATGGGATGTTGAGGAGGAGGTCGTCGTTGTGGACGGTGATGACGACGGGGATGTGCAAGCTGTCGAGGGAGGCCAAGACGACAACGCGACGGGGGATGAGACCCAGGCTGGTGACGAGACCCAGGCCAATTGATCCTCTCTTTCTCTTCCTTTTTGTATTTGGGCTTAGGAGGTGCCCGACTTTCTTGTACCTCCCTAGTAAATAAAGTTAAAACATTTTATATTTTCCCGTTTTGCATCCACTTTTTCTTACGTGTAGTTTTATTTTACAACCCACGTAATTTTGAAGTTAGATACTTCTCGAGAGTTCCCAGGCTGGGAACCAATTATCCGAGCAGAGGTAAATGGTACAATTCTACTCGGTTAAGCCGAGTACCTCTGTCCTTAGTTAATCCGAGGACTTTTGTTCGGTTGTTCCGAGTAGTTATCCATTTCTGCTTAGTTATCCAAGCAAGTTTAGGTTTCTGGTCTCGGTCGGACAGAATATAAATGGCGTATATCTACCCTTACCCTGTTGCTCCCCATAGACTTGTTGAAGTTTTAAAGAAACTTTACAAGTATAGGACTAATCGGGCACATAGATGTGCCGAACAACTTAAAGGTGTCTGCATGAAAGACATGATACATATACTGACTAGCCCCCCTGTCCAGTTTGACGAGGATGACTCCCTTGATGGGGAGTCAACATCCTGTCTTTCGAGCTGGGGTTCTGGCGTCTTAGGCATAGTCCTCCCTTAAAGACATTGCTCAGGTGGAATGAGTTTAGGAAAGTTGTGCTCCATTAATGTAATATTTACATTGATTTTTCCAGCCCTGCTCAGCAGGTCTAGTTACAAAAGAATTGTAGCCA
Organism: Artocarpus heterophyllus; assembly: GCA_025403435.1. NCBI lineage: Eukaryota > Viridiplantae > Streptophyta > Magnoliopsida > Rosales > Moraceae > Artocarpus > Artocarpus heterophyllus. Next base: position 12,105,913 of record CM046342.1, read on the forward strand.
GAGATCAAAAAAGGAATCTGGCATTGATTTCTGTTCTCCTCTTTCTCTTTTTTTTTTTCAAGAATAGAATCTTTTTAAAAGCTCGGCATTCCATTGATGCCCGAGCTGATTCCCCTCAGTATCGGTCAGCTTGTAAGTGCCTGGCCGCACGATACCTTCGACTTTAAATGGACCTTCCCATTTCGGACCAAAGTTCCCGAGACCGGGTTGTTGAACCATGACCTTTTTCATCACTAAGTCACCAACTTTAAAGCTTCTCGGCTGAACCCGTTTGTTGTAATACCGAGCTACAACCTGATTCCGGGCTGCATTACGAATGGATGCCCGGTTCCTTTTTTCTTCAAGTAGGTCGAGCTCGGTCATCATGAGCTTTTCATTCAAAATTTCTTTGTATTGCTCAACCCTCAAGCTTGGTAATCCAACTTCGGCTGGGATGACGGCTTCTGCCCCATAAACCAGGGAGAACGGTGTCTCGCTGGTTGCAGCTCGTGTAGTTGTTCGGTATGCCCAGAGTACTTGGGACAGTTCGTCGATCCACGCACCTTTAAGCCCCTTGAGTTTCTTCTTTAGATTGTCTTTAATGGTCTTGTTCACGGCCTCCACCTGGCCGTTACTCTGCGGATAGCTCAGAGAAGAGAAGACTTTCTTAACGCCGAGCTGCTCGCACAGATGTCGTAGACCCGAGGAGTCAAACTGCTTGGCATTGTCGGTGACGATGGTGTGCGGGACTCTGAACCGGCAAACAATATTTTTCCATACGAAGTTGGTGCACTTAGCTTCTGTCATGTTGGTGCAAGGCTCGACTTTGATCCATTTCGTCAGATAGTCTATGGCGACGATACAATATCTAAATTGCGAACGAGCCGGAGGGAGTGGTCCGATCAAGTCAATGGCCCATTTTGCAAATGGCCACGCCGAAGTCACCGGATTTAGAGGCTCGGCGTGTGAACCTAGCATCCTAGCAAATTGCTGGCATTTGAAGCATTTCTGTGCAAAGCTCCCGCAGTCTTGCTGCATGGTAGGCCAGTAGTAACCCTGCCGCAAGCATTTCTGGGCCAAGGAGCGTCCACCGGAGTGATTGCCATAAAGGCCTTCATGAATCTCTTTCATTAAGTACTCGGCCTCCTGGGGATCCAAACATCTTAGGCATGGCGTCGTGTAGCCGCGTCGGTACAACTTTTCCCCAATCATCGAATACCGGGCTGAGCTGTTACGTATCCGACGTGCTTCTTCCCGGTCGTCGGGTAATTCGGCTAGGGTCAGGTATCGGATGATCGCGTCCATCCATGTGCATTTTGATTCGGCTGCCAGGCTCATGACCTCCTTACTGATACTTGGTTCAGAGAGTCTTTCAATAGGAACGGACATTGGGTCTACTCCGCCTATCCCGGAGGCTAGTCGGGCAAGGACATCGGCTTCCACGTTCTAGGACCGGGGGATTTGTTCAAAAGTGTAGGACTTGAATTGTCCAAGCAACAGTTTTGCTTCTTTTAAATATGCCGTCATCGATTCTGCTCGGGCCTGGAATCCTCCTGTGACTTGCTGCACCACTAGCATTGAGTCACTATAGATGGTCAGCCGATCAACTCTGAGGTCTCGGGCAATTCGTAGTCCGGCCAACAAAGCTTCATACTCCGCTTCGTTATTAGAGGTTTTGAAGTCAAAACGAAGGGCATAAATGACCTTATATCCATCGGGGCTTGTTAAAATCAAGCCTGCCCCCGACCCGTCGACGCAGGTTGAGCCATCGACATGCAGTTTCCAGTTTAGCTCCGGGGAAAGGCCTTCTTCACTGCAGCTAGCTATATCTGGCTCCTCAATGGGTGATTTCTCGACTAAGGGAGCAGCCTTTCCGGCCTTTGTAAATTCGACAAGGAAATCTGCCAGGACTTAAGCCTTTATCGCCGTTCTCGGCACAAAATGTACATTATACTGGCCCAACTCGACCGACCACTTGGCCATCTGCCCTGATATTTCCGGGCTCTGCAAAACTTGCCAGAGAGGGAACTTGGTCAGAATCTTGACGGTATGGCCCTGGTAATACGGCCGCAGCTTCCGGACTGATATTATTAAGGCGAAGGTCAGCTTCTCCAATGATGAATAGCACTCCTCGACGCCTTGGAACGCGTGGCTGGTATAGTAGATGGGTCTCTGAATCCCTTCTTCATCTCGGATCAACACCGAGCTGACAGCCTTCTCCGAGACGGCTAAATAGACAGTTAAAACCTCACCGGGCGAAGGTTTGGACAGGAGCAGGGGTGTGGCTAGGTAAGTTTTTAAGCTTTGGAAAGCATCCTCACACTCCCTGCTCCACTTAAACCTCCCCTTAAGTGCCTTAAAGAAAGGGTGACACTTGTCGGTAGCCCGGGAGACAAATCTTGATAAGGCGGCCACCATGCCAGTGAACCTTTGCACGTCTTTCACTGTCCGAGGAGAATGCATGTCTATGATTGCCTGGGCTTTCACCGGGTTCACTTCGATTCCTCGTCGGTTAACCAAAAATTTGAGGAATTTGCCTGAGCCGACGCCAAAAGCGTATTTTGCCGGGTTGAGTTTCATCCCATACTCCCGGAGAATGTCAAAGCTAGCTCGGAGGTCGGCTATGTGGTCCTTCGCTTGGACAGATTTTACTAACATGTCGTCCACGTAGACCTCCATAGTTTTCCCGATCAGCCGAGCGAACATTTTGTTGACGAGGCGTTGATAGGTAGCTCCGGCGTTCTTGAGACCAAACGGCATTACAATGTAGCAATACAAGCCCTGGTCAGTAACGAATGAGGTTTTGATTTGGTCCTCTTCGGCCATTCTTATCTGATTATATCCGGAGTATGCGTCCATAAAGCTCAGGAGCTCGTGTCCGGCTGTGGCATCGACGAGCTGGTCTATCCGAGGAAGTGGGAAGCAGTCCTTGGGGCAGGTCTTGTTCAGGTCGGTATAGTCGATGCAGACCCGCCGCTTGCCATTCACCTTTTTGACGAGGATGACATTTGCCAACCATTCCAGATATTTGACCTCTCTAATAAACCCAGCCTTCAGTAGTTTCTAGACTTCATCGTTTATCGCGGCATATCTACCCGGGTTGAAGGCTCTTCGTTTTTGTATCACCGGCCTGTGACCAGGTTGGAAGTTAAGCCGATGGCTGATGACGCTCGGATCTATGCCGGGCATGTCCTCATGAGACCATGCAAAAACGTCGCGGTACTCGGAAAGAAGGGATTCCAGGTCGGCCCGGATCTCAGGTTGTAACTGTGACGCGAGTTGGACAGTGCGTTCCGGCCTTTCGGGGTCCAGGGAGAACGGCACTAGGTCTTCGACCGGGGTACCCCTTACCTCTTCCTCGGGAAACCTGGGGTCTAGGTCCACGAGCATCTTCAGCGTCGGATCGGTTGGGAGGTCGGTCTCGTCGACCGAATACACAGCCAGGATTCCCTGTTGCTGAGCTGAGGCTGTTCGGACTGCGTTTGCTTAGCAAGCCCGAGAGTCCGCCTGGGACTAGCGGATTACTCCAACACCACCATCGGTCGGGAACTTCATTGCCAAGTGATATGTCGAAACCACGGCCTTTAATCCGTTCAGCGCCGGCCGGCCGATGATGATGTTATACTGAGAGGGTTTATCGACGACCAAAAAATCGACCACCCGAGTGACCCTGGCAGCACCTTCTCCAAAAGTTACCGGGAGACTTACCTTCCCGGTTGCTCGGACACACTCACCCACTAAGCCGAAAAGTGGGGTCTGGACCGAGACTAAAGGCGTGTTGCTGATCTTCAGCCTGTCGAATGCCTGTTTAAAAAGGATGTCCACCGAACTGCCATTATCAATTAAGACACACCGTACAACATTGTTGGCAATAGGCAGTTCGCAAACCAAGGCATCGTTGTGAGGATGCATTAATCGGTCTGCTTCCTCCTTAGTGAAGGTGATCGGGGTGTCTTCTTGGCGGCATATCTTATTGATGTGCTCGGACACATTCATGAAGTCACCCCGTTCGACCCGCCGAGCTTCTCTAACGTAGGATCACCGCCCACTCGATGTGTCCCCGGCGACAGGCCCGCCAAGTATCGTGTGTACGATATTTGGGGGTTCTGGGGTGTTCACACTATCGGTCCTGGGTCAGCTTTGTACGTCTCGGCCTAACGAGTCGTTTCTTCCAGTGGTTGCCCTCAGGTTGATGGCATTCTCCACAAATTCCTGCAACAGACCTTCCCGGACCAACCTCTCTATTTGGTCCTTGAGCTGGATGCATTCTCGGGTAGTATGGCCCACATCTTGGTGGAATTTAGAAAACTTTGACTGGTCACGCTTCGCCCTAAAGCCTCAAAGCTTGGGCGGCGGTGTCAACAGATTCTTGTCGCCGACCTGGGCGAGCACCTCATCGATAGTTGCCACCAGGGGCGTGTAGTTTTGAAACTTGCCGGTCGGCCCCTTCGGCTTATCAGCTTTCTCTTTCTTCTGCTTCTTCGCATGCTCGGCGCTGCCCTGCTCCGGCCCTTTTTTCTGTTTCTTTTTCTTTTTTGTCCCGCTCGGGCCAGCCTCCTCCCGGCGGCTTTTCATGTACTCGGCAGCGTCCGCATGTCTTTGGGCGTACCCGAGCATTTGTGGAAACGTGTTTGGCTGCTCAAAGGCCAGGGACCAGGTCAGCTTCTCGTCTCGGAGGCCCCCTACAAAAATATGTTTGAGGGTCTCGTCTTCGACGTGCTTGACCTCAAGAGCAGCCCGGGTAAATCGGTTGACATAGTCCCTGACACTGCCGTCTCCCTGCTTGACGGCGTACAAGGAAGTTATTTCTTTCCTCCACGTCCTGGTTGTAGAGAATGCGGCGGAGAAGGCGTCAGTTAAATGCCCAAAAGAAGAAATCGACCCTGGTTCGAGTCGTCGGAACCACTGCCGAGCAGGGCCTGTAAGGGTGAGCGAGAAAGCTTTGCACATTGCAGCATCACTGGCATTCTGCAACAGCATGTGCCCGCGAAAGAGTTCGGCATGCTCATCCGCGTCGGTGGCCCCATCGTAAGACTTGATTTGTGGGACCTTAAACTTCGACGGCATGGGTGCCCGCATTATGTGATCCGGGAAGAGCGGATCCTAAGCCCCGATCTCATCCAAACCGAACCTGCAATTGCGGATCTCATCGATCTGTCGCTGCAGCACCCAGAACTGGCGACTATTCGTGTCTTCGAGCAGTTCGACCCGATAGGGTACTCCGCCCTCAGCACGGCCTCCAGCTCTGCCTTGGTGATTTCTGTTAATCCCTCGATACCCCAGCCGATCAAATACCGAGGCTCGGGAACCTTGTGGTGAAGGGACACGATGTGGTTGACGTCCCATCTGATGTTCATGAACCAGTCTATTGTCAAGCAGGGGCCCTCTGGTGGATCCCGGAGACTGCTCTGATCGATCCTCCTAATTGGTGGCGCTCTGCTCATGCCGACCCCCTGCCTGGTCAACCTGGGCAGGGGGTGGCGGTTCCGGTGCAGCTTGCTGTTGAGCTTGTGCAAGCTGCCGAGTTAAGATCCAAACTGCATCTGTGAGCTCCCGGATCGGATCTTGTGCAGCTCGGGCCTGCACCGACTCGGCTCTTGCCGCTCTTCCTTGCCCTCCGGACCGAGATCTGGCGGTCTGAGGACGACCGCTGGGCCGTTCTACAGCCGGTTGCTTATGCCTGGCATCGCCCGACTCCTGACGTCGGGCGGTACTATCTCTTGCGTTACCTCGTGTTGTCATTTCAGAAATTCGAGGTATAATAACTTTGGATTGGGGCGCGTTCGGCCCTCATTCTAGCGCCAAAATGTTGATGCTTACCGCTGTCCGGCGTCGGATCAACACCCACGTGTGACTGAACACGTTCTGACCTCCTCTTAAGCTCGCCCCTGGCTGGGAGTGTGTACCTGCGAGAGGGATGATTAGGAGAAATGGGGTTAGTCAATAGACAAGGGCTCTCCGATGCCCAAGGCAAGTATTGCTCGGCAGAGGTCGGCAGCTAATTAGGTGTGAGGAAGTCTCTCCCTCTAAAACGTCATAAATGCATCTTATTTATAGGCCACCAGCTGGATCGGGTGCAAGATGGGTTTTGCCCATTACCCAGGTGTCACATTAAAGTGTATCAAGCAATAAGTGACAAGTGTCGCGTTCATTGTCTAATGGATTGGACTCTATCGGACGACAGCATGTTTGCCTGGTGTTGGCCTACAAGGATGGGTAGTGACGTATTATGATGAATAATGTGGCCCAGCCCGAGCTACTGTACATCCCCGAGGTGGCAGCCTTCTTGGGGGCGTGCCCTCAGATAAATGGAAGGCACCTCGGGAAGAAGCATAAGTCGTCGGGTCGGGCGGTAGCCTATATCTGCCGAACTGAGTTGCCGACCACCAAAAGATAGTGTCCTCGATGGCGGCGCCGAGCTTACCCTCAACAAAGTTAGAGACTAAAATTACACTTTTGTGAAAGATTAGGGACTAACGTGATAGTTTACCTTAAAAATAAAAGGTGGAAATTTTTGAAAAAGTTAATAAAAAAAAATTCAAATTTATCAGGTACATCATGTATCACCCTATGATTAAATTTGATAACTATTTGGAAGTTATCTAAAAAATTTCGGATTTAACCCATAATCTTATTTGGTAAGTCTCGAATTTAACTCATAAATTATATACTACCAAATAATCAAATCATTAAATTTGAATTTAATTACCATATTTATTTCCATAAAACTTGAAATTATGCATTTTTCATCAAATTTACTAATATTTTTATTTACATAATATTTACTGATTAGTTAATTATTGAACTCATTTTTTACCTCTATAAATCTTTTTTGAATTAAAAATCCTATTCATTAACAATTGCGGCAAATATGTTATTTCCTATTATAGAGATTCAAAGCTAAGATACTAGCTACAATTTTTCTTTGTAAAATTGGTATGAGAAGTTGCTATATTTTTGTGAAAATAAGTATAATTTACACATAAAAGAAATAAAGTTAAATGGCAGAAATTTAAGAAAAGTTAACTTGTACATAGTAGTAAATTCTAATTTATTTGGTACATTTGTATCACATCATAAATTAGATTTGATAACTTCAGAATTTACTTGACAAATTATGGATTTACTCCATGACTAAATTTGTTAATATGAAATTTACCCTATAAACCTAAAATTATGCATTTTTCAACAATATTTACTATTTTTTTATTCACATATACTTTTTGCTAATTAGCTAGTTAATTAACTCTTTTTTTTACCTATATAAAACTTCTATTAGAGTTAAAAAAATACTATTTATTAACGACTATAACAAATACGATATTTACTATTAGAACAAATTAAAAACTATAAGGCCTTTGGCTCTCGATTAGAACCAATTAGTTCTAACCAACAAACAGTGTAAAGCTCTCAACAGTATAGTAAAAAGTAAAAAGTTGTTACAGTGTAAAGCTCTCACATGCTATCGTTTTTTAACCAAAATTGGCTTTAACCATACTTCTCAAACACCTTACAAGTTATTAGCTTCAAATTCTCGGTAGAAAATTGGCATGAGAAGATATAGTGAAAATTTTAAGTATAGAAGCACTTACGTGCAAATAATTAGATTTTGAACCTTATTTCAACTATACAAGGACAGAAAATGTTGCTAACCCTTGTTTCTAATATACAAGGACAGGGGTTACTTGCCCATGGGGAAAGGTATCTCTGACCCAAAGAATTCTTTACATTTTTGTCCCTTATATGTTTTTCTTGTTACTTATTTCTTTTTAGTTGTTTATCCTCACTAGTGGATACCTTATACAACGGTAAAAAATGGTCATACAAGCTTTGTTTTGTACTACAATGGAGGATCATGTAAACTTTTCTTGACAATTTTATACCATCATGAAATAAGCTTTTTGTACTAGTGCTTGCAGAATTCTTTTAATTGCAATACTTACATAATTTTTTTTTTTAAAAAAAATTATATTCATATTCTAAGGCTTGACAATTAAGTACATTCACATTTAAACTAAAAACCTCAAATGAACCAAAAATCAATTAAACTATTACATAAAATTTATGATTTTGTGGGATATTAAATTTTTTAAAAATTAAAATTTTATTATGACTTAAATTTAGTTCATTTGAAAGAAGAAAAATAAACATAAAAGATAAATTAGCTAAACAAAACCATTTTTAAGTGGATATAGAGAATTTTTCCATGTTGTACTAACATTGATGACTTTTTTTACTTATTAAAACTTGTTAGGTTTATAGTTTGATAGTGCCTACAAGCCTAACTAATTAATAAAATATGTTCATTATTATATTGTTGAATAGGATATGTACTTGATAGTTCCATCACTCTCTCCTAATCTTCTCTTGGATACCTTATTGCCTTGCCCTATAACTAATCGTCTTCTAAGAGGAAGAACTAGCTGCCTTGGATTTTTATGACTTTCAAAACATACGTATCAATTTCTCTAAGTCTAGTGTCTTATCGTATGATCTAATTTATGAGAAAATTACATTTTATGTTATATTTTTACAAGTTGTATTTACTTATGTCAGATTTAAAAAATTATACCATACTATTATTCATATTATATGTTAGATTGTGTTACAAATAAATATACGTGACATTTATATAAATATGCCTTGAACATTTATGAAAACTTCCTCTAATTTATTGCTAGAATTTTCTTACACGTCTTTTAATTTCATTCTGTCCCCCTAGGAAAACTCCTGGCTTCATTTTTGTTCATATTAATTTATACACATGCATATCTGTCTCTTTTGTCCGACTGTTCTTAATTTCACCACCAAACCCTTTTATGTTGCCCACATGAAGGATCAGCTGAAGGGTGCGTGAGGGCGGGCGGCCTTGTGATTCTTCCATTTCAACACGTGCCCCAAAAGGACAACCATTTACCACGTGTCTTTTTGAGGCCTTTAAAACCCACGTGACCAATGTATCTTGAAAGAAAATCTGGAATATGCTTGACTTGCCCAGTTTTTTGCTTAGCTTGGTTGGATTATTAGTCTTGGGGTATGCCCTTGTTTTCATCCGTTCTTTGGGTAAAAGAAAGTAAAACAAAACGATGCTAGAATATTGTACATCAAGAAGAGACAAAACAGAATTCCTTTTGCATGTGTTCTATGTGTAATTGGGATACGTACTTCGTTTATAAGTAATTAATTAAATTTTCTGATTATTTGAAAGCATTTTTCATTATTAAAAAAAAAAAGACGTGTCCTTATCTCATCATCTATTGATGTATTTTTTTTTACAAGACATCGATTGATGTATTTATGACATCTTAATATTGTACAAGTGGTCATATATTTAATGTTTTCTTTTGATGTTATTTTGATCTTTTGGTACCCTTAGAAGCAGTACGGATAAAGAGTAGTTTTTAATTTTTGTTATACATAATTGTTTTGATTTTAATATAGTAGATATGTATGTAAATTAGACTTGATCCCTCTTAAATGAATAGTTCTTTATGTGTTTATATAATCCTGATTAAAAATAAAAAATTTAACCCTCTATTACAAATTTAATAACGCATCATTAATTTGAAAGAAATAAAAGGAGAGGAGATTACTGAAATTTAACTTATTTAATAATGCGTTTACATTTACGTAAATATATTTATAAGTATTGAAAGAATAAATTTTCTAATTTAATAGCTTAAAAAGAATGCTCTCAAGTCTCATCTATCAATACAATATAGTAATTTTTTTTATATCTTTTAGATTTTAAGTAGATCTAATAAGGTCAAATTATAGGAACCACTTGCACATAAACCAACAGACATCTCTTTATTTCCAGCATAAAAGTTGAAGTCCTTTTATATAATACAATTTATCACAATGCCGTAAAAGTTTCAAGCATTAACAAAATTGCAGTACATAGTTTCTTTTCTTTTTTTGTTTTGAAGGACATAATTTTCTTTATTTAATTTGTTAAGTTTATATATATATAGATTCATCATTTGTCCTTCATGAGAATCGTTCTACACTTTAACACATACACATGCGAGTGAGAAATATTATATAACATTTTTTATGTGTAATAATAACATTATTAATATGTAACTTTGATACGTGATATAACTACAATTTTTTGTACAATTTTGCAACGTCATCGTTACACTAAAAAAAATAACATGTTATAGTTTTTTTTTTTTTTTTTTGGAGCTTGGGGTTGGGGTTATAGTTCTAATTTTTTCATATTAGCACGCAGGGTGGTCCTTCAATGAAGGACAAAAAAATGGCATCACACTGATGTGTGCCAACTATATTTTCTTGTTAATTTCTAACGTAATTGTTACACAAAATAAATATTGTATTACAAATTCTAGCACATAAAGTACGGGCAGACACACATATGTAATGTCATCTTAAAAAATTCAGGACAACATGTCGGATCTCCATAACAAATTTACTCTTTTGTTAGCTCTTTACGTAATAATTTTTTTTTTTTTTTTTTTGGTCCTCTAAGAGTACAGATTGTGAATACTAAATTATTAATCCTTTCTTAATCACTGACTAATATTAGTACATAACATCAGATGCTGATATATGAATAATAACATTATTGCTTTGTGGAAAAGGAATTAAAGAAAAAAAATTAAAAAGTATGGAGCCAAATTTAATATCTCTTTGATTTATCATTCATGTTGAGGATTACAAAGAATAATAAAGGAACAGCCAGCGTCGCAGCACTGCAATAGCTCTACAACGCTAGATCGAAAATTCCAAATTGTGCATTATTTTTAAGAAACTGGCCAATTCTTTTGTGAACTTTTATAAATAGAAGATGTTAAGACTTATTTTTATAACCCAAAATATAAAGCGAGAGAGATTAGAGAAAAATCCTATAGAGCCAAAATATTTGTCATATTGTAAACTGTTTGACTATTATTTTGATCTGCACGTGGTCTACCCTACCTTAATAAAAGCAATTTCTTTGGACAGACGGCATTAAATCCAGAAGTTATAGAAATTTCTGCATTTTCTTTTGTCCCTTCAAAGTGTACAGTCCCTGGTTTTTTATCCCTAGTTTTTTTTTTTTTTTTTTTTGTGAAGGACTTGGTACAAATCCATGTATTATTCTTAAAGTTTTATTATATACAAATATAAATATTATATGGTTTGCTATTTTTTAAAGCTCACACAAAGCAACCCACTTGTCTTTTAATAAACACCTGTAATCCACTGATAATACTGTATATACAGAATAATTACAGCATCAATATTTAGTAAAGTGTGGGCTTATTATAACCATTAAACTGAATATATTGAATAGTTCATCCAAAGTTCTTTAATTAGTAAATTAATATTTTAATGTGTTTATTTCTTTTAGGAGTTTTTGCTTCTATAATTAGTTTTTCTTTTCCTAAATTAAAATATGCTTCTCAAAAAAGTTCCTTATGAGTTATTTATTTCTAACTGATAAAAATTGAAGAAATTAGTTAAAGAAATCCCTGGGTGTTTTTGATCGCCAAGCATAGCTATAGAGGAGTGGTCTCGAGAAACTTGGGCCTGGCCTTCCTTGCCTAACATGGGTTTTGTGATCACAATTCAGCTGCTTTTATATACTTGGGCTTTCTAGCTACGACAAAAAAGAAATTTTGGGCTAAATAGTAATTGGCCTGATATGTGTTGGGCCGTATCTTTGAATTAAAAAACAGAGCAGAATTATTCTCATAAATGTTAATAATTGAGAATTTTTATTTATGTTATATGAAAAGTTTTTATGCTACTTAGGGTGGCAATTTCTACTAACAGGTCGGGTTCAGGTCGGATTGAGAGTCAATTTTTACATAAACTAACTCAATATTAATTCGGTCTATGACTAGAACAAGTGGAGAAATCTCAACACTAACATAACCCGTTCTGACATGGGTTGACACAAACACGACTAGTACTAACTCATTTTTTATGCAACCTATGAAACGTCAATAATCTGCAACCCACTAATGACCCGCAACCTATCAATGACTTGTAGTAACCCACACTAGCCCATGACATTCTTAGTTTTAAATTTTCATTAATATAAAATAAGAACAAACATAAAACAAATTTCTTTAAAATCAAATGAGTTCTATACTACAACAACAAAAAATTGTCCTAAAATATTAAAAACATTTAATAAAATAACAAGACCAACACCAGCAAAATAACAATTCCAACAAAATAAAAAAAATCTCAAGTGATCAAGCTAAAATAATTTTCTTATTGCTCAAGAGTTAAATTCAATTTAGCTTGAAACTCAGTCTGAAATTAAGTAAGCTAAAGTTTTGTCTAATAAGAATATTTGATAATAGAAAAATATTTAAATAATTAATCGCGGGTCAAACAAGTCATTTTAGTGTCATGCAGAGTAACCTGAACACGACTCATTCTTAGACGAGTTGGGTTGACACTAAAATGACCCGTGATCAATTTTTTTAACCCTAATCCGTAAAAAAATGTGTTGGATTTGTGTCATGTCATCATGTCATAATCCGTATTAACGGCCCTATATGCTACGAACCTAATTTGTGTCCCACCGAGACATTTTTTAGGTTTTACCAAAATATTTTTTCTTCTTCTCTCTTTCTCTCTCTTAGCTACCACTGACTTGTCGCTAGTTTACCGGTGATGTTGCTGGCGGCCATTAAATATCATCCAAATTAGAAAAAAAAATAAAAGCAAAAAAAGAAAGAAAGCAAAAAAAAAAAAAAAAAAAGAGAGAGAGAGAAAAAAAACAACAACTACTAAATCAAAAAAAAAAGAAAAGAAAAGATACTAAATTGCTGTAGATCATATCACTATGCAAAAATCACCATACACAAATCAAAAAAGAAATAGATAAAAAAAATTTGTTCACTGTCGTCATACATCCCATTGAAAATTTGTAGCGCAACCACATCTGCTAGCGACGAACTGTCATTGATGATGATCATTGTGTCTGAAAACGAAACCACGATGAACATGGTGGATCTCCGTTGCAATCTACGACCTCCATCAATGACGCCTAACTTTGCATGACTTTGCACGATTACATTGTTGTCGTGAGCCCGGCGCACGACAGAAACTCGAATCATAAAAGCAGTAACAGAGAAAGAATAAGAGAGGAAGAGGGGTGGAACAAAGAACAAACTCGACAAGGATGAGAGAGATTTTTTCCTTTTTGAGCAAATAAAAAAATAAAAAAAAAATTGTCATAGATCAAAATTTATAGCGTTAAAATTTTTTAATTTTACAATTTATGACAGAAAATTAGATTGGTTAAAAAGATGGCATATTACTTAGTTTTTTCAACAAAATATGTACGAAATGTTACATTCACTAAAATTTTTTCAGCAATACCGCGTTATATTTTAATAGTGATGCAAGAACGGCCTGGCCCGGCTTGGCCCGGCCCGTTCTCCTTAGGTCCATACGGGTCGTGGGCTAGGCTGGCCCGGCCCATGAATTTCGTGGGCCGGACCGGCCCAACCTATATTAAAAATAACTTGGCCCGGCCTGGCCTGCGGGCCAATTTTACACGGGCCGTGCCGTGGGCCTTAAATGGGCCGGCCCATTATGGGTTTAAATGGGCCAGCCCATCTAAGCATGTAATTTTTAATTTTTTTTATTTTTGAATTTTTGAATTTTTAAGGGAAATATAAAAAAATGATATTTTATTTACGATTGCATCATTAAAAACCTTTCCAAGGAAAACCCAGTGGGACAAAACCTTGATAAGAAAAAAAGAGTACAATCGGGATAATTATACATAAGATGTTTACAAAATTACTAAAAACAAAAAAAATTAAGAGTAACGTTAGAAAGATGTAAGACCAATAATACATAGAAGTAAGGGTGGGCCGGGATGGGCCGGCCCATTGTGGGCCTAGACGGGCCGGCCAGGTCCGGCCCAGCCCAGCCCGGCCCATGATTTTCCATGAGCCGTGCCGGCCCGGCCCATGGGCCAACATATATTGCTCAGCCCAGCCCACAAGTATTTGTGGGCTGTGTCGGGTTGTAAACAGTGTCGGGCCGTGCCGGCCCGGCCCGTCACTATAGCAGGACAGGCTCCCATTGTTGCATCTCTATATTTTAATTTGTTAAATATCAAATTCTTAAAAAAGTTTATTTATTTCGTCCATTATTTTTTCAATTACAACAGTTTCCTAAAAGATCTTAAAAAATTCAAAGCATAGATCTGATTCTCTAAACTCTCCCCTTTCTCTCTCTCGTCCACTATGTGCAAATCACGATCTTCTCCTCTAACATTGATCTTCTCCTCTAACATTGAGCTTCTCCAACAAGAACACAATGGCTGAAACTCGCTCTAACGGCGAGATTGGGTGAACACCACAACCCTCTGCGACAATCTTTGAACGTCATGAGCTACAATCTGGGTGAGCACTTCCAATATGTTAGTTTAGTCTTTTTACACCTAAAAACAAAGATTTAGGTTGGCCAAACAATTATAAAAAAAATAGGAACTAAATGTTCACTTTCGTCAAAGGTTAAAATTTTTTTAAACTATTAGCTCTTTTAGTTTTTGTGACTCATTAAGTAACAAGCGAATCGGGTTTGCAAGATGGCTATCCCACCCCAAATCTACCATGTTGCCATCCACATTTGCTACTGCCTATAGGGCAACCCTTTACTGTCTAGTACAACACAAGGAGTGCTTAGTACAACCTGTATTTCTCTTTTCAATGCCATCTTAAGCTTTTGACATATATAATTTTCTTTTTCCTAAACAAACACACATAATAACAAGTCATTTTTTTCAACCATATTTACAAGAGTGCCACTCTTTCTCTTTAAGCCCACATTCAGGCTTTTCACTACAAGATAGCCAACTGCGTTTGGGTATGCATTTCGGATTGCAAGTGGCAAAAAATCTGGCACGCCTCATCCTTCAAATATCATCGCCTCTAATTATTCTTGCCGAACAAACGTTCCGCCTTTGCTTTCAACAACTAAACTAAGGTCGTTGTTTGGTGGCTGAAAATTGAGGAAGTTTGTTCATGAGTTCGACATTGCTCCTTAACGATAACAAAATTTGAAATTACACAAAGTACAAAAGGATCATATGCGCTAATTTTTTCGCTGGAAAAAAAGGACGTGCCTGAAACTTTTTCAATATAACTAATTTTAAGTCTACTTAAATCTTGAGTGTACTCAAGCATGAAATTCGAATTAGCATCATTCAATATTATGTTTGTATGATTCTTACGTTGTAATTGTTAGTAAAAGAAAAAGAAAAAAAACAAGGCCTGAATGTGAGTTTAAAGAGAGAGGATGGCAACATTGTAAATATGGTTGAAAAAATGATTATTCAGTATATTTGTCTAAGAAAAAGAAAATGACTTTTGTTAAAAGATTAATATGATATTTGGGAAGCCAGTTCTAACTCAAAGAGTATATAACGCTTACATGCTACAGCTATAAAGCAAAAATATGTTATGGTATCAAGCTCTTATATAATACAGTACTTTTAGTTTTAACTTATGACTTTCTAAACCTCTTATGAGATAGCATCTGAAAAAGAGTTTGAACTAAAGTTATATCTAGCACCCCTTGTCACTAAAATAAGGCAATCCAAGTTATATAATTTTCAATCTTTGGATCTATTGCATGGTCTATTTTTAAAAAAAAAATTAGGAAAGCATACGCTATATAAAGCTATAAAGATATTTATGACACATGCTACCTTTTCAGGTGTAAATTAATTTGTACCACACTACATAAAACTATTTGATTCGATAACATATAGCAGAATAAAAACTAAAGTAAAAAGATGAACATAGCCTCATTTTCATATTATTTTTTCCTCTCTTTCAATTTCCCCTTCTTTTCCTCTGGCCCTTCTTCTTCTTCTTCTTCTTCTTCAACTGTTCACAACAACATCATCAGATCCTTCGTACCTCCGCCTCCGTTTGTCGTGGCCAAACATCGTCGGATTGTGTTCGACTCGAACCACGCAACAACCAGCCACGGCCGAAGTTCAAGAGCCGCGCAATGAGTCGAAGCCACGAGATCAATCCTCCTTAGGCATTCTCCATTTCTCTCTCTCCCTCCCCATCTTCTCTCTCATTGGAGTCATTGTGCATTGTAGATGAAGTCGCCGCCGCAACGATATCGCCGTCACAAGGAGGGTAACCATTGATTTTATCGCGAGATCTCTCCCTATAGAGGCTACGCGAAGGAGACATTGCTACATGGAGGAAGGCAGGGAGATTTCTTTAGATTTTTTTTTCTTTTTTTGAGGATTCTTTGGTTGGTTATTTTGTTTTCGGTTTTGTGCATTTTTGTGACCTTTTTTGTATAGAAGACGGCTATGGTATCGTGGGTCTTGGCAGTTACTAGGCAGTAATTATGCGGATACCGATGGTAACCATAGAAGATGTCGGATATTGGCCGGTATCCACATAGGATACCAGGTACTAGTCGGGGAATATTTAGAACATCAAATATGATGTAATAACATGTCATGATATTATTCTCTGTAAATATATATAGTTTTTACATTTTTTACATAATATATGTTAATCCAAGCTTCATTTTTATAACATTTATGTAAAGAGCCCAAGATTAAAAGGGGAATCAAACCCATGACCGGTTTGACATAGTTTGAGGCCTTGACCAAGATTTTTCAAAGAGGGTTTTTCATTAAAACGAGGGTTCACACAAAAGAGGGACGCCAGTTATTTAATCTCATGTACTATTTCTATAGCTCATAAAAATCAAACGTGTAGTTACTGTCGTCTCATGTAGAGACGAATATTACACGCAGAAAGGTTATAACAAGTGTCCTGCAAATATAAGAGGCCGGCTAAAATATGAACTAACTTGCAAACTAAATCACTTATAGAACTCCATAACTGGCCATACAGAAAAGGCAAAACACGCAATTTGGAATCTTGAAAATCCAGATTTCATGCACAAGGCTTGCATTTCTCTCCTGGTCCTTTCCCTCCCTCCAGGTTGTGTCAACATGATGTTGTCTAATTCGGAAGCATACTTAGAAACCATACTTGAATCCGGTGTTTCCGGCATTATTAAGTCGATGATTATGACTTTCCCATTCTCATGTGGTAGGGCTTCATAGCAATTCCTAAGAAGTTTGATGCAATCTTCGTCGTTCCAGTTGTGAAGTACATCCTGCATTAATATGTGAACACAATATTTACGATGAACAGCTTTTTTAATCCCATTTGTTCTCTTAGATATCTGAACTAGAGCGTTATTGCTTGGTAATTTTGTTTTCTTAAAATTGAAAATTAAGAAGATTATCTTCAAAAAAAAAAAACCAAAATAAATGATGAATGTCTATGCTCTATATATTGTAGCCGATCAAAACGTTTCTTTTATATTTTGTATGATCTAACGGTGAAATATGACCACTCACTCTCATATGAGTGGGTGTCAAAAACTTAGTAACAAGAGTTGGTATTTCTAACAATACAAATTTATTTGGAGTAAATTGCATTATTATAATTCAAACTATTTATTTTTTTGTATAATACTTCTTGAATTTTTAATCTTGACAAAATACACATTAAATTTTAAAATCATTAGCGATTGAGGTCCAATAACTAACAAATGTTAGAAAGCATAGACAATTTTGGTCACGAAATTTACACATAGGTTTCTTAAAGTAGAGCTCGTTATTTCAAGAAAAAAAAATTAAAGCTCAACACGTGAAAAACTAACAAAATTAAAAAATAATTATTGGACCTCAATTGTCAATAAGTTTAAAATTTATAATGTATTATGCTAAAATTAAAAATTCAAAATAATTATGCAAGAAGTAAATAGTTCAAAGTATTACTCTATCCATTCATTAACTAACCTTTATCATAATCGCATCAGAATTCGGAATGCTTGCAAACATATCTCCTGCAACATGCTTTATGCCTACAAACAAGAGGGATGAAAAATACGCACACACACATTTAGATATAGCTGAATGTAAGAAATATATGTTTACATGAAAAAATATATTAAATTTACCAGGATAAGGTGGGGCGTTTTCTGTGGCATGAGGGAGATCCAAGTTAGTGCCCGAAATAGAAGGATACTTAGAGATGATCATATGGAGACAGTGTCCAGTTCCACCACCAACGTCGACGAGTGATTTTAGGCCCTCAAATCCCTTATATATTTCCAATACTTTCTCCATGATTATGGTCGACCGGGCAACCATTGCGCTGTGAAAAATGTTACTGAATGACTCGTTAGAATCCATATACTTGAATATAGACATTCCATGGGCTTTCTCAAAAACACTACCACCTTCGAGAATGACATCCTTCATATGAAACCTGCATTGAAAACGTATGGTATATCAGAGATGTCTTTGAAATCGGAAAAAAGCTGTGGGATAGTAGTGTAATACCCGACGTTTCAAGCATCTTCCTCAGAGTCATAATTTTGAGTAAGTTAAGCAAAATCGATAAGAAGTAACGTTTTTTAAGCTAGCTGAATATGAATAATTTGATAGATGACCTGCTAGCTTTAGGGGTGTTACAAATAACCCTTGTAATTTTATCTTCTTTTTTTTTTTTTTTTTTTGTTGGGAGAAGCTTAATAATCGAAACTCCCATTGTTATCTTCAACAGATACAAGTGACAAGACAATCAAAATATTTTAAATGCATACAATTTAATTGGAGTATTTTCACTGTGAGCAGTTGGTAAAAGTTGTTGATTTTTCCCAAGTTCAAATGGTTTCCTAGATTATCATCGTCGTCGTCAAAATGCCAAATAAAATCAATGTGAAAAAGTACAAGAGTTCAATTAGCCCATTTACGTACCCGCTCTTAATTGTCAATCACCAGGAAACAAAAGATCTCATGTGATGAGCTTTAGACAGTCATGACCCCCACACTAACTGCTATAAGTGTATGGAAAAGTCGTTCAAACTAATGGTTTAAACTATAAATAGTTTAAGTTCTTACATACTACAGTGTAAAGCTTTCGCATGCTACAATTCTTAAACCTAAACTGAGGATTTAAACTATTCACTCAAACACCCTATATATACTGTGTGACCAAAAATTCCGACTTAACAGCAAAGAATAATATATTGTGGTTGAGTTTGTGGTCAAATGCTTGAGTGCTGGCTAGCCCTCTTTAAAGATTTAGCATGATATTTTTCAAAGATCTTAAATATGAAGGCTTGTTCCTACCAACCCAACGTATTTAATTTAACATGTTTATGGTCACGTATCTAAATTCGCAAGCAAAGTTTTAGTTTAAGATGCTGTCTGTTGTCCCCTGAACTATGTTTTTAACAAATATATATTGTACTGAAAAAAAATGCAAAATCTTAATTTTATGCATGTATATATACCATACATCCAGGGTAGCTGGTTGGCAATGCAATCGGAAGAGGGAAGTCAAGTCGCTTTTGTTTTGATTGCGGATAAAGAATCTCGCAGTGGGCGTTAGGCCGTATCGCCTTTCAACGTCGCCATCTTGGGAAGTGGATGCGGAGCAGGTGAGGAGGGAGTAGGAAGCGAGGAGACGCAACATCCGATCGAGCATAGAAGGACCATTTGAGTTTTTGATGGGAAGCCGGGAAGCAATCTCAGACGGAGAAATTTGCGCGCCAGGGCCTGCTTCGGCCATGATTGCAAACAGATCAAGCTCTATGGCAGCGTTTAGGACAAGAGGAAGGACATGAGAGCTGCAGAGGAGCATGGCCTTAAGACATGCTTGGTCGTCTAGGCTAAGGGAGGATTGGACTTGGGTTTCTTTGGAATCCATGCAAATATTGCTTTGTTTTCTTGATGGTTTGTGTAGATGGTTTGAACTTAAGTATCTGTTTATAGATTTAAGGAAAAAAAATATTTAATTAGTAATTCTAATAGTGATAAAACTTATGCTTATGTGTAAACATTAAGCAGTTTGCAATATGACAAAATACAGTACTAAGCATGACCTTTTATTGTACTTAGAACATGTCAACTAGCTTAGTGAAATTAGGTTCATTGTTGCCACCAAGTGTATTGTTAATCTTGGGTTGTTTTTGCATTGGACCTTTCAACAATTTTTTGTGCATCTTGTTAATGTCTCTTCCATGAGTTTGGTCGGCCGTTTTTGTCTTTATGGAAGGTCCAACAGCCACCCAATTCAAGATTGCAAGAGGATCATCGAAAGTTTAACTGATTTTTGCCTTTGCTTTATTCCTTGTATTATAATGTCATGTAATAATAATGATGAGAGTGGAGATTATATTAATGCACCCTTACTTTTTTGGGATTGTATGCTCTTCAAATATATTTTTGGATATATTGAAATTAATAACATTAATTGAAGTATTTTCTAGTATATTTTATCTATATAAGTAGAATTAACCAAACTCCATTTAATTAGATTATATATATTTTTATGAAGTTTACAGATATGCATAGAAGACATAAATTCAAGTTATCTCATGAATAAAAAAAAAAACATACTTTTTAGTTAATAAATAGAGCTGGGCTTTTTTTTTTTATGTTTAGACTATAATAACACCAGATGATGGCTTGATCATATGTGAATTTACTGACGTAGTTTGTCTATATTAAATTGCATCATAGATGAAATTTAGTTACTATTTAAATGACTGTCAAACTTATTAAATCTCATAGACAATGTTTTTGTACTTTAATTTTAATTCTAAATTAATTATAATTTCAAATTTGTAAAAGTAAATCCATTTGAGTTGCTAATGAGTAAGATTCAACTAAGAATCAATATGTTTAATGATTTGGTTAGAGCATTTATGGATAGTGAAATTTATGAATTAATAATATGGAATTTGAATGATATATCTCTTGAGAGGTTTTTGGTACTTGATTATTAAATTCTCTGGCCAAAGTGTGTCAAATTAATTATAAAAATTAATACATAATAAAGATTTTTGAAACCATTAGGGAAAATCAGTAAGTCTCAAGGCATAAAATATAATTAAATTGATTAGACGATCAAGGTATCAATTTAATTATGATATAATATAGAGGATTATAAAGTGGCATGGGTTGACAATCAAATTCCTTAAAATGGTCTACAATTTCGATCTTTTAGTAGAATAAATTTAAAATTAAATAATTAATTAATTATCTATTTGGAACCATTTTTGTACGTGCCTATTTGATCTCTAGAAAAACTGATTTAATTGTCTATACCATTATAGGGTTAATTCAAAGAGTAGAATAGTGGGTCTTTGAGCCTAAATATAATATGCAAAATATTTGGCAGAGTTCTAAAGGAAAATTTAAACTTGATTGATTGCCACAGATGTTTACCACAGATTTTAAATATTCAAATTATTTGTTAACTTAAGTAAATAAATATATGAGATATATTACGTTATAGACTTTCTTAAAGGTTGATTTGTTGAATTCAAAAAAAAAAAAAAAAATATATATATATATATATATATCATTAATTATATATATAGGGTGCTATTACCATCCACCCCGGGTGTTAGAATCGCCTAGTAAATGACAGCCGTTTAGATTAAGATCAAAGTTGTGAGAAGAGGAAGGGCAATTTGAAAAGTATTCCCGCAGTATTACTAGTTACCAGTTGATTGTTTTTAATGGCCGAGTTATTTAATTTTTTATTCATTCTTAAGAAGCGGGAAACGACACGCGTTTGTAGACAGATTTATTTAGTTGTTGTCGTGTTGTGTCTCTGACTTATCAGACTCAAAAAAACGACACAGAGCTCCTTTTAAGGGCAACAAAATCTGCCTTGCCACCCTTGATCAACAAAAATCAAAATATAACAAAGTGAAGAAGATCTGCATGCTTGTAGTTGACGTACATACATACATCATATATATATGGGTGTAATTTTAATGAATGAAAACATTGTATTTTTTTTTTTGAATTTCTATTTTCACTCAGTCCTTCGTTTTCCCAAAAAAAAAAAAAAAGAAAAAGAATCCAAATAGAACATCAAGTATTGTTCCTATTCTTCTCATATTATTGCTATTACCCACTTTTACCACTTCATTCTCCAACCCTTCAAACGTCCCTTCACCACCATTATTATTAACCATGGCCTTGCCCTCACTCGCGGCCATTCTCACAGAAAATAATGAAGAAATTTGTTCTACTTAGAAAGTGCTTTATATCAAATATATATGCGGAGAGAGTAGATTAGAATCACTACAAGAAGAGGATTTAGAGACGACATTTGTAGTCGCTAAAAGTCTAAAAGTCGTCTCTAATAATCTTCAGCGACGACATTGTCATCGCAAAATATCGTCGCTAATAACTTGTAGTTAAAGACATTTAGCGACGACATATTCTCATCGCTAAAATTAACGACAATTAACTTGTCGCCAATAACGAAAAGAATTAAAAAATTTTCAAAAATGTCTAAAATACAGCGACGATTATTGTCGTCGCTATAACATTTTAGCGACAACAAATTTTGTCACTAAAATTAGCCACGATAAAAATCATGGCCAGAGCGACGACATTTTATCGTCGCTATATATTAAGCGACGATAATTGTTGTTGCCAAATTGATATGCAGCGACGGCATATATCGTCACTATATGTGTTTAGCAACAATAATTGTCGTCGTTGAAATAAGTGTCGTACTTTTTTACATGCCATTTTTAAATTTTCATCCCTGACCATAACAAACCTGCAAACAAATAACTACCAATTCATAAAATACATTCATTTCATTTCTCATAATACTAAAAACTAACAAAATTTGATATAAATAAAATAGAACTATATAGACAATACGTTTATATGTACATTAAGTCAACAAGTCAAAATCATAAAAGTAGAAACTAATCTCCTAAATTAGCGGTCTCATCATCATCATTGTTTTCTTCTTGAAGTGGATAGGAAGACATAACAGATGGTGGTGGTGGGGGAGGAACCATTGGTAAATCTAAATCCGGCAATAAACGCCTGAATATTGCCATCATTTGATTTTGATATTGAGTTTGTTGCGTGTTATACCGAGATTGTTCCTCCATCCATTGTCGCACCTATGGAAGGACTTGTGGCTGTGAACGAGCCTCCTCAAGAGTAGCTGTTGCAAGGATGTCTTTTCTCAGCCTCAAGCCCACTCCTTTCCTATGCCCTCTGAGTGATCCAAGCACATTCTCTGCTATCTCTTCTTCATTCACGACATGTGTTGTTTGAGATGTGCCCGAACTAGAAGCAGAAGCAGAAGCAGCTGCAGCAGCTTGGGTTTGTTAAGTATGCATCTAAAGCATTTCCTTCTGCACATTCCATTTAACAAAGTAAAGTACAATCAATCCAACTCAAAATTTTGTAACTAAAACTTAATACGTTATATGACTTACATATCTAGCCTCTGCAACGTCATTAGCCCATCTGCCATCGGAATATTGATGACACTGATGCCAATTTTCCAAAATTGAAAGCAACTCACCAGTCTCAGGATTTCTCTACAGAAGGAATAAACTTGTGTTACATTTGTATTAGAACAATACATATCTTAAAGGAAAAATGAAACATAGTTTAATAAATTTTTGTTTACTACCTTTTGATATCTCAAATTAGCATATGATTGTGTTCCATGACGACTTGGCTGCTTCACATTTGCTCTGTTTCTTTTATTTGTTGCCGACCTTTTCTGTTACAAAGAGGAATTAATAAAATTATTATGTTATATTGATATATGTAATGATCATGAAAAATTGAGTTTATAACTATAAACCTGAAAAGTTTCGTTGCAGAAGCGATCACAAGTAGCCTCCCAATCTGCTTGTGTTTGTACATTGTCGGGACTTGCTTCTTCACATTAACTACATTTTTGGCACCCCCCAATTGCTTGAAGTATTCATGAAGGTCATTTTTCCATTCCTTATACTGGTCTTGTGCATTACCATCTATTGATGCTGCCAATATTGGAGTCAAATCAAAATCAAAAAGATCCTGTAATTTCATTATAAATATCACTATAAATACAAGGTCATGCAAATTATGTATTATAAATAAAATGCATAATACTATTACCCGTGTTAGAGGTAAAATTTGATCCTTGTATACTGTTGGAACCTTCTTCCAACTATCATAATATGGAGGAATTTTGGATCGTATTGCTTGACCTATACAATTACTTAAGCAGGCTGCGTTGTCCTCTAAGCCTCTATATGTCTGTCCTTCAGTGTCTAGTAATATCGAAAGTTTCCCTTTACTAGCACCAACAATTTTATGGACATTTTTATTTTTTGTGCGTCCACGAACCTTTTTAGCGACGACAGGCACTGAAAAATAAAACCAAAAAACAAGGCAACGCAAGAGTGTTAGATTTTATATAAAAGTTATAATATATTTGATAGAAGACATATTATATTCAGTCGTACCTGACTCACAATCCGCTGGAATTCTTCGTGGCCCTGGTGGAGGTTCTGCACCTCCAGAAAATCCAACACATGTAGCAACGGGTCCAGTCATTGTAATCACCTATTGATAACAAGTTAATAGTATTTATTAAAAAGAATAATTTGGAAAAAGGAAGTTCATTGACAACTAGTACTGATGGAAACAAGTTAAATTTACAAGTACATTATTCGTCATCACCATTACTCTCGTTGTCGGTTTGTTCAAAACCAGTATCATCATCTTCATCTTCATTCTCTATGCTTGTATCATCGTCATACTCCAGTAAAGTATCATCCATCTCAAGGTCAACCTCAATGTCATCAGTTGCATGACCCACTTCGAATAATGTTGCATTCTCAACGACATTAGAATCAACATCATTTCTTCTAAATGTTGTTGACTCCAAATTGGGTAGCTCAACTACCAGTTCAAAATTTGAATAAGCATCTTGTAGCACCTCAACTGAGCTAGAATCTTCATGTTCGATGTCAGGAAGATCCCACACATGTCGATGACCAAACTGTTGGACCATTTTCCAATTAGGGCCATTCAGTTGATTTTCAAGATAAAACACTTGTTTTTCTTGTGATGATAATATAAAGGGATCATCTTTATAAGCCTCAGCATTGAAAAACACACTCGTCAAGTTTTTATTATGTAAGATCCTTTTCTTTTTTGGATCAGCCTCAAACCATTTACGCCTAAACAACACAACCGAACAATCATGCACATATCGGAGCACCAATACATCTTCAAGCCGACCGTAATATGTGTTGTCATCAACACCAGGTACACAAACCCCACTGTTTTGTGTTTTTCACTAAACATCACGGTTGTTGCACACAAACTTGACCCCATTTACCACACAAGTGGAGTACAATAGTACAGTGTCATTAGGACCAGACGCCAAGGCAAGCAATTCATCAATGGCCTCCGGTGAATGATTTTTTTGTAAATGGTACACCTATGATGAGAAATCTATTATTGTTAGAACATCTTTAAATATGATTTTTCACCTAAGATCAAAATAAATTTTTACCTTTTTGTAAAACCACAACGGAAACTCATCAATCTGAGCCTTATTCAAGTCTCTTCTACCAGTAATTTGAAGCTCACACATGTGTTTCCTATAGACAAAATGGGTCTCATAAAAGTTATGTTATATTACATAGTAGAAAGTTAACAATTAAAGAGCTAAACTTACTCTATGTATCTTCGGATTTCTAAGAAATTGTTTAAAATATACCACTCTGCCTTTTTCCTTAATTGCTCATTTAAATGAGTTGCTACAATCTTTCCCATTGGTCGGCAATGTGATTGGAAGACCGATAACTTTTTGTTTGGAGCAGAATCACGAACAGGCAGGTTTCTTTTAGGCCGATTGAACTTAATTTCAATACCATGAAAATAACATGAACAGAAATTCAAAGCCTCATTCACAACATAAGCCTTTGCCGGTCGTGCTCGATTTCTAACATACTGCTTAAGTGACCCAATATACCGCTCGAAGGGATACATCCACTTTGTATGAACAGGACCTCATTGCATGGCTTCTTCCGGCAAATGTAAAGCCAAATAAACCATGATATCGAAAAATGCAGGCGGAAATATTCTTTCCAACTTGCATAATATTATGACAATTTGGTCTTCAGCTTTCTCTAAATCAGATATCTTTAGGGTTCTGGAACAAATTTGTTGAAAGAAATAACAAAGTTCAACAATTGTATCCGTGATCTCTTTTTTCAGAAATGGATGAATACCGACTGGTAATAGACGTTGCATGATCACATGACAATCGTGTGATTTAAGTCCAGTGATTTTATCATTAGCATCGATGTTCTTTTTCAAATTTGCCGCAAACACATCAAGAAACTTTACGGATTTAATAAAGGCACCGAATTGTTTTCGTTCCACAGGAGTTAACGTGTAGTCTGCGTGAGGTTTCATCCATCGATCCCGATCCTTATAGAGATGCAATTCATTCCTTATTTTCATGTCGGCTAGATCCATTCTTGCCTTGTCTGTGTCCTTTGACTTCCCATCAATATTCAATATTTTGCCCAACAAGCTATCATAGATGTTCTTCTCAATATGCATGACATCTAAGTTGTGTTTTAGCAACAAATCTAACCAATATTCCAATTCAAAAAATATACTCTTTTTCGTCCAATTCAACTCGTAAGGTTCTCGCCTATGTTTCTTCCCACCAAAATCAATGTGCTTGCCTAATAGTCTACTTCGCACACGTTCTAATTGATTTAATATTTCAACGGTAGATAAGCGCAGAGGCAGGGGTCTTTTCTCTACCATACCATCAAATTGTTTGTCTCTCCTTATCCTATTTGAAGTTGGAAGGAATCGTCGATGGCCTATATAACGCGTCTTACTCCTTAATCGCTTAGAAGGAGTACGCATGTTGCACGTTGGACATGCATTGTATCCCTGACCACTCCCACCGGAAAAACTACTTTGAGTAGGAAAATCATTGATAGTCCATTACAATGCAGCACACATCCTAAATGATGTATTAGCATAGGCATCATGAATTACCAATCCATGCTCCCAAAGCTCTTTTAACTCATCTACAACTGGTCTAAAAAACACATCTATATCCTTTGCAGGAGCATTAGGGCCTAGAATCAACAAACTCAACATCAAGTATGGTTCCTTTGTACAAAGCCATGGAGGTAGATTGTATGTTAACAAGATAACTGGCCACATACTGTAAGGTTTACTCATATTTCCAAACGGACTAAACCTATTAGCCACTAAACCTAAACGAACATTTCTAACTTTAGAAGCAAAATTAGGACACCGACGATCAAATGCCTTCCATGCCTTTCCATCTACTGGATGTTGCAGAACTCCTTACATAGATCGACCATTTACATGCCATCTCATATCTCTTGCAGTATATCTTGACGTATACAAACGCTTCAACCGATCCTTTAAAGGGAAATATCGTAATACTTTATGAGGCACTCTCTTTCCTTTTGTGTTCTAATTCAGCCATTGACTCTCACCACATATAGGACAAGTGTTTCGATCAACATATTCTTTCCAGAATAAAGCACAATCATACTTGCACACATGAATTGTCTCGTAACCTAAACCCAACTTGCATAACTTCATCTTGGCCTCATAATGTGAAGCAAGAATATTGTTCCCTCTTGGTAATGCCTCCTTTAAAAGCTTTAGCAAAGAGTCAAAAGATTTGTTCATCCATTTGTGAAGCACTTTTACATGCATCAATTTTACTAAAAAATCTAAAGACAAAAAGTTTTCGCATCTAGGATACAACTCTGCCTGAAGCTCAGCAAAAAGTTTGTCAAATTGCCCAAAACTATGTTCTTCAGTTGGACTTGACTCTTCTGGTTTGACATGATTGATGGCCCCAACTACATCATCTAAGACGTTTCGCATCTCCTTAGTAGATTGTTCATGTGTTTCATTACTATTATTGTTCTTATTATAAGATTCTCCATGGTATATTCATGTAGTATATGTTCGACTAAATCCCTTGTCAATTATATGAGCTTCAACTACTGCTAATGTTTGCCTTGTTGCATTCAAACAATTAATGCACGGACAACTAACTTCCCCATCCTCATTCATGTAGTTTTTTTCTCTTTCCAAAAATGTCATTGCACCATTCCAGTATCGGTCCAAAAAACAATCATTTTCAAAAACCCAACTCTTATCAATCGTCATTTTGATGTTTTCAATCCTATTGTCAAATTTAATACTAATTCATTAAATAAATTAGGTTACATAATACAAACAAAACACTGTCTGTTGGTAAATAAATTTTCTAAATCATAACAACTTCACATGATGAGAATTATAACATAATAACACGTCAAATTTGTAATTGATATTACCTCAAATAAGTGATCCAAGAAGAAATGTGACAGAGAACCAACTGACACCAACAACAAACACTGTCTCTTGGTAAGGGCAACCTGCATTGTCAAACACAAAGAAATCTTAAGCAATCATAGCACACATTTAGCATCCAAGGTCCAAAGATGTAAACTTATAGGGGTGTTTGATTAAAGTAGATGTTACCTTTTTTCCAAAATAAAATTAAACTCTTCACTTTTAGGCAGAATCAATTGTGATTATACAGCTAGGTTATGCTCGTAACCCAATAGTTTGCTACTAAGTGTTTGGTGTATATGATTGATATCTACCAAATTGCTTTTCGATAATTAATGATAATGGCTGTATTTGAAGAAGTATAGCCCTTAATGGACAAACTCATTATACAAAAGAAAAGGGATTCTCAAAAGAAAAACAAAAGAGGAAAAAAAAAGGAATGATTTTTTTTTGAAAGGAAAGGGGAATAATATAGCTAGTGAACAACGCGAGTTCACATAAATCAAATTTAGCCGTATCATACTACACGGATGTCCCACACGCTTCTTTGGTGTCATGGTTACAATTCACACTAATTCTTCTTCAAAAACCTTCTTTTTTTTTTTATAATGGCACTCCCAACTCTCTCTTAGACTTTCCAAATCAACCGCTAATGTCACCAAACGATCTCAAATGCCCCACATGAATGTCTACTAACACCTTTGATGTCAATTGGCAACAACCAACACTTTTGTCTCTCTTAGACTTTTTATCAAACACTTGGTCTGCACTTAATAATTCCACTCTAGATAGACTCCTCTTTATCAATTAAGTCTCCCAAAATTACAACAATTCTCAGGCAAAGCATAAAAAAGAGTGGAGTTAATACCCACAACAGAAAAAAAAATTAAGACCCAAATTCAATATAACAAATTCCAGCAACAGCAGCGGCAACAACAACAACAATGCGTCATCAATCACACATCCCCTCTATATTTATTAGATACAATTTCTAGACAGACAAATTTCAAATAAATCAAGACAGGAAACTATAACAAAAAAAAAACCTCATAGACTCCAGCGGCAAACGGCGATGACGGCGACAATCTAGCGCGACAAACAACAATCCGGCCAACGAATAGCATCAGCGGAGCTCCCAAGGATCACAATCTTGATCAGAAGTGTTTTTCCAAAAATATTTCAGAGGGAGAAATCAAAACGGGATGTGGGAAAGCGTTGAAGAGGGAGAGGGGAATTTGAAGAATAGCCTGGATCGATGGAGAAGTGGCGGAGGGGAACTGCTGTTCGGGGAATTAATACTGCCTTTCAGCGATGACATATGTCATCGCTAAATATTTACCATTCAAAACGACATCATTTCATAAAATGAGCAAATTCAGCGACGACATTTATCATCGCTGAACTCCTAAACTATAAGCCCGCGAAAATATGGTGGGTGTTTGGGAATTTTTGGGTGGGAATTTTAGTTAATATATTCAGCGATGACATATGTCATCGTCGAATGTCGTGTAATACTAGGATATTTAACAGGACAATTAGAGATGATATAGTCATCGCAATGTACTAGATTTAGCGACAACAAATGTCGTCTTTAAAAAATTCGTCGCTGAATCACAAAATTGTTGTAGTGAATGGAGCTTTTGAATAGGGGAGAGAGAAAGGCAGCCCCCTCCTCAGTAGGAGTGGGTCGATGGCGTCCTTGGGAGTGGCCTTCGTGGGGTGAGGGCGAGGGAAGGGGGGTTGGGCGTGGGGGACGGTGGCGAGGGAAGGGTGACTTAATTTTCCAAGCCTCTTCACCGCCGTCAAAATTAATAGAAAATTGAAGGAATTGGAGATAATTAGAGATCTGTATTAGTTTTGTGGTTTCATTTTGTGTTTTTGTAATCAATGTTGTTTGGATATCTTTTATTTTCTTTTTGATTTTTTATGTTGGATCTTGTTAACAGTTGACAATTAGAGAACTAAACAATGGTAGCGGGTTTTGATGACTTTTGGAATAGAAGCTAGTGGATTCCAAGACAAAATTTTCCAGTTCTGGCAATTTTTTGACAAAATTTGGGGGTTCTATGTTGGAACCCGGCGGGTTCCATTACGCTCCGACACCTTGCACTGATGACAAAAGGTAGTTTGGTATTTCTTAGTTTCAAAATATATATATGTTAGAATCTAATAGGTTTCATTTTGGAGCCTACCAAGTTTCAATCTGACAACCCACGCCAGCTATCGGAGGCAGTTGGTGCTTCTTTGTTTCAAAACATATATTAAAATCTAGTAGGTTCTAAAGTTCTAATTTGGCAACTCACACCGACGACCGAAAGCAGTTGATGCTTCTTTGTTTAAAAAAATTAAGTTGAAATCTGGTAAATTCCAAGTTATGACCAGATAGGTTACAATCATGCCCCCACGCCGGTGACTAGAGGAGGGTTCCACGGTGGAACCTAGCAGGCTTCATTTCGGGAGAAAGGGTAACTTAATATTTTAATAAATCTTCAATTTCAAACAAAAGGAAAATTTTGATAAGTGGTTTGTTGGAGGGCATTTTTAATTAGATGGTGTATTTGTGGGCATTTTTTATAAGTTGCTCGAAGATTTTGGCTTTACTATAAATAATTTGAATAATTAACATATGATTCATAAGATTAACACTGGAATAACGAGATAAAAAAACATTTTTATGAAACTATTTTAAAGTAAATAACAAGTTCACTAGGTAAATAATTTATTTAATTTATTTAGAATAAATAATTTACTTAATCAAATACCACATTTTCCTTCATTTATATAATTTAAAAAGTATTTTCCATGCTTTATACTATCCCAAAATTATCTAGGTTATTTAAATGAGTCAAAATAAAATTGTTTAGCTGGTCAAAATGTTGACAATGGAATAAATTTCTTTAATGATCAATCTAAATAACATCTTAACCATTAATAGCCAAGACATTTAATTAAGGAAAAAAAACTAAAAAAATGTAAAACAGATTCTAAAAAGAAAAAAACTATCGCCACCCGCACATGCTTGGTTAGTTTTGGACTTGTTGGACCGGTCCTGCCTCACACCTTGCGTCATTGTCATTCGAAAACGTTGGTACTTTTCATGGAAGATCTCAGGTTGTGCTATCGTCGTTCAAATTTCTCATATTGTACTGTCCATTCTATCCGTCAACAGATGCCTTCCTTTAGGCCTTGTGGGTAGGATGGGCTCTTTGTGCTTTTACCAAAGCAGTTGTTTGGTTGATCAACAAGAGATAGAGATTCTTTTTTTGTTTTGTTTTGTTATTCTTATTTTTTGCTTTAAATTTTTAATTTAATTTTAAAGGATAATTAAATAGTTATTATAATGTTCAAATAACAAATACAAAGGATATTTTCAACATTTCAGAACTTTAATTTTCTTCTAAAAAGAATTAAGGAATGAGCAAAAGTGTGCACTATTCAATGTAATCCTAAACTGTTGTTTTCTAGATCAGACTATTCTGACGATTTAGAAAGCCTAAAAACCGAATTAGACTATAATATAACAGTTTGGTCCAGCTTAAACTAAGGTTTAAATTGTTTAATCTACTTTTAAATTTTTTTTGAAGTATTTGGGGACTTTTTAAAGTTTTTTTTTTCCCTTTAAGGCTATTTAAACTTTAAAAATTGATTACATTAAAAAACAACGTACATTTTTTATGTACTATATATATATATGTGCACGCGCGCCTGCGCATATATATATATATACACATATAATATTAAGATAAAAAAGTATATATATTTATTTTTAAACATTTCTCAAATTTCACAAAATAGCATCAAATCTATTTTAACGATCTCGTTCGGTCTTAAGCCATTGGAAAACAATTATGATATGTAACTAGATCAACATTGAGGTGGGATTTACGAAAATTAATCACTCAAATTAGAACAATTTAAAATAAATTATTTGAGAATCATTGATCCCTATAAATAATCCTCATCTAGGATAAATTTACATATTAACTTTTCATAATTAACTTTTGTAGCCGTTTCCCTTGAATATTGAGCTACACTCCCTTTGAGTTGATCTTGCTAAAAACTTTGGATATTGAGTTATGGGATATAAAGTTGGTTTAGTAATAGGCAAAGAATTTTGATAGGCAGAGTACATGTAAGTGTAACCCCCCCTAGGGGTCTCATTAGCTTATTTGTAGATGAATCGGGATTGTGTTAGCCTAGCATCTCTTTTATAGGATGTTTGACAGGATGGTTAAAACCGTTGATTAAAACCGTTTTTATATAGCATATGAGAGTTTTACACTTTAGTTCTTTTTAATTGTTACTATAGCATATGAAAGCTTTATACTGTTCATAACCGAAAAAGTGGTCCAGACCATGGTCCAAACCGAGCTCTCAAACACCATGTTACCTTCATGTCTTAAACTTGTCACCTTAAAAGTAGGAAAAGCATGTTTGTCTGAAATTTTTCCTACATCTAATGACCATCAAATCGAGTCATAAGTTAAATGGGTCGATACTTATATAGGTTCAGGCTGGATCAAGTTGAGCCTTGCTATTCGATTCGCATGACATACAATAGGAGGGCGAATATATTGCGGTTTTTTGTCCACAGCCCTAAGAACAAGTTCGGGATGGTTTTGAGATATTACGTGCTTTTTAATTATATTTAACATTAATATAAATAAGATAAAGACAGTATTTATTTTGCAACAGCACAAAAATGGTGAAACTTTTTTTCTCTCCCGCCCTTTCTTTTCTTCCTTCCAATTTTTATGTCTATTTCCTTTTTTTTTTCATTCTTTGCCTTTTTTTCTTACACATTTTTTCCTCTCTTTTTTTTTCAAATATGACCCTCGTAAACATTTTTTTTTCTATTTACACCTCTAAAATAATTCCTTTTAATAACCTATTTATCTTTAACTTTTCTTAAAATCATCTCAAATACATTTATATGTACCCAATAAATTATCATTATCATATATATCCGCGCGTGTTTCAACCAGTTAAAACACAAAACAAGTGCTAGATTCAACTAAAATCTAGGATTCCGTTTGCATTTTTTTTCTCTGTCTTTCGTAAGTATTTTGAATTTTATCCTCGATCGGCAGATGAAAGAATGAATGTGTTTTTCTTTCTGGGGGGCTTCTACAGGGCCCCACTTTAAATATAAGGAAATTTTCTCTCACTAAATCTGGAACGTTGACTACAAGGGCATAGAATTATTCAATAACAGAAAAAGCATCCTACGGTCTACACTAAATGAGGGCATGTAAAGGTGGTAAAGGGCCACTGAAAATTGCCGGCGCTTTGTTTAGTCTGTTACCAATTGACTCAAAAAAGAAAAACCCACAAAGCCAAAATCAATCCCTGGGCAAAAGTTCATCGCAACATGCTTTAGCTGAGGACCCATGTGATGCAGATAATAATTCAACACCAAAATAAATAAAAAATAACTTAACTTTCTTAGATGTTTGGCAAATAAATTTGACTCAAAATATAAATTTAAATATTATAACATGTGATAAATTTATACTATAACATATTTTTATTTAGCATGTAAAGCTTTACACTATGAACGATAAACTTATAAGTTTGAACTTATTTTCTAAACACGAGGTCTTTTGTTGCATTGGTGATGGGTAAGGGATTCTAAAGTTTGATAAATAGTCGTAAGAAAGTAAAAATTATTAATTTTATGTGAAAAAAATATTATATTACCGTACACAACCCAATTAAATAACACATCTTTTTGTAAATCTAAAAAAAAAAATTATGTAACCAAATGTGATGATATAGATTTCTTGAGATAATATCACCAAGATTACTTTTCCATAAAATATGAGGAAGACAACTCCTAATCTACTCGATCTTTAATTACAACATAGAGCTCATGTCGACATAATGGATGCAGTAATTTCCCATTGGCTAGTAACTAAGACTGTTAGTGTGTGATTTGAGTGATTTTTTTGGTAAAAAATCATTGACCAATCTAAAAATTAAATATTTTTTAGACAATTTAGATGGTATGATATTTAATCAAAAACAAAATCAAATTAAATCCCACATAAGCAGTTTAGTTTAAGCGACTTAGGCTTAAACCTAAAAAAGTATGCAATATTTCACAAAATTATAAAATTATTCATCTTAAAAATATAGTATTCATAACTTACAATCTAATTGAACAATAGCAAAGTGTGTTTGGTAAATTAGTTGGAGCTTAAAAATTATAATATGTGAGAGTTTAACGCTATAGTAAACATGTGTTTTTCACTGTAGCATATGAAGATTTTATACTATAGCAAAATAAATTTTATTTTTCTAACGTATTTTGCAAACAAAGCTGCAAATGTTTAAAAGTTTACTATTTAAATTTTTTAAATAAACCAACAACAATATTAAAAGTCACAACTACACATGCCAAAATTCACCATCTATATTTTATTCATGTCTAAATCACCAATTAACTGATAATTTTTATCGCAAAGCAATAACCAAATTAAAAAGTCACAAATACAACTAAATATCAATCAAATTTTAAACTTTAATCAAAGCTTTGCTATTTGTGTAGAACCCCCTTATGACCAATAAACATTAACATATTTCAAACAATAAAAAGGTAATTATATGTATTTTTAGGCAGTTTTGACTACTCCAACTGCTAATCAAATTATCTAAAAAATTAAGCTAAAAAACAGGCCACTAATCTAAAATTAATGATTACTTTATTCATTTGGTGTGAATTAGACTGTCTGAACGATTTGCCGGAGATTTTTTGAACAGCTCCACTGGTAACCACTTGGACTGTTGGTTTTGGAGGATCATTCTAGCGAAAATGCGAACAAATAAAGGAATAGATTTTTTAAAATGTCCTATTTATAATTTTTTTTAAAAGGAGATAATTATCTGACTGCTTGGTAACGGTTTTTATTATATAATTTTTATCATAAATTTAATTATAAACAGTATAAATCTTTTATATGTTACAATAATAATAAAAAAATATTATAATATAAAATTTTTACATACTATCATAAAAATGATTCTAATCAATAATTTTATTGTATTAAAACACACTTGGTTTTCATCTCATCGTGATCTTGACTTTAGTTTTTCCCAACATCCATGTGGGCACACATCCCACTGAGTTTCTATCCACTACAACAAAAGACCACGCCCCATAAAGCGCGTGCAAAAAAATTTATTTTTTATTTTAGGGAATTTTTTCTGTTTTTTATTTGCTCTAATGATCATCAAGTTGTCGTGGTGTTGCTTTTCTTTTCTTTTTTCTTTTCTCAATAGGTGTTGTTGCTTTTCTTTTTTCTTTTTTCAATGTTGGAAGATTTCCAGTTACTTTCCTGAAATCAAATCAAAGTGCCCTAAAAATAAATAAATAAATCAAGGCTAAATTCAAATAAACGGCTGCACATTAATCATGAGTTTCACATACTCAATTAAAACTAACATTTTTAGTTGTTATAATAGAAACATATCATATATATTATAACATCAAGCAAAAATTAACTACAATCTAAAATTCTTATAAGGTGTTTGACATGATAATAAAAAGTATTAGTTAAAACTGTTTTTACTATAATATGTAAAAGTTTTATATTGTAATAATTTTTCTACTATAACATATAAGAGCTTTACACTGTTTATAACTGAAATAATAGTTAAGACTACCCCTTGTCAAATGGGTTATTGGATGTTAGAATCTTTTTAACCAATTAATTCAAACAAATTAATTTTAACTAATACTCCTAAATACCCTATAAGATAGAATATTGAATTTTTTTTTGAAAAAAGACTTTTATTTTGTATTTGCAACTCAGTTTTGCAGTATTATTTCTTTTTCAAACTTTTATATTCTTTTTGAACAGCAAAAACAAAAGGAATTTTTCTTTAAACTATGGAAAAGACGGAAAAAATAAAAAAAATAATAACATAATCTAGATAGTAATTGACAAATAATGTCAAGCAGTTTTATAATAATGAAATAAATAGTACATTAGTAATTAGCATATACAAGCTATCAAAAAACGCTAAATTCTACCCTTTATAAGAATGATATGAAACCTTTGCTGTTGACAAAGACGGGCATCACACAGAGATAATCATTGACAAAGATCATTGATTGCGATGGAGATTGTGTCATTGCGATTTCGTCTTCAAATCATAGCAGCCAGCGATGAACTCTCGTGCCCAACAAATCTCACATCGTATAAACTCAAATTTCCGCATCTGCAATTTTGGATGGCAAAACGGAGACAGTCTTAGGTCTATAGCGTCGCTGCTCACAGTTGTGGAAGAGATGACATGGCCCATCCATCCTCGAGGAGATCAATCGTGGCATGATAAGTCGAGGCAAGAGAGAAGGAATTTAAGCGATGGGGTCACAGTTGGTGAAGGACATGAAGAGTTAGGTATCATGCTCGATGATGGCCTGGGAGGAGAAGATGATGAGGGAGAGAAAGAGGAGGATGGCGACCTTGCTAGAAAAGTCGACACCAGCTTGCCTCAAGATTTGGGTGGTGCTACAGAGGTTCTCAACCGTGGATGATGCAGGTCTTTGTCATCGCTCATGGAAAATAATCTTTTTTTAATATTTTGGTGTATGATCTAGTTTCAGTACTTAAGTAGCGTCGTCCTAATAAATGCATGTTTTTATTGGCTGACGATGGTGTTGACATATGCACTGGTAATCTGTGTCGATGACATTGTCAACATCGTGCTGGTGAATTCGTGTATTTATCGGTAAACATGTATATTTACCAGTCGGTGAAATTGCCAACACTGACGTGTGTTTATCGGTTGGTGACAGCGAAACTGACAAGGCAAGAGAAAGAGGTAGTGAGAAGAAAAAGTTGAAAGTATGTTTGGTTTTTTAATGGTGTTGTAAACCTAATTCATCAAATTATGTTATTTACCATATTTTTTAAAACATTTTGCTACTATTTAATAATTCATACCTATAATATGTTATTTTTCTCCTTCTCCAGAAAAATATTTACCTAGTAAAAACATGTTTAAATATTGTATTTTATTTAATTAAGATATAATTTTATCAAATGGCTATATATTCTTGAAAATTTACTAAAAGATACTTTTTTTTAATCTTTCCGGAAATAAAACTTCATTAGAACCAGAATGAAGAAAGAGAAACAAAGGACGTTTAGGAATTTAATTGGAACTACAAATGAAGTTCCAACCAACTTTTTGTTTGTGTTTTTCACATAAAATTTGAATAAAAAATTGGTTAAAACTACTAGGTTATTTAAGAAATGAGTTAAAACCGAAAATACTTTAGTATATGAGAGAAACAAATAATAGTTGAAACTGCAAACTATAATTTCAATCAAAACTACCAAACAAACTATACATTATATAGTTTCAACTGTGTTCTTAAACATCCAAAATTAAAAAGAGGCGTATACATGCAAAACAAAAGCACGATGTTCTCAAACAAAATACTAGCATTAGATTTAGAGTATTTGAGAAATTGGTTAGAATTTAAAGTCAAAACTTAAAAATTGTAGTATATAAGAGCTTTATATGGTAGCAAATTTTTTTACTATAACATGTAAGAACTTTATACTATTGTTGGGAGAAACCTTTACGATGAGAAAATCGTCTAAAGTTCGTACCCTCTTTAAACCAAGCACCCGATCAGGTTGGCTGAGTAGACTAATCCAAGAAGGCCATCGATTGGGCCGAAAAGGTCTAGTCTGACCAGGACTAGGACCCGTCCAACCAGGACTGTAACGCCTCGAAATTAATTAAGTGATATTAGTGTGAAAGATGGTGGATTAGTGTGCCAATTGTAATTTGACTTTAATCTAAACATTTTGTAATGATTTTCTAATGAACTTGATTTTTAAATTATTTAATTATTTTATTTGTTACTTTTAATTTTGAAACAAAACAATTTGTCAAATGTTAAACACGTCCCTTTTTATAAAACAGTGGGTGGCACATAGTTTTCACACAGTAAAACAATCCACTATTCCTCTCTATTTAATCTCTCCCTCTCCCTCTCTTCCTCATTCACTCCCTCACACTCTCTCAGACTCCCTCTTTCTCTATCCTTCGTTCTCTCTCTTTCTCTCACTGCCCTCTCTTTCTCTCTTTCTTTTCTCTCAACTTTTGATTCAAAAACAAAGTTCAAGCTTTAATTTTCAGAGGATAGGAAGCTTGGGAACACGTTTGGACAATCACAAACTTATTTTAAAAGCTCTGATTTTAGGTTAGATTCTTTTATTTTCAAATTTTCAAACTTTGCTTCCATTTTCTAAATCTCTTTGAAATGTTATAATCTGAGCCTTATAAGCTTAGGAAACCCTTAATCTAAGTTAATGAAACCTAAACACCTAGAATCTAGGCTTGATTTGAAGAAGAACAGATTTAAACCAAGTTTTTCTATTTTCTCTATTTTTGGATTTTCTTGAATTTTTCTATGTAAATCTTGTTTGAAATAGTTTAAAAGTGTTCAACTATGTTTTTCTATCTTCTATGAATGTTTTGTACGCCTTAGAATTAAGAAAACAGGTTGAAAATTGACATTTGGGCTCGGGGAGGCCGAGACCCAAGTATGAAAAATATCAAAATTTTCCTAGCTCGGGATTCATGAGTTCGGCTAGTTAGATTCATATCATCGATAGGCCAAACTCATAGCAGGTTCGACAGACTGGACCCAGATAGCCGGCAGGCCGAACTGTGCAGTTTTGTAGGCCAGACTAAGGAAACCGGCAGGTCGACCAGGCTTTGTAAAAATTTATCCTTTTTCACCCGTTTTTCCTATTTTAAACCCAGATTGAGATTTTAGCCTTATAATATGATTTTATAAACACAAATGGCATGCTAGGACACTATAAGATAGCTTAGTAGTGTAGAATATCCTGAGCTAGATATTGATAAACTTAGTTTATATTTAAGATTGTTCATGGCTCCGTGGAGCTAACGTATAGCAGATCGGGACCGCGGTGTTGGACATCGACATAGATATTGAGGTAGGACTTTTATCCCTTTCTTTGGTAGCCAAGTTTTTAAATGATTTTGGCCTCAAAAGGAATTTTCCTTTTAATTGTTTTTTAAACGAATGATTGAAAAAGATTTTTATCAGTTGTTTTCATAAACAATAGAATGAGGTGATTTTCATAATGAACCACATAATGAATGTAAATAAGTATACTTGGTAAAATGAGATTTTGATAACTATACAAGTGCATAGATGGGCATGATGCCATACTCAGAGATCGGGTCGTGTAGAGTGTGACCTTAGAGGCAGGTCCCTAAACCTAGCTGGGCTACTACGGTGGTGATTCCTATGGTTTGCCCAAGGAAAGATAATAATTTCATTTTTGGACAAACAATGAACTGTTTTGGTAAGAAGGATTTAAATTGAATTTATTTGATTTTTTACTTCGTTCTGTTTTCTAAATATTTTCCAGAAGGATAAATTTTATATTAAAATTAAATGTTTTTATAACCTAGTCCTACTGAGCCTTTTGCTCACTTTTTATTTGTTTTCAACCTTTTTTCCCTAGGTGGAATCCAGCTTAGGATTGATGGAGAGTCCACCAACTAGACTCGCTAGTAGTAGAAGACCTCGAGTAGGTTATTTGTATTAATTGATCAAGGCATGTATTGTATTAATTTCCCTTTTCCATTGGATTGTGGTTGTAAACTTAATGTATGTCGTTACTATGTGTGTACACAAGTTATGGGCCCAGTGGGACCCTATGCGCGTTTCTCTCTCTTTCTTATTTTATTGCATTTTGTTTTATCTTACTTGTTTAATTATTATAAATGTTTGTTTAAAAGTTTTTTTTTAAAATTCATCATATTCTAATAATAAAGTAACCCCTTTAAATTGGAAATCTTTAACTAAAACCTATTTAATTAACTTAATTAATCCACCACGTCACCTCCCATACTCAGGGGCACGACAGAATGGTATTAGAGCCCTAGGTTATGAACTTTGGGAATTGTCCACACATAGGTACGACAATGAAATACCATTGACAGTCCAATTTTGTTTTCATAAGTGAGAGAATGTCACCCAAACATCGTTCATTTGCTACTTACGTAAACTTGGGAAATGAGGAAAGGATTATGGGGGCAATGCTTGCTACTTTCCGGCAGATGGCAGCGAGGGCAAGATCGAAGGATTTCAAGGCAAGTCATCTACACACGTATTTTAAGGAGTTTCAACATGCATCTGTTCTAACCGTTGATGGAAATGGGGACCCAAAAGTGGTCGAATATTGGTTATATTCAGTTGTGAGACACCTAGATATTCTTGGGGTATCAACAAAGTATCGTGTGGAGTTTGCAGTCTATAAATTTAAAGGTGGTGCTAATACTTGGTGGAAACAAACTAAATGTCTAGAAAACAAGGGGAACATTAGCTGGGACAGGTTTAAGGAGTTGTTCTACGACCGTTACTTTTCGCAAGGATATAGAGATCAGAAGGCTGTTGAATTTTACAAATTGGAGCAGGGCGATATGTCAGTTCAGGAGTACGAGGCAAAGTTTAATGAGTTGGCTAGGTTTGCTCCATCAGCTATGGCATCGAAGTATGAGAAGTGTATTAAGTTCCAAGAAGGGCTTAAGACTTCCATTTGATGACAGGTGGTTGCATTGCGACTCAGGAATTTTGGTGAGCTTGTGTCATCAGCCATATCTGTGGAAAATGATTATACACACTACTGCGAGGATTGAGCTAGGACGTCAAGAGGATCACAAAAGAGCGGCAGGAGGAGTACCACTAGTCGTCCAACTCTAGGAAAGAATCAACAAGGTAACGTGAACAGTAGAAGTAGCAGTTCATCCGACAGTGGGCGTAGCAATCCTTACAGTTTCCATTGCCACTATTGCCAACAACTGGGATACATCAAGAGAAACTGCCCAATCAGGAGTGCTCGTCTAGGACATCAGGCCAGAGAAGGAGCTAGTCGTCAGCCTCAGCCTCAGACTTTACCTTTGCCTCATCAATTGCCTCAGCTGTAGTTCCATCAGTTCACTCCCCAGCAACTGCCACACCCAGCACAAGGATACTAGTCACAGAACTTTTAACACAATGTCCCTCAATATTAAGCACCGAGTACAGCTAGCGTGTAGTCGCCTTCACCACAGCAATATCGGCCAACTGATCCAGGGTCTAGCAATGTTGGTAGAGGGAAAGGGAAAGCTCCAGTTCAGGTTCACACTATGACATCAGGGAGTTCGGATGCCCAGACTAGCAACGTGGTTGTCGATGGTATGGTTCTAGTTTCTCAATCCTTAGCTTATGTTTATTCGATACTGGTGCCACTCATTCTCTCATTTCGAGTTCTTTTGTACATGTCTTAGGGTTGGAGATAAAAGAATCTGATGAGCTTTTAGTTATTGCTTCAGCTTTGGGGCGGTGTGTGTGAACTGTGTTTGTAAATGTTGTAAATAAAGATTGGTGGTGAGACTTTGAAGAGTGATTTGATTATAATCCCCATAAGCTCATATGATATAATCCTAGGAATGGACTGGTTGTTCAAGTACAACATAGTTGTAGACTGCCAACTTGAGAGAGTGACTTTAGTGTCTGATAGGGGAACGACGATCACTTACTATGATGGTAATGATCGAACAATGAGTGAGCGTCTCATGGAGACATGTCTCAGAGGACAGAGAAATCTAGCTTGTTATACCTTCCTCATGAACCTAAAAGGAGAATCCAGCGTATCGGGAAGAAATGTCACAATTCCAATGGTTGATGAATTCGAAGATGTCTTCCCCAACTAGTTACCAAGATTACCACTACATTGGGAGATCGAGTTTGATATTGAGTTGCTTCTGGGAATGGCTCCGATTTCTGTAACACCTTATCAGATTTCACCGGCAAAGATGAAAGAATTGAGAAGACAACTTCAGGAGCTTGATGATAAGAGGTATATTTGGAATAGCAAATCATCTGGGGTGCACCAGTTTTGTTTGCTAAGAAGCATGATGGAACCCTCCGGCTATGCATTGACTATTGGTAGCTAAATCGACTCACCGTAAAGAATAAGTATCCTCTACCCAGGATCGATGAGTTATTTGATCAGTTGGGAGGTTCACAGTACTTCTTAAAGATAGATTTGAGGTCGGGATACCACTAGCTTAGGATTAAGGAAGAAGACATTCCTAAAACTGCTTTCAAGACCCGGTATGGACACTTCGAGTTTCTGGTGATGCCATTTGGGTTGACAAATACTCCGGCAGCTTTCATGGATTTGATTAATAGGATATTCAGGCCTTACCTTGATCAATTTGTGATCGTGTTTATCAATGATATCTTGGTCTACTCTAAGACTTGAGAGAAGTATGAGCATCACCTTAGGATCGTCCTTTAGACTTTATGGGAGCACCAGCTGTACGTCAAGAAAGAAAAGTATGAGTTTTGGTTGATAGAAGTCAAGTTTCTATGGCATGTTATCTCCAAATAGGGCATCTCAATGGATCCTTCTTAGATAGAAGCCATAGTAGAGTGGGAATGACCGAGGAATGTAGCAAAGGTCGGTAGTTTCTTAGGATTCATAGGATCCTATAGGAAATTTGTAAAGGACTTCTTAAAGATAGCAGCTCCGTTGATAAGATTGATTAGGAAGAATGTCATATTCGAATGGGATGAAGAATGCAAGTTCGCCTTTCAAGAGTTAAAGAATCAGTTGACTACAGCTCCGATGGTGATTATCCTGAATAGTGATGAGCCGTATGAACTTTATATAGATGCTTCAAGACGCGGACTTGGATGCATGTTGATGCAACACGGATGCGTGGTGGCATATGGATCGAGACAGTTATGAACTCATGAGTAGAATTATCCTACTCACGACTTAGAGCTCACAATGGTGATTCACACGCTGAAGATCTGGAGACGTTATCTATACGGGGCGACATTGTAGGTTTTCTCCAACCATAAGAGTTTGAAGTATCTGTTCACTCAGAGGGATTTGAACTTGAGGCAGCAAAGGTAGATGGAATGAATGGAAGATTATGATTTCGTGCTATAGTATCATCTAGGGAAGGCTAACATAGTCGCTGACGTGCTTAGCGGGAAGTCTTCAGGGATTCTCGCTTGCTTGGCTCTCGAAGACTAGAAAAGAGATGCAACAGTGAGTGAGTACGGGCTATAGTACTATGACGACCACTACAGAGCTTTGGTGTATCATCTAGAGACGATTTCAACTCTCATTCAGACGATGAAATAGAATCAATGGCGAAACTAGCATCTGTAGGAAATCTAGACGCGAATTTAGAATGGAGAGCAATTTGAGGAATGAAGGATACATCAGATGGATCGCTGTACTTTAGGGAGTGTTGGTAGTTCCAGCAATCATAGAAGTGACGAAGACCATAATGGATGAAGCCCACAAATCTCAATTTCCCATTCATCCTAGAAGCACGAAGATGTACCGTGATCTAAAGAGGCAATATTGGTGGAGAGGCATGAAGAAGAATGTCCAAGAATACGTGGCAAAGTGAGCAACTTGTCTTCAGGTAAAGGCCGAGCACCAGAAGCCAACAGGTTATCTTTAGCCACTTCCTATTCTAGGGTGGAAATGGGAGCACGTGATGATGGATTTTCTCATCGGTTTACCGAGGACAAAGCAAAGGCATGACGCAATTTGGGTCATCGTTGATAGATTAATGAAGATGGTGTATTTCTTTCCTTTCAAGTCAACATGTTCAAGGAGAGTTCTCGGGGAGTTATACCTGCAAAATATAGTAAGGTTGCATGGAGTTCCTTTATCCATCACATCCGATAGAGACACTCGATTTAATGCCAAGTACTAGAAGAGCTTTCAGGAAGCCTTGGGCACGGACTTGAACTTCAGCACGGCATTTCATGCTTAGACCGATGGACAATCTGAGTAGGTTATCCAAATACTCGAGGACATGTTATGTGCATGTGTGTTAGACTTCAATGGGAACTGGAAGAAATATTTACATATAGTAGAGTTTGCATACAACAATAGCTGCCAAGCGAGCATTGGCATGGCACCGTTTGAAGCACTGTATGGATGACCGTGTCAGTCGTCGGTGT
Source organism: Artocarpus heterophyllus (assembly GCA_025403435.1). Lineage (NCBI taxonomy): Eukaryota > Viridiplantae > Streptophyta > Magnoliopsida > Rosales > Moraceae > Artocarpus > Artocarpus heterophyllus. The sequence goes on from CM046342.1 coordinate 12,150,168, forward strand.
GTTGGGTAGAACTGAAAAACAGAATTGTTCTCAAGCCATATGAGATCCATGACAACAATGAGAAGGTCGCTGTAATCTGAAATCGGCTGAAGGTAGCCCAGAGTAGACAGAAGAGTTATGCGGATAGAAGATGCCAACCCCTAGAATTTGAAGTAGGAGATTTTGTTCTCTTGAAAGTTTCACTACACAATGGTATATCACGATTTAGTGTAAGTAGGAAACTTGCACCGAGCTACGTTGGGCCATTAGAGATTACTCAATGCGTTGGTTGCTTATCGACTCGAACTTCCTCTCAAGCTCTCTAATGTTCACAATGTGATTCATGTGTTGATGCTTTGTAAGTGTCCGCTGGACCAAAACAAGATAGTCTCATTCCCTTATGTGCAGATCCAGAGATACGACGTATGAAGAAGTGTCGGTTCAGATTATCGATCAAAAAAGTGATCAACTTACGATGTCACAACATACCATTAGTGAAGGTCGTGTGGCAGCATCACGGGGTTGATGAAGGCACTTGGGAGTTAGAATCAACCATGCAGGAGTTGTATCTGCATTTGTTTTGTTTCTAAGTTGATTTGTAATTTCGAGTACTAAATTTCTTTTAGGGGTAGAGAGTTGTAATGCCTTGAAATTAATTAAGTGATATTAGTGTAAAAGATGGTGGATTAGTGTGCCAAATTGTAATTTGACTTTAATCTAAACATTTTGTAATGATTTTCTAATTAACTTGATTTTTAAATCATTTTAATTATTTTAGTTGTTACTTTGAATTTTGGAACAAAATAATCTGTCAAATGTCAAATACATCCATTTTTGTAAAACAGTAGGTGTCACATGGTTTTCACACAGCAAAACCACCCATTATTCCTTTCTATTTAATCTCTTCCTTATTCACTCCCTCACTCTCTCTTAGACTCCCTCTTTCTCTCTCCTTTGTTCTTCTCTTTCTCTCACTGCCCTCTTTTTCTCTCTTTCTTTCTGTCAACTTTTGATTCAAAAACAAAGTTCAAGCTTCGGTTTTCAACGGATAGGAAGCTTGGGAATGCATTTGGGCAATCAAAAACTCAGTTCAAAAGCTTCGATTCGAGGTTAGATTCTTTTATTTTCAAATTTTCAAACTTTGCTTCACTTTTCCAAATCTCTTTAAAATGTTGTAATCCGAGTCTTATAAGCTTAGAAAACCCTTAATCTAAGTTAATGAAACCTAAATCACCTAGAATCTAGGCTTGATTTGAAGAAGAATAGATTTAAAACAAGTTTTTCTATTTTCTTTATTTTTTATTTTCTTGAATTTTTCTATATAAATCTTGTTTGAAATAGTTTAAAAATGTTCAATTATGTTTTTCTATCTTTTATGAATGTTTTGTATGCCTTGGAATTGAGAAAACAAGTTGAAAATAGGGATTTGGGCTTAGGGAGGCCGAGATCCGAGTTTGAAAAATTTTAGAATTTTTCTAATTCGGCAGGTTGGATTCATATCATCGGCAGGCCGGACTCATAGCAGGTTCGGCAAACCAAACCCAGATGGCTGGCATGCCAAACTGTGCAGTTCGGCAGGCTGAACTAGGGAAACCGGCAGGCCGACCGGGCTTTGTAAAAATTTGTCGTTTTTCACCCATTTTTCCTATTTTAAACCTAGAGTGAGATTTAGCCTTATAATATGATTTTATAAATACAAATGGCACACTAGGACACCATGAGACAGCTTAGTAGTGTAGAATATCCTAAGCTAGATATTGATAAACTTAGTTTATATTTAAGGTTGTTCATGGTTCTGTGGAGCTAACGTATAGTAGATCGAGACTGCGGTGTTGAACATCGGCACGGATATTAAGGTAGGACTTTTATCTCTTTCTTTGGTAGCCAAGTTTTAAAATGATTTTGGCCTCAAAAGGAATTTTCCTTCTAATTGTTTTTTAAATGAATGATTGAAAAAGATTTTTATTAGTTGTTTTCATAAACAATAAAATGAGGTGATTTTCATAGTAAACCGCATAATGAATGTAAATGAATATACTTGGTAAAATGAGATTTTAATAACTATAGAAGTGCGTAGATAGGCATGATGCCATACTTAGAGATCAAGTCATGTAGAGTGCGACTTTAGGGGCAGGTCTCGAAATCCAGCTGGGCCACTACGGTGGTAATTCATATGGTTTGCCGAAGGAAATATAATTATTTCACTTTCGGATGAACAATGAATTGTTTTGGTGAGAAGGATTTGTGAGGGTAAGCTCGGTGCCACCACCAAGGACCTTAACTATGGTGGTCGGCTATTAAGCTCGGCAGACCCCTAGGAAGTTTGCTATCAGCCCCCGACGCTTTATAGTTCTTCCCGAGGTGCCCCTCAGGCATCCAAGGCCGCGCCCCAAGAAGGCTGCCACCTAGGGATGTACGGTAGCTCTGGTCGGACCAATATTACTCATAAATAGGCTGCTACTCGCCATTATAGGCCAACACAAGGCAGATACATTTTCGCCCGATAGAGTCCAATCCATCGGGGGATGGGCGCGACACTCGTTACCTACTGCCTGACACACCTTGATGAAACACCCAGGTGGTGGGCAAAACCCACCTTACACTCGATCCAAGTGGTGGCCTATAAATAGGATGCATTTATGGCATTCTAGAGAGAGACTTCTTCTACACACCTAACTAGCTGTCGGCCTCTGCCAAGCAATACTTGCCTTGAGCATTGGAGAGCCCTTGTCTATTGACTAACCCCTCTATCTTTTCCGAAGCATCCCTCTTCATGCAGGTGTGCACTTTCGGGCAGAGGCGAGCCCAAGGAGAGGTCAGACCGTGCGCAGCCGCACGTGGGTGTTGATATGACGCCGGACAACGGTAAGCATCAACATTTTGGCGCTAGAAGGAGGGCCCCTACGCCTTCATCCCAACTTCAGCTACATCACCTCTGACTCCTGAGATGACGACTCGAGGTAACGCCGGAGATGACACAGCCCGACAGGAGGGGTCGGGTGATGCGAGAAATAGGCAACCAGCCACAGGCCGGCCTAGGGGCCGTCCTCGGACCGTGAGATCTTGGTCCAGGGGGCAAGGAAGCACAGTGAGGGCAGAGCCGGTGGATGCCCCAACCTCCCAAGATCCGATCCGGGAACTTATAGACGAGTCTAGATCCTGACTCAACAGCTCACGCAGCAGGCTCAGCGTCAAGCCGCACCAGCCTTGCCGCCCCCAGCCCAGGTTGACCAGGCTGGGGGTCGGATAGAGCAAAGTGTAGCCAACCTTGAAGAAGCCCAATCCGAGCAGTCTGCAGGATCCACCAAAAGAATCCCAACTGATAATATGATAGTTCAAGAACGCCGTCTTGGGCGCCAAGCGGCCTGTGCCCCCTCACCACAAGGTTCCCGAGCCTCAGTGTTTGACTGGCTCGGGTCTCAAGGAGTAAACAGAAACCGCCACGCTGGAGCTAGAGGCCGTGTTGAGGGCGAAGTACCCTACAGGGTCGAACTGCCTAAAGACACCAATAGCTGCCAGTTCCGAGCACTACAGCGACAAATCGACGAGATCTAAAATTATAAATTTGGTCTAGATGAGACAAGAGCTCAGGACCTACCTTTTCTAGATAACATAATGCGGGCGCTCATGCCGCCAAAGTTCAAGGTCCTACAGATCAAGTCTTATGATGGGACCATAGATGCTGATGAGCATGTCGAACTCTTCTAGGGACACATGCTACTACAGAACGCCAGCGACGCGGCGATGTGCAAAGCCTTCTCACTCACTCTTATGGGCCCTGCTCGGTAGTGGTTCCGATGACTTGAGCCCGGATCAATTTCTTCTTTTCGGCATCTGGGCGACGCCTTCTCTTCGGCGTTTTCCACCACCAAAACGCGGAGGAAAGAGATAACATGCTTGTATGCTGTTAAGCAGGGAGACGGCAGCGTCAGGGATTACATTAACCGATTCACTCGGGTAGCTCTTGAGGTCAAGCACGTCGAAGACGAGACCCTAAAGCACATTTTTGTAGGGGGTCTCTAAGACGAAAAGCTGACATGGTCCTTGGCCTTTGAGCAGCCGAGCATGTTTTCCCAAATGCTCGGGTATGCCCAGAGACACGCGGACACTGCCGAATACATGAAAAGCCGACGGAATGAGGCTGGCCCGAGCGAAACAAAGAAGGATAAGAAGCAGAAAAAGGCATCGGAACAGAGCAGTGCCAAGCATGCCAAGAAGCAGAAGAAAGAGAAATCCGAGAAGCCAAAGAGGCCGACCAGTAAGTTTCAAAGCTACACACCATTGGTGGAGACCATCGACGAGGTGCTCGCCCAGGTTAGTGGCAAAAATTTGCTAACACCACCGCCTAAGCTCCGAGGGAGCAGGGTGAAGCGAAATCAGTCAAAGTTTTGCGAGTTCCATAAGGATGTGGGGCATACTACTAGAGAATGCATCCAGTTGAAGGACCAGATAGAAAGACTGGTTCGAGAAGGTCTTTTGTAGGAATTTGTTGAGCGGGTTATAACCCCGAGGTCCACTTCTCGAAGGAACTACTCGTTGGGCCGAGACGTACAGAGCCGTGTTAGACATGTATGCTCTAAGGAGTAAAAATGTAATACGTTTTTGGAGACATTTTTATCAATAAAGAATTTATTCATTTATATATACCAAATATTGTCCTCTTTACGTTCATATTCGTTGAATGTATGATAAGCAAACAGTAGTCTGAGACTGTCAGTCTAAACCTTAAGAGTTGGGCATATGATGGGATGATTATGCGGTAGACACGACTCTTAAGGTGATGGTCTAAAATATATGATCCGCAATCGAGGGAATAAAGTTGGGCGCTTTATTCATGTAAAGATTGTTATGTTGTCTATATCCCTTTTGGGAGATGGTTTGTCTTGGCCATCGGAGTTGGACTCCGTGAATAGAAACATTGGCGCGTTGTCATAGGTGACGATGTGTTGGATCGGGACATAAAGTGAATTGATTTGGATTAATAATTCTGTCTTGGCAAATCGATTCACTTTAGACAGTCTTTTGTATTGTATCTTAATCCTGAGATGAATAATGGGCCCGTTGTCTCGACTTGTGTCTTTTGATGTACCAATGGGTGACTCCCACATCTCTATAGTGGCATGCATGCCGGTACGTTGGAGGCATGACTCTTGATAGCGTAGACTTGTTATTCATAGATATGGAATCCATAGCTCCTCTTTAGAAGTAATGATATCCTCTTATATGCGTTGTCCTGTAATTGGAAAACTGGAGCGCTCAACCATTTGGATACATAGGTGTAACCGAATGGTATACTATCTTTGGATGGTAAGTTTTCTAATGGTGAGACAATGGAACGTAAGATAAAAATAATCGGGAAGGTAAGACAGAACTTGTCCTTAAGCCGATTATGGATGATCATATGGGGATGCGATACACTATGATATGTCATGGAGACTTAGCTACATGAGCTTCGTAATTCTATAAAGTTCGAGAGTGCAGCTCCAAGCTTTTAGTGGAGTAGCGTTGGAGTTGATAATTGTGAAATGTATATCTGGGATATTGGGTTTCATAATTATCATGAGCTTGAACTTTATAGGTCCATTTTGGTCCCCTTTGCTAGCTCACAAAATCCTGTAACGACACGGCGTGCTTTTCCAATAATTGGTGACTTATGTCGGATTTATCAGATTGGTTTAAAATTTATAAGAATCAAATAATTCATGTCTGTTTATCGGTTGAATTAATTTTGTAAGAAATTAGTTCAAGATGAACTTGTTGAATTATGGCGTTCGGATAATTCTTGTCTGTTTATCGGTTGTTTTAATTTTGGACAATTAGAACAAGATAAACTTGTAGAATTATTTGAATTGATTTATTTTCTTAGAGATTATCTTGATAGAGTTTGTTTTGATCAGATATCTTTTCTATTGGGCTATTTGAATCAAAACTGAGACTTTATCCTTTAGAATCTCGGGTGGAAAATAAAAGATTCGCGGAGATTTTTTCTCGGCAGTTCGGCCTGCCGATCAGAAAGTTCGGCCTGCCGAACTGGCCAGTTCGGCCTGCCTATCTCACAGTTCGGCATGCCGACCGCGACAGCTAAGATTACGCGTTTTTCACGCGTATCTTATCAGATATTGATCCGAACTTGATTCTGTTTCGATTTTTGAGACCTAATCTGATATGGACTGACCCCAAGGACCAATAGGTATAAAAAGGGAGTGAGTCTAATGATTTACTCAGATCAATTTGAGAGATTAAGCGTGATACTCTTCTAGTGAGCATCTAAAAACTCCCTGAGAGCTTTTGTTCATAAATCACGAACACTAGCTTTGGGTTCTCTCTATTGGTTGGAAGGAGAGTCACCGGTGGAAGAGCTGTACGTGTGAGCCCACACTCACTCCGGTTGTGGATAGAGAATAGCAAAGAAGACCAGTTGGTTGAGGCTCTTCTGGAACGTTACTTCTCTACACAGGTCGCGGAGGTTCTTCGGCACACTGAGGTTAGTAAGATCTGTTTAATTTATACATATAACATGTCATACTTGTATTTTGGAAAATACTCTGATGAAAATTTTTAAAAATTCCGCTGCGCACTTTGTTTCCAACAATTGGTATCAGAGCGCCGAGGTTTTTACATAAATTTGCAAGTTTGTGATCATGTTATATGCATAAATTTTGTGATCTTAATCTCTCCAATGCTTGAATTGAATTTTATAGAGAGATGGCACTCTAGGTTTCTATATAATATATATGTTGTCATGGATTATATGATGGATGTTTATTAATTAATTATGGTTGATTAAATTGTTGTTTAATTATTTATTAATTAATTAATACCGGTTATGGTTCCTTAGAGGTTAGAATGTGTATCTAAGTTTTTCATGTAATTAGATGGCGGACTATCATCTCCGTCTAGGAATTATTATTTAATTTGTAAGAATTTTGTAATTAAATAATTATTCGGAGAAGACGGAACGAGAAGTCGGATCTTGAAGATAGATGATGGCGCCTCCAGGTATTTCCTGAGTCTCTAATTTTGTGTTTTTGAATTGTTGAAAATAAAATTGATGAATTGCATTAAAATTGTATTTTCTGGATTGAGTGTTTTCTGCTCGGTCGGCATGCCGGACCTCACAGTTCGGCAGGCCGAAGGTCACAGATCGGCAGGCCGGACGTACGGTCCGGCAGGCCGACAGTGGGGCAGAAATTTTGGTGCTCTGCCGGCAGGCCGAACCTTCATGTTCGGCAGGCCGAACCACCATGATCGGCAGACCGATCACCTAGATCGGCCTACCGACAGAGAGCATCCAGGTGTCCAGAAAAGGTGCAATTTTTGGTGCAGTTTTAATTTTATTTTTGGGACGATTCTGAGAAACATTAAATTTGGATATGACCGGAAATATGAAGTGTTCGATTCATACGGGATTGAGGACTTGAAGATGGATATTACATGAAGAAGGATACAGCTTGAGGATTCAAGGATGAAGAATCGATAAATGTCTCGATTATTCTCTTGTAATCTTAGTTTTTCTATTCTCTAGGGTGGAACCATAATATTACGGTTATTATTATTATGCTTGTAGCTTTGCTTGATTGCTTTGCTTGTCTGCATTATAATATGATTTACCATGTATATTGATAACATGTCATATAGAATAGGGAGTGCCGCTCATATTAAAATTGTTCATGCATAATTTTAAAATAAAACCTTGACTTCAAAAGATTGAGTGGGAGAAGGTTTTCGAAGAGAGAACCTAAGGCCTCCATCGTTGGTCCATAGGAAGAACATGATGGTCCCAACCCCTAGGAAGGGATTTCTATTATGTACCAGATTGGATCTCTAAAAGGATAAGGTATTTTAGTATGATTTATGGTTGCACACCCCTAGGTGGTGATTATAAATCATGGATAAAATATTGAAACGGTGGTTATACACTCACGTTAATTTTATTATTAACCTCCCCTAGGAGCTCTGTTAATAAAATTAATGGCCAAAGAAACGATTATTAGTATATGCTGGATCATACGGGTCCTGGATGGCATATATTAATCAGGAGGGGATCCGTGTTCCTGATTGAATTTGGCATGACTCCCCTAGGAGCTTGTTGAATTCTGAGTTGGGAATTATCGTTGTAAGGTTGTGATATTTTCAAGGTTTTGACACATAAACACATTTGTATGATTTTACATGATTGTGTTATCTTACTAAATTATTAAATATGTTTGCTTATGTTTGGTATATGATTCTTTATTGTAGATTGAAAATGTCTAAAAACGCTTTATCATCGATACTTGACAAAAACCAATTAACCGGTGAGAACTATAATGATTGGAAACGGAACCTGGACATCGTCCTATCCTTTGAGAAACTGAAATATGTACTGACAACTCCTTGTCCTCCCGAGCCTACGGGAGACTCAAGTAATGAGCAATTCCAAGCGTACGAACGCTGGAAAGATGCTAATGATCAGGCCCGCTGCTATGTTATGGCTAGCATGAATAACGTGCTGCAGGCTCAACATCAGGATTATGAGACTGCGAAGCAGATCTTGGATAATCTTGAGGACATGTTTGGAGGCCAGGCCATAACAAAGCGGCAAGGGGCGCTTCGGAAACTCTTAAACTGTAGACAGAGACCGGGGACATCTGTAAAGGAGCACATGATGTTGGTCATGGGTTACCTCGCTGAGGCTCAAACCAATGGAGCCGACATCGATGCTGAAACTCAGATGACTATGGTCTTTGAGACTCTGTCTAAGGAATTTATTCCGTTTAGAGCTACTTTTAATCTAAGCAATAGACGGGATATGACCTTGACAGAACTGATGAAACAGTTACAAGAGTTTGAACTGCTGATCAGGGAGTCTCCTGCTGGTGGAGAGGCCAATATGGTAGCTGCTTCTGGTTCCAATCCTAACTCTGGGAATGGAAAGAAACAACGGGCCAAGAGTGGGAAGTCTTCTATTCCTATTGCTACCAAGAGCAAGAAGAAGAAGAAGAAGAACCCAAAGAAGCTTAAGTGCTTCTTTTGTGGTAAGGTCGGGCATATAAAGAAGCATTGCAAGGACTTCCTTTCCAAGGGAGGTAGGTGTGATCTTCTATATTTAGAAACTTGTTTGGTTGAGGAATCCAGTGACATTTGGGTCATAGATTCTGGTGCAACTAATCATGTTTGTGTTTCTCTGCAGGGATTCAAAGAAACGAGAAGTCTACTTCGTGAAGACTTAACGCTTCGGATGGGCGATGGATCCTTGGTCTCAGCGGAAGCAGTGGGAGATGTCCATCTTTATTTTGATAATTATAGGAGTTTAATTTTGCGAGATTGTTTTTATGTTCCTAAATTTAAAAGGAATTTAATTTCTGTATCTTCTTTATTTAAAGACTCCTACGTGGTATCTTTTAATGAAAAAGTGGTGATTCGTAAAAACAAATCTTTTATCTGTTCTGGATGGATGCAAAATAATCTATATTTTATCAAACCTAAGATGGACTTGTTGCTTAATGCTGAGATAAATGATAATAACTCAAAAAGACTTAAAACTTCTCACTCTAATAAGACTTATCTTTGGCATTTGCGCCTTGGCCATATTAACCTAAATAGGATTCAAAGGTTGGTAAGGGATGGACCTTTAAGTCACTTAAAGGTGGAATCTATACCTCAATGTGAATCTTGTTTGGAGGGTAAAATGACCAAAAGACCATACGGGTCTAAGGGCAATAGGGCCGAAGGGGTTCTAGAACTTGTGCATAGTGATGTTTGCGGACCGATGAACATCCGGGCACGAGGAGGGTATGAGTACTTCGTCACTTTTATTGACGATTACTCAAGATATGGGTATGTGTACCTAATGCACCACAAAAGCGAAACTTATGATAAGTTCAGGGAGTTTCGGGCTGAAGTGGAAAAGCAATTGGGTAGACCCATAAAGGCACTTCGATCTGATCGAGGTGGGGAATACCTTTCTGATGAGTTCTTGGGACACTTGTTAGAGAATGGGATTTTATCCCATTTGACTGCGCCGGGCACTCCGCAGCAGAATGGCGTAGCGGAGAGAAGGAATAGGACTTTGTTGGACATGATTCGGTCCATGATGAGTTATTCATCATTGCCTTTATCCTTTTGGGGATATGCACTACAAACCGCATGTTATCTTTTGAACAATGTGCCTTCAAAATCGGTCCCTAAAACTCCTCACGAGTTGTGGACAAGACGGAAGACATCCTTAAACCATATTCGCATATGGGGATGTCCAGCTCATGTCCTGTTTAAGGATCCGAATAAGTTGGAAGCACGTTCAGAAGTTTGCGTGTTTGTAGGATATCCAAAAGGGACTAAAGGGGGTTATTTTTATAACCCAAAGGAAAATAAAGTCATGGTTTCAACTAATGCAACTTTCCTTGAGGAGAGTTACATGAACGACTTTAAACCTCAAAGCAAAGTGGTGCTTGAGGAGTTGAGGGGTAATCCGTTTACTCCGGAGGTTCCGAACGAAACCATTCCGATCAGTGTAGAAAAACCAAACAAACCTGAACAACAACCTCAGGGGCTTCGGCGTAGTGGGAGGATCGGGCGTCAACCTGAGAGGTATATGTTCAATGGGGAGGTCTTTTTGGCTGAACCGGATGAACATGACAGGGATCCTTATACTTACGCAGAAGCTATGGAGGATGTTGATTCAAGACTCTGGACAGAGGCCATGAACATTGAGATGAAGTCTATGGAGACTAATCGGGTCTGGGAGCTTGTGGATCTTCCCGAAGGGGTAAAACCCATAGGGTGTAAGTGGATCTACAAGAGGAAAAGAGGAGTGGATGGAAAGGTCGAAACCTTTAAGGCTAGACTGGTAGCTAAGGGTTATACGCAAAAGGAAGGAATCGATTATGAGGAAACCTTTTCGCCTGTAGCCATGCTTAAGTCCATCCGGATTCTCTTGTCCATAGCTGCCGCTCTCGACTATGAGATTTGGCAGATGGATGTCAAGACGGCTTTTCTAAATGGCTATCTTGATGAGTCCATTTATATGGAACAACCAGACGGGTTCAAGGTCGCGGGTCAAGAGGGTAAGGTTTGTAAGTTGCTAAAGTCTATTTATGGACTTAAGCAGGCTTCTCGTTCTTGGAACATAAGATTTGATCAAGTGATCAAGACTTATGGGTTCTCACAAAATGTGGATGAACCATGTGTTTACAAACACATTAAGAATGGGAAGGTGGTTTTTCTACTACTCTATGTAGATGACATTCTGCTAATTGGCAATGACGTTGGGGCGTTGTCATCGGTCAAATTATGGTTGACCAAGCAGTTTGACATGAAGGACTTGGGTGAGGCTAATTTTGTTCTCGGTATCCAGATCTTGAGGGATAGGAAGAACAAAATGATAGCTTTGTCACAGGCCGGCTACATAGATAAAATTCTCAGGAGGTTTGCAATGCAGGATTCCAAGAAAGGTGGGCAACCATCTAGGTCTGGAATTACTCTTTCTAAGAAAGACTCTCCAAAGTCTTATGAAGAAAGAGAATACATGAAGAAGGTGCCTTATGCTTCGGCAGTGGGTAGTCTCATGTATGCCATGCTTTGCACTCGACCGGATATTAGCTATGCGGTCGGGATTGTGAGTCGATTTCAGGCGGATCCAGGACCGAACCATTGGGTTGCGGTAAAGCATATTTTCAAGTACCTGAGAAGGACTCGAGGGTATATGCTTGTGTATTCGGGTGAGGATTTAACTCCTCTAGGATACACTGATTCGGATTTTCAATCCTGCCTGGATTCTAGGAAATCGACTTCAGGGTTTGTGTTTACTCTGGGTGGCGGTGCCATCAGTTGGAGAAGTGCGAAGCAAGATTGCACTTCGGATTCAACGATGGAGGCCGAGTATGTGGCGGCTAGTGATGCTTCGAAAGAAGCAGTGTGGCTCCGCAAGTTCCTTGGGGATCTTGAGGTAGTTCCTGGTATGGATAAAGCGGTATCACTGTACTGTGATAACAGTGCGGCGATAGCTAATGCTAAGGAACCAAGATTTCACAAGAAGAGTAAGCATATTGATCGGAAGTATCATGTGATAAAGGACTTCGTTGAGAGCGGGCATGTCACGGTGTGCAAGATCGCGTCAGAGGACAATTTAGCTGATCCATTTACGAAGACACTTTCTGGGAGAGTCTTCGAAAGGCATGTGGAAGCTATGGGGATGCGAAATTTGCAGTATTTACTCACTTAGTGCAAGTGGGAGATTGTTAGACATGTATGCTCTAAGGAGTAAAAATGTAATACGTTTTTGGAGACATTTTTATCAATAAAGAATTTATTCATTTATATATACCAAATATTGTCCTCTTTACGTTCATATTCGTTGAATGTATGATAAGCAAACAGTAGTCTGAGACTGTCAGTCTAAACCTTAAGAGTTGGGCATATGATGGGATGATTATGCGGTAGACACGACTCTTAAGGTGATGGTCTAAAATATATGATCCGCAATCGAGGGAATAAAGTTGGGCGCTTTATTCATGTAAAGATTGTTATGTTGTCTATATCCCTTTTGGGAGATGGTTTGTCTTGGCCATCGGAGTTGGACTCCGTGAATAGAAACATTGGCGCGTTGTCATAGGTGACGATGTGTTGGATCGGGACATAAAGTGAATTGATTTGGATTAATAATTCTGTCTTGGCAAATCGATTCACTTTAGACAGTCTTTTGTATTGTATCTTAATCCTGAGATGAATAATGGGCCCGTTGTCTCGACTTGTGTCTTTTGATGTACCAATGGGTGACTCCCACATCTCTATAGTGGCATGCATGCCGGTACGTTGGAGGCATGACTCTTGATAGCGTAGACTTGTTATTCATAGATATGGAATCCATAGCTCCTCTTTAGAAGTAATGATATCCTCTTATATGCGTTGTCCTGTAATTGGAAAACTGGAGCGCTCAACCATTTGGATACATAGGTGTAACCGAATGGTATACTATCTTTGGATGGTAAGTTTTCTAATGGTGAGACAATGGAACGTAAGATAAAAATAATCGGGAAGGTAAGACAGAACTTGTCCTTAAGCCGATTATGGATGATCATATGGGGATGCGATACACTATGATATGTCATGGAGACTTAGCTACATGAGCTTCGTAATTCTATAAAGTTCGAGAGTGCAGCTCCAAGCTTTTAGTGGAGTAGCGTTGGAGTTGATAATTGTGAAATGTATATCTGGGATATTGGGTTTCATAATTATCATGAGCTTGAACTTTATAGGTCCATTTTGGTCCCCTTTGCTAGCTCACAAAATCCTGTAACGACACGGCGTGCTTTTCCAATAATTGGTGACTTATGTCGGATTTATCAGATTGGTTTAAAATTTATAAGAATCAAATAATTCATGTCTGTTTATCGGTTGAATTAATTTTGTAAGAAATTAGTTCAAGATGAACTTGTTGAATTATGGCGTTCGGATAATTCTTGTCTGTTTATCGGTTGTTTTAATTTTGGACAATTAGAACAAGATAAACTTGTAGAATTATTTGAATTGATTTATTTTCTTAGAGATTATCTTGATAGAGTTTGTTTTGATCAGATATCTTTTCTATTGGGCTATTTGAATCAAAACTGAGACTTTATCCTTTAGAATCTCGGGTGGAAAATAAAAGATTCGCGGAGATTTTTTCTCGGCAGTTCGGCCTGCCGATCAGAAAGTTCGGCCTGCCGAACTGGCCAGTTCGGCCTGCCTATCTCACAGTTCGGCATGCCGACCGCGACAGCTAAGATTACGCGTTTTTCACGCGTATCTTATCAGATATTGATCCGAACTTGATTCTGTTTCGATTTTTGAGACCTAATCTGATATGGACTGACCCCAAGGACCAATAGGTATAAAAAGGGAGTGAGTCTAATGATTTACTCAGATCAATTTGAGAGATTAAGCGTGATACTCTTCTAGTGAGCATCTAAAAACTCCCTGAGAGCTTTTGTTCATAAATCACGAACACTAGCTTTGGGTTCTCTCTATTGGTTGGAAGGAGAGTCACCGGTGGAAGAGCTGTACGTGTGAGCCCACACTCACTCCGGTTGTGGATAGAGAATAGCAAAGAAGACCAGTTGGTTGAGGCTCTTCTGGAACGTTACTTCTCTACACAGGTCGCGGAGGTTCTTCGGCACACTGAGGTTAGTAAGATCTGTTTAATTTATACATATAACATGTCATACTTGTATTTTGGAAAATACTCTGATGAAAATTTTTAAAAATTCCGCTGCGCACTTTGTTTCCAACAAGCCGACCCAAGACCGACGATGGGAACACCTCGGATCCTCCGAGTATTGTCCACATTATATTCGGTGGGCCTGTTACTAGGGACACGTCGAGTGGGCGGCGATCTTACGTCAAAGAAGCTTGGTGGATCGAGTGGGGTGAATTCATAAACATGTTCAAGCACATCAACAGGATATGCCGTCAAAAAGACACCCCGATCACTTTCACCAAGGAGGAAGCGGATCGATTGATGCACCCCTACAACGATGCCTTGGTATGCAAACTGCCCATCGCCAACAATATAGTGCGGCGTGTCTTAATCGACAACGAAAGTTCGGCAGACATCCTCTTCAAACAGGCTTTTGACAGACTGAAGATAAGTAACTCCCCCTTGGTCCCAGTCCAGACCCTGCTTTACTGCTTCGTAGGGGAATGTGTCTGAGCAACCGGGAAAGTCAGTTTACCAGTAAATTTCAGAGAAAGAGCCACTAGGATCACTCGGGTGGTTGACATTTTAGTTGTCGACAAACCCTTCTAGTACAATATCATCATCGGTCGGCCGACGCTGAACGGCTTGAAGGCCATTGTTTCAACATACCATCTGGCCATGAAATTCCCGACTGACGGCGGCGTTAGAGTGATACGCTCATCCCAGGCAGACTCTCGGACTTGTTACGCTAGTGCTGTTCGAGCATCCTCAGTTCTGTACCATGGCGTCCTAGCCGTCTATTCGGTCGACGAGACCGATCTCCCAACCGACCAGGCGTCAAAAATGTTGGCGGACCTGGACCCCAGGTTGCCCGAGGAAGAGGTAAGGGCCACTCTGGTCGAAGACTTAGTGCCGTTCTCCTTGGATCCTGAAAGGCCTGAACGCACAGTCCAGCTCGGATCACAGCTGCAACCTGAGATCCGGGCTGACCTGGAATGCCTACTTTTTGAATGTCGTGACATTTTTGCGTGGTCCCATGAGGACATGTCCGGCATTGATCCGAGCATTATTAGCCATCGGCTCAACGTCTAACCTAGCCACAGGCTGGTGATACAAAAACGAAGGGCCTTTAACCCAGAAAGATATGCTGCGATCAACGATGAAGTCCAGAAACTCCTTAAGGCTGGATTCATTAGAGAGGTCAAATACCCGGAATGGTTAGCAAATGTTGTCCTCGTCAAGAAAGCGAACAGCAAGTGGCAAGTCTGCATTGATTACACCGATCTCAACAAGGCCTGCCCGAAGGACTGCTTCTCACTTCCTCGGATAGACCAGCTCGTCGATGCCACGGCCGGCCACGAGCTTTTAAGTTTTATGGATGCATACTCTGGGTACAATCAGATAAGGATGGCCGAGGAAGACCAAGTCAAAACCTCCTTTGTTACCGACCAGGGCTTGTACTGTTATGTCGTGATGCCGTTTGGCCTGAAGAACGCCGGGGCTACTTACCAACGCCTCGCCAATAAGATGTTTGCTTGGTTTATCGGAAAAACTATAGAGGTCTATGTGGACGACATGTTAGTAAAATCTGTCCAAGCGAAAGATCACATGGCTGACATCTGAGCTAGCTTCAACATTCTCCGGGAATATAGGATGAAACTAAACCCGACGAAATGCGCCTTCGGTGTCAGCTCGGGCAAATTCCTTGGATTTTTGGTCAATCAACGAGGAATCGAGGTCAACCTGATGAAAGCCCAAGCAATTATTGACATGCATTCTCCTCGGATTATGAAGGACATACAACGGCTCACTGGCATGGTGGCTGCCCTGTCAAGGTTTGTCTCCCAGGCTACCGACAAGTGCCATCCTTTTTTCAAGGCACTTAAGGGGAGGTTTGAGTGATGCAGGGAGTGTGAAGAAGCTTTTCAAAACTTAAAGACTCACCTGGCTATGCCCCTGCTCCTGTCCAAACCTTTGCCCGACGAAGCTTTAACCGCCTATTTAGCCGTGTCAGAGAAAGCTATTAGCTCGGTCTTGGTCCGAGACGAAGACGGGATCCAAAGACCCGTTTATTATACAAGCCACACATTCTAAGGTGCTGAGGAGCGGTACCCACCATTGGAGAAGCTGGCTTTCGCCTTAATAACATCGGTCTGAAAGCTGCGACCATATTACCAAGGCCATACCATTAAGGTCCCGACCAAATTCCCTCTACGGCACGTTTTTTAGAGCCTGGAGATATCGGGCCGAATGGCCAAGTGGTCGGTTGAGCTAGGCCAATACGATGTGCATTTCGTGCCGAGAACGGTAATAAAAGCTCAAGTCCTGGCAGATTTCATTGCCGAATTCACGGAGGCCGGCAAGGCGACTCCACAAGTTGAGAAGTCACCCATTGAAGAGCCCAATACACCAAGCTCCAGCGAAGACAGCCTCTCCCTGGAGCCGGACTGAAAATTGCACGTCGACGGCTCTACCTGCGTCGAAGGATCAGGGACCGGGCTGATTTTAGCGAGCCCGGACGGGTACAAGGTCATCTATGCCCTCCGGTTCGACTTCAAGGCCTCTAACAACGAGGCAAAGTACGAAGCTCTACTAGCCGGACTCTGAATCGCCTGAGATCTCTGTGTCAACCGCCTCACCATCTACAGTGACTCAATGCTGGTGGTGCAGCAGGTCACCGGAGGATTTCAGGCCTGAGCAGACTCGATGGCGGCATATTTAAAGGATGCAAAACAACTGCTTGGGCAATTTAAGTCCTATTCTTTTAAGCAGATCCCCTGGTCGGAAAACGTAGAAGCCGACGTCCTCGCCCGACTAGCTTCTGGATTGGGCGGAAGTGACTTGACGTCCGTCCCCATCGAGAGATTGTTCGAGCCGAGCATCTTTAAAGAGGTCCTAAGCATAGCCAAAGAGCCGAGAAGTACCTAGATGGACCCGATCATCCGATACCTGACCACAGCCGAGTTACCCGATGACCGAGAAGAAGCATGTCGGATACGTAATAGCTCGGCCTGATATTCGATGATCGATGGGAAGTTATACTGGCGAGGCTACACTACGCCATGCTTGAGATGCTTGGACCCTAAAGAGGTCGAGTATCTGATGAGCGAGATCCACGAAGGCCTATATGGCAATCATTCCAGAGGACGCTCTTTGGCCCAAAAGTGCCTCCGACAGAGATACTACTGGCCTACCATGCAGCAAGACTGCAAGAACTTTGCTCGACAATGCCTCAAATGCCAACAGTATGCTAGAATTCCCGGCTTCCACGCTGAGCCCCTCAATCCAGTAACATCGACATGGCTATTCGTAAAGTGGGACATCGACTTGATCGGACCCCTCCCAATGGCCCGATCGTAATTCAGGTATTTCATCGTGGCAATTGACTATCTTACGAAGTGGATCGAAGTTAAACCCTGTACCAATATGACCGAAGCCAAGTGTACCAACTTCATGTGGAAGAACATCATTTGCTGGTTGGGGATCCCGCACACCATTGTGACCGATAATGCCAAACAGTTTGAATCATCGGGTCTACGTCGTCTATGCGAGAAGCTCGGCATTAAGAAGGTCTTCTCCTCCCCTAGCTATCCGTAGAGTAACGGTCAGGTTGAGGCCGTCAACAAGACAATCAAAAATAACTTGAAGAAAAAACTCGAGGGGCTTAAGGGTGCGTGGATTGATGAACTACCCCAGGTACTCTGGGCATACCGAACAACTACCTGAACAACGACCGACGAAACACCGTTTTCCCTCATTTACGGGCAAAGGATGTCATTCCAGCCGAAGTGGGATTGCCGAGCTTTAGAGTTGAACAGTATAAGGAGACCCTGAACGCGGAGCTGATGATGGCCGAACTCGACCTACTGGAGGAAAAAAGAAACCGAGCCGCGATTCGTAACGTAGCTTAGAACTAGGTGGTAGCTAGGTATTACAATAAAAGGGTTCAGCCTAGAAGCTTTAAGGTTGGTGACTTGGTGTTGAATAAGGTCATGGTTCAACAACCCGGCCTCAGGTCCTTTGGTCTAAAGTGGGAAGGTCCGTTTAGAGTCGAAGACATCGTACGATCAAGCACGTACAGGTTGACCGACATGGAGGGGAATCAGCTCGGCCATTCATGGAATGTCGAGCTCTTAAAAAGATTCTATTATTAAAACTCAGAGCCAGACTCCTTTTTGACCTCTGGCCACAATTCTTTTGTAACTAGACCTGCTGAACAGGGCTAGAAAAATCCATGTACATATCACATTAATGGAGCACAACTTTCCTATACCGTTCCACCTGAGTAATGTGTTTAAAGGAAAAGTAAATCCAAGATGCCACAACTCTAGCTAGGAGGACAAGACAATAACTCCCACCAAGGGAGAGTCATCCTTATTAAACAGGGCAATGGGGCTGGTCGGTATACCGACCATAGGTCTGTCGCCGTACAGAAAACCCTTTAAGTTGCTTGGCATAGTCCTGTGCCCGACGAGTCCTACACTTGTAAAGCTTCTTTATAGCTTAAGTAAGTCTAAGGGGGCAACAGGGTAAGGGTGGTCATACATGCTATGCTCTACCCGACCGAGATTAGAAACCTAAACCTGCTTGGATTAATCAACCAAGCAGAGAAGGATAACTACTCAGATTAACTGAGAACAGAGGTGCTATTCACCTCTGCTCAGACAACTTGACACCGAGCCGAGATTGAAACTTACATGCTCGGATTAACTGAGTGGGCAAGGCAAACTTGAGCCAACTGTATGGCTGTCGAGATAGCTGGTTCCCAACCTGGGACCCTCCCCGAGAAGCACCTAACTTGGACAATAATGGTTAATTGACACTAGATGATAGTAACCGGATGCCCGAAGAATACCTCGCATCGAGGTACACCTAAAGCTAAATTGTTAACCCAAGGACGCTCGCACTTGGAAAATAATGTGGAATGTAAAGTAAAACAAAACTACACGTAAGAATCCAATGAGAGCAAAACGGGAAATCTTTATTTATCGGGGAGGTACAAGGAAACCGGGCACCTCCCGAGCCCAAATATAAAAAGAAAGGCAAAAAGAGAAAAATAATAAAATAATAACACAAGTTCAATCGGCCTGGGTCTTGCCCCCAGCCACGTCCTCACCTCCACCTCTTACGGTGCTCTGCTCATCCCCATCGTCATCACCGTCTACCACGACGACCTCGTCCTCTTCACCCCGCTATTCCTCGGCATCTTCTTAGTCGGCCTCAACGATCACCAACCAGTCGAATCCCGCTGCCTCGGTGTGCTTCTCGGTCAGGTACTCGTGAAGGTCTGTCATGTTGTGGTAGTAGAGATTGGCATACTCCGGTGATGTTTTAAATTCTTCGACTGCACCAGCCAGGCGACCAGGGAGCTCGGCAACAACATGTTGGTGCTCCGCTTGTAGGGTTGTGAGCTGCCCCTCAAGCCGTGCAGCTCTATCCTCCGCCTCTTTGAGCCGCCTCGCTGCCTCTTGGGCCTCGGCATTAGCCTTTGGAGCTTCCTCCTCGGCTCGTGAGAGGGATTCCTTCGCTCGATCTAGCTCAATGCTCTTATCATTGAGCTTCTTGTCGGAATCCTGCATCCGAAGGAAGGTCTTCTTGTGCATCTCTTTCTCCTTGTGGACCTCCCTGATCCCGGTGGAGTGCACCATGTGCAAAACGGCGCTCACCTGCAAGAAAGGGAATAAGTTCTCGGCAACATGATAAAAAGAATCCAACTATTGGTAAGTCCAGATAGTTACAAAGGCGGTGGCTCGAAAGGCCGTGTTGCAGAGACTTTGAAAGTCCTCCCTTCGGATGTCCATGAAGAAGTCATCCTGAGGAACCGCGTCTTCGAGACGCTCCAGAACGACGCTACGGTAGTTCGGACGCCTTCTCTATACGTCCTTGGACGAGCCTCTGGCAGCCTTGCCTGCTGAAGTGACCTCTGGTCAGTTGCGGTGGAGGTGGCAGGACATGGACTAATGTGGAGGCCTGCCCGGTACGGGTTGGAAGCTCGAGCCTCGGCGTCCGCTTACGTTTTCTCCCGGTGTTGATTGCCTTACCCTTCTACTTCCTAAAACTCGCCATCTGGACGAGTCTATCGGCGTGGGAGGTCGGTGTCGTCATTTCTGCAAAAGGAAATGCAAAGTCAAAGCGAGGTCAGGATAAGAAAAGATGACATTAAAAATAAAGTTCCAAGCTGACCTCCGATCCGGAGTTGACGAGACGGGTATAGGAACCTAATCACGTCCTCGAGGTCTTCGTCGGCTACAGGTGGCCCCGCATCAAAGGAGCCACTGGACGTAGAAGGCTCCCTCGTCGGCCACCCGGACCAGGAAGTGCTTGGCCCTGGAACGTCCGCGGCACTCGGACGAGCAATTGTAACCTGCCCGGCCGCCCGGGCAGGACGGACAGCTCGGGGAAGACTACTGGACTCCCCAAACCAGTCATAACCGGATAAGGTGTCCTTCCTCAGAAGGAAGGACTATTGTCTGGTCGATTCTGGCTTCTCGAACAGCTCGTCTACCACCCTGATTACGCGGCTCGGTGCCCAAGGACGCTTGGTCCAAACGTGCCCCTGCTTGAACGACCTCGACACTTGCTAATCCTCGGGGACGGCCTCACCGGCTCGGGCTAGAAAGTTCCCCTTGGCATAGAACCACACGTACTTCCATAATTTGCCCGAGTCGGGGTTGCCCAAGATAAAATCCTTCTGGAAGCCGGTGAAGTGGTACCAGCCAGACTGCCGAGGAAGCTTCTTCATCTTGAATACTTGTTTGAAGGCCTCTAGCGGCATCTCGGTACTCTGGTGGTACTTCCATAGGATGTACATCCCGATCAGTGACCTATAGCTGTTTGGGTTCAATTGGGCCGGGCACACGTTAAAGTCGTTGAGTGCCCGACGGAGAAAACGGTGCAACGGTAGACGCAGCCCAGCCCTGAAGAACTCGGCATAGAGCGTGATGAATTCCTCCGGCGCGTCTAAGGGTGAATCTCCCTCATCGGGGACGGTGAGAATCATGTCGTCTAGGATGCCATACTCGACGAGTAGGTTCTCTAACCGCGACTCTGTGATTGCACTCATATAGCCTGCACCGAGGTTTGCCCAGGTCGGCTTACCCGATATGCCGTCACACCCTGAACGCGGGTGACCTGGACCTCCTACTCTATCTCCGGCTACTCTGCCTCTGCCTCCTCGGCTGCATGCTCCTCATCGGAGACATCAACCGTGATCACCCCCGCGACTTGGACGAGGGCCCCAGCATTCTGACCAGAGGTGCTCGGAGCATCCTCGCGGGCCCGAAGCTCGGCCCTCTCCCTTGGAAGAACTCGGGATGAGCCTGCTGTAGCCGCCCCTACATAAGGATCTTGCTCCCTGGACGACCTAATGAGTCTACGCCCGTCCAGCATGTTTAAAAACTCCTGTTCGGGTACCATTTGGGAATCGACCCTTAGGATTTGCTCCAACCGGCCGGCCCCGTCCCGTCTTGGGGATGCTACTTCAGTGTCGGACTGGGTAGAAGAAGAGCTACTACTCTTAACGCTAATGTTCGACCAGGAAACCTCTACGTTCTGGGAATCGGACAAATCACTCATTTTCACTCAAGGGAAATTACCTGCTAGGGTTCTCGGTAGCTCGAGAGATACAATCCTCGGCTATATAACTTGAGCTCGGCAGTTAAAACTCTTCGGGCGTAAAATTTCTAAAAATAAAGTACAAATTACAAAGAGGGTGCCCTATTTATAGCCATTTTGGGCGGGAAACTCGAGCGCGAAAACCCAGGGGGCGCAATTAATACGCCTGACAGGCGCGCAGATGGCCGCGATGCGACACACGTCCCTTGTCTGATCTGCGTTTCTTTTCACCTCACCCCGCTTCAAAGTGTCATTTGGCCTTCCTCCTTTGAGCCGACCTCACCCACTCGGCATAGTCCACCTGGTCGAACACCGACCAGATGAACTGGGGGGCTAATGTTGAGGGTAAGCTCGGCGCCACCACCGAGGACCTTAACTATGGTGGTCGGCTATTAAGCTCGGTAGACCCCCAGGAAGCTTATTATCGGCCCCCGACACTTTATACTTCTTCCCGAGGTGCCCCTCAGGCATCCAAGGTGGCGCCCCAAGAAGGCTGCCACCTCGGGATGTACGGTAGCTCGGGTCGGACCAACATTACTCATAAATAGGCTACTACTCGCCATTATAGGCCAACACGAGGCAGATACATTGTCGTCCGATAAAGTCCAATCCATCGGGCGATGGGCGCGACACTTGTTACCTACTGCCTGACACACCTTGATGTGACACCCGGGTGGTGGGCAAAACCCACCTTACACCCGATCTAAGTAGTGGCCTATAAATAGGATGCATTTATGGCATTCTAGAGAGAGACTTCTTCTACGCACCTAACTTGCTGTCGACCTTTGCCGAGCAATACCTGCCTTGAGCATCGGAGAGCCCTTGTCTATTGACTAACCCCTCTATCTTTTCCGAAGCATCCCTCTTCTTGCAGGTGTGCACTTCCGGGCAGAGGTGAGCCCAAGGAGAGGTCAGACCGTGCGCAGCCGCACGTGAGTGTTGATCCGACGCCGGACAACGGTAAGCATCAACAGGATTTAAATTGTATTTATTTTATTATTTACTTAATTCTGTTTTCTAAATATTTTTCAAAATGATAAATTTTATATTAAAATTAAATTTTTTATAACCTAGTCCTGCTGAGCCTTTTGCTCACTTTTTATCTGTTTTCAACCCATTTTCCCTAGGTGGAATCTAGCTTAGGATTGACGGAGAGTCTACCGACCGAACTCGCGAGCAGTAGAAGACCCCAAGTAGGTTATTTGTATTCATTTCCCTTTCCATTGGACTGCGATTGTAAACTTAATGTATGTCATTACTATATGTGTGCACAAGTTGTGGTCCTAGTGGGACCCTATGTGCGTTTCTCTCTCTTTATTATTTTATTGTATTTTGTTTTATCTTACTTGTTTAATTATTATAAATGTTTGTTTAAAAGTTTTTTTTAATTCATCATATTCTAATAATAAATTAACCCCCTTAAATTGGAAATCTTTAACTAAAACCTATTTAATTAACTTAATTAATCCACTACGTCACCTCCCGTACTCAGGGGCGTGACAAGGACCAAGTTCCGTCCGAGCAGGATCTGTTCGACCTAGACCAAGGTTTGCCCAACCAGGACCAAGTCTGTCTGAGCAGGATCTATTTGACCAGGACTAGGGTCTGTCCTACCAAGACTCATCCGACCAGGACTAGGGTCTGTCCGAGCAAGACTAGGATCTGTTCGACCAAGACCTATCTGACCACGACCAAGATCTATCTTACCAGGACCCGTCCGACCAGGACTAAGATCTATCTGAGCAACATCTGTCTGACTTGGCCAAAGCAACCATGAAGGACAACCACGACTGGCAAGATGGTTGGATCCCGACCAGATCACATAGTAGTGGGTCATATCCAAAGACCACCATGTGGCACCATCTCAGCCCTTCATTGGGCAATCCTCCTTCTCCAGAGATTGTGACACCTATCGCTGGACACAGGGTCACAAGCCAAACTGGTCCACACCTAGATCCAAGCTAAACCTATAAATAGGAGCATCAATTTCATCATAAAGGTACGGGCATTCTTCCCTTACCTACTCTGCCTCTCCCTTAGTTCTTCTCGGTCAGAACATTGACTTGAGCGTCAGAGTGCCCTTAGCAAACACCAAATCGGTGTCTCCTTACTCCGAGGCCTTCTCTCCTCTTGTAGATCCGACCAGACCAGGCGGAGCCGGGCAAAACAGGAGGCAGAATAGGAAACCTGACCACCGTACACCCCGACACATGGTGTTTTGCCGATCTCAAGCATCAACAACTACAAAAAATAAATTTTTGGGACCGTTTGATATTATTTTCAAAATAAGTGAAAATGTTTTTGTTTTAAAAAATAGAAATTTTTTAAGAATTGTGCTAAGAGTATTTTAAAATTTTTATCTCGAATAATATATGAAAATATTTTTAAAAATTTTAATAACAAAACAAAACAAGACTTTTGTTTTTTAACGTGTTTGTCAAACCGAGACTAGGCCTAAAAATGGAAAATTATATCATAGCTATGAATTCTAAGCTAATTTACACCGGAAATTGGACCACGACGCGAGCCGCCCAACTTGCCAAATCATGAGCTAGTACTAAATAAAAGCAAGTTTTGAATTTGGTAGTTCAGGGCGCAACACCATTTTTGTAGTGACAGAATTTCAAACCACGGGCTATGGGTGAGAGTGGGCGAGAAGAGCAACTCTAGGGGAAAGACGCGAATATACGATTGGATAAGAGTGTTCGTGACGCATTCGTCTTCGTCACCCAAATGGTCCGTTTTCCACTACCGACCCATTCCTACAATGTTTTGTCTTATGAAAATGATCTTTACCAAAAAAAAAAAAACCTTTATGAAATGATTACAGAGGAATAGATACTAAAAGAGCTTCAACAAAAAAAGTATCTTTCTTTATCAAGCAAATATATATATATATATATATATATATGTATGTATGTACGTATGTGTGTGTATATATATACACAAAAGAACATAAAATTTCTTCCCTTTTAAGGTATAATTACATGAAATATTTTTTATGATTTTTAGGTGTGAAATTACTGTAAAGATATATTTATAACCATATATTAATTTTTTTTGGTTAAATAAATATTTATATGTCAATTATTGTTATTATTGTTTATATTTAGGGGGCCTTTTTTAGTAAAAATTCTTATCAGTAAAATACGTTATGAAACTGTTACATACCCGTGATTGGTGAATGAAAAATTACCTTATATTTATTAGTTATATTTTGAGTGAGATCTTATTATTATTAGTATTATTCTGTTTTTTTTTTTTTAATTTTTATATTTCTTTTGGTCGGAAATTACAGAAATAGAATTGCCAAGAAAAATCGCGTAAGATGATGACCCTATAAAATGGACGAAGCCAGCTTTACATTTGTCAACAACCATTTTCTTATTCGTCTTCCTTCGTCTTCATTTTCTACGCGTGAGTTTCAGAGCTCGAACGGTTTCGGATATGGAGAGAGCGATCAACAGGCAACGAGTTCTGCTCGAGCACCTTCGTCCTTCTTCTTCTTCTTCTTCTTTCTCCTCTGAATGTTCTGATCTCTCTGTAAGTCCCTGTTTTCTTGGAGATTTTTCTCTTCTTTTTTTTCTCTTCTTTTTTCAAGCTGTTATTTTTTTTTTCGATTCTGATTTGTTAAGGTTGGTTCGAACAGAGTGATAATTAGTTAGAAACGATTGTGATTGATGTTTTTGTATATAAAAAGATTTTTCTCTTTTTTTTTCTTTTCTTTTTTCAAACTGTTTTTTTTTTTTCGATTCTGATTTGTTAAGGTTGGTTCGAACTGAGTGATAGTTAGTTAGAAACGATTGTGATTGATGTTTTTGTATTTAAAATTCAATTTTTGAAAAACCTAGTTGTCTGAAGGTTTCTTCTTTGTTTGCCTTTCAGATACTGGCTGATTTTTAGCTTTGGATTTCAATCTTCCCTTTCAAAAACAAAAAATTGAAATCAAAATTGTTTATTTGGTTTTGAAGAAAAAGTAAAGATAAATATGGATTTGGAAACTGTTCTTGGAAACAGGCTTCGGTATGTTTGGCTGGAGATAGTGCTGCGTACCAAAGGACTAATGTGTTTGGGGACGATGTGGTCATTGTCGCGTAAGTTTCTTCCTTCCTTCAATTTTTGATCCCATAAAGCTGGAAATGGATAATAAATTTTGACCAATTCTGTTGTAAGATATGAACCAAAAATTCTACGGATAAGACACAGTTTTAAACTATAAGATCACATCGTAATCGTATTATATTAGATTGACAAGAAGATGAAAACCAAACAGTTTAGATTTGTGCCCATTAGTGGGGGATATATATATGTGTGTGTGTATATATATACACACACCTGCCAAAGAATTCTCCAATGAGTTATATACTATGTGAAAGGAAGAGAAGTTATTAATGGTCTTTTTTTTTTTTTTGGCATCAACTTAATTTTCAGAGCATATCGTACCCCACTTTGCAAATCCAAACGCGGGGGCTTTAAGGACACTCATGCTGATGATCTCCTTGCACCCGTTTTGAAGGTTTGTTTTTGTGTTTTGATGTTGTTTTATGTTGGTTAGCTTCCACTTGCTTGATAAATAGACGAGGTCCAGTTTATATTTCATTGCTCAAAGTACTTGAACATTACTCTAAATGCTGAATCGTTGGCTTTTATTCTGAAGGCATTAATCGAGAAAACCAATTTGAACCCGAGTGAGGTTGGGGATATCGTCGTCGGTACAGTCTTGGCACCAGGTTCCCAAAGGGCAAGTGAATGCAGGATGGCTGCATTCTATGCTGGTTTCCCTGGTATGCTTCTTTGCAGGGATAAATGAGAATATTTATGAGTTTATTACTTATGAATGTTGCATTCATGTCTGCAGAAACTGTTCCGATCAGAACTGTGAACAGGCAATGTTCATCAGGGCTTCAGGCAGTTGCCGATGTAGCTGCTGCTATCCGAGCAGGATTTTATGATATTGGTAATTATTTTCTGGATATCTTACAATGGACTTTTTTCAAGGAGGCCCGATTTAATTATTATTATTTTTCTATTTTTCCAATTACTTTGATAGGTATTGGTGCTGGATTGGAGTCGATGACAGTGAATCCCATGGCCTGGGAAGGTTCGGTCAACCCAAAAGTACGTCTCTTCTTCTCTTTGTTTATCATTTATTTATTTATTTATTTTTCAATATGCTACTAATTACCCCAAAAATTTAATTGTTATGATTCTAAAAATCTTATATGATTTTGCTCTAATGATGACAGGCGAAGATTTTTGAACAAGCCCAGAATTGCCTTCTTCCCATGGGGGTTACCTCGGAAAATGTTGCTAGTCGCTTTGGTGTATCAAGGAAGGAACAGGATCAGGCTGCTGTGAGTTGAATTAACCTGTTGTCTTCTTATGGTGCTCCAAGTGTAAAGTGTAAACACATCATCTTTGTTGATTTTTTTTTATTTTTATTTTTTATGTTGTTAGATTGAGTCTCATCGGCGGGCTGCTGCAGCTACTGCTGCGGGTAAATTTAAGGAGGAAATCATTCCTGTGGCCACCAAGGTACCCCACTATTTTTCTAAAGTTATTCAGTCTTCGGAGACAGGAAAAATGCAATTCCATATCTGATCATTGTTGAGACACTCATTTATGTCACATAATAGATTGTTGACCCCAAAACTGGTGACGAGAAACCAGTTACAATTTCTGTTGATGATGGTATTCGTCCCAATACAACATTGTCAGATCTGGCAAAGCTGAAGCCCGTGTTTAAGAAAGATGGGACCACCACCGCAGGTTCCCACTCCCGATCTCCGCTTTTTGGGTGTTATTCTTTTCACGTCATACTTGAAAATCTTTGCCTGGTTGGATTGATCAATAACATCTTCTGTTGTTTGTCTGTCAGGTAATTCTAGCCAGGTTAGTGATGGTGCTGGAGCTGTTCTCCTCATGAAGAGGAGTGTTGCAGAGAAGAAAGGATTGCCAATTCTTGGTATATTCAGGTATCTTTTTCCTAGAATCAATTTAATAAGCAGTTTTCCGATCACGTGGTTGAGATGAATTTAAAAATTCTACCAGCATGGGCATGATGATTGGTATTTTATCTTCCTTGGAACTCCTATGTTAGGAGCATGGTGTTAGGAACTTACCCATCCTTCTGGCTACACCTATGCTAGGATTTTCATCCTTGACCTTTGGTCTGGAGATGTCTGTTATGTTCCTTTAATGAAGATTTTACTTGTTTGATGAATTTTCTTGTTACGTTAGATAATAATATTTTAACAAGAAAAATTTGCTCCTGGCTTTTGTTTATGGGAGATAAAAGATATTTTCTTAACTCGATATGATGTGTCTGAAAGTTTGCCTTTTGAGATGTAGTACAATGCCTATAGTGTTAATGTTAATGTAGTAATGGTTTACCAAAAATGTTATGTAGTAACGGGGCTGAGGAAATCTTTTTTTCCTAGACACATCATTTTCCATTTTGTGTCTCTTTTTTTTTTTGGCGACTCTTGGAGATATGTTAGCCTTATGAGCTCATCATTGGTGTTTCCCCATCAGACTTAGAACAAGCTACAAGTACTTATGACAATGTTTTGCTTTTTGTGCAGGACTTTTGCTGCTGTGGGTGTGGATCCTGCCATCATGGGTGTTGGCCCTGCTGTTGCAATTCCTGCTGCAGTTAAGGCTGCTGGTCTCGAGCTTGATGATATTGATCTCTTCGAGATAAATGAGGTATTAAAGTTAATTGTTAAAGATTCAAGCTTACCACAGTTCGTCTATATCTTTTTATGAATAAAGAAAAGGTACTAATCGACAATAAAATTGTGATAACATACAGGCATTTGCTTCCCAATTTGTATATTGCCGCAACAAGTTGGGTCTTGACCCTGAAAAGGTCAATGTTAATGGAGGTGCAATGGCCATTGGACATCCTTTGGGTGCAACAGGTACTGAAGATTTTCTATTGTTATCAATCAAGTGCATCATTTGAGTAGAGTTATTACCTTTATGTGTTCGCTTAAAGGTAACTGAATGGTATGGATTTATGCATGAGCAAAGCATGTTGTGTCTTTTTTAAGAGAGGTGGTCGTATACAATTTAATTGCACCCTTGGTTTGATATTTGCATGATGTTCTGCTACGTAAACATGCGTGTGTATATATATATATATATGTATGTATATTACATACACACACACACACTAGCAGCACATTTTGGCGTATTATAAAATTTATGCTTTATAGCTAATGACTTATTCTGCCTTTGAAATGTGCCATACTTGATCTGCTTTCTTGGATTCTATTGATCCACTTTGAAGTGTGATGAATTCTCTTTCTACGCTTCTTCTCATAAGGTTCACTCGTGTTCAAAATGAAACACTTGCTACCCCAGAATTGTGTTAAACTATATAAAATACATAGTGACCATAGTAGGTCAAGTATTTATGAGATTTTCAATCTGTTGCAGGTGCTCGCTGTGTTGCTACTTTACTGCACGAGATGAAGCGCCGTGGCAAAGACTGCCGCTTTGGAGTTATATCAATGTGCATTGGCACAGGAATGGGGGCGGCAGCTGTGTTTGAAAGGGCCGGTCATGCTGATGAGCTTTGCAACGCCAGGGTGGCCAGAAACAATGGTCTCTTATCGAAGGATGCTCGGTAGGCAATTATCATCTGCTGCAGTTCCTACCAATAATGTTGTGGTTGCAATTGGGAAATCATTGTAGTGGGTTCACATAATAAGATTGGTGTTTGTTCTTCTTAAAGAATCCTATCGTAGAGGATTGGTTCTGTTTGTTTACAAAAGCATACTGAAGCAATGAGTAACTTAATATCTTTTTTTATACATTTCTTTTCTTATTCGGTTTTGTGCCAAGTATAATCTCTGATTTTCTGGCTGTTTCTTGCTTTTAAGCTTTTAAGTTGTCTTTTTTTTTTTTTTTTTTTTTTTGGTGTCAATACTTAATTAAGCATACATGGAATGGCTCTTAAAAAATTTTCATATGGTAAAAGCGATCTTAGTTTATGGTCAAATTAGTCAAGGCGAATTGGTTAGGAAGCAAAAACTATAAATTTAAAAGAGCAACTCAAAATATGAAAAATAAGTTTTGTTTGACATCTACGATTGGAATTGTCCAAGGGAGTTATAGCGTAAAAGTAAGAGCAGCTAACACGTAAAGTTTTAGCAACTCAAGTTTTTTAAACCTTTATTGGTTTTTAACTGTTTAACACTATCCTAAATAGCTTATTGCCAAAACTCACACAAGGATTGTTTGAGAAATGATATCAGAAGGCAATATGATAGTTCAAATTAGTTGACTGTTTCCTTGAAGGTGTTGGGAAGCGGATAACGACCAGAACCATGATTTTCTAGTACTGGATTTGTAGTGGGTGTTAGACCCCAGACGGTTAATCATTAACATTGTGATAGTTTGGTTTATAATTTTTTTTCCTAATTAATCAGTCTTTAAATTAATCTTTTTTGTTAATTTTTGTCGTTAATCATAAAATTGGCAATAGATTTTTAAAATTAAATGGAAATAAAAACGTGTTAATTGTGTGATGGCTTGACATGTTACAACAATCTCCTAAAATGACTCTCAAATTGAAAGTGAATATTTTGTTATATCTTAGTAGTCTAGCATCAAGAGGCTAAAACTGCTAAAAAATTTGAATTTAGTGACTATTCGGTGAGGAAAAATTAACAACCAAACCGTCACTTTTGGAAATAAATAAATAAATAAATAAATAAATAAATATATATATATATATATATATATATTTGGGGATGGGTATTTAATAGTGCCTAAACAAAGGTTTTAAATTTTTGAACTTGCAATGACAGTTCACGTAGGAAAAAAAATGTTACATGGCTCACCTAGAAAAAAAAAATGTTGCACGGCTAAACCAAAAAAACAACTGTCCTACTCATTTGTTGCGTGCAAGTTTTTTCAGGTTGTATTTTTAAAGGTGTGCGTAGGTTATCTCAGTCTAAAGCCAGGACAGGAATAAAAATCTCCAATGTCGTGGTCAACTTTTGCACCCTGAGTTCACATTTTGTGGACCACTTAGTTATTGTTTCTACTAATGAAAAGTACCATAAACGTTACTGAATAATTATGATGCAACATGTTTGGTTCTCAGGATAAAAGCTTTGCTCTAAATATAAAAATGTAGTATAGTCCGACGAGACTTGGACAAGTAAATCCGACCAATTTGTGTCTGATGGGGCCATAGTCCTATTAGACTTAACGGTATCATTGTGATGTCCAAATTTTCTCTCTTTAATTAATTATGCAAATTTTGGATTAATTAGTGTGCCTAATCTAATTAAGCTGTCGTAAGCACTTGTTTAAATTTAATGTTGCAAATTTCATTCTCAAACGTGATAAAGCTCCATTTTTTTTTCCCACTTATAATATTTGAAAGCAAATCAGATTCTTATGTTTCCACTCACAATATTTTAATGCAAAAAAAAAAAAAAAAATACTCACACCCATATGCCTTACATTAGATACACTCACTCCAACTCACTCCATTTCTCCACGTCTCTCTCCCTCTTTCACCCTTCAATTTGCTGGAGCAAAGAACACTAAAAGGGCAGCCATTCCAAACACCCAAAAAATCCCAGAAAACTAAGCCTTCCTTGGTCTCAAAACGTCACCAACTCAAGGGGTCAAAGCTACAAACGTTAACATCCACATTCTCCAAGGAATTGAGGTTAGAATCTTGACAAACTAAATCTGAAAGCTATTTTGCCCTCTTGAATCCGAATTTTCATGCTCAATTTTTGTTTTATTTTCCTTCTTAAATCTAAGTTAAGAACATGTATGTTTCATTTTAAGAACTGTTATAAAATAATTGAGGCCGCCCTTTGAAGGTGGAATTTTATGGATGATTTAGTTAACAAAAAAATGTTGAGGAAAAGATGTGAGTATGCTTATAATCTGTGGATATGTGATACATGTAGAGAAATTGTGCAAGCCCATGCTTAAATTCGAATATGAGTGGTCTATCTTTACTTTTGCTTAAAGTTTTGATAATAGGATTGATTGTGTAATGTTTAAGGTAGTTTTTGTTGTTCAAACATGTTGTTCTAAGGATTCATGCATGTTTCCATATTGTACTTCAAATGGCACACTAAGGACCGAATTAAAAAACTAATTACTTTGGGTATAAATTTCATTAAATTAGATTTAGCTTCTAATCTTAGAAATAATTACAAAGGTTAATAAGTGTAGAGGAGCATACGGGAGATTAGTAATTAGTTCCAGTACGAGAGATAGTGTTGTTGGAATTCATTGAATTCGAGGTAGGACTTTTAATCCCTTTCTTGACAACCATGTTTTAAATTGTATTGTTTTGACTATATTGACATACTCTTGAGATGATCATATTCCAAATAAATTGTTTACAAAATGTTGTTTCTTGTAACAAAGACATTTTGAGAAAAGCATATGGGTGTAAATTATTTATGTTCTTGATACTTCAAAAATAAGTTTGAAATTATGATTTATGCTAGGCATATAACATTATGAGAATAAATGGTTCTCAAAACGCCACAGCAAATGCATATGTCTTCTAGTGATTGGTTTTACGTGGCCACATAAATTAGGTTATAAGATATAATCTTGAGGGTAAGACCTTAAACCTTAATTGGGGCACTTTGCAGCATAGATAATTGGCTAAAGCACTATAAGTATATTTGGCAATGATACATCGATAGCTTGTAAATTGAGAATTTGATTGGGATGCTTCATCTCTCTTTTTACCTGATTTTTTAAATGTTCATATTTTATTATATATTTAAAATCTAAAATTCATTAAATGACATCCTATTAGGCCTTTAGTTTATTTTTCTTTCTTTCTTAGCCCCTCCAGCCGGTGCCAAGAACGATGTTGGGTGAAACGTGACAGTTGCGGTTCTTCGTATCTAGAGTGGTTACACTTTCCCTACTGCAGTTATTTTAATTTCCTTTTAAGTCAAGGCTTGTAACATTTAAACTCCTGCAATTTCTTTCCATTTTAGACTTCTCCTTCAATTCTGGGCTGTGGTTTGATATCTATTATACCATAGATGTTGTTTTTATGTTTAATCCGGTTGTATGCTTGAACATGGATTTTCGATATAAATCTCTAAACTGATGCTAGAGGCAAATTTTGGCATCCATGCAATTATAATATTTTATGTTCTCTGGTATATTTCATTTTAATTTTGGACTTAGTTTGAGAAAAAGAAAAAAAAAATTAATCGCGTTGCTTTCACTAATTAAATATAAGGAGTTTCAACTACAATACTTTTAGAACTATTTTCTTAAAAGTTAATTTAATTTTCTTAAACCGAGCTCCATGTCATGCCTTTGTTTCAGATGGTAAGAACCACTCCACGTAACTCTTTCTTAATAATAAAAATGCCGCTAGGATAGCTATCGGGAACTCTCACCAAGAATGAAAATATTGATATCCACGAGAAATATCGGCACTTAGATTCCATGGAAATATCTACATCGGTAGAAATTAATGTAAAATATGAAAAGTCATCCTAAAGTATTTTATTTTTAAATGAGGGTTTAAGAAACTCTAAAACTGTCAGTAATACACAATTTAGATGTAACTATCAATCAAAATACTAAATATATGATAAATATAAATGATAAAAATGATCATAATCTGATAAATGATAAGCATACAATCTCAAATTAAGTAAAATTGTTAAAAGTCTAACCTAATACAAGTACTACACATACATAGTTTCATATAAGATAAAAATACATCAATACCATAAATAGCTTTTAGGAGGTTTAAAAGATATAATTCGCAAATACCTTTTTGGTTTAAGTTGTATTGATACCATGCATGTCTCTTGATTCCTACCAATTATCTCTCCATGTTTAGCAAATTATGAGTTAACCTAATGTAAAGACGTAAACAATAATACCAAATTCTTCACTTCTCCTTCAGTTCTATTACTTCACAAATTTTGCTATCTCATTATTTAAAATTCAACATGATTCAAAAGACTTCAGACCACATATAAAAAGTAAATAAAAATATGAATTTTATTTTATTGAAAAGTAAATTTACGAAAGATTATATTAAAAAGGTAAATAAAAAAGAGATAAATATAAAGCACAGATATTTTGCCAATATTTTCATGGAAATTTCCATGAAATTTCCTAATATTTTGTCATTTAACACTACAATTTTTACGAAAAATAATACTTTTATTTAAATATCGATATCCATAGATATTTCTATAGAAATTTCTAGATATTCTACGAAAAAGATATGATATCCCTGTTTTCCTATTGGTACTTTCATAAATAAGGAAATTTTAGTGGAAATATCAATGGAACTATCGATTTTTCAATATTGCTCTCACCCACAGTTAGATGTATGGCTCAATACAAATCTCTGCACCTTTGATCTCCTCCAGTCGTGAGACAATGTTGTCTTCTCCGATAACGATGACTCCAATGGCGTTATGAGAATCCCAATATCAAAGAGAGAAGAGGCAAAAGGGGGAGAAGGGCTTGTCGTGTCTTGTCGTCATCGATGGTCACCAACATCAGCTTGTTGACGATGGTATGTGAGGGCATATCCGCCGAGGTCTAGAATGTCATCTACAAATGGCGACGGTGGTGAGCCACACCAAAGAGAAAGAATGAGAGACGGAGAGAGAATTGCTAGGGTTTTAAATTTGGGGGTATTTTAGTCATTATATTATTTAATAAATATGGATTTAAAGTCAAGAAGAGGGGGCACATGGGGTGCGGGTGCTTTTATACAAAAAAAAAAAAAAAAAAAATCCTTATACTAAATTTTGGCCCATCAATTTTTATTATTTTATTATATTAGCCTATTTTCTTTATTTCCTCAAAAAACTATGTGTCGTTTCCTTCACATTTTATTATTTATAGGCCTGTTTGGATATCTTTTGCTTTTACTTTAAAGAGTAGAAGAAAATAAACATAAGTCATGACTGTTTAATTAGTGTTTGGATAGTGAGCTTTTGAATCTATTTAGTTAAATAATGTTAATACAATGATACGAATGAATTTTAATTTGTGATTCACAAATGAAAAGGGGGAAAGTGTAAATAAAAAACTTTTTGTAAGCTTTTTTTTTTTTTTTTCCATAAGTACCGATGAGGTGTCTTGTTTTAAAAGAGCATATAAAAGCTAAAAACAATTTGAATGCCCACTCAAGTACGTTTAAAAGCAGCTTGTGGACTAAGAACCCGTTTGTAATGGCTGCTTTTAGATTATTTGGTCTAAAAGCTGCTTTTGGATGTGTTTGGATAGACACATTGTTAATACTTTTGGTTTTTCACAAGTTCTTTTACAATAAGCCACCTCTTTGATGCATATGAAAATTTTCTTTTTTTATTCAAGGAATTGTAATGAATATTTTTTTTTTAAATTTAAGGAAGTAAATAGTATATTTTAAAAGATTTTAAGTAAATAACATGTTAACGATAAAAATAATTTTACACCTGTCTTTTTTATATAAATAACCTTCATTTATGACGTAAACATGCTGTCTACTTTAAATATTCTAAAACATACTGTTTTCTTAAAAAAGTTCAAAAAAATGCCTTTTGCTTTCCCTTTTTTTATGGAAAATTATAGCAAATATAACTTCTTCAAACATAAAAATTCTTCCAAGCTCAATAACCAACTTGGAAAGCCTTACCTCCTTGTTGCTTGCCAGTTGTTATTTCCTCACATCCGTGCCGTCTTTGGAAAATCTCACAGCTCTGAGGCGCTGGACCTGCAGCGGACAGCAATCCAAAAAGTACCCAAAAACTTGGAGAAGCTAATTCACTTAAGATATCTCAACCTTGACAATTGTCTAAATCTAAGGATGATTCCTGTCGGGATATTGCCCAAACTTTCTCATATAGAATTCTTTCAGTCAGATTGGAGCGTAACGCTGAAAGGAGAGGAAATAGGGAGCTGGAAAATTTCTACGGGAGATTTGATCACATCAGTGACTTTTACTCTTGTATCAAATCATGGGGAGAGAGGACACCCATGGAGTACACCATTCTCGTGGGAACAGAAGCTAATGTTGGTTTTTGTGATGATTGGTTGTTGAGGAATTAGGCGACTTCTAATTCCAAGGATCACAAGAACGAACAATTGCAGAAAATAAATAGGAGAAAAGAAGAAAAAGAGACACCAAATTTTATACAGGTTTGTCTAAAATTGAGACTACGTCATGTTTCTGCTGCTTGTAGATTCCACTATAATGAAGGAGATTACAGATTACAAGAGCAGTTTCTCACACACTCACAAACTATGCTTACCAAAACTCTCTTCTATCTAGCACCTTGTGGGAATTTTTCTCTCTCAATGATGGAGCTCTCAAGAATTATGCCTCTCATAATTTTCACACACACTTTTTCACACACTCACACCCAACCCTAGCCACCTTATGTCTATTTATAGCCAAATGAGGAGAAAAATAGCAACTAATGGGAAACCCTAGTGGTTTCATGTTTTTGGGGTCTTTGAGTCCGACTCTAACTCAAAATTTCGTAACAAACCAGACTCCGGGCGCCGCGGTCCTCATTTTGGGCGTCGCGGCTCTGGTTTGTTCTCAGATGGGCGCCGCGGCGCTCGTTTTTGGGCGCCGCGGCGGCGCTGTGTCTCTGCCCCCAGTGCAGCGCGGTTTTTTTTTTTTTTTTCTTCTTTGCTAGGTTGATTTGGCTCCATATTGTAACATTGGTATGATTATAGAAGACATGTAATACTGAAAGAATTAGTTGTAGGCGCAGAAGATAGATTAGTCTTACCAAGAGGCCTTCAGCTGCTAGAATTTGAAGGTTGCCAGGGTATAACAAGGTTAAGCTATAGTATTGCAACATCGGAAAAGGTGCCTGATTTGTGGGAGTGGCAAGTTCATAGGTGTAATGTTTTTTTTTTTCAAGGCCTTGAGAAACTAGAGCTATGTCATTGTTCGGCATTGACTGATTTAATTGAGCAAGAGAGGAGCCCATCATCATCATCATCATCATTATCATCATCAGTGCTTCCAACTAACACCTTTTCCTCACTTAGAAATTTGGAAATAAGGGAGTGCCATGGGTTGAAGAGATTGTTCACTCCCACACAGTTTTCTCTCCTCCAAAGCCTTGAAAGCTTTTACGTTCGGGATTGTACACAGTTGGTGGAAATAATAGGACAAGCCTCAGACGAAGAAGACGTAAACGAGGAAGCAACAACAACTGAAATCATATCCATCCCCCCCAGATTCCGTTCTCTGTTGCTATTGTCCCTTCCAGAACTAAAGAGCATATGCAACTCTAGCCTAGAAGTTTCCGAGTCTTTGGAAGATATTAGTATATATGGTTGTCAAAAACTGATGAGGATTACTCTGCTTTGGGAAGAACCACATCCTCACCCTTCTCTTAAAGAATTCGTGTTTGAAAGTGACTGTTGGGATTTGGTTGAGTGGAGACATCCCGAAACAAAGGATGCCCTTCGACCTTATGTTTATCATTAACGCTGGTAAGCTCTCAACTTCAACCATCAATTTTAAAAAAGCATGGTTTTGTGTTACGGCATAATTTTGTGCAATTGTTTGTTTCTATATATAATTCAATATTAATTAAGCTTTAATATATGTGAAAGTTATTGGAATATAGAAATACTCTCACACAAAGAATAATTTTTACGCTCTAGTTTACTAGAATTATAAATATGAGTTGAACTAGAGTTCTTTTTATCTACATGGATTTATTGGACCTTCTTACTTTTTTTTTTTTAATTACAAGTCTTGCATTTTGAATTTCATGTGTGTTAATCTTTATATATTTTTGAATAATTTTCTCTTCTGATTTTTCCCTCTGATCCTTGAACTTCTTAAATGCAGTTACAGGATTAGTCAATGAACACGTTTTTGCTATCCCTTAAGTGATGCTAAACAATTGTTGTGCCTGTTTGGTGTATAAGTTCTAAACCATTAAGGCGGTTTTAAACTATGAAAATGGTTTCAATTGACGTTTGGTGGAATAATAATTGAGACGATTTTAAACCATGAAAACGGTTTTAAACCGGCCTAAGCATCCAAAAGCCAAACTTTAGCCCCCAAGTTCCAGCGGTTTTGAACCATTTTTTATATTAAAACTATTCTCATTCTCGTTTTCTTTTTTAAAAACACAAGTTTTCATTTTAAACCATTATTTTCATTTTAAACCTTTAGAACCCATAGTTCAAACTATATGGTTCTAATCCAAATTATTCTGAACATGCGCACCAAATGAACACTATACCTTTTCTTTGAGCAACAGAAAAAATTATAGCTTTCCTTATGGTTAATTTTGACCTAAAACATGGGAAAAATTGGTAATGTGCTCTCATTATTGCCTCCTTATTGCAAGCACATGATTCGGTGTACAAAAGCCAGCGGCTACTATTGTTCTTTTTTTTTTTTTTTTCATTCTATTTATGCTTTCTTTTGGAGTGTACTAAATGACTCTTAATTACGAAGTTAAATTTGTGCTTGAAGATTTTAATATTCTCCACCAAGTAGTTGTCTGATTTTGTGACAGCTTTTCCTATGTAAAAACTTTTCAATTTACTAGATAAGTTTGAAATTGTATAGCAGATGCAGCAATTACGTAGTGTACTCAATGACTCTAAATTACACAATGTATTTGGCAAATGAGTTGTTGTAGTTTTTACCTGTTACTTATAGCTACCCCTTAAGTTAGCTTTTGTTTTTATTTTGCTATAAACTCCTCAAGCTTAATTCTATTTCTTGTGTTTGATCTTTCTCCGACAACGATGCACTGATCATCAGGTTCTTGTGTTTGTTGAATTTTGTTAAATCTTATAAGAAAACAGTGCTCGAACAGCAATGCTTGCTCTTTTCTCTTCATCAGCGATGGCTGTAATGCAGCAAACCGCAAATGACTTGCATTTGTTTCTGATGATGTTGCAACTGCAGATGAAATAGAATCCTCCAGACTCTTTTTTTTTTTTTTTTTGACGTTATGGAATCTTCCAAAACTAAAGAGCTTATGCAACTCTTGCATAAAAGTTTTTGATTCTTTGGAAGAAATTCGTATAGGAGGTTATCCAAGACATAAGAGGATCACTCTGCTTTGGGAAGAACCCCATCCTCGCCCATATATTTTCACCTGTGTAGAGAAAAACTGGTGGTATTCATTGGAGTGAAAACATCCCAAAAGAACATCCTTCAAACTTTTGTCAAGTTCATACGACTTCATGATAGCAGGTAAACCCCTCAAACTTCGAACATAAATCTTTAAGCATGGCTTTGTGAACAACATTGGCAGTGTAATTGTTTCTATATGTAATTTAATTTTACACTTTAATTTGTGTGAAACAACAGGACTATAGGACTCCTCTTGCTCAACGAATAATTTAACTCTGCAGTTTTCTGCAAACATAAATATGAATTGAATTAGGGTTTTTTTTTTTGGTCTGCTTTTTATTCTTCGTTATATTTACTGGTCTTGCATTTTGAATTTCATGTGTGTCACTTTTTAATCCGAATAATTGGCTCTTTTATTTTTTCCCATATTTATTCCTGTGATCCTTGAACTTTTAAATGTGCAGTGACTGGATTAGTATATTTTGTGCCTTGATTCTTAAACATTGTAATGTTCTCTATCAAGTAGTTGTCCCATTTTTGTGACACAGTTTTTGCTATGTAAAACTGATTGGTTAGCTATACATCTAGAACATGTATAACAGATGCAAATCAAAATGCGTCGACACGCCGCATATTA
Source organism: Artocarpus heterophyllus (assembly GCA_025403435.1). NCBI lineage: Eukaryota > Viridiplantae > Streptophyta > Magnoliopsida > Rosales > Moraceae > Artocarpus > Artocarpus heterophyllus. The sequence continues at coordinate 12,189,654 of CM046342.1, forward strand.
TATAGCATATATCTCTTTCTGATGCAGCAAAGAGTACCAGAATGAACTCAGCAAGATCGCAATCTGGTCATTTAGTGAACCAGATTTTCCAGAGCGGCAGCTTACGTAGTATTTCATACTATATGCCTCTTGCCAACAACTTGTTTTATGTTGTTTTATATTGATGTGCATTGTTGTTCAGGCAATTTGCTTGTGTCTTTTGAAATCCAGCAAATGTTTCCTTCAACTTCAACTATCCATTCATTTGTTTGCGCTTTTTGAGTTTGTCCCTCCGGTTAATATAGCATCGACTAACAATGTCGAAAAGCACAGTTTGTGTACAACGTTGGTAGTTGAATTGTTTCTGTGCAAAATTCGATTTTACACACTCCTGTGATATTACAAGAATAAAGAAATACTCACACATGAAGAATAAAATGATTTTGTAGTTTTCTTACCTTGGATTCATCCATCTGAATTTTATTTTATTACTTAGCTCCCAGGTCTCTAACCCAACCAAGTTCTTGCTATATTCATTTTAGCAACCAGGACCTTTTTACACATTTTCTTTATGGTCTTTCGACGCGAATTTCCTGTGTTTATTCTTATTTTTATTAAATAATTCCCTCTGACTCTAGGACTTCATAAATGCAGTGACTGGATTAATCATTTGTTGGTATTCGTTCTCAAGCAAGTGATACCAAAAGTTAGGAAAAGAAGCCGCTATCATCACTGCCTCTTTGTTGTAGCTTTCTTTCAAATGCCAAAGCTCGCACTGGAAAGTTGATCAATGCTTGATCAGGAAATCAAATGGTTTACAAAAGACAGAGACGACTTTTGATTTTCTTGTTCTGTTTGTGCTTTCTTTCAGAGTGTACTCAATGAGTCTAGTATTTACTTAATCAGTACTAGATAGAAAATATATCTGTTTCTAATGCAGCAAAGAGTATTAGATATATTTAGAATGACTTAAGCACGATCGTAATCTGGTCACCAAGCGAACCGGATTGGTCGGAGCAGAAAACTCATGTATTATGAATTTCATGCTTTATGTCTTTTTGTAAAAACTTTCTTGATGTTGATTCGTATTAACATGCATTATTTTTCAGACCCTTTGATTGTGATATCCTGCAAAAACTAAAGATGCAGCCATGGAGTTAATTTTGTTGAAATTCTATTCACTAGTCTTATTAATCAGTTATCTATTAGTCTCATTTTTTCAGCCTGATGACATTAATTCCACAAAATCCAACTTTTAGTTTAATGCTATACTTTAATGGTTTAAAAGGAGCTGATCTAATTGCCTTCTGTTCTTCTTTTCATCTCTTCATCTTAAATTTTAATAACAAAGAGACTGGCTTGTGGAAGGTTTTTAATCACAACAAGATTAACTTGTATTATGGAAATTTCAAAGGCAAAATCAGAAGTTTAAAGTATCGAAGTAATTTAATCTTAATTAGCAACAATATAACTGTATTTTCATCATTAGGGCTATATGAATTCTTATTAGTTTATTCATCATTTTTTTTTTCCAGGCGGTTGCAATAGTAAGAGACTCGCATGCACTATCGGTGTACTTTTGTCTGAAGTTTACAACCTCTCTTTCTTACCTATTTTGCAGTTTTTCATACTTTTTCATTTTATTGATGGGCTCAGAAACATGTTACCACTAACAGGGGCAACATCATCTACGATAAAAAGCTCCCAAAATAATTTCTACATAATCTACCATAGGTCCCATTTTCTTAAAAATAAAATTCTGAGGGGGTGTTTGGGAGTGGTGGGAACCACTCAGTTCCCACCACAATCTCAGTTATAAACAGTATAAAGTTCTCACATGCTACAATAACAATAAAAAAATATGCTACAGTAAAAGTGGTTCCCACCACCCTTCCAAACACCCTATGAATATTCTCATGAGTATAAAAAGGACATCTAGTATAATTATGAGGTGAAATAAGTAGAGTGACCGTCACATTAACTTTAGAAACTGCCCCAAAAAAAAAAAGACCAAGACTTTTTTAATTATTATTTAAGACCAATACTTTTGAGTCTTTATGTATTAAGAAGTAATTAGGCCAGGAAAAATCATAAGTAGTATTCTTCTATGCTTTCTTTTTTCCTCAGTGTAAACCGCTTAACTATCACATTTTTGCAGCAAGATAATTTACCTTGCACCTTCATTTGAAACTTGTGAAAATTATAACTTGAAAAGGACACCTAATATGATTTTGAAGTCAAACAAATTACCAAGAAAACGAAGACCAACACCTAATTATAACTTGTATTTATGCTTGTAAATATTAAACTTTATTGACATCGATTCAAACACTGAAATGAACGTCTCTTCTAGACTTAAGTTTTCAGGTTTTTTGTTTTTCGTTTTTTTTTTCAAGTGAGATTTAGTAATGCTAATTACCATTTTGTCGAATTAATTTTATAGAAAGTCGTGATATTATGCAGGATGCTGGTCACAATCATCAGAATCAGAGTATTTTTCTTAATAGAGGGAAGCGTTTAAAATGAAAAAATAGTTATGTTTCCTCAAAAAAAAAAAGAAGATCTTTTGCTATCTTATTTTTATTTTTATTTTTGTCTCATTTCTTTCGTTATTTTTCTTTTCCATTTTTAGGATTAGGTTTGTAGGATCTTTTTGTAGGATCTTTCTTTCTTTTTTTCTTTAAATGATATTTTTGCGTAAGCTTAAAAAAAATTAGTCATTTTAATTAAGCGCCAATGTTGTCTTGTTACGATAAATCAATCATTCAATTCGCATGCATATAATTTTAGGCTGTGTTTGGTGTACCGTATTAAAATATCATACTGTATAATAATACATCAATATAATATTTAGTATGATCATTGTATCATATGAATTAATACAAATGGTAAATTAATAGGTTTTATGTCATGTTATAAAATACGGTCTATTTTTTGAGGTATATTTGTATCATATTAGTTCATACTGATTCATGTTGGAATTGAGTCTATCACAAAGTCAGGATTAGGCAGGCATAAAGTTGGGCTAGAATCTTTAATTTTTCTAAAAATTGAAAGACAAATTTATATTTTATAAAATTTATTTTTTCCTTAGTTTTAAAAAATTATATTTTGACCCTTTAAATTTAAAAATATATATTTTAACCTCTTCTACAATATATAATACACCAAACACGATATATTCTAAGGAGAATATAACCCAATACATCACATCTTGCCCAATATAATACAATACAGAATGGGTAGAGATCAATTAAGTCATGCATGTAGATACACGTGGTCCAATAAATTCGCTTATAACTAACAACGATCAAAGAAGTAGACGTGCTCGTTTCATGTATGGACTATGTATAGCCAAGTTGCATATCATCACGTATACGTACTAGCACATACTAGGTTTTTTTTTTTTTTTTTTCCTTATTTGATAATTATCTCAATAGAAATCATCACCGTCGTAGTCAGTGTCTTCATCATCCTCTTAGGCAGTAGCCGCCTCGTCAGCAACCTCACCGCCGGCATCAACAGCCTCACCGCCAGATACACCACTTGGCTCGGCACCGGCACCAACACCCTCACCACCGGATGGGCCACTTGGCTCGGCGCCGGCACCAACACCCTCCACCAGATACACCACTTGGCTCCAGAGACGAAGGCAGTTAAGGTCTAGAGGGGCTTCAGCCCCCCCTAGGCCCAAGAGGCCCATTATGTTATTTTTTGAAATTTAAGGTTTTGTTCTCTTTTTTTTATTTAGCCCCCATTAATTTTTTATAACTTGAAACAACCACCTCACTTGAAGTAGCTTCATCATATATTTTCTAAAGTTTTTAATTTTTTATTCACTTTTTTTTTTTTTATATTTTGGCCTGTTAATTCTTTATAATTTTAAATTTTACACAAATGTTTTAAAATCTTCATCCCTCATCATTTTTTACTTTTAATTATACTTTATTATTTTATTTTTTTTGCTTCCATCCATCATAATTTCAAATAGAAAATCTAAATAAAAAATGTCATACTACTTAAGTTTATATTTTTGAAGAATAGAGCATAAAAAAATTATAGATGGATAGAAATGCAAAAAAAAAAAAAAAAAAAGATTTTATTAAACTAGTCTAAATCTTTCATTCAACTCAAGCCCCCCGAACAAAATTTCTGGCTTTGTTTGGTTCAGCTCCGGTACCAACACCCTCACGCCAGGATACACCACTTACTATCAGTGTGTGGTGCCTCCATCTGATTGTTCGGAACGAGGCCAAACGATAACGCAGAGGTATTTAAAGATTGTAAAACATCTAAAACATCCTTAGTCAATTTCAGTACTTTAGACCTGGCGACAACCTTAAGAGCGCTTTTGGGATTGTCCGTCATGCACAAAACCGCAGGGCACACAGAGTGTTTCAAGTAATTAGCTGCAGCGGGTGATCGATTTCTTGTTAAGCATCTTAGTGACTCGTCCAACGACAACATCTGGTTCGTCGCAGGGTTTGGTGTAGCACGTCCCCGATCTTTTACCATGGTAGTGAGCTGAGGACACGTTGCATTGAAACCGGTTAACGCTGTGGTTTTGAAGGAAGCAGTCAAGGCAGGTCTGGACCACTCCTCGCTGCTTGCTTGGGTCGTATCCACAGTTTTTGCAGGCTGATTGATTTCTTTGAGCTCACGTAGTGGATTACTCTATTCTCTCCCATATATATTCCTGAACATCCAAAATATTATAATTAAGTTCAAGTTTAATTAACGTAGACACATATAAAATAATAATAAAGAGCAAAAAATCACAACATATTTGTGAGGATGTTGCTAGCATTATTCATATATAATAATTGTTGTTAATTGACAGGAGGCATTTTGAGAAATGGAGTTAAGAAAATTTGATTTTAGCAAAATGACTCTTTTTTTTTTTTTACAGTTTTTTGACGTAAGAAAATATGCTTTTTGGGCATGAAAACAGTTCTAGTTTTTTTCTTTTCACTCTGTTGAGATTCCTCTTCTTGTTACAGTTATTTTTGTCTTTTTTTTGAGAAAAACTGGGACAGTCTAACTGCTTAAAAAAACGTGTTTTTTTCCTGCAAAAAAAAAAAGGGGACATTTCCTCAATTAAGTTTTTTTTTTGCCTTTCGTCAAAATCATCCCGACAGGTAGCCCTTAGCCATTGTAAGAGTATAAGTAGGCTTTCCTATAGCTGCAAATGTGATCCCTTTTTTGAGCATGCTCAGATCAACCTTGTTGGAAATCAAACCCATTTCTCTCCCTCTCTTAGGTCTTTCTTTTTAGAAATATATATCTTGCTTATCCCTCCTTTTTGATGGTATATATGCTGAGAAAGAATGTGGATATGGGGCTATAGGAATATTAATTGGTCTTACCGCTTCTTTTTAATAACCGAAAGAAATATAATTTTAAATTATGCAACTCGCACTCAAATTGTCAATTTGGGCAATTCCTTGCTAAGGTATTGTGTAATTGATAGGCTAGCTCTTATTAGTCGAGTGCAATTTTGACTCAGTTAATTTTTAGTTGTTGAAGCAGATCGACTTTTCAATTAGCACAATTTGGTTAATTCAGCCACTACAATGCAGTGTCGTAGGACAAAGACGTTAAGATAGATGTCTTTAAAACATATGATATTTTTGTAAATGATATATTTATAATTATAAAGAAAGTGAATTTTTATTATATTTGTGTGCATGTATTTTGAATACTTTATGAATATCATTAAAATTTCATAATCATCTATTGATCTTAAATATTGTATATAAATGTAATATATAAGAGGTTAATATTTAAGAATGATAATTAAAATGTCAGTAATATGTAATTAATTATTATAATTAATTATTCAATTAAACTATGAAATCTTTAATCGAGCGTTTTTAGTGCTAGTCCCATTAAAATTGGAAAATTCTTATACAAACTATTAATGTAGTCAGTCATTAAATAAGTGCATTGTACATAATGAGATTATATAAGAACAGAAAATGATGTGATATGAATAGCTAATAATTTTCATTAAATATAAAAAAGTTCTACTCACATCAACTAACGATTATATATAAGACGATCTTATTTCTAAGTTATTAACAGATCCTATTTACAGATTTATGACTTTTGAGTACTCGGTATGGATTCAAGATTCTAATCTTATCTTTTGTATTTTGGAGGCATAATGACGTAAGCAACTATAAATGTTAATATAACACGATGGAATCCATTTCTTCTCTAAGTGCTCAATTTGCGATTAAGTTTATAAATCATTGGAGAATTAATGTCACCCAAGGATAAAGAAGTAACTATAGACATTACTAGATTTTACCTAGCTCTAATTATGATCATTTATGGAGGATCAATTTATACATAATGACTACATAAAATAGATGACTCTAAGAAATGAGTATTATAGATAAATGAATATTTACATCTATCATTTAAAGAGTGCAATTCCAAGTTTTTAGTAAAATAATATTAAAATTAATAAAAAAGTAATATATTAATATAAACATTGGATCTACAATTAAATACAAATGCGTTAGATCGGTTTAATATTTTTCTATTTATAAGTTTGAGCTCTCAAATCACCATTGTTAGGACAATTTTATGGTGTAAATCATTTATTTATTCTATTATTTAGATTGTAAATAATTCTTATTTAGACGGTAAATAAATTTAAAATAGAAATAATTTATTCATTAAATAAATTATTTATATTGTAAATCTGTTATTTACTATAAATATTTTCAAACCTCGTAATTTATTTTAAAAAGTTTCAAAAATTTACTGATTCCTTTGTCTTTTTTTTTTTTTTTTAATTTACACCTTCAACCTTTTATTTGTGACAATAGACAGCAACCCAAATGGGGAAGATTTGCGACAGAAGAAAAGGGTTTCACTTGTTGTCCTGTGCCGAAAGAAGAATTTCTGACGCCAATATTGCGAGTACGTTATGCTTGTGAACACTTAAAGTTGCAAGTTGTAACTACAAAATAAAATCATATACTTGTGTACCAGTATTGGCGCCGCAAGTTATAAGGTGTTTGAAAGTACGGTTGGAACTGAACATTATTGGTTTCAACCGGTTGGAACTGAACATTATTAGTTTCAACCGAGATGCTAAACAACTGCTTAGACTAACCATATACCACCATCAGGGAAAAAAACTTTTAACCTAGGAGAGAAATTGGTGTATGTGTCAGCATAAACAATAATCAAGCCACAGCAAACATGAGACCATCAATCAATTAGACAATATATGTAGCGCACATTGCAAGCACTACTTCAAAGACACTTCCATTACATGTGAAGTTATGAATTCTAGCAATTTTACTTGCTCCAAGTGAATCAGCAAAATGGCCAAGTCTGGGACTGGCACTATTTGTTTAATACTTGCTACAGAGTAATAGCAAAGTCAAAAAACTGTGATCACCTTCACTAATCCCAAAATAAGATTGCTTGAAACTTTAAATAATCTGCTTTAGCAAGACGGCCCAAGCACAGTGGCCGAACTATGATCAAGTGATGGAAGACTTGCAAACTGGGCATGAGGTTTTTCGGCTAAGCCACGGATCGATACACTGGAAAAACAAATCACCAGGAAATAACAAGAAAAACACAAGTCAGATGTATGCAACAATTGTTTTGCAACAAAAAACACAATCTTCATAAGCACGAGAAAGTCCGTCCTTACGTCTTTGTGAAATTTGTGCAGGCAGGGGAGATGACGAATCGTTTCACCAATTGTGGGGGCTTCTAAGCAAATTGCACATGGTTCTTCGAGGTTGTCAGTCTGTCAGACGTAGAAAACATAAAATAGCGATCAATAGCAAATAAATAAAAGTTGTGAGCATGATCCATCACGGGTACATAAGAAAGAAGAAGCAGAGTCTCTCACCAACCTGTACTACAGATTGTGGCAAGCTGTTAATCTGATTAGCGGATGCGCCGGCATGCCGATCATTGAGCTCATCAAGCATTAATAACATCTCATAATCACTCCTGAAAGAATTGAGAAAGAAACACTCCGACTTAAAAATAAAAAATAGCACCAGGCATGAAATTTCTTTTCCGGAGAAAGGCTTGTGCAAGTATTTTTAATGGCCCCTAATATTAGATCTCAATTCTAGGGATTTTTAGGTCTATGATCCGGAGGAGGAGACAAGTTCATGCAAGAGCAATAACGGCAATGAAAAACGACAAGTGAAATCTTACTCGTTGAAATCCCGCTGCTGAACTTGGAAGATGTGATTATTCATTTCTGCAGCACTCAGATCTCCAAATGCATCCTCTAAAGCTTCCAATATATCAATTCTCTGAATCAGAAAGTAAGAGATCAAATTTCATCACAACCAGCAAAACAAAGAAACTAAGATTAGAAAGTACATTATGCATGTCAAGGATTAAAGCTCTCAAACCCTTTTTACCAGTCAGGGACTTCCACTTCTCTTTTACCAGTAATTCACCTAAGATTTATGCAATAATATTATGAAAAATTACCTCAAAAGGATCAAATAGGATCGGATGGAAATTGGAGAAGATATGACCAATTAACTAGAAAAAAGGGGCAATTCCAAAGAACATAAATATGAAAACTTGTTCTGCATTCGCCGCTACAATATTTTCAATTCCACAAGAACCATCTAGAAAGTATCTGCTAATGACGATTACATACCTTAACAACCAATTTAAGAATGTATGTCAGCAGGAACTATTCTGTATTTTCACTTTCTTACAAGTCACCCTCATAAATCTAAAAATCACATCCAAACATTTTAAGGTGTATGCAAAATGTGTCACAACTATTAGAAGCAATATATATATATATATATATGTAACATCTAGAAACTTATTTTCCAAATTCTGATTCATTTTTCCTTTGTAAAACATATTTCTAAACCCCCCCCACCACAAAAACACAAAAAAAAAAAAAAAAAACCTTTGATGCAGGCGATGGATATATCCATCTTTCTTTAAAAGTTACGTGCAAAATTGAAGCACACATGCATGATTCCCCCCTTCACTATTCCATAGACAAAAAAAAGACTTTCGCACTAAATTGTAGGTCTGGATTTCTGGTGTCTTGTAGTGAAAATACTAGAAAATTTTTTGCGCACTTTAAGTCAAGCATCCTCATAACATATAACTTTTAAAGAAAACCTATCAAAACAATGTTCAGGTTTGACATCACAGTTACACCATGAGAAAAGGCCAAAAAATAGGGAAAGGCAACATAAAGAAGGGAAAAAAGAAGATACCATGTCCAAATCCATGCCTGAAGGAAAGTGCAAGTTTCCGGCACCGGTTGATACAGCAGGACGGTGCCTGTCAATACGACCCCTCATCTGTGCAATTCTAGAAGAACTAGGAACTCGAGCATGAGCCCCTCTCCTATGTGATTGGTTCTGAGTTCTATTTGATCGGTTCTGAGAAGTCCGCGGCCTTGGCTGTCTGTGGAGGTGCGATGTCAATGAGCCTCCCTACAAAATATGAATCAAACTGTGTTAGCAAGTCTTGAAAGAAGAAAGTCGTAAAATGAAACAAAATAATCAATACTCTTGATACACGTAAAAGATAAACCCACACTCCCATCCAATATAAATAAAGAAATATGGATGACTGTTTTTGTCAATTTTTGCCCATTCTAACAAATGAGAGGAAAATGTGTACTCTTAACTTATTTTACAATTAGACCCATATATGAAGCAAGAAGATGAGGTGTATATAGAGTTAACATGGTTATTTGGTATACTATTCATTCTGTCAATTTTTTTCTCTCTTTTCTATCTAAAGTTGGAAGGATTATAAAAATGATGGGCACCATGGAATTATAACTATATTCCTTCCAAATTTCCTCTCTACCAAAAACCAACATCCCTTTTTCTTCTTCAAATTCCTCCTCCAATTTCTTTCCTCCCCCTTTTCCACTTTACAAAACACAGACTAAAGTTAAATTAATTGCTTATCTGAAGTTGAGTTTTAGATTGCTAGCTGAAAATAGGGCCATATTATATTGCTTTTTTTTTTTTTCATCAATCCAGAAAATTATTGGTATCAGAGACCATTATATGTCTAGAATATTTGATATTCACATAAGGTCTTACTTTCATATGTTGATATGCAAAACATCACAAATTACACATTAATACCAAATAAGGAAAATCTAAACGCTCACAGGATGTGATTCAGTTTGTCTTGCACCAAAAGGATTAGATCTACTCTCCTCCTCCTCCATTACCCATGCCAAATATTCTGCATCAATCTGCAAAAGTGCACAATTATGAAATGTCTAGTGAAAAGAAGCACCCGAGAAAACTGATTGCATACTGTTTATTAGAAAAACCTACATCGCCACCTCCGACTAAATGCGTCTCAAGTAAAGGAGTCTCATGATATAATTGTTCTTGGAGTTCACGAGCCAAGATCTCATCTGCTTCAACTTGTCTTGCCCTGGCCTCAAAGTCGTCGTTACTTGTACTATTGAAAGTTTGTGGTGTAGAGCGTCTGGCTGGAGGTGAAAATGCATCAACATCAATAACCGGACCTAAACTGCCCCGAGATTGCAAATGATGGGCCCTGGATGATCTTGAGTTCATTGGCTCCCAGGATGAACCAAGAACCATGATTTCCGAGTCTTCAGATAGAGATGTAGAGCATTCACTGTGGTTCCTGGAAGATGATCCAAATTTCTTGAGCCTCTTGCTAAATGCCTTGTCCGCTCGAGGCACTCCACTTGACTGTTCCCTTTCAGAGACAAATGGATCTCTTAGAGCAGCATTTTGACCCACTGCATGATCACATTCACTCCCTGGGTTTTGTCCACTGCCAGTATCTCTTCTGTCCACCATATTTTCATGTTGTCGAGCAAACAAACTTCTGGTGCCACCAGTTCTCCTGGAATGATGCCTTGCCATATCATTTATAGTGTTCTCTACATTGTTTGAACGATCACGAGTACTCCTCCAACCACCCGATTCAAATGCATCTCTACTAGCATCACTGACTCCATTTTCCTCCCCATTATGATTTTCAAGGCTACTGCAGAAATATAAAAAGCCATTAGATCTCAGGATAGTTCAATTTGAAACAAAGTCATACACAAACTACCCGGAAATCTTGGCGTCAGTTGTAATCAGAAACAGCTTAAACAGACAACAAGCATTCATAACATAGCTCATGTGCTATAACAAGAAATAAATACACCAAAGTTTGTGGGATCTATACCATACGCCAAATCTCAAATGGACAACTTCAGGTAAAACTTTGAAAGGCAACAAAAACTTCAAATGAAAACAAAAAATAAAAAAAAAATAAAAAATCAACAATTACCTGTCAAATCCATGAAATTGTTCCTTTGGTGCACTAGGAATTGTAAGTAAAGCTTTTCCTTTCCCTCTTTCCCTGCCATGTTCTTCTGCAACTATGTCACTTATGTCTACAGGGGATTGTGGACGATTAAAAACCCCATTCCCTGCATGCCTCTGTTCAATATGTTCAGAAGTGTTCTTAAGCTGCTCGGCTTTTGCAATATTTTGTGGAGAAATACACCCATTTCTCACCAACATTTTTTTCCCTGGGTATCTAATTCTTATGGAGCGAGAGGGTGTATGTTTGCCAGCTTTATGTTGAGAATCAGGGGATATGTTGATTGCTTCTCCACAAGCCAGAGCTAAATCAGGACTTTTTAAAGCATTTTCCTCAATCTTTTCCTTTCCTTTAATGGCATTTCTGATTGGCTCTGGAGAGTCCAGCATAGATGGTCCAAAAGAAGTTCCACGCGATGCCATTTGTCCTTTTCTCTTATCTTCAGCCACAATATGTTCTGGTGCATCATACAAAACCGTATTGCTATTGTTATCGCCATTCTGTTTCGTTAAATCAACTTCATAACCAGAAGATCTACCGCTGCATATGGATTTCCCTTTATCCATGTTCCTAACTCCACGAGAATGATTGGCCCTGTGACTGGAGCTTCTATGTGCTGCTGGTCTTCTATATAAGCAATCATTCTGGAAAGCAGAATCAGATGCATTCTCGAAAGAGTTAAAAGCATTAGGTTTGCTGCAATTTGCATTTTCAGGATTTCCATATTGTTTTGGGGGGAAGATAATGGGTCCTCTGGGATGCCTTTTCTCTGCGACTAGCTTATCCGTGGGCCTTAGTCCATTCACATCCCTACTTCTAAAGTTGCCATGTAACAAGGAATCAGAGTCTCTCCGGATACCAAAATCACGCCATGCAACTACCCTATCTGGTGTGTCAGGTACTTCAACTACGTGATTGATATCCATGTCATCCATATTCCACACCTTTTGATGAACGCCTGACACTCACCTCCAACAAGTATATTTCGAGCCTCATAAATTAACAAGTAACATATATGAGAATTAGCTAACAACTGGAAAAAGCTCTTGCTAGGAGAATTAGTATTGACAGGAAATCAAAATTTAAGAAGCCTCTATGTAAGTAAAGCATAGTCTAAGAAGCCAAAATCCATCCACTAAAACCACCAAAAAAAAGGTATAAAAAAAACAAATCTGCCAGTATTGACTGCGAAAATTCTATTTCAATAAAAGCATATTCTTGTTTAGCACACAACAAGCTCAAGAACGTAAAGTTAAAAAATTGGGAGGTCAACAAAAAACCCCAGAAATATATTCAAACAAAATATTTTACAGACCTGAGAACAGCTTGAAGCAAGAATGATAACAAACCTCATAATTGTGGGTAAATTTCAAAGCACAAAGAAAAATAATAATAAAGCAAAATATGTAATTTGAAGGGAAACTAAAAAATTAAAAATAAAAAATTTAAGCACACAAAATGATAGGTTCCACAATCCTATGAGCCTTTTTTGTAATAGCTAAATTTAAATTTTACAAATATAAATCAACATTTTTTTTTCTCGGAGAAACAAATTATTTGATACCTAAAAAAATAAAAATGGGTATCCACATAAACTAACGAATCGCCAATCAGCGAAACCATCTTTGTGAATGGAGAGAATAATTGAAACTTGAAAATATAGAAACGAACAGGAAAATACCCAGTTCAAAAAACGAATAAATACAATCAGATGCTTAAAACAAGTTACAAAATTACATTAAATTTATAAAAAGAAAAACAAACCCAGTTCAATCCACAACATTTAGATTTGAAAGCAAAAACTAATACATGAATTGGATGAAATACCTGAGGGCGTTGTTGTTGTTGTTGTTCTCGTTGATTGAAAACTGAAAGACGAAAAAGGAGAAAACCCAGTAATTAAAATTCAAAAGGAGGATGTAAACCCTAAATAGATGCAGAAACTCTTCTCATTTGAAATTTCAATTTTTCCATATTTTTGTTTGTCTGTGAACCCCATTACTCTCCATCAAGTCTCAGCCTCTCCGCCAGCGGTAGCAAACACAATCGGGTCGGTTCCATCTGGTTCGGGTTTATACACAAAATTTTTTTAATTACAATACGTATCTAAATTATTATTATGAAATTAAAATCTAACACAATATTTAAAATATCTTAAAAATATCTTTAATGATATAGTAATTATCTTAATGATATTATATATTATATTATATAATATAATTACATATAAATAATTTTAATAATATCATTATGAGACATTTGTCTAATTTTTACAAATTAGAATTATATTTTAATTCAATAAATATAATTAGGTCAATTGTCTCATTAACCCATTTTTAGATATGGATCTTGGGCCTCACTCCCTCATTTCGTCTTGGGCTTTTTTAAAAAGGTAAGGGTTAATGAGACATGTGGGTAGAATTAAAATATGTCTATAATTTATGAATATTCTTTATATGTCTCAATACATATGTATAAAGACATTAATAACCATAATAATAATATTGTTAGTTTTAATTTATTTTCTTAGAATAACTATAATATACTTATTTAAGATTTCAAACGGATTATAATATCATTATATTTTAAAAAAATATCTAGAATTACGGTGTTTGTTGCTTAAATTCAAATCGGTATCTAAAATAATGATTTTAAAATTTCCTAAAAAGATGGAATTTTTTTACCGACAAATTGGATTTACCGACAAATTGAAATTAGGGTGTTAATATTAAATTAATGATATAGTTTTACTAACAAATTAAAATTAGAGTGTTGCAATTCAATTAATGACACGGTATTATTAAGTCTTTTATGTGTCTTACTTGTTATATAATTGACATATCATTAAGTTAATGATACGTAATGATAATGATACGCAATGGTATTTATTTTTTAAGACTTCAAGTGAATGATATTTCTTGTTTTTTTGTGATATGTAATTAAATTAATGATATAGTATTTATTAAGTCTTTCTTGTGTATCTTATTGGTTATACAATTGTTATATCATTAAGTTAATGATAGGTAATAATAATGATACCCAATAACATTGATTTCATTTTTTTAAGACATTAAGTGATAATAATCATGGATCAATGTAATATGTTAAAATAAGAAATATACGTGTATATTTTTTCCCTAATTTAATTATTCGTAAAATAAGAAAATTTGTTATAAAAATTTAAGTACATGATAATATTTAGTTAGAGGGTATTTTAGGGTTCTAAATATATAACATTTTAAAAGAAAGACATACAAGTGATATTTGTATAACGAAGACAGATATTAATTCACTCCTTAAAAAATGGACAAACAATATAATCTTTACAAAAGGTAGTCCAAGATGATAAAGGTTTAGTCCGGTTCCAACCAATATAGGAGAGAGAACGGGAGAAATGTCTAGTAAAAACTTATTAAAGTAAATATTAAGTTTTAAAAATATTTGTAATAAATAATAGTAAAAAAAATTAGCATGGAATTTTTTTTACTCGTACTAAATTAATAAAGAAAAAATATTTTTATTGATTAAATTTTTTATTTACTATTATTTACTACAAATATTTTTAAAACTTATTTAAAAAGTGATATTTATTACAACTTTCCTAAACGAAATCCATCTTCAGAAAATTATATGTTATGCCACACCTTTAAAAAAAATCTTTATTTATGCCACACTTTAAAAAAATTATATCATATTACTACTTAAATTATATGCTTAAATTGCATCAAATTGAAACATATGTGGCATTTATGAAAGTAAATTTCAGATAGCCTGCCAAACCATACGTCTGGTCTGCCGAACTGTGATGTCCGGCATGCCGACCGAGCAGAAATTCCTCATTCCAGAAAATACAATTTTAATACAATTCATCAATTTTATTTTCAACAATTCAAAAACATAAAATTAGAGACTCAGGAAATATCTGGGTGCACCATCATGGATCTTTTAGATCCGACTTCTCGATCCGTCTCCTCCGAATAATTATTTAATTACAAAATTCTTACAAATTTAAAATTAAATAACAATTCCTAGACGGAGATGATAATCCGCCATCTAATTACATGAAAAACCTAGATACACATTCTAACCTCTAAGGAACCATAACCGGCATAAATTAATTAATAAATAATTAATTAAATAACAATATCAATCATAATTAATTAATGAACATTTACTACATAATCCATGACAACATATAATTATATAGAAACCTAGAGTGCCAACTCTATTTGTAAAATTAAATTCAAGCATTGGAGATATTAAGATCACAAATTTTATGCATATAATATGATCACAAACTCGTAAATTTATGGAAAAACCATGGCTCTGATACCAATTGTTGGAAAAACAAGTGTGAGGTATGCAGCAAAAATTTAAAAAATTTTAACATTAGAGTATTTTTCTAAAACACAACATTGACATGCTATATGTATAAATTAAACAATCTTACTAACCTCTGTGTGCCGAAGAACCTCCACAATCTGTGAAGAGAAATAATGTTCTAGAATAGCCTCAACCAACTGGTCTTCTTTGCTATTCTCTATCCACGATCGGAGTGAGTGTTGACTCACACGTACAGCTCTTCCACCGGTGACTCTCCTTCCAACCAATTGAGAGAACCCAAAGCTAGTGTTCGTGATTTGTAAATAAAAGCTCTCAGGGAGTTTTCAGATGCTCACCAGAAGAGTATCACTCTTAATCTCTCAAATTGATGCTATTGGTCCTGGGGTCAGTCTTTATCAGATTAGGTCTCAAAAACTCAAAATAGAATCAAGTTCGAAACAATATCTGATAAAATCCACGTGAAAATACGTAATCTTATCTCTCGCTGATCGGCAAGCCGAACACGCTTCATCGGCAGGCCGAACTGCCACGTAAATATCTCCGTGAATCTTTTATTTTCCACCCGAGATTCTATAGGATAAAGTCTCAGTTTTGATTCAAATAACCCAATAGAGAAGTTATCTGATCAAAAGCAATCTTTATCAAGATAATCTCTAAGAAAATAAATCAATTCACAATAATTCTACAAGTTTATCTTGATCTAATTTTTCCAATTAAATTAACCGATAAACAGACAAGAATTATCCGATCTCAATAATTCAACAAGTTTATCTTAAATTAATTTTATTAGAAAATTAATTCAAACAATAAACAGACATGAATTATTTGATTCTTTCAAATTTTAAACCAATTCGATAAATCCGACATAAGTCACAAATTATTGAAAAAGCACGCCGTATCGTTACAAGATTTTGTGAGTTAGCAAAAGGGACCAAAATGGACCTATAAAGTTCAAGCTCCCGATAATTATGAAACCCAATATCCTAGATATACATTTCACAATTATCAACTCCAACGCTACTCTACTAAAAGCTTGGAGCTGCACTCTCGAACTTTATAGAATTACGAAGCCCGTACAGCTAAGTCTCCATGACATATCAAAGTGTATCGTATCCCCATATGATAATCCATAATCAGCTTAAGGACAAGTTCTGTCTTACCTTCCCGATTATTTTTATCTTACGTTTCATTATCTCACCATTAGAAAACTTACCATCCAAATATAGTATACCATTCGGTTACACCTATGTATCCAAATGGTTGATCGCTCCAGTTTTCCAATTAGAGGATAACGCATATAAGAGGATATCATTACTCCTAAAGAGGAGCTATGAATTTCATATCTATAAATAACAAGTCTACGCTATTAAGAGTCATGCCTCCAACGTACCGGTATGCATACCACTATAGAGATGTGGGTGTCACCCTTTGGTACATCAAAGACACAAGTCGAGACAACGGGCCCACTATCCATCTCAGGATTAAGATACAATTCAAATGATTGTCTAAAGTGAATCGATTTGCCATGACAGAATTATTAATCCAAATCAATTCACTTTGTGTCCCGATCCAACACATCGTCACCTATGACAACGTGCTAATTTTCTATTCACGGAGTCCAACTCCGCTGGTCAAGACAAACCATTTCCCAATAGAAATATAGACAACATAGCAATCTTTGCATGAATAAAGCGCCCAACTTTATTCCCTCGATTGCGGATCATATGTTTTAGACTGTCATCTTAAGAATCGTGTCTTTCGCATAATCAGTCCATCATATGCCCAATTCTTAAGGTTTAGACCGACAGTCTCAGACTACTGTTTGCTTAACATACATTCAACAAATATGAACGTAAAGAGGACAAGATTTGATATATATAGATGAGATCTATAAAAACACATCTATGTATTATGTTTTTTGATTATCAATGGATGAGATCTATAAAAACACAATAAAAATGGTATATTGGAGACATAGTATTATAGGTAGTTGGGAACACTACTTACAAATATGGAATCCACAACTTCTACTGGATAAGATAATAAGATAATATTCCCATAAGTATTAATTGGGGGAACTTAGGTAAAGAGTACTCGCTATTTGATATTGGATATGAAATATTATCTAAATCTTCATTTATGATTTTTACATAAATAGATCGCCCATTAAAGAATTAATTAAACTCATGGATAAAAAAGTAATTAGAGAGGTTGCATGGGAGACAATAAACCTAGATTTAATTATGAATATTATTACAGAGGGTATTATCACATAGCAAATGATTATAAATGGGTGACCTTATTATTAACATTTAATGTTTAAGGTTCCATATATAATTTAAGAATGCAACTTCGGTTTCCAATAGTGGCGCAAATTGAAGTTAATAATTATTAGTTTAATTATGAGATAATTAAATTATAAATAATTTTTGGAGCTTAAATTATAGATGTCTATTGGGCCCAATTGCTAGCTCCATAATATTCTTTCAAATCAGTAAATGGAAATTTCTTGTATTATTTCTATGTGTAGGGGCAAAATTGTAGATTCAAACAATGATCCACCTAGACTATGTGTGGCACCACATGTTGTACTTTGGAAGTACACATAGCGCCAATTCTATGTGAAGGAGATTAAAATTTATCACATAAACTTCATGTGATCTATTTTTTGGAAAAAACAGTGTGAGGTGCACAGCAAAAATTTTAAAATTTTAAAATTTTAACATCAGAGTATTTTTCCAAAACACAAGTTTGACATGCTATATGTATAAATTAAACAGATCTTACTAACCTTTACGTGCCGAAGAACCTCTGTAATCCGTGAAGAGAAGTAACGTTCTAGAATAGCCTCAACCAACTGGTCTTCTTTGCTATTCTCTATCCACGATCAGAGTGAGTGTGGGGTCACATGTACAGCTCTTTCAGCTGTACATGTGTATGGTTCTACTAACCTTCTTTGCTATATGTATAAATTAAACAGATCTTACTAACCTTTATGTGCCGAAGAACCTCTGTAATCCGTGAAGAGAAGTAACGTTCTAGAATAGCCTCAACCAACTGGTCTTCTTTGCTATTCTCTATCCACGATCAGAGTGAGTGTGGGGTCACATGTACAGCTCTTTCAGCGGTGACTCTCCTTCCAACCAATCGAGAGAACCCAAAGCTAGTGTTCGTGATTTGTGAACAAAAGCTCTTAGGGAGTTTTCGTATGCTCATCAAAAGAGTATCACTCTTAATCTCTCAATTGATCTGAGTAACTCATGAGACTTACTCCCTTTATATAACGATTGGTCCTGGGGTCAGTCCTTATCAGATTAGGTATCAAAAACTCGAAACATAATCAAGTTCGGATCAATATCTGATAAGATCCGTGTCAAAATGTGTAATCTTATCTCTCGTTGATCGGCAGGCTGAATAGGCCCCATCGGCAGGCTGAACTGTCGCATAAATATCTCCGTAAATATTTTATTTTCCACCCGAGATTCTATAGGATAAAGTTTCAGTTTTGATTCAAATAACCCAATAGAGAAGTTATCTGATCAAAACAAACTTTATCAAGATAATCTCTAAGAAAATAAATCAATTCACAATAAGTCTACAAGTTTATCTTGATTTAATTTATCTAATTAAATCAACCGATAAACAGACAAGAATTATCCGATCCCAATAATTCAACAAGTTTATCTTAAATAAATTTATTACAAAATTAATTCAACCAATAAACAGACATGAATTATTTGATTCTTTCAAATTTTAAACCAATTCGATAAATCTGACATAAGTCACCAATTATTGAAAAAGCACGCCATATCGTTACAAGATTTTGTGAGCTAGCAAAGGGGACCAAAATGGACCTATAAAGTTCAAGCTCTCGATAATTATGAAACCCAATATCTTAGATATACATTTCACAATTATCAACTCCAACGTTACTCTACTAAAAGCTTGGAGCTGCACTCTCGAACTTTATAGAATTACGAAGCCCGTACAGCTAAGTCTCCATGACATATTAAAGTGTATCGTATCCCCATATGATAATCCATAATCAGTTTAAGGACAAGTTCTGTCTTACCTTCCCGATTATTTTTATCTTACGTTCTATTATCTCACCATTAAAAAACTTACCATCCAAAGATAGTATACCATTCGGTTACACCTATGTATCCAAATGGTTGATCGCTCCAGTTTTTCAATTAGAGGATAACGCATATAAGAGGATATCATTACTCCTAAAGAGGAGCTATGGATTTCATATCTATGAATAACAAGTTTATGCCATCAAGAGTCATGCCTCCAACGTACTAACATGTATACCACTATTGAGATGTGGGAGTCACCCTTTGGTACATCAAAAGACACAAGTCGAGACAACGGGCCCACTATCCATCTCAGGATTAAGATACAATTCAAATGATTGTCTAAAGTGAATCGATTTTTCAAGACAGAATTATTAATCCAAATCAATTCACTTTGTGTCCTGATCCAACACATCGTCACCTATGACAACGTGCTAATATTTATATATACGGAGTCCAACTCCGATGGTCAAGACAAACCATCTCCCAATAGGGATATAGACAACATAACAATCTTTGCATGAATAAAGCGCCCAACTTTATTCCCTCGATTGTGGATCATATGTTTTAGACCGTCACCTTAAGAATCGTGTCTTTCGCATAATCAGTCCATCATATGCCCAATTATTAAGGTTTAGACCGATAGTCTCAGACTACTGTTTGCTTAACATACATTCAACAAATATGAACGTAAAGAGAACAAGATTTGGTATATATAAATGAATAAATTCTTTATTGATAAAAAATGTCTCCAAAAACGTGTTACATTTTTACTCCTTAGGGCATACATATCTAACACTATTTGTAATCTCAATGTAGAAAAATATCTTTTTCAAAAGTTGAAATAGATTCTGCATAGTAATTATTTATTTTTTGAGATAATATAACTAATTAAGAAAATCATGGAAGATATTTAGTTTAAAAGCTAAAATAAATAATATTTAGTTTGAACCAAAATCATATATCAATCAGATACTGGATGGGTACAAAATTGCATAGTTGGAGATAGTGATGACATGTGTCGTTCTATTTTTGGAGGACTAAAAATCACGCCCAACTACCCTAGTGTAGGCATGATTTTTTTGTAAAACCCCAATGGGATTCTACTCCAAGTAACTCCTATTAATAAATAGACTTTAGTGGCTTTTTTTTTTTCTTTGTAAACTTTTCTTTGGCCTTCATCCTGTATTCTTTATTGTTCTTCTTTTTAAAGCCTTAAAGAACCTTTGTTCAGAGAAGTTGAAAGGAGATATTAAGGAGATTATCCAAGAGATCTCATCAGTACCCACATTCTAGTTTATCTAAAAAGAGGAGAATAGCAAAGAGGATCCGGAGATTTTGGAATGCTTGATCATAAGGAGCTATTGTCAAACTTATAAGTTTGTCTTTTATTCAATTATCATATATAGCACCATAAGAAAAGTCTAAAAGTTTAAGAGAAATTTTAAAACCCTATTTCACCATAAGAAAAACTTATATGTTTTACATGATCATAAATTTTTTTTTTTTGGACAATCCAACAATTTGGCCCTGTCACAGCAGTGGCCCCATGGCTCACAACCTCCATCATAGTAGTGGGCTCACTACGATGACGTCGTGATAGTGGCCCAAATGGCTCAAACCCTCGTTGCGATAGTGGAATCACGGTCTACATCACAACAATGGCCCCATCGTGCTTGTTGCAGTCTTATAACATTGCAATGGAGGTGGCAACCTCTATCTGCATTTCGTGAAATGGAGAAGGTGGGTCGTGGGTCACCACCAACCGTTGTGTTCTGAGATCGCCCGCGACCCCTCCCTATGGTAGCATAGATATGGCTTTTCTTTGAGATTATTTTTTGAAAAGTCTATGTTGGAGAATAAAATTATTCGCCACAGGTAGAATAATCTAAAGATAGGGAGCAACTCTTAGTTTTGAATTAATGATAAAAAACAAGGGTGTACTGAATCAAAATAAAGCCTCCTATACATAATTTAGTACCTAATTAAAAGTTTATTTTCAAAATAAAATAGAAAACCTAGATAATTCTTTTTCTATCATCTCCATCACGACTGTCGATGATGCAGAGCATAGGAGGATGATTTTTTGATCACCAATGATGGCCCTCACAAAACCCGTCACGAACTCAAAGCCTAACGGAGCTACTATGAATGCTGTTGAAGCTTCCATGAATGTCATTGAGGTCGCATGAACCCCATTGTCCCCCCATCGTCGAGCCCTTGCAAACTTGATGAGCCCCTTTGAACCCCACAGTTGGCTCATCCTTCGCCAACTGTTGACATCCATGGCTTCGTGAATAGTCGACCACCATCTTGGTCGTCCTTCGCTAACCGTCGACTAACACGGTGACCGTCCTTCGCAAACCATTATGATCTTCGTTGAATTCAGTCAAAGGAGGCTAGGCGGTGGCAACTATGGGGGAAGGAAAGCCCCTCAATTGTGTTAGGTCTTGGACATAATTTGGAATCAAGGGTGGTGTTCAAAAGTTTTTATTATTATATCAAAGATTGAGATTTATTTGAATAAAAAAAATTATATTTTGTAAAGTCTTTTTTGTGTTGTAGAACTTCCTACATCCAAACCTATTTTTAAACCATGAGCTCACTTCATAGTTTCCATTAGATTATGATCCAATGGTCCTTGTAGCTTTCTCCATCAGTCAGGAATATTTTCATTCTCCACTGTAATTTTTGTCATTTTTTAATTTACTCTTAGTTTTTCAGCTTTTAAATGAATTTTTGTAACAGCTTTTTAACTTTATGATTTGGAGTTCAAATATTAATTAATTTATTTGTTTTAAATAAAAGCGTTGTTTAATATAGTAAGTAATACAGCTTCTCATAACAATAACTTCATTATCTTGATAGATTAAAATTATCCACCATCTACATAGGTGTGTTTGAAAGAATCGTTTGTGTACTCGTGTAGTTGTGTGTCTCTTCATTTTTGTCTTTTTGAAACTCGGTATACATATTACCCTTTAAGAGTTCTAGTCAAACCTGCTAATAGCCCTGCTATGTAGTCTTGTTTGAGTTGCTATATGCATGGTAGTTTTCTACTTCTGAATTAATGTTTGTATTCTAGTTTAAAAGGCAATTAACATTTGAAAAAATATTTTTTTTACTCGAATGGTTATACTATGACTTAATTTTTAGGATATATATATATGTGTGTGTGTGTGTGTGTGTGTAATGGACCTAAGGAAAAAAAATCTGAGCTCCCATTTTTTTATTTATATTTTTCTTCCCCTTTCATCTTCATCTCGGACCCTGGAAACTCGTCCTATTAGTGATTTGTCTTATGGTTTTTCTTTTTTGTTTTAAGTCTTGTAGTTCTAACATTTTCCATAACAAAGCGGATATATACGCTCAATTGATGCTCACCTTACAGTGGTGGTGTATACAGCAACTCAAATCTCTATTTAATTATGTTACATGCTTAGCAGTTAAGTTTATTATTATTATTATTATTATTATTATTCTTCGCAAAAAGGGACAATCTTCCCTTGACCTCACACTCGTAGTAACAATAATAATAATAATAATAATAATAAATTTAAAAGGATAAATTTTATTTTCATCTTTGAATTTTGGTTAATTTGTCATCTTATCCTATGAACTTTAAAAACTAGCACACAAATCCCTCAAACTTTAAAATGTTAGCAAAAATACCCCTCGAACTTTAAAATGTTAGCAAAAATGCTCATTTTGTTGACATTTTATTCTCAAAGTTTTGCATTTGCCCCTCGAACTTTGGTAATATGTCTTGTCCCATGAATTTCAAAAACTGGTATTTTTACCCCTTTAAACCTTTTTCTTTTTCTTTTTTAGTTAACAATTCTATATACAAGTCAAAATTCAGATTGCTCATCAAGAGTCTTGAATTGTGAACTGAATTAACAATTCGAACCCACCTTTTTTGATGTCATGTCCTTTTTTTATGGAACGTTGTCTTTTTTTTTAGATTTCTGTGCTTATTAAATGAAAGAGAAGAAAAATGAATTGCTAACAAAAAATTAAAAGAATATGCAAGCAAAATATATATGCATATATAATATTCATATAAATTTCAAACATGTGTATACATATATAGGCCTATATAAAATACTTTTAACAAAAATGGGCGTTAAACAAAAAAACTACTATTTAGATGAGAAATTTAAGTTTTAACTTGCGTGAAAAATTAAGGGGTAAAAATACCAGTTTTAAAGTTCAAGGGGCAAGACGACATTATTAAAGTTTGAGGGGTAAAAATAATTTATTAACGGAATATCACAAAAAGGGGCATTTTCGCTAACATTTTAAATTTGAGAGGTATGCATGCCAGTTTTTAAAATTCAAGAAACAAGATGACAAGCTGATCAAACTTCGAGGGGTAAAAAAAAAATTATTCTATCCAAAAAATAGAAAATTCATTTCATTATTTACCCTTTTGCCAAACTCCATTTCCCAGAATAGAAAAGTAAGACAGTTGCACAATGTGGGCTAAGCTGTTCCATGCTTATATCCACCCTAATAAATAGTGCTTTGTTATTAGGAAAAAAAAAAAAAAAAAACCTTTGTTACGAGCATCATAAAATAAAAAATAAAAAAGCGCCTTAGTATTGGGTTCGACACCTCTAAAACAAGAAGGATAATACAAATGCTTTAGTAGGGTGTGAAACAAAACCCGACCAATAACAGTTTTTAGCTGTAAGATTTTCGTTGAGTTATTATACTCTTTTTTGAGACGATTGTAGACTTGATTCCTACATTTTCAATATGATGTGATTTTCGTCAAATCACTATTAAAAATTGAGTCCTACAAACAAAATATTTTCAAAGCCACGAAATTCTCGGAGAAGTAAATTTCTGAACAAGAAACGGTTTAAGACAGCATAACAGCAACACAGGTTTCTTTTTAGATTGATAAAAATGGAATCCTTACAAGAACCAGTTGAAACAAATGTTAAACTCGTCCATACAATGAAAATACATACAAAAATGAAGTTCAAACAGCTACAGACATCCTAAAAGCCGCCCCTGGTTACCCAAAATTGCAAAGCATGTTGTAGGGCCTTGGTCTCGCACACTCTATAGGCATTTTCTACCAAAGTGAACAGAGCTCTACTCGTCGGTCACGCATCCCCGTGAAGCCGGCTGCACATTCTTGACGTACTGCAAATAGAAAAAAGGAGATTTTTTTTCCCTCCATAGAAGGCATTCATTGAGAATAAAGAACATGTTGGGGAAGGAGGTTTGTCGTTTACCTTGTACAGAACTCCTGAGTTAGCCTTGTATGGTGGTGAAGTCCAATTCTTTTGACGGTTTTCCAGCTCTCCATTTGTTAAGTCGACGTCTATTCTCCTGTTCTGAACATCGATCTTGATGACATCTCCGTTTCTGATCAAACCAATAGGACCACCTTCCTGAAAAAGGATATGCAGAGAATTATTACGGTCATTCTAATCAAAGCACCGTTTTTTTTCTTAAGTCAATGTGTCTTTCTGTCCTGTGGGTTTCCATTAAAATACGTGCTAATGAGGAAGGATGACTTCCCATCCTCACAAAGAGAGGCATTTGTCCAAGGTTGCGTGCAAAATTTTGAGGCAATTTGAAAAATTAAGGTACAAACACAAATATTTGAAGTCCAAGAGAAAAATTTACAAATGTAAGAATTAAAAGGTAAGAACATAAATAAAAATGAACACACAAAAGTACCTGTGCCTCTGGGCATATATGGCCAACAACAAATCCATGTGAACCACCTGAAAACCTACCATCGGTCAATAAAGCAACCTCCTGCAACACCGGAAAGCAATGCCCATCAAATATCTTTCCATTTAACACAACAAATAACAGAATGTAGCTATAGATAAGACATTAGAAGAGGGGACAAGTATCAATATTAATTATCTAGAAAAAAAGAATTGAAAGAATACGCATCGCAAGTAAACTTGTGAAAATGTAGGAAACATTACAGACTGAAGTTTCACTTTTCTTAGATATTGATCTTAAAAATTTGAAAGTTTCATGAGAACAAATGATAACAACAACCGAGGACAAACAACCAATCACAACCAAACAGGCTTATTACACTAGTACCTTTCCTAAACCTGCTCCCATTATCGCACTAGTTGGCGTCAACATTTCTGGCATGCCTGGTCCTCCCTTTGGTCCTTCTCCTCTAATAACCACAACTTTTCCCTGAAACATGACAAATGTTACCAAAGATCAGATATATCACTCTTTGGCTTCATTACAACGTTTTGCAATGTAAAACAATCTTGGAGGGGAAAAAAAAAAAAAGAAGGATCACAACAGAAAAATGAAAAAGCAGCCACACACCAGTCTGATATGTATCACTGATTGACCGCAAAACACCATAAAAGTGCTTTTGTCAATTCCATAACTAAAAGAGATACCTTAAAACTCATTGGGTCCTCAGTGATAGCTGCAATCATTGATTCCTCTCCTTCAAAGACGAGTGCAGGGCCTGCAAAAGATTTTCCGAACCAGTAATCTTTTTGTGGATCATACGTAAGAAAAAGCATTCCAAGGATATTTCTAATGAAAAAATAAAAAAAAATAAAAACAGACCAGAGAAATAAAGCCCTTCTTTTCCGGTAATTTTGGCCACGGAACCCTCTGGTGCAAGATTTCCATATAGTATTTGGATATGTCCTGTTTTCTTGATGGGGTTTTCCAATGGTCTTATGATATCCTGGACCCAGAAAAGGATAAAGAGAGAGCTGCATCAAATGTGTCGTTGAAAATGTTGCGTATAAACAATGAGATTGATATCTACGCTCCAACGAGTTGATTTTTTTTTTTAAAAAAAGGTATCATACCTGCCCATTAGACAAAGGAAGGAAACTTTTTGCATTCTCAGCCAGTGTCTGCCCAGTAACTAGAAATGAAATGCTCTTATGTTAACCAAACATCGGTATTGATCAACTTGAGCAAGCAACAGAAACATACATACCAGTCATGCAATCTCCATCTAAAAATCCAAGCTCCAAAAGGTACCGAATGACTGCAGGTGTTCCTCCAATCTATCAAAGACAAAAATTATCAACAAATTAAGAAAAAAGTCAGAGCTAGATCAGAAACCGCTTGAAACAGATCACATTATTAAAAAAACAAAAATAAAGATTAAAATAAATCACAATAATGGTTACAGAAGCAACAGACTGAAAGTGCAACCACAAAATGCAGACCTTGTGAATATCCTCCATAACGTATTTCCCGCTAGGCTTTAGATCTGCAAGAAATGGAACCTGATCACTAACTTTCTGAAAATCATCAAGGGTTAGTTCCAAACCGACGGACCTGCAAGGAATCTCATTATTAGTTATTTCAATGCAATGTGATGCAATTCATACAGATCCAGGGAAATTCCTGCTACTCACCTTGCAATAGCAATTAAGTGCAACACAGCATTTGTAGAACCACCAAGTGCCATGACAATGACCATGGCATTGCGTAGTGATTTCAGAGTGATGATATCTCGGGGCTTTAAGTCCTTTTTTAACAATTCCAGAAGATATTTTCCAGCTAAACGACACTCATCCAACTTCAACGGGTCTTCAGCAGGTGTTGAAGAGCTTTTAGGAAACACCAAGGCAAAAACAAATTTATGAATAATAAAACTAAAAAGATTAAAAAATTAAAAATTAACCTGCAAAAATCACTTTTGGTTGTCCTAAGAAAGGATATTTACCTGTAAGGAAGAGACATTCCCATAGCCTCAATGGCAGAAGCCATTGTGTTAGCTGTATACATGCCACCACAAGCCCCTGCCCCCGGACACGAGTTCATCACTATGTTCTTCCGCTGCTCATCACTTATGGATCCACTAACATATTCTCCATAACACTAGATTAATTGAAAAGATAACAAAAGCTTATTTTAATTCTGAGAAATCATCCATATAAGCCACAGACATAAAAAACACACTGGGATTTCCCAAAGACGATTATCCAAAAGTAAATTATTAGAAATAAGAAGAAGAACAAATAATCTGGTAAAACATCTTTGACTGGGAATCAAAACGAAAACTTCTAACAGTTTATATCCAATTCCTAAACACAGCAGAGTCTGTACCTGGAAGGCAGATATTATATCATAAGTATGGCCTTGAAAGTGACCAGGCTGCAATTAAATCAAAAACCATATAAAGTCAATATACAAACACAAACAACCACATAAAAAAATGCCTTTGCAGTGAAAAAATCAAACCTTGATAGTTCCACCATATATCATGATACTTGGTCGGTTGAGGCGTCCCATTGCCATTATTGTCCCTGGCATCTGCAACAAGTACAACATCAGACAGAACAGAAGTTACAATCGGACATGACAACAATAGCCATGCTATAAAACTATGAAGTTACAAGTAACACTAAAACAACATTCAGAGAAAGTATTTTTTTCACTTGGATTAAGCATATGCATAACCACTAGTGATAACACCACTTCCTCTTAAGAAATCACATATAGTAGTAGTAGTAGTAGTAGTATAATCACATCTAACGTCGTTTACATTATATTGGGATGATCTATCTGGCATTACTTTTGCTTTTGATTCAGGCAGTAGTTCTTAAAGCTATAGCCTTCTAGTTACAGTTTGGAACCACTTTTTAAAAGTACTTAATCAGACAAAAAAAATATTTAGATTTTCTAACAAGTAACAAAACTCTTAAGAGTGACCAGTGATGTTTGTAAAATTCTTTTGAAGTTCTGCTATAAGTTTCAAAGTCTCTTAGAAGCCACAATTTGCGAGTTTTCCTGAAAGCTCTTCCTATTTTGAAGAATTATCCAAACACTTCAAGAAGTAGTTTTTAAACCTAAAAAGAAAAAACCAACTTCTGAAAAGCAATGCCAATAGGGCCCAACCCCATAGCATGGTCTAAAGAATGCTTCTTGTTCACTAACAACAGCATAAAGCATCCTGGAAATGGAGTCCAAAACCAAAACGACTAATCCCAAAGCCAAAAACAGCTTGTAGAAAGCAATGTCAGCTTCTTGTTCACTAATATCAACATAAAAACATCTGGAAAATGCAATCCAAAACCACCAATCCCAAGTCCAGATATTTCTCCAAAACATCACAAAGAACCACTAATCAACAGAAAGAAAACACAACCAAATAAGAAAATTTCACTCACATTTTTGTCACAACCAGGGATTGAGATGTTGCCGTCATACCACTGAGCACTCATGACAGTCTCAATGCTATCGGCAATCAAGTCCCTAGACTGCAAACTGTAGCACATTCCTCTGGTCCCCATAGAAATAGCATCACTAACTCCAATAGTATTAAACCTAAACCCAATCATCCCGGCCTCTCTGACCCCTTCCCTAACAGCCTCCGACAGCGTCAGCAAGTGCATGTTGCATGTGTTCCCCTCGTACCAAACCGACGAAATCCCAATCTGGGGTTTGCTCAGATCCTCGTCGGAGAGCCCCACGCCGTGGAGGATGGCCTGGGACGCACCCTGGGACTTGGGCTCGGTGACGCGCGAGCTGTACTTGTTGAGCTTATGGGTAGCCGGTGGGGATTCAACGGCGATCGACGGCGGCGGGGACTGGACAGCGTCGGAGATGGAGGCTCGGACGGCGAAGGGGAAACGTGGGTTAGAGCCATTTTGGGCAATCGATGGCTTTATGGTGGCGAGTGGAGTCGGGATTACAAGGGCAGCTTGCATGGTGGCGCGTGGCGGCGGGGGAGTGGGAGGTTTTTGGTGGGTTTAGGAGACGGGGAAAGAGGGACGGAGTTGAAGAAGTTGGTGGGAACTGGGAAGCAGTGACGGGCTTTTGGCAAAGTGGTAGAGGTAGTGGTGTAGGAATGTGTGGCACGTGAGTTGCGCGTGATTACAAACGACCAACAACGTGGGTTTCTTTTGTCCTTTTGAGGTTTTGTCTCTTTGTCGAGGACCATTAGCGGTTTAATGGATTTAATTAATTGGGTCTAGAATTACTTTTTTTTAGGATAAATTATCATACGTGTCCCAAAGTTTTGAAAAAGTATAATTTTAGTGTCTAATTTTTTTATTTATTAGTGTTTTATTTTTTTAGTTGTTAAGAAATTATTTTATTGTTAAATCATTAAAGTTAATCGAAAAAAATTGCTAAGTAATATTTTTAATTAAATTTATTAAATTATTTTTTAAATAATTAATATTTAAAAAATTAAAAATAAATCATAACTATTAATTTAAAAATACTAAAAAAGTATTTAGAAGGATAATGAAAACTGATAAGTAGAACCACTTTTATTTTTACGATAACATATGATAATTTTATATTGTAATAATTTTTTTTATTATTATTATAACATATAAGAATTTGATATCTTTTATGATTAAAAAAAGTTGTAAAAATTATAGTTTTCTTTGCCTTTTCAAAACGCTCTATAAATCTTAACAGTTGGTTTTATCCTAAAAAAAAATCCAAGATCAACAAAAAAACAAAACCCACACTATACTCGGCCAACCATCCCCACGGACCCCACCCACCACACACTGAACCCATTCTCTCTCAGACCCACGACGAGTGACGCCCACCCCTCGCCGGTGACCCCAACGACTTACCCTTGTTGGCAACCCCAGCGACCCAGATTACACGACGACGACATGGCCGAGCTGGGTTCGACGACCCAAGCACCCACCCAACCCTTCCTTGCACCTCGTCCTCTCTCTAGCGATGTCCAACGATCACCATCAAAGCCCGACCCATCACATCCTGATCGAACCCTAGCCCTGCCTTAGGTCAAAACCCACCCATTGAAGCGTCGCCAACCGTCGAAAAGCAAAAAGGGTTCTTCTCCCACAAGAAGCTCCTCCTTCAGCAAATCAATTGTCTTTGCAACAATATTCTTCTTCGATAGTCAAGCAAGAAATCTTTGAGTCAAAAAACAGAAAAAAGAAAAGGAAATATTTCTGGCTGGTGGAATGGAATCCGATGGTTGTTTCTGCATATAACTGTAAGCGTAAGATTGCTGAGGATGAAGAAGAACATTATGATGATCAAATTGATTGGCTTAAAATCATTGGATGGGTTTGTCAGTCTAATATGGCGGCAATAATTTGATGGTATTTTTTTTTTTCTTTGGCGTGCAAGTGAAAGAAGAAAACAGAGAAGAATAGAGAAATGGGAAGAAAGGGGAAGTAATTTTTCTTTTCCTTTTTCTAAACGAAGAAAGGAGAAGTTGATCGGTAAGGGTTGATTCGGGTTTTTGTTTGGCTTTTTTTTTTTTTTTTGTTTTAGATTTTTTTCAATCAAATTTTTGTTTTAATTTTAATTAATTTTTTAATATATCAAATATTTAAAAAATAATTTAATAATTTTAATTAAAAATAGTATCTAGTAACTTTTTAACGATTAAACCTCCACAACAACTAAAATAAAAGGTTCAAAATTAATAAATAAAAAAACTAAACATTAAAACCATACTTTCGTGAAAATTTTAGATTAACGTTAAAATTTACCCTTTTTGCAGTGCTTTTGCAAATGGACAGCCATTTTTCATTTTTCTATTAACCACATCACTTACTTCTTAGAAGAGAAAGTCAAATTCACCCTTTTCCTCGAGACTCTAATCCAAACTCCTAATTCTAAAATCCCCTCTAAATTTAATCTCCTCATCTCATGCCTCTTTTCTCTATTCCACTGCAGCCATCTTTTTCTCTCTCCTTTTTTTTGTTGTTTGGTCACCTTGATAATTATTTAAAGCCAAAGTAGCAAAAAAATAAAAAACAAAAAAAAAACAAAAGGTAAAGAGAAGAGTTGCTAGGGTGTCTATTATTGTTTAGACAATTTATTTATGTTTAGACAATTTCTATATAATTATACTGTTCGATGCACTATTCACTTTTATGTGTCTCTTTATACTGTATTCCGACAACAATTGGATTGTAGATGCAGAAAACTTTACCAGTTCAACTGATTAGCAAACTAGCAATTTTTATACTGTTTTTGACTTTGATGTGATTTTTTATTTTTATTAACATATTTTCCTTCTTAAATTTATAACACAAAATTAGAGTTTTTGTGACATAAATTTCATCTTAAGAGTATTTTATATATTTTTGAGTATTTAAACTGGCAAATATGCACATTTTGAAATCCTCCCAAATTGCACAAAATCTCACACCTAATGCATATTTATTATTCATAAATAATTCTCATTTTATCGCAATTTAACATAATATAATTTATTGAGAAAAATTTATTGTTGGAATTCAAATTAATTGTAGATTTAAACAGATAAATTTTCTTGGACATTACAATGTGGGTGGAAGTGTTCACTTATTCAATTTCATCAATTTGAGGTCAATCAACAATTTAATCCAAAACCTTCAAGTGAAGATCTGCAATCCGATTCAAAACCTTTAGATTGAAAAAATTCTTAATCTGTACCACTCGAATTTCGTGGATTAGATTTCACCATATTGAACTAGGCCATTTGAAAACAAGAATATTTAAAGCCAATTTTTTCAACAATAAAAAATTTAGAAAATATGCCATGATGTAAAATACGTCAATAAAATTAAATTTGTTACAACCCATTCAACTAAAACAAACTAGTTTTTCCCCAAGAAAAAGCTAGCTTCCATAAAATTTAAAATCAGTCTTTTTAAAAAAAAAAAATAACTCAAAATGAAGTCTTGTTATTTAATTATGTGTGTGTGTGTATATATATGTATATATGTATAAGGTTTCAAATTGACAAATTTGATGGATTAAGAATTGCTCAATCCATAATCAAATCTAAAACCTTTAGATTGAGACTTTTTAATCTGTCATCAATTCAAAATTCTTCTCAACTCAATCAAAAACCTTCAGATTGAATTAGATTGGGCCACTTTCACGGATCGACGGATTACATTAAATACTCCTATATGTGAAAGTGGGAGTTACTTTATTTAAAGCAAGCTTACAAAGCTACCAATGAATAACAATGAGAAGACTTTCTCTAATGATTAAGTTTCGTTACAATGATGAAATAAAAAAACCATGCATGTTAAAATTTGATATATGTTATATTTGGTTTCATTTTTGCCATCAAATATAGTATAGGTCACATTTAGCACAAATAATAACATTTTATTGGAAAGTAATTTTCCTATTCAAATACTTAAATTTAACAAGTTAAGTACTTAAATTTGACAACAATACACTAATTTAAAAGGGCATTTCGATCACACCTCCTATTCTACTTTTCACACACCTTTTATTCAACCACATCTCATTTTACTTCTTACCCCCTCCTAGAATACCAAAAAAGTTTGCACACATAAATAGTATTATTGGTTTTCCTTTTTCCACCCACCTACCAAACAAACTTCCAATTTTTTTTTCCAAACATTTGTCTTTTTTAGTTTATATACTAAGCAGTAGTTTTTTCTTAGTATAATTTTTTTTCCTTTCTATTAAACTAAACTTTAGATTCTAAGAAACAATAATTCGTGCTAAAATTGTAAGAGTTTATAAATTAATCGAATAAATTGTATTTCTATTACTTAAAAACAAAAGGAAAAACATCTTTTTCTTTTATTTTTTAATATCATGTTTTTTATATCAAACAAAAGAGTGGTTATTTTTACTGGAGTACACAATTTTTTGTTATTTATGAATCAAACAATTTGCAATTATATATATATAATTATAATTAATATATATAAAACAATAATAGAAACAATATATATAATTACAATTTAAATCATATATTTTTTATGAGAGACTCTTTCATGTTGGAATCTATCTCTTTCATGTTGGAATCTATCTCCATTCTTTTGAAAAAAAATAAAGAATACAATAATTTTTTTAAAAAGAAATATATATGCTTTTAAGATAGGGCGTGTAATGAGTATTTTTCTAAAACATTTTATTCTTAAGAGTAATTTATTAATAGGTAATATAATAATAAATAAATCTTATTGAATACGGGTGCAAAATGATAGGTATTAATAGACACATCCAATTTAAGATTACATTAGAGATTTACATGTCATAAGTATCAAGGCTTTTTAAAACTGACACTCTTTGGATTTTGTTAAAATTAAAGAAGATTCTTTTGACTAACAATCCCTGTTTAAGAAACAAAAAACAACTATAAAGACAACCCTATGTGAACGAATATATATTTTGTCCGTTTAGCATTTTTAACATGGAAAAAAAATTCTTCCTTGCACCATAAAGCATTTCCAATTGCATATTGTTAATTCCAAGAACCAAATTCGACAGAAAAAGAAAAATAGGGCTTCTCATTCAATTGCTTAACAAAAAATCAGAAAATAAGTTTATATGGACTTGTAATTAGAGCCGGCAATTTCAGACACAGCACGATAGCACGAGATGAAAACAAATAGTTCCTATTTAAGAAACAAAAAACAACTGTAAAGACAACCCTATGTGAACGAATATATATTTTGTCTGTTTACCATTTTTAACATGGAAAAAAAAAATTCTTCCTTGTACCATAAAGCATTTCCAATTGCATATTGTTAATTCCAAGAACCAAATTGGACAGAAAAAGAAAAATAGGGCTTATCTTTCAATTGCTTAACAAAAAAATCATAAAATAAGTTTATATAGACTTGTAATTAGAGCCGGTAATTTTAGACATGGCACGATCACACGAGACAAAAACAACAAGAGGTAAATGAATTTGAACCGCATGTATATTAATTGGGTCATAAATAGGTTGGCATGAATAACACAAAAATAAAATGCTAGATTCATACTAACACGTTTGTAGCACGTTTAAACTTAAAATAAAAAATTTTAAGATTTGGAGGTTGTAAGGAGTTGAACCTTGCTCCCAAGGTTGAGAATGCCATCAACCCACCACCTAAGTGGATTGATGTTTTTTGTTAAATAAAGGCTTCTAATATATTTATTATGGTTTTAAGGTTTCGGTTAAAGAATCCCACATCTAAAGCAAAGAGAGGCTTTCTCCCCTTTTTCCTCTATATAAACACTACCCATTCACATTCTTTTATAAACAGTGGCGTCCCTTTGTGTTTCAAGGTGTTGGCATTGAAATTAATTTTTGTCCATTCTTGTTTAGTTATAATTTAAAGATTGGAAGAAAATACAGTGTCTAATCTTGTTTAGTTAAAATTTAAAGATTGAAAGAAAATGCAGTTTAAAGTATTCAATAATGAAATATTGTTATATTTTAGACACTAATAAAGACCTTTTAGTATATAATAAAAAAAAATTATACAATAAAAAATTTTAATTTTTAAAATTTTATGAGTCAAAATTTAAAAAAATTTATATAATAAAAATTTATAGAATAAATTTTTTTAATTGTGTCATGTTGTGTTAAACGTGTTTTAAATGTGTCGTGTTTGTGTTTGTATTTTAAGCATGTTTATTAATCGTGTTGTGTTTATGTTTGGGTTAATTGTGTCATGTTGTAAACGTGTTGATATGAACACGACATGTGAACACGAATTACCAGCCTTACTTGTAATATAACTATTCTACATTTGCTAAAAATAAAGATAAATAACAAGAAGTGATAATTTAACATCCTCTCACACTCTACAACAACAAGCATCAAGAATTTTCTAGATAAAAGGCAAAAATATAAAGTAATTCTTGCATAAAAGACAAGAATATAAAGTGGAGTGTGATTTCGTAAACAAGTCAATGATCTGCTTATTAGAAGTGACAAAAAATAACATGATAGTGCTAACATGAAAGTGATGCTGAGTAACATGTTAGACATGTATGCCTTAAGGAGTAAAAATGTAATAAGTTTTTGGAGACATTTTTATCAATAAAGAATTTATTCATTATATATATACCAAATCTTGTCCTCTTTACGTTCATATTTGTTGAATGTATGTTAAGCAAACAATAGTCTGAGACTGTCGGTCTAAACCTTAAGAATTCGACAAATGATGGATGGATTACACGGAAGACACGATTCTTAAGGTGATGGTCTAAATCATACGATCCGCAATCGAGGGAATAAAGTTGGGCGCTTTATTCATGCAAAGATTATTATGTTGTCTATATCCCTTTTGGGAGATGGTTTGTCTTGACCATCAGAGGTGGACTCCGTGAATAGAAACATTGACACGTTGTCATAGGTGACGATGTGTTGGATCGAGACATAAAGTGAATTGATTTGGATTAATGATTCTGTCTTGGCAAATCGATTCACTTTAGACAATCATTTGTATTGTATATTAATCTTGAGATGAATAGTAGGCCCGTTGTCTTGACTTGTGTCTTTTGATGCATCAAAGGGTGACACCCACATCTTAATAGTGGTATGCATACCGGTACGTTAGAGGCATGACTCTTGATGGCATGGACTTGTTATTCATAGTATGGAATCCATAGCTCCTCTTTAGGAGTAATGATATCCCCTTATATGCGTTATCATGTAATTGGAAAACCAGAGCACTCAACCATTTAGATACATAGGTGTAACCGAAATGGTATATTATCTTTGGATGGTAAGTTTTCTGATAGTGAGATAATGGAACGTAAGATAAAAATAATCGGGAAGGTAAAACAAAACTTGTCCTTAAGCCAATTATGGATTATCATATAGGGATACGATACACTATGATATGTCATGGAGACTTAGCTATACAAGTTTCGTAATTCTATGTAGTTTGAGAATGCAGCTCCAAGCTTTTAGTGGAGTAGCGTTGGAGTTGATAATTATGAAATGTATATCTAGGATATTGGATTTCATAATTATCAGGAGCTTGAACTATATAGGTCCATTTGGTCCCCTTCGTTAGCTCACAACATCCTATAACGATACGGCGTGCTTTTCTAATAATTGGTGACTTATGTCAGATTTATCAGATTGGTTAAAATTTGGATGAATTAAATAATTCATGTCTGTTTATCGGTTGAATTAATTTTGTAACAAAATTAATTCAAGATAAACTTGTTAAATTATTGGGATCGGATAATTCTTGTTTGTTTATCGGTTGATTTAATTTTGGATAAATTAGATCGCGATAAACTTGTAAAATTATTGAGAATTGATTTATTTTCTTAGAGATTATCTAGATAAAGTTGTTTTGATCAGATAACTTCTCTATTGGGTTATTTGAATTAAAACTAAGACTTTATCCTATAGAATCTCGGGTGAAAAATAAAAGATTCGCGAGATTTTTTATTCAGCAGTTCGGCCTGTCGATCAGGTGGTTCGGCTTGCCGATCAGCGAAGGATAAGATCACGCGTTTCCACAAGGATCTTATCAGATATTGATCCAAATTTGATTCTGATATGAGTTTTGAGACTTAATCTGATAATGACTGACCCTAGGACCAACCTATATAAATAGGGAGTGATTCTCACAAGTTACTTAGATCAATTGAGAGATTAAGAGTGATACTCTACTAAGTGAGAATCTAAAAACTCCTTGAGAGCTTTTGTTCACAAATCACGAACACTTGCTTTGGGTTCTCTTGATTGGTTGGAATGAGAGTCACCGGTGGAAGAGCTGTACGTGTGAGCCCACACTCACTCCGATCGTGGATAGAGAATAGCAAGGAAGACCAGTTGGTTGAGGCTCTTCTGAAACATTATTTCTCTTCACATATTACGGGGTCTTTGGCACACAAAGGTTAGTAAGATCTGGTTAATTTATACATATAGCATGTCAAACTTGTATTTTGAAAATTACTCTAATGTAAAATTTTTAAAATTTCGCTGCGTACTATTTTTTCCAACAATTGGTATCAGAGCCATGGTTTTTACATAAATTTACGAGTTTGTGATCATGTTATATGTATAAATTTTTGTGATCTTAATCTCTCATATGCTTGAATTTAATTTTATAAAGAGTCGGCACTCTAGGTTTCTATATATTATATATGTTGTCATGGATTATGTGGTGAATGTTTATTAATTAATTATGGTTGATTAAATCGTTATTTAATTATTTATTAATTAATTAATTTATACCGGTTATGATTCCTTAGAGGTTAAAATATGTATCTAGGTTTTTTATGTAATTAGATGGCGGACTATCATATCCGTCTAAGAATTATTATTTAGTTATAAATTTGAAAGAATTTTGTAATTAAATAATTATTCGAAGAAGATAGATCTAGAAGATTGATGATGATGCTCCTAGATATTTCCTGAGTCTCTAATTTTATGTTTTTGAATTGTTGAAAATAAAATTGAGAATTGCATTTAAAATTGTATTTTTTAAAATGGAGATTTCTGCTCGGTCGGCATGCCAAACCTCACAGTTCGGTAGGCCGATGGTCGCAGATCGGCAGGCCAGACTTGTGATTCGGCAGGCCATCAGTGGGGCAAAAATCAGGTGGCTCTGGTGGAGGCCGAACTTCTAGTTCGACAGGCCGAACTTCTAGTTTGGCAGGCTGAACTTTCATGAGTCGGCAAGCTAATCTTCTTGATTGGCAGGCCGATGGAACATAACCGGTAGGCCGATCACCTAGATCGACCTGCCGACCTAGAGCTAGAAAATTTCTAGAAAAGGTGCAGTTTTTCCAATGCAGTTTTAATTTTATTTTTAGGACAATTCTGAAAAACATTAAATTTGGATATGACCAAAAATATGAAGTATTCGATTCAAACAGGATTAAAGACTTGAAGATGAGAATTATATGAAGAAGGATACAACTTGAGGATTCAAGGATGAAGAATGGATAACATGTCTCGATTATTCTCTTGTAATCTTATGGCCCGTTTGGTTCGAGTATTTGAGTAGCATATTTGAATGAAGATTTAAATTTTTGTGAGAAAAAATACTGTAGCAAAATGATTCGAATCGTGATTCGAATATCCAACCAAACGAGCCTTTAGTTTTCTATTCTCTAGGGTGGAGCCATAATATTACGGTTATTTATTCTTTTGCTTGTTGCTTTGCTTGATTGCTTTGCTTGTCTGCATTATAATATGATTTGCCATATATATTGATAACATGTCATATAGAATAGGGAGTGCCGCTCATATTAAAATTGTTCATGCATATCCTTAAAATAAAACCTTGATTTCAAAAGATTGAGTGGGAGAAGGTTTTTGAAGAAAGAACCTAAGGCCTCCATTGTTGGTCCATAGGCAGAACATGGCGGTCTCGACCCTTAGGAAGAGATTTCTATCATGTACCAGATTGGATCTCTGAGCGGATAAGATATTTTAGCATGATTTATGGTTGCACACCCCTAGGTGGTGATTATAAATCATGTATAAAATATTGAAATGATGGTTATACACTCACATTAATTTTATTATTAACCTCCCCCTAGGAGCTCTGTTAATAAAATTAATGGCCAAAAAAACGATTATTAATATATGCTTGATCATATGGGTCTTGGATGACATATATTAATCAAGAGGGGATCCATGTTCCTTATTGAATTTGGCATGACTCCACTAGGAGCTTGTTGAATTCTGAGTTGGGAATTATCGTTGTAAGGTTGTGATATTTTCAAGGTTTTGACATATAAACACATTTGTATTTTTTACATGATTGTGTTATCTTACTAAATTTTTATTATATGTTTGGTATATGATTCTTTATTGTAGATTAAAAATGTCTAAAAACACTTTATCATCGATACTTAACAAAAACCTATTAACTGGTGAGAATTATAATGATTGAAAACGAAACCTGGATATCGTCCTATCCTTTGAGAATTGAAATATGTATTGACAACTTCTTGTCCTCAGGAGCCTACGGGAGACTCAAGTAATGAGCAATTCCAAGTGTATGATCACTGGAAAAATGCTAATGATCAGGCCTGCCGCTATGTTATGGCTAGCATGAATAACATGCTGCAGGCTCAACATCAGGATTATGAGATTGCAAAGCAGATCTTGGATAATATTGAGGATATGTTTGGAGGCCAGGCCATAACAAAGCGGCAAGGTGCGCTTTGAAAACTCCTAAACTGTAGACAGAGGCCGAGGACATCTATAAAGGAGCATATGATGTTGGTCATGAGTTACCTCGTTGAGGCTCAAACCAATGGAGTCGACATCGATGCTGAAACTCAGATGACTATGGTCTTTGAGACTCTGTCTAAGGAATTTATTCCGTTTAGAGCTACTTTTTATTTAAGCAATAGACGAGATATGACCTTGACGGAATTGATGAAACAGTTATAAGTGTTCGAACTGCTGATCAGGGAGTCTCTTGCGGGTGGTGAGGCCAACATGGTAGCTGCTTCTGGTTCCAATCCTAACTCTGGGAATGGAAAGAAGCAACGGGCCAAGAACGGGAAGTCTTCTATTCTTGCTAGCACCAAGAGCAAGAAGAAGAATAAAAAGAACCCAAAGAAGCTTAAGTGCTTCTTCTATGGAAAGGTCGGGCATATCAAGAAGCATTGCAAGGACTTCCTTTCCAAAGGAGGTAGGTGTGATCTTCTGTATTTAGAAACTTGTTTGGTTGAGGAATCCAGTGACATTTGGGTCATAGATTCCGGTGCAACTAATCATGTTTGTGTTTCTCTGCAGGGGTTCAAAGAAACGAGAAGTCTGTTGCATGAAGACTTTACGCTTCGGATGGGCGATGGATCCTTGGTCTCAGCGAAAGTAGTGGGAGACGTCCATCTTTATTTTGATAATTATTGAAATTTATTTTTGCAAGATTGTTTTTATGTTCCTAAATTTAAAAGGGATTTAATTTCTGTAGCTTGTTTATTTAAAGACTCTTACTTGGTTTCTTTTAATGATAAAGTGGTGATTCATAAAAATAAATCTTTTATCTGTTCTGGATGGATGCAAAATAATCTATATTTTATCAAACCTAAGATGGACTTATTGCTTAATGCTAAGATGAATGATAATAACTCTAAAAGACTTAAAACTTCTCACTCTAATAAGACTTATCTTTGGCATTTACGCCTTGGTCATATTAACCTGAATAGGATTCAAAAGTTAGTAAGGGATCGACCTTTAAGTCACTTAAAGGTGGAATCTATACCTCATGTGAATCTTGTTTGAAGGGTAAAATGACCAAAAAACCATTCGAGTCTAAGGGCATTAGGGCCGAAGGGGTTCTAAAACTTGTGTATAGTGATGTTTGCGGACCGATGAACATCTGGGCACGAGGAGGGTATGAGTACTTCGTCACTTTTATTGACGATTACTCAAGATATGGGTATGTGTACCTGATGCACCACAAAAGTGAAACTTTTGACAAGTTCAGGGAGTTTCGGGCTGAAATGGAAAAGCAATTGGGTAGACCCATAAAGGTACTTCATCAGATCGAGGTGGGGAATACTTTTCTGATGAGTTCTTGGAACACTTATTAGAGAATGGGATTTTATCCCATTTGACTGTACCGGGCACTCCACAGCAGAATGGCATAGCGGAGAGAAGAAATAGGACTTTGTTGGACATGATTAGGTCCATGATGAGTTATTCATCACTACCTTTATCCTTTTGGGGATATGCACTACAAACCGCATGTTATCTTTTGAACAATGTGCCTTCAAAATCGATCCTTAAAACTCCTCACGAGTTGTGGACAGGTAGGAAGACATCCTTAAACTATATTCGCATATGGGGATGTCCAGCTCATGTCTTGTTTAAGGATCCGAATAAGTTGGAAGCACGTTCGAAAGTTTGCGTGTTTGTAGGATATCCAAAAGGTACTAAAGGGGGTTATTTTTATAACCCAAAGGAAAATAAGGTCGTGGTTTCAACTAATGCAACTTTCCTTGAGGAGAGCTACATGGATGACTTTAAACCTCGAAGCAAAGTGGTGCTTGAGGAGTTAAGAGTGATCCAATCACTCCGGAGGTTCTGAATGAAACCATTCTGATCAGTGTAGAAAAACCAAACAAACCTAAACAACAACCTCAGGGGCTTCGGCGTTGTGGGAGGATCGGGCGTCAACCTAAGAGGCATATGTTCAATGGGGAGGTCTTCTTGGCTGAATCGGATGAACATGACAGGGATCCTTATTCTTACGCAGAAGCTATAGAGGATGTTGATTCAAAACTCTGGACAGAGGCTATGAACACAGAGATAAAGTCTATGGAGACTAATCAAGTTTGGGAGCTTATGGATCTTCCCGAAGGGGTAAAACCCATAAGGTGTAAGTGGATCTACAAGAGGAAAAGAGGAGTGGATGGAAAGGTCAAAACCTTTAAGGCTAGACTAGTAGCTATGGGTTATACGCAAAAAGAATGAATCGATTATGAGGAAACCTTTTCGCCTGTAGCCATGCTTAAGTCTATCCAGATTCTCTTATCCATAGCTGCTGCTCTCGACTGCAAGATTTGACAGATGGATGTCAAGACGGCTTTTTTGAATGGCTATCTTGATGAGTCCATTTATGTGGAACAACCAGACGGGTTCAAGATCACGGGTCAAGATGGTAAGGTTTGTAAGCTGTTGAAGTCAATTTATGGACTTAAATAGGCTTCTCGTTCTTGAAACATAAGATTTGATCGGGTGATCAAGACTTATGGGTTCTCACAAAATGTGGATGAACCATGTGTTTACAAACACATTAAGGATGGGAAGGTGGTTTTTCTACTGCTCTACGTAGATGACATTCTGCTAATTAGCAATGACGTTAGGGCATTGTCATCGGTCAAATTATGGTTGACCAAGCAGTTTGACATGAAGGACTTAGGTGAGGCTAATTTTGTTCTCGGTATCCAGATCTTTCGAGATAGGAAGAACAAAATGATAGTTTGTCACAGGCCGGCTACATAGATAAAACTCTCAGGAGGTTTGCAATGCAGGATTCCAAGAAAGGTCGGCAACCATCTAGGCCTAGAATAACTCTTTCTAAGAAAGACTCTCCAAAGTCTTATGAAGAAAGAGAATACATGAAGAAGATGCCTTATGCTTCGGTAGTGGGTAGTCTCATGTATGTCATGCCTTGCACACGACCAGATATTAGCTATGCGGTCGGGATTGTAAATTGATTTTCGGCGGATCTAGGACCGAACCATTGGGTTGCGGTAAAGCATATTTTCAAGTACCTGAGAAGGATTCGAGGGTATATGCTTGTGTATTTGGGTGAGGACTTGACTCCTATATGATACACTGACGCAAATTTTCAATCCTGTCTGGATTCTAGGAAATCAACTTTGGGTTTTGTGTTTACTCTGGGCGGCGGTACCATTAGTTAGAGAAGTGCTAAGCAAGATTGCACTTCAAATTCAACGATGGAGGCCGAGTATGTGGCACCTAGTGATGCTTCGAAAGAAG
This sequence comes from Artocarpus heterophyllus, assembly GCA_025403435.1. NCBI lineage: Eukaryota > Viridiplantae > Streptophyta > Magnoliopsida > Rosales > Moraceae > Artocarpus > Artocarpus heterophyllus. The sequence continues at coordinate 12,232,578 of CM046342.1, forward strand.
CAGTGTGGCTCCGCAAGTTCCTTGGGGATCTTGAGGTAGTTCCTAGTATGGATAAAGCGGTATCACTGTACTATGATAACAGTGCGGCGGTAGCTAATGCTAAGGAACCAAGATTTCATAAGAAGAGTAAACATATTGATTGAAAGTATCATGTGATAAATGACTTCGATGAGGGCGGACATGTCACGATGTGCAAGATCGTGTCAGAGGAAAATTTAGCTGATCCATTTACAAAGACACTTACTGGGAGAGTCTTCGAGAGGCATGTGGAAGCTATAGGGATGCAAGATTTGTCATATTTACTCACTTAGTGCAAGTAGCAGATTGTTAGACATGTATGCCCTAAGGAGTAAAAATGTAATAAGTTTTTGGAGATATTTTTATCAATAAAGACTTTATTCATTATATATATACCAAATCTTGTCCTCTTTACGTTCATATTTGTTGAATGTATGTTAAGCAAACAATGGTCGAGACTGTCGATCTAAACCTTAAGAATTGGGCATATGATGGACGGATTATGCGAAAGACATGATTCTTAAGGTGATGGTCTAAATCATACGATCCGCAATCGAGGGAATAAAGTTGGGTGCTTTATTCATGCAAAGATTGTTATGTTATCTATATCCCTTTTGGGAGATAGTTTGTCTTGACCATCAGAGGTGGACTCCATAAATAGAAACATTGGCATATTGTCATAGGTGACGATGTGTTGGATTGGGACATAAAGTGAATTGATTTGGATTAATAATTCTGTCTCGGCAAATCGATTCACTTTAGACAATCATTTGTGTTGTATCTTAATCCTGAGATGAATAGTGGACCCGTTGTCTTGACTTGTGTCTTTTGATGTACCAAAGGGTGACACCCACATCTTAATAGTGGTATGCATGTCGGTACATTGGATGCATGACTCTTGATGGTGTAGACTTGTTATTCATAAATATGGAATCCATAGCTCCTCTTTAGGAGTAATGATATCCTCTTATATGCGTTATCCTGTAATTGAAAAACTAGAGCGCTCAACCATTTGGATACATAGGTGTAACCGAATGGTAGACTGTCTTTGGATGGTAAGTTTTCTGATGGTGAGACAATGGAACGTAAGATAAAAATAATCGGGAAGGTAAGACAAAACTTTTCCTTAAGCCGATTATGGATTATCATATGGGCATACTATACACTATGATATGTCATGGAGACTTAGCTATATGGGCTTCGTAATTCTATGTAGTTCGAGAGTACAGCTCCAAGCTTTTAGTGGAGTAACGTTAGAGTTGATAATTATGAAATATATATCTAGGATATTAGGTTTCATAATTATCGGGAGCTTGAACTATATAGGTCTATTTGGTCCCCTTTGCTAGCTCACAACATCCTGTAACGACACAGCGTGCTTTTCCAATAATTGGTGACTTATGTCGGATTTATCAGATTGGTTAAAATTTGGATGAATTAAATAATTCATGTCTGTTTATTGGTTGAATTAATTTTGTAATAAAATTAATTCAAGATAAACTTGTTGAATTATTGGGATCGTATAATTCTTGTTTGTTTATCAGTTGATTTAATTTTGGATAAATTAGATCATGATAAACTTGTAGAATTATTGAGAATTGATTTATTTTCTTAAAGATTATCTAGATAAAGTTATTTTGATTAGATAACTTCTCTATTGGGTTATTTGAATTAAAACTAAGACTTTATCCCATAGAATCTCAGGTGGAAAATAAAAGATTAACGAGATGTTTTATTTGGCAGTTCGCCCTACCGATGGACGTGTTCAGCTTGTCGATGGGACCTGTTCGGCCTGCCAATCAGGTGGTTCGGTCTGCCGATCAGTGAAAGATAAGGTCACGCGTTTTCACGCGGATCTTATCAGATATTGATCTGAATTTGATTCTGATCCGAGTTTTGAGACTTAATCTGATAAGAACTAACCCTAGGACCAACCTATATAAATAGGGAGTGATTCTCATAAGTTACTTAGATCAATTGATAGATTAAGAGTGATACTCTGCTAAGTGAGAATCTAAAAACTCCCTGAGAGCTTTTGTTTACAATTCACGAACACTTGCTTTGGGTTTTCTCGATTGGTTGGAAGGAGAGTCACCGGTGGAAGAGCTGTACGTGTGAGCCCACACTCACTCCGGTCGTGGATAGAGAATAGCAAAGAAGACCAGTTGGTTGAGGCTCTTCTGGAACATTATTTCTCTTCATAGATTGCGGAGGGTTCTTCGACATACAAAGGTTAGTAAGATCTAGTTAATCTATACATATAGCATGTCAAACTTGTATTTTAGAAATTACTCTGATATAAAATTTTTAAAATTCTACTGCGTATTATTTTCTCCAACATAACAGGACAATCAATTTCAATATACTTGGTCTGCTCATGAAAAACTAAATTGTGTGCAATCTAAATAGCACTCTTGTTGTCACAATACAAAGGAGTAAGTTGATGAAGAAAAACCCATATATGCAACTGACCAATATAAACAGATAATCTTACAAGTGGTAGAAGTCATGACATAATATTCCGCCCTGGTGGAGGACCTAGAAACAACATCTTGCTTTTTACGCTTTCAAGAAAATGAGATAATCACCCAAAAAAAATACAAAAGCCAGTGGTAGACTTATGATCCGTAGGATCACTAGTCCAACTAGTGTTAAAGTATGCACATAGCTCCAAAGACAAAGTAGATGGAAATAAAGTACTCTAAAATTGAGTACCATGGAGATACCTTAAAATGCAAAGAACAACCCAATAAACTGTAGGCGAAGTAACAAACTAACTAACTATAAGGATAGTATTATCCTTATGCAATATCTAGATCAGTGATTGATGAGATGAACCAAGCTACTAAAAATAGTACGATATAAGATAAGATCTGGTAAAGGAGAACCATCAAAAGAAGAATATCAAGTACTAAGTTTAAGAGGTAGATTAACAGTCTTGTTATTAGTAAGATGTGCTCAAATATATCAGCTTTATACTTACATTGAGATAGAAGATAAACTTTTGGAGAAGAGGTGACTTTGAGTAATTACACAAAGTGTCTACTTTAAGAACCTTGTGTCTAAATACGTCTACTTTTCAACTTATTACAAATACATTACGTTTTAAGAATTACTCATTTGTAATACTCGATTTGCCCTTTTGTGTATTTTGGGAATATTCCTCTTATAATTTTTCTAAATTTTGTTTTTCCCTTTTGTTTTCTAGTTTTAGATAATGTGACTTGCCTATTTTTCATGAGATTTAATGATGAAATTTCATGATCTAATAATAATAGAACCAATTGTTATTTTATTTTCCCTCCTTTTTTATTTTTGAATTTTTGCAGCCTATATATAACCGAAGATTTTATACCTATTTTTAAAGAATTTGGTTGGCATCCTGTGTATTCAGTGTAGGTTTTTCCTGGTGTTCTTGAGTACCATATCGATTTCACATGTTTTTCTTTACGTGTTATGTCAATCGCATAATTTTTATTTGGTCTATTTTATTATGTTTACGTCTTTTCTTCTTCTTCTTTTGCTTCTTTTGTTTTCCTTTTGAGAACCTTGTGAACGTCGTTTCTTATAATTTGTTCATCGTTACTTCTCCTTTTGTCTGCACACATTTTTCGAGGAGATATACATGGTGGCATGCTTTTTTTTCTTTTGACCTTTTATGTTTAATTTATGAATTATTAAAAGCCAAGTTTATTTTTTGGCTTTTTCGTGTTTATTTGTGTTCGTTGGATTGAAGATTTTTTTTGATATGTTAAGAGTTGGATCTCTTGTTTATAATAAGAACATCATTTTCATGTATTCATCATGGAAATGAAATCGTGATTACCATAATGAAAAGTCTAAATATTTTTTTTAACTACGAAAATATTTTTACATATTGAAAATATGGTTTTTATCTTATTTTTAACCCTTTTGGTAATGACTTCCTTTTTACAGTAATGTTACTGTGAAATTTCAAGTTACATGTTGCTTCTTTATTAAAATTTCGTATTCATTAAAGAAATTTTTTTGACAACTAATTGTTATTTTTTAGAAATAGGGCTTGGAATCATTGTTAATTTTCATATAATTTTTATTCCTTTTAATAATGATTTCTTCTTTACAATAATAAAAATACATAATTATGAATAATTTCAAATTGCAAGTTTGCTTTCAGTCTTTATGATAATTTTCATATTCATTTTAGTAATGAATTTTTTTGACAGATTTTGGGGGTGAGGAGAGGTTGTTTGGTAGGATTTTTGTGTAATGAATAATAGTGATTGATGTATTCTGATTATTTTGCTTTTTTTTTTAATTTGTTTTTGTTTCAATTGTTTTTTTTTTCTTTTAAAGTAAATGAAGGTGTCATTACCATAATAATGAAATATTTGACCTTCATATTTAGAAAGGAAACAATATAAATTGAATATTTTGTTTTGATTCTTTTCATTTTTAAACATTCATTATTATTTTTATCTACTTTATTATGTAAGGTTAAAATAATCTTTACAAATATTAGATAGTAGACAATTTTAGATTCAAGGTGTTATATTTGGACAATTATATAAATGACCCAACAACTTTAACAAAAGGCAACGAGCCCAAATCTTTCATTATAAAACAACGAGCTAACTCTGATTTTAGTGTTCAACATCATCACCGGTAATAATTATGTCCTAACATACAAAGAAAGTAGAATGCCATCAACAGTAGTATTTTGATAATAAGGCTGAGTACTCATGATAGGCAGGATAAAGCCAATGCAAAGTAATCCCTATAGAGAACTTCTCAAACTAAGCTTGAAGTTCCTACTTAAGACCATAAAGATCTTTTCCTACTTGCAGACGTCACCAGGTTAAAGAGGAATACTTGAAGGAGGTACTATGTAAACATCTTCTTGAAGATGTAGTGGCAACTGCAATGAAGATACAAACCCTAAGGGGTGTTTGGCAGTTATGGCCTAGACCACCTTCTCAGTTATAAACAGTGTAAAGCTCTCACATGCTACAGCAACAATAAAAAAATCGTTACAGTATAAAGCTCTCAAATGTTATAGTAAAAACAGTTCTAACCAACGGTTCTAACCACCCTGCCAAACACCCTACTAGTCATTTTTGCGACAGGAGCAAAAATCATAATCCATACCATATTCCTGTGAATATCTCTTAAAAGCCAATTGGGCTTTGTATCTTTTAATACATCCGATCATTAGACTTGGTTTTGATTTTATAAACCTAATAAGAGAGATATATAAGGCGTGTCAATTGAATCAATACATACTAAAGGCATAGAAATACCATCAGCAGTCAGAATTGACATAAATGACTTGGAAGATAAAGAAACAATCGATGATAAAACTGGTGACATGATGAGAAGCGCCAGAATCTAAGACTCGTAAGGAAGAAGACATATCTGAGGGACTAGAGGATTGCAAACCTATATGAGAGAAGACAGACATAACATATGACTGTGTTGAAAGATAATTCTGAGACTGCTGATACATATATGAGTCCAATGGTGCATCCGTTGCAGACAAAAGAAACCAATAACTAAAAATAAGCAAGGCTCAGAAATCCTCTTTAATACAACGATTTTTTTTTTCAAGTGCAATACACGTTAAATTCTGACTTCCAATTTTATTTGTACAAAGGATAATAACTACGATTTTCAAAACTACGGTATGGCTCTGATACTATGTGAATTTCAAGAACCAAATTAAGAGAAAAAGAAAACTAAAATGCTTCTCATCGAATTACTTAACAAAATACGTCAGAAAATAAAATTTATATAGACTTGTAAGATAAATAAAAGGCTATTCTATTCTTATTGAAAATATATATAAATAACAGGAATTAATAACTTAACACATATAAAATTGAAAATTATCAATTCAAAACGAAAAAAAATTGAAAATGATGTTTTTACATTTGTATAGTCTTAAAGAAAAAAGCTACCTGATAATTATCATTTCAAAACGTAAAAAAATTGAAAATGATGTTTTCACATTTGTATGGTCTTAAAGAAAAAAGCTACCTGATTCTACACTCTTATAAACATACTTTTCATTCTCAATAGTAAAAGAAAGAGTTTTGTTTTGTTCTCTCTTTTATCTCAAAAGTCATTTTTTAATTTCCTAAAAAAAAAGTCATTTTTTGATAGTAATTAGAATATTGTTAGGCTATCATTAGGCTAAGTTGAGACGACGGAGAGAGATGTAATTGAACTTATCTTCTATCTGAGTCTCCTTATAAGATTAAAAATACTTTGTTGTAGAATCTCATAACAATTGATTTTCATTAACCCCAAACCAGCGTCTTTAAAAACAACCAAGTACCATGTATTTTAATATGTTTGGCAAAACAGTTAGAACTATTTTTTAAGATTAGAACTTTTTTGTTATAGTGTTTTTTCTTACAAAATTTAAACAAAAAAACTGTTCTAATAATAAAAAACGGTTCAAGTGCTCTCGCAAACGGACGCAAATATATTTAAGTTTCAAACTATAGAAAACATATTCAAACTTTTCCCAACATATAATCTGAGTACAGAGAAGCAAAAACCTAGCCTACACAACCTCCGGAGAATATGTGTGGCTTTTGTTCTTTTTTCAAAGAAGAGAAAGATTTTCTTGAATAAAGCCTAGAAATAACGATCACAATGAGGAAGCCAATTTTTAAACGTTACGAAGACTTGAGAAAGCCATCAAAATCAACCAAAATTCAAACTGAAATGAGAATAACAATCTTAACATCAGAATACCCAACATTCAACATCCAAACTTAATCAATTTCCAACAAATATCAAACTAAATTTCACAAGTTTGCGCTTAACAATCAAGGATTAAAGCTCAGTCTCGTTACAACATCAAATGAACACATTTTTCAGCCTATTGGCTCAAATGCAGGAACTTTGATGGTGGATCATTGCTGGAAGGTTGTCCCGTTATGGTTTCTAAGGGCTAGGTCACGTCTAAATTAACAAATTTAACAAGGACGAGTGCTAAAAATTCTATTATTAATTGCATTTTTTATATATTTAAGCTTACTTTTAATAGTCTACCAAAAAAAAAAAAGCTTACTATTAATAGAACTGATCGAGTAGACATGTGGAAATATGGTTAAAACTGAAGTTTGAACTAAATGTATTTTAACAACTTAAATTTTACGAGGGAAAATACTATAACAAAAATGATTTGAAGCAAATTGGTGTTTCGATGTGCACTACTCACCTAATAACATCTAGCTCTTTTCTCTGCCAAAAAGATGAACAATTTGAAATAAATTTTATAGTCTCTTAGAGCTAAACTCAAAACCTCATTCACTACAACAAAATTGAGATTAAGGATATGTTTGTTATGCTTTTTTTGAACTCAATGGACTCAAATTTAGATTCGAGTATCAAGAATCCTTTGGATACGTGTTTATTTCCCCGAAAATCCAAATCATTTGAGTATCAAGAATCTAAGTTTTTAGAATTCTCATCCCCCTTAAACTTTTGATACTTGAATATCTTTGCTACAGTAAAAACTAAAATTCTCTATCTTATATTTGAGAAAAAAAATCATAACTTCTTCATTTGATATCCAATTGAGATGATTATTTTTCACTGTATTGCTAATGAAGAGAGGAATAAATCAAGATCCATATTAAATATTTTTTAACATCATTAACATTAAGATTTTATTAGATTTATTAATAAATCAAAAACTATCTTCACTACCTCTCCAAACACAAATTTCAATTTTATTCCATACTTAGATTAAAACTTAAATGCACATCCAAACGTCAATTCGAATAACAATTCAAATCTCTAACTCAAATTCTAATTCAAATCATACTAACTCAAATTAAATTACTAATTTGAATTCATTTATCAAACGGACCCTAAATGATGCTCATTGATGATAGTTTGGCAAAAACAATCATCTTAGGAGTGTAAAATAAATGGCACAAACCAAAAACATGAAAACTGTTGTTGTATACCAATTTATGATGACGGTTTTTGTTTTTTTTTTTTTTTTTAATTTTTCATATTACATTATGCGACAATTTAAAAAAAAAAACATTGTGGAATATTTTTATTTTGTTTTTGAAGAATCTTACACGGTGGTTTTCATAAAAATTGTGGTGGAATAGTTACTTAACAATTCCCACTAGAATGTGAAGGTCGTCAGTTTTACTCTTTCTACAATAATTTTGAAAGGCCATTATTTCTCTTGAAAATTTTAAACGGCTGCCAAACCCTCCCTTCTTTCTCTTAAAAAATTTTAAAAAGGATCCTTTCGCTTTCTCTCTCAATCTATTTCAAATCCCATCCTCGCCCAACTCCTCCTTCTCTCTATTTCTCCCTTTCGTCATGACCACCGCCATTGCGAGTACCCCTCCTCCTCTCTCTCTCCCCCACCCTCACGCACCGTCGTGCCCTCACGCCCCACCTTTTTAATTTTCTTCTCCTACCTTACACTTTCTCTTGTTGTTTTGGTCATGCACTTTTTTTTGGGTTACAAATGACCATTCTTTTTGCCGAAGTTAGTTGAAGGTTGATGATGCTAGGAACACGGAATGGCTCATAATGTCATGGATGCATGTACTTTAATTGTTTTGCATTTGTTTTTGTTTTGTTTTTTTTTTTTTTTTTTCATTTTTTCATTCTCTCCCTCACCCATAATTTTTTGGTTTTCATCTTTAGATCCACATGTCGGGCGTATTTTTTAGAAGATTTTTGCGAGGCTATGGTAAATTTGGGCAGAGCAAAAGAAGCGGATCTAGTTACTTTTTGTGTTGTATTTTTTTTCTTTCTCTCTAATTCATATAGAATTTTGTACAATTTATTTGAAGCTTGGATTCATACATGATTCTAAAAAACACGATTAGGTGGAAAGGAGGCCATTGCAAATTGATTTTTCTATTTTGTTCTTTTTTTTAATTTATTTTCTACACATACCACAACTGTTTCTTCAAAAAACTGTCGTGGTAGCTGACCCTTACATGACGGTTTTGTAAGGCTCTCTTCTAGCATTTGCTGGTTGACCCAGCTTTAGATTTCATGACATTTAAAAACCTTCACAGTCACGATGATACCACGATAATGGATTCCATGATGGTCTTTTAACCATCATGGTAACTTTACTCAATGGTTTAAACCATCGTAGAATCTACAATTTTTTCCAGTGCTTTTCCATAAAACAAAGGATTAATTATAAAAATTCACCCTTAATTATAACCTTTTATAACATGATGCTCTTGAACTTTAAAATGTAACATGTGTTCCCTCCAATATATGAAATATTAACCCAAAAAAACTCTTCTGTTGTAATAAAAATTGATATATAATTAAGATTTGGTACATAATATACAAGTATTTTGGTAACTCTATTATGTCCAAAGCTAATTTAAATTTAAAAAATTGATATAACTCAAAATTTTTATTTTAAAAAAATGAACTAAAAGCCTTAAATTTTTTTTTTTAAATAATCTTTTCTTTCACTTTTATGCGATTGAACCTAGGTAAGCTGCCAGTGTAATAGTTCACTAAAATGTTAAACATTCCTTATTATTTGAACGGTATTGTATCATTTATGGTAAAAAAAATAATTTAAGGAGTTTGTTTTTTGTTAATACTTAAAAGTTGGAGAAAATAAATGTTACATTTTAAATTTCAAAGGCATAATATTAAAGGTTATTGTTGAAAGAGAATATAACATATAATAATTTTTTTTAGATTTGAATGTGAGAGATGTAAACTCTACCTCGTATGAGGTAGTCAAACGTGAAGTCGTTGAGTGTGAACTCAAACCACCACCTTGATACCATCGAACCCTAGTAATAATATTCAAAAATGGGATTTCCAGACAAACAAATCTTCCGTTGCAAAGTAGTCCTTGACAAAGACTTTGCCTGAATCCAAAAGGCATTACTAGTAAGCCTTTCTTTTCTTAATGAAAACGAGCCATAAGACTATAAGGTGTACGTAGAAAATTTCACAAAGTCATTTTCACGTGATGAGAAATGGATGTCATTACTTTCAAAGTATCCCCTTTTGACGACCATTATTTTGTTTTATTTGGCACGCCTAAGAGAGAGCCAGATTCATCTTAGTCATCACACTGATTTAGAACTTTGTAATTAAAATTTTCGCCTAAAAATTTTTCCTTTCAAAAAATTGACGTTATTGTGATACGTTATGTAATGAACTTCACGAATTTGGCAACGCATTAAACCTATAAATTTTATATAATGTAAATATTGGTATCTTTCAAAGATCTCTTTCGTGACTCAAAGCATTCTCCTTTTGGCATTTTTCTTTCCGTTTTGTATATGCGTCAATTACTATTCCAAACTCCCAATTAGAAATAGTCTCTCTTCTCAGATTTTGAAATTTTATAATCATATTTTCTCATTCAATTTTACCTGCAAAATCTTGAAAACGTGAACGTCATTTACTAATCAACTCATGAACTTCTACAACAAGTTTTTTAATTTAATTGTTGAACCTATATATCCTTGAGCCTAAAAATTGTAAGTGTTTATAAATTAATCGAAAAAATTGTATTCCCTTTACTTAAAAATGAAAAGAAAAATACTAAAGTACACAATTTTTTGTTATTTATGAATCAAACAATTTGAAATTATATATATATATATATATTTATAATTAATATATATAAAACAAGAATAAAAATAAAAATTTCAAAAAAAAAAAATAAACCACTTTTTTTATGGGAGACTCTTTCATGTTGAAATCTATCTCCATTCTTTTTAAAAAATAAATAATACAATAATTTTTTTAAAAAAGAAATATATATACTTTTAAGATCGGGTGTGTAATGAATATTTTTCTAAAACATTTTGTCCTTAAGAGTTATTTATTAATAGATAATAAAATAATAAATATATCTTATTAAATACATGGTGCAAAATTGTTGGGGGAAATCTTCACAGTGAGAAAACCGTCTAAAGTTCATACCCTCTTTAAACCAAGCACTTGATCAGGTTGGCTGAGAAGACCAATCCAAGAAGGCCATCAATTGGCCCGACCAGGACCCGTCTGACTAGGATCCATTCGAGCAGGATCTATCCGACCAGGATTCGTCTAAGTAGGATCTGTCCGACTTGGTCAAAGCAACCATGAAGGACAACCTTGACTGGCAAGATGGTCGAATCCCAACCAGATCACACAATAGTGGATCATACCCAAAGACTACCACGTGGCACCATCTTAGCCATTTGTTGGGCAATTCTCCTTCTCCGGAGATCCTAACACCTATCTCTGGACACCCGGGTCACGGGCTAAACTGGTCCACACCTGGATCTAAGATAAACTCTATAAATACGAGCATCAACTCCACCATAAGGGGCAGGCATTCTTCCCTTACACTAACTTGAGCATCAGAGTGGCCTTGGCAGGCATCAAATCGGTGTCCCCTTACTCCGAGGCCTTCTCTCCTCTTGTAGATCCTACCAGACTAAGCAGAGCCAGGCAGAACAGGAGGCAAAACAAGGAACCTGACCACCATGCACCCCTGCAAGCGGTGTTATGTCAATCTCAGGCATCAATATTTGGTGCTAAAAGGAGGGCCCCATGCCTTTTCAATAGCCACATCTCTCCCCCTAACCATTCCCGGCAGAGAAGACCAAGTCTAGGCTACTGCTGACCAGGTCCCAGATGAAGAGTCTAAGAAGGCTACGACCGACAAGGATACCTCAAGTCCAGAATGAAGAGTCCGACCAAGTCCTAGAAGGTTACGGCCAACTAGAGAAGATTAGGTCTAGGCTACGGCTGACTAGGTCCCGAATGAAGAGTCTAAGAAGGCTACGATTGACAAGGAGACCTCAGGTCTAGGACGAAACGACTAGGTCCTAGAAGGTTACGACCGACCAAAGAAGACCAGGTCTAGGACAAAGAGTCTGACTACATTCCTGAAGGTTACGGCCGACCAGAGAAGACCAGGTCTAGGCTACAACCGACCAAGTCTCAGACGAAGAGTCCAAGAATGCTATGACCGACAAGGAGACCTTAGGTCCAAGACCAAGAGTCCAACTAGGTTCCAAAAGGTTACGGCCGACCAAAGAAGACCAGGTCCAGCCTACAGCCGACTAGGTCCAAGACGAAGAGTCTAAGAGGGCTACTACCGACAAGGAGACCTCAGGTCTAAGACTAAGAGTTTGACTAGGTCCTAGGAGGTTACGACCAACCAGAGAAGACTAGGTCTAGGCTATAACCGACCAGGTACCAGACGAAGAGTCCAAGAAGGCTACGACCGACAAGGAGACCTCAGGTGTAGGACGAAGAGTCCGATCAAGTCCTAGAAGGTTACGGCCGACCAGAGAAGACCAGTCCAGGCTACAGCAAACTAGGTCCCAAATGAAGAGTCCAAGAAGGCTACGACCGACAAAGAGACCTCAGCTCCAGGACGACGAGTCCGACTAGATCCTAGAAGGTTACGGCCGACTAGAGAAGACCAGGTCTAGGACAAAAAGTTCGACCAGGTCCCCGAAGGTTATGGTTGACTAGAGAAGAACAGGTCCAGGTTACGGCCGACCAGGTCCCAAACGAAGAGTCTAAGAAGGCTATGACTGACAAGGAGACCTCAGGTCCAAGACGAAGAGTCTGACCAGTTCTGAAATGTTGTAGCTGACTAGAGAAGACCAGGTCTAGGCTACTATCGATCAGGTCCAAGATGAAGAATCCAAGAAGGCTACCACCAAAGAGAAGACCTCAGGTTCAAGACGAAGAGTCTGAACAGGTCCTAGAAGGTTACGACCGACCAGAGAAGACCAGGTCTAGGCTACGACTTACCAGGTCCTGGACAAAGAGTCCAAGAAGGCTAATACCGACAAGGAGACCTCAGGTCTAGGACGAAGAGTCTAACCAGGTCCTGAAGGTTACGACCGACCAGACAAGACCAGGTCTAAGCTACGGTCGACCATTTCCCAGACGAAGAGTCCAAGAAGGCTACGATCGACAAGGAGACCTCAGTTCTAGGACGAAGAGTCTGACCAGGTTTTAGAAGGTTACAGCCGACCAGAGAAGACCAGGTCCAAGCTACGGTTGACCAGGTTCCAAACGAAGAGTCCAAGATGGCTACGACTAACAAAGAGACCTCAAGTCCAAGATGAAAAGTCTGACTACGTCTGTGAAGGTTACAGCTGACCAAAGAAGACCAGGTTCAGCCTACAGCCGACTAGGTCCTGAAAGGTTACAGCTGATTAGAGAAGATCAGGTCCAGACTATAGCCGACCTGGTCCCGAACGACGAGTCCAAGAAAGATACGCTCACGAAAAATATTTTCCAACCACATCAAGACTTTGGTGCTGATGACCTCCATCACTAAAGTCTTGGGGGCCTACTACTAGGGGAAATCTTCACGGTGAGAAAACCGTCTGAAGTTCATACCTTCTTTAAACCAAGCACCTGATTAGGTTGGATGAGAAGACCAATCTATGAAGGCCATCAATTGGCCCAACTAGGACCCTTCTAATCAGGATTCGTCCGAGCAGGATCTGTCAGACTAGGATTCATCTAAGTAGGATCTGTCTAACTTAGTCAAAGCAACCATAAAGGACAACCTCGACTGGCATGATGGTCGGATCCCAACCAGATCACACAGTAGTGGATCATACCCAAAGACCACCACGTGGCACTATCTCAGCCCTCTGTTGGGCAATTCTCCTTCTCCAGAGATCCTGACACCTGTCAGGTCACGGGCTAAACCGATCCACACCCAGATCCAAGATAAACTCTATAAATAGAAGCATCAACTCCACCACAAGGGGCAGCCATTCTTCCCTTACCTACTTTGCCTCTCCCTTAGCTCTTCCCGATCAAAACACTGACTTAAGTGTCGGAGTGGCCTTGGCAGGCATCAAACCAGTGTCCCCTTACTCTGAGGCCTTCTCTCGTCTTATAGATCCGACCAGGCTAGGCGGAGCTAAGCAGAATAAGAGGCAAAATAGGAAACCCAACCACTGTGCGCCCTCGGATGTGGTGTTGTGCTGATCTCAAGCATCAACAAAAATGATGGGTGTTAAATTTAAGATTGCATTAGAGATGTTCTTATGTGTCATAAGTGTCAAAGCTTTTTAAACTGACACTCTTTGGATTTTGTTAAAATTAAAGAAGGCTCTTTTGATTAACAATCCCTATTTTAATTAAAAAAAAAAAAAACAACAACAACAACAGTAACTACAAAGACAACCCTATGTGAACGATGATGGAATATATATTTTGTCCGTTTAGCATTTTTTAACGTGGAAAAAAAATTCTTCCTTGCACCATAAAGCATTTCCAATTGCATATTGTTAATCCAAGAACCAAATTGGACAAAAAAGAAAACTAGGGCTTCTCATTCAATTGCTTAAGAAAAAAATCAGAAAATAAGTTTATATAGACTTGTAATATAACCATTCTGCACTTGTTAAAAATAAAGATAAATAACAAGAAGTGATAATTTAACATCCCCTCAAACTCTACAGCAACAAGCATTGAGAATTTGCTAGATAAAAGAAAAAAATGTAAAGTGGAGTGTGATTTTGTAAACAAGTCAACAATCTACATATTAGAAGTGACAAAAGGTAGCATGGTAGTGCCAACATGAAGGTAATGCCAAGTAACATGACAATCAGTCTCAAAATGCTTGGTCTGCTCTTGAAAAATGAATTGTGCACAATCTAAATAGCACTCTTGTTGTCACCATACAAAGGAGTCTGTTGATGAAGAAAAACCCATATCTGCAAATAGCCAAAATAACTAAATAATCTCACAAGTAGTCAAAGTGATGACACAATATTCTGCCATGGTGGAGGACCTAGAAACAACATCTTGCTTTTTACTCTTTTAAGAAAATAAGATAGTCACCTAGAAAAATGTAGAAGCCAGTGGTAAACTTATGATCTGTAGGATCACTAGCCTAGTTAGCATTAAAGTATGCACATACCTGCAAAAATGAAGTAGATAGAAGTAAAATACTCTGAAATTGAGTACCGTGGAGATACCTTAAAATATGAAGAACAACCCAATAAATTATAGACGATGTAACAAATTGACTAACTATAAGGATAGTATTATCCTTATGTAATATTTGGACGAGTGATTGACGAGATAAACCAAGCTACCAAAAATAGTATGACATAAGCTAAGATCTGGCAAAGGAGAACCATCAAAAGAAGAATATCGAGTACTAGGTTCAAGAGGTATATTAACAATCTTTGTTATTAGTAAGATGTGCTCAAATATGTCAGCTATATACTTACATTGAGACAGAAGATACCCTTTTGGAGAAGAGGTGACTTTGAGTAATTACACAAAGTGTCTACTTTAAGAACTTTATGTCTAAATACGTCTACTTTTCAACGTCTTACAAATACTTTGACGTTTTAAGAACTACTCATTTGTAACACCCAATTTGCCCTTTTGTGTATTTTGGGAATGTTCCTCCTATAATTTGTCTAAATTTTGCTTTTCCCTTTTGTTTTCTAGTTTTTGATAATATGACTTGCCTATTTCTCATAACATTCAATGATGAAATTTCATGATCTAATAATAATAGAATCAATTGTTATTTTATTTTCCGTCCTTTTTTATTTTTGAATTTTTGTAGCCCATACATAACCGAAGATTTTATATCTATTTTTAAAGAATTTGGTTGGCATCCTGTGCATTGCAGTGCAGGTTTTTCTTGGTGTTCTTGCGTACAATATCGATTTCACATGTTTTTCTTTTTGTATAATATCGATCACAAAATTTTTATTTGGTTTATCATGTTTACGTTTCTTCTTCTTCTTCTTTTGCTTCTTTTGTTTTCCTTTTGAGAACCTTGTGATTGTCGTTTCTTATAATTTGTTCATCGTTACTTTTTCTTTTGTCTGCACACATTTTTAGATGAGATATACATAGTTGCATACATTTTTTTTTTTACCTTTTATGTTTAATTTATGAATTATTAAAAACCAAGATTTTTTTTTTTGGCTTTTTCGTGTTTATATGTGTTCGTTGGATTACATGATTTTTTGATGATATGTTAAGAGTCGGATCTCTTGTTTATAATAAGAACATCATTTTCATGTATTCATCATAGAAATGAAAGTCGTGATTACTATAATGAAAAGTACTCTAAATATTTTGTTTCCTATTTTTAACTACGAAAATGTTTTGGCATATTGAAAATATGGCTTTTATATTATTTTTAATTCTGTTGATAATGACTTCCTTTATACAAAAATGTTGCTATGAAATTTCAAGTTACATGTTGCTTCTTTATTATAATTTCGTATTCATTAAACGAAAATTTTTTGACAACAAATTGTTATTTTATAGAAATAGAGCTTGGAATCATTGTTAATTTTTATATGTAATGATTTCTTCTTTACAATAATAAAAGTACAAAATTATGAATAATTTCAAATTGCAAGTTTGCCTTCAGTCTTTATAATAATTTTCATATTCATTTTAATAATGAATTTTTTTGACAGAATTTGGGGTGAGGAGAGGTTGTTTGGTAGGATTTTTGTGTAATGAATAATAGTGATTAATGTATTCTGATTATTTTGCTTTTTTAAAAAAAAATTTGTTTTTTGTTTCAATTGTTTTCTTTTCTTTTAAAGTAAATGAAGGTGTAATTACCATATTAATGAAATCTTTGACCTTCATATTTAGAAAGGAAACAATACAAATAGAATATTTTGTTTTGATTCTTTTTATTTTTAAACATTAATTATTATTTTTATTTACTTTATTACGTGTAACGTCCCGAAATTTATTTACTGTTATTGTAATATAAATGATGAATTAGTGTGTCATAATTAATATTTCAACATTAATTTGATTACTTGGTTGAATCTTGAATTTTTGGTGGTTTTGTTAAATTGATGAATTCAAATGATTTCTTATTGTTTTAAAATGATGTTTTTAGTTTTAAAACACAACAATTTGTAAAATGTTAAAAATATTCCGTTTTACAATACCGTGGGCGACACATGGTTTTCGCACAGTAAAACCGTCCACTATTTTTCTCTATTTATTCTCTCTCTCCCTCTCTCTCTTCACTCTCTTAGCTCTTACTCTCTCTCCTCTCTCCCGTGAGCTCTCTCACTCTCTCTCGGTTTCCACACACTCTCTCTCTCAATTTCTGCTTGAGTTTTGAATCAAATTCGAATCCAAGCTTCGGGTTAGCAAGGAGGAAGCTCGGGAACGTGATTTAGCAACCGAAAATGTAGATTTAAAGCTTCGATTCAAGGTTAGTTTTGAAATTTCTAAACTTTTTACAAAATTTTCAATTTTGTGCAATTTTGAAATCTAGGTTTGCTTGAACTTAGAAAACCTTTGATTTGAGTTAAATGAACTTACAACAACTAGAATCTAAGCTTAGATTGAAGAAAAACGGATTGGATTCAAGATTTTTCATTTTTCTCCCCATTTTCTCATTTTTGGATTTTTGAGATTTTTGAGTTTAAATCTTGTTTAAATGAGTTCAAATGTGTTCTAGTATGTTTTTCTATCAACTATGATTGTTTTCCATGCCTAGGATTTGAGACAAAACAAGTTAAAATCAAGATTTGGATTTTGGGGGAATCGAAAACCCGTGGCTGAATTTCTGGGTTTTTCCAGTTTGGCAGGCTGGTGTTCATCTCTCCGGCAGGCCGAACCTAGGAATGTTTAGCCGACCGAACTTGGCTTCCGGCAGGCTGAACTGCACAGTTCGGCCGGCTGAAGCAGGGAGTCCAACAGGCCGGCCGAGCGACGGAAATTTTACGATTTTTCACCCGTTTTCACTGTTTTAAACCCCGATTTAAATTCCAACCTTATAGAATAATTTTAAAGATACAAATGGCACACTAGGACATCATGAAATGGTTTAATAACATAGAATGTCTCGAACTAGATATTGATAGACTTAGTTTGTATCTAGGATCGTTTGTGGTTCCGCGGAGCTAACGTATAGCGGACCGGGATTACGGTGTGGGGCACCGGTACGAGTATTGAGGTAGGACTTCTACCCCATTCTTTGGTAGCCTAGTTTCAAAATGATTTGGTTTTGAAAAAGATTTCTATTAAAATGTTTTCAACGGTTGTTTGAAAATGAATTTATCGGTTATATTTTAATATACCGTGAACTGAAATGAACTTCATAATAAATGTAAATGACAATCCTCGGTAATTGGGTTTTGAATGATGATGATAATAAACATATAGGCATGATGCCATATCAGAGATCGGGTCGTGTAGCGATTGACCTTGGGGGCAGGTCCCGAAACCCAACTGGGCCACTACGGTGGTGATATTATTATGGTTTGCCTAGGAAAGGAAAATGATATTACTGGTTGTACAAGTAAACTATTCTGGTTAAGAACGGTTTTACTCAAATTTATTTATTTATTTATTAATTTAAGGTTTCTTTTAAATAATTCATGAATAATGAAATGTTTCTTTAAATCAAATTATTTTATAAAACATAGTCCTACTGAGTCTTTCGCTCACGTTTTATTTGTTTTAAATTTCCCCCTCTAGGTGGTTTTCCATTTAGGTTTGGAGATGATTCATCGGATAGGACTCAGGAGCAGTAGAGGGACTAGTAGATTAATTTGTATTATTTAAATCAAGGCATGTAAGATTTTAACTTTATTCGTACTTGGACTGTGATTGTATTTATGATATTGTCAGTACCATGTGTGTGCACAAGTTGTGGGTCTGTGGGACCCATACTCGCGACTTTATTGTTTTATTATTATTTGTTTAATGATTTCAATTGCCTAATGTATATGAACTCTTTTATAAGGTGTTGTTTTAAAGAACCTCACATTTTATATTTAATCCAACCCTTATACTCCTGATTTTTAATTAAATTATCTTTTAATTAATTTAAATAATCCGCCACGTCACCTACCGTACTTCAGGGCGTGACATAATGTCAGTTTAAAATAATCTTTACAAATATTATATAGTAAACAATTTTAGATTCAAGGTGTTATGTTTGAACAATTATGTAAATGACCCAACAACTTTAATAAAATGCAACGAGCCCAAATCCTTCGTTGCAAAACAACAAGCTAACTCTGATTTTAGTGTTGCAATCCTATCAATATCATCACTGGTAATAATCATGTTATAACATGCGAAGAAAGTAGAATGCGATCAACAGTAGTATTTTTGAAAATAAGGCTGAGTACTCATGATAGGTAGGACAAAGCCAATGCGAAGTAATCCCTATAGAGAACTTCTCAAACTAAGCTTGAAGTTCCTGCTTAAGACCATAAAGTTCTTTTCCTACTTGAAGACGTCACCAGGTTAATAAGAAATACTTGGAGGAAGTACCACGTAAACATCTTTTCGAAGATGTAGCGGCAACTGCAACGAAGATACGAACCCTAGTCATTTTTACGACAGGAGCAAAAGTCTTCTCATATTTCATACCTTATTCTTGTGACTATCTCTTAGCAACTAATCGGACTTTGTATCTTTTAATTGTTCCATTAGACGTAGTTTTGATTTTATAAACCTAATAAGAGAGACACATAAGGCGTGTCAACTGAATCAATACCTACTAAAGGCCTAGAAGTACTATCAACAGTCATAATTGACATAAATGACTTGGAAGATAAAGAAACAATCGATGATAAAACTGGTGACGTGATGAGAAGTGCCAGAATCTAAGACTCGTGAGGAAGAAGACCTATCTGAGGGACTAGCGGATTGCAAACCTATATGAGAGAAGACAGCTATAGCATATGACTTTGTTGAAAGATAATTCTGAGACTGCTGAAACATATATGAGTCCAATGGTGCATCCGTTGCAGACAAAGAAACCAATAACTAAAAATAAGCAAGGCTCAGAAATCCTCCTTCATACAACGATTTTTTTTTTTTCAAGTGCAATACACGTTAAAATCTGACTTCCAATTTTATTTGTACAAACGGTAGTAACGACGATGCTTTCCTTCAGGAATTTTCAAAACTACGGTATGGCTCTAATAGTATGTGAATTTCAAGAACCAAATTGAAGAGAAAAAGAAAACTAACAGGCTTCTCATCGAATTACTTAAACAAAATACATCAGAAAATAAAATTTATATAGACTTGTAAGATAAATAAAAGGCTTTTCTATTCTCACTGAAAATATGTATAAATAATAGGAACTAATAATTTAACACATATAAAATTAAAAATTATCATTACAAAACGAAAAAAAAAATTGAAAATGATGATGTTTTTACGTTTGTACAGTCTTAATGAAAAACGCTAACTGATTCTACACTCTTATAAACATAATTTTAATTCTCAATAGTAAAAGAAAGAGTTTGCTTTGTTATCTCTTTTACCTCAAAAGTCATTTTTTAATAGTAATTAGAATTTTGTTAGGCTATCGTTAGGCAAAGTTGAGATGATAGAGAGAGATGTAATTGAACTTATCTGCTGTCGAGTCTCTTTATAAAATTAAAATACTTCATTGTAGAATCTAATAACAATTGATTTACATTAACCCCAAACAGCGTCTTCAAAAACAACCAAGTACCGTGTATTTTAATATGTTTGGCAATACAATTGGAACTGTGTTTTTTAAGGTTAGAATTTTTTTATTATAATGTTTTCTCTGTAAAACTTTTAGATCTATAATTTTTAGAAATCTTAGTACTCAATATTTTTCACAGAAGAAGATTTGGAGCATACATTGATTCATGACTTCAATTTACAAAGAACCCTTGAGCAGAAATTACCAGAGAAGAAGAACCTAGTTTCTCTATTTAGACCCATAATTAATTCTTTTAACGTATTTTCTAATAGAGAGGAAGAAAACAATTATTAATTGGGTGAAAAAGATGACTAGACTCTTATTTATAGACCCTCAATAGGTGCCTTCTATCAAAGCACACATCCTTTCAGATGTAGACACATCATTTAATTAGAGTTGCATCACCTCATGGCCAATAGGATTTTAGCATTTAAATAATTATTAAACTAAGAAAATAAATAAATAAATCTGATAAATTTAATAGGCCTTTAATTAATCATGTGGGCCATAATTCTAATACTCTTCCACTTGGCCCATATGATTTTTTTTATTAGTTTAATAAGGCTATAATGTGCACAACAATACTATGCTAAATCTTCTTAAAATTGGCTACTACTCTATATTATAATTAAACAGAAAATCTAAAGTGAGTCATGGCGGTTGTACATCACTAATTTAATATAGTCCCTTCCATGTACTATAGCATTAGACATCTATTTAACATGATTCATAATTGAGAGGTATAATAATAGTCCACTTCAATGTTTTTGGTGAAACAATCCTGTCAAACATTAATCTATAACAATCATATATACAAAATTAAAAACATGATATATTAAGAACATAATAAATGAGCACAGAGTCTCATATCGTTAAAATGAAATAAAACAGAATACATAACCACTAATGACATCCAATAACACCCATATGTTTAACATGTTCAATAAATATTCTGGGTGGTAATCCTTGTGTTAAAGTATCCGCAATCATAAGGTTGATGCTAATATGTTCAATTAACACTTTACGTTCCCGAACTTCTTACTTAATGACTAAGTATTTAATATCCATACGTTTTGCACCATCAGAATACTTGTCATTCTTGGCAAAGAAGACTGTTGCGGCATTATCACAATAAATTTTCTGCAGCTTGGCTATACTATCGACAACTCGAAGTCCCTAAATAAAATTCTGCAACCATAAACCATGACTTGTGGCCACAAGGCATGCCATGAACTTGGCCTCCATAGTGGATGTAGCAATGACAGATTCCTTTGCACTCTTCCATGAAAATGCTCCTCCAGCCAAAAGAAATATATAACCAAATGTAGATTTTCTAGTGTCAGCATATCTGGCAAAGTCTGAATCTCAGTAACCGATTACTTCAAGATGATCATATCTTCTATAAGTAAGCATATGGTCCTTTGTTCATTACAAATACCTAAGAACTTTCTTTGCAGCTTTCCAATGATCTATTCTTAGATTACTTTGATATCTTCTGTAACACCCGAGATTTTTAATGCATTAAATTAAGGATTATATTAAGATGAAAAGTATAATCAAAGGAAAATATTGTATGATAACATGAAAAATTATACAGTATTAGAGCAATGCAGTATAAGAATTGAATTATGTGGACCACAATTTCTTTTTATACTTTTATAAAAGAAAAGAAAAGAAAAAAAAATCAAAAAATATCACACAAATTCGACACTCTCTCTCTACTTTCTCTCTCTACATTTTCTCTCTCTCTCCTCAAATCTCGTTTGAGATTCCGGTGTTATTTTTTGACACCTCCCGCACCAGTGGGAAGCTCTCGTTGAGCTGAGTCCAACGAGGTGTCGTGCCACCCAAATAGCCGCCGGAGGGAGGCTCACGCGTCGCCCAAAGTGGTGGTGAAACCCATTTTTTCCCGATGCCATTTCTCCGCCGTCCGACCACCAATCGACGTGATTTTGGTGTCTATGGACTCAGTGTGAGGAGAGGAACAAGAGGGTACCATTTTTTCAGCTCAATTTTGGCTGAAACAGCTTCGTCGGAGTTGCCCCGTCGTCGCCGTGGAGCCACAGTCGGAGCCGCCGTATATGGCGGTGGTGTGGCACACCGCTGGTGCCAAAATGATCAGAGGGCAACAGCGAACAAGACCCCTCGTTCAATTGCTCCATTCTGCCGCCCCTCGCCGGAGAACGAAGACACCCATCGTGAGCCGCCGGGGGTGTGTTCGGGTTGGCTGTTTTAGGCCTTTTTGTGCCAAATTGAAGGCACAAATACCTTCAGAGGCTCGAGAAGAGCGTGAAGCAACCCTCAATTGCACGAAATGATTGCCGAAGGATGGAGAACGGCATCTTCGTCGTGCACTGCCGTGGGGCTAGGTGGAGCCACCGTTCCACGCGGTGTTGAGCTGCCCCACCATAGGGGAAATGCTCAGAGTGACTCGGGGAAGGAAACTCCCAAGTCAATTGCATGGTATCTTCGCCGGAGATAGGAGATCAGAGTTGCCTTTTCTCACCGTCCACGGCAACTTCGAATTGGGTAGATGGAGGCCAAATTGGGTGAAATTGACCCCACCAATGGACTTAGGAGGGTCAATTTAGGGGGGGTAGGCTCGAGCTCAGCCCTCAACGGAGCCAACCGCCACCGGTCAACGCCGGTCAACGGCGGTCAAAGGTTGGTCAACGGCCGGTCAAAATGCCAAATTGGGATTTTGTGATCCGGACCTCCGATCGACGATCTGAGACCGCCTCCTGACTCGTTTCGATGCTCTGGACGCGATGGTGACCTCCATTTGAGCAAATTTCACTCCGATGAAAATCATTTGGTACCAATTGTACGCGGATCGAGGCGATTCAAACAGCAGTATCGGAGTCCAGAATGACCGTTTCAAGAATGTATGATCTCCAGGAAGCATTCCCAACTATTCATGGTCGCTCGAGGAGCACTGTAGAGGATGCTTCGCATACTGTAGATGCAGCGAGATACAAGTGGATCTGCTTTGCTTGGAGTCCAAGTAAGTAGGAATCTCGCATACAGTATGAACTGTTTTAGAATAAATTGTTTTAGATGCTTTCATAAAAAGTTATGAAATGCATGATTAGTGATTGTTGCACTATTTTATATGTGAATGAGTTTTATAACGTTACAAGGTGACGAAAAAACCTGTTAAGGGTAAAATCGTCATTATCAAGAAAACGACTAGAACGGAGTCGAACACTCTGATTTAGCATAACGTTATTAGACGAAAAATGTTCCGTAATACGTTAAGTAACGTAACGGTCATGTGAGACCAGAGATTTAATAAGAGATATTTTAAGTAAACTAGAGGTAACCAATGGGTTACAAAGTTAAAAGGAAATGTAACCCCGGTTGGTTACAAGGCTAATTGAAGGAAATGTAAACTGATGGTTTATAAGGTTGAGTAAAGAGAACGGTAAACCGATAGTATACCAAGTTATGAAAAAGGAATGAATGGTTAATGTTTACATTTTATTATCAATTGAGTGGATTGATAATAAAGAAAATTAATTAATGAGTCGGTTGTCGTATGATCAGGACACAAAAGCCGACCAATGGAAGAAAAAGAAATGAGAAAGGAACGAAATAGAGAACGCTAGGGCATAGTCTGAGTAAGTTCAGATTTCATCTACAGCATGAAGTAAATAGTTTTTAATGCATCCATATGCATTTTTAAATGAGTTTGCAATGGTTATGCAAGTTGTTTTTAAAAGTATATTTGCATTTATTATGCAAAAAGTTCTAAAGTACAAAATAAGGTTTGCATTGAATTTGCAACCGTTATGTTTGAAGCCTATTTGCATATTGATATGCATGAACGTTATGAACTATGATTGGTGTGTGTATTATAAATGTGACATGACTTAAAGTATTATATGGATATAATGTGAAATAGTTGCTATTCAAAGAAGAAAAATGTATAGCAACTCCATGATATGAAAGTATGAACGACAAATGAATGTATGATATGAATGACATGAGTATGAATAATATGTAAAAGTATGAAATGTGAAAGTATGATATGAACGACATGAATATGAGTAATATATGAAAGCATGAAATGTGGAAGTATGGTATGAATGACATGTATATGTATGATATGTTTATGAATATGATATGCAAGTATAATACTTACACAAGCAAATAATATGGATAAGAATGTTATGATTGATGCTTGTTATCTATAATGTAACAAGATATAGTATATAAGTGCAATACCATGTAGTGCATAACGGATATGCACAATAAGGTTCATAAGAAATCCATTAAGGATATAATCTTCAAGTTGCCTATAGGGAACTAGAAAAATTACTATAAGACACCTTAGGTTCAATTAGAAATCGTGAGAACGATCTAGATAATCAAGTAAAATTTAAAAAATTTCTCGTGACCGACAGCGAGGTCACAAAAGCAGAGCCAAGACAGAGACTTTATGAATACGAAAAAAAAAAGAGAGAAGGTAAAAGCTAGTTTTTCCTTTTACTGCACCCCTAGGAAAGGCTAGACATGTTCAAGAGAGATATAAAAAGTTAAGCGCTGTTATGACCCTTAGAAGTTTTCAGACAGGTACGTAAACATGTTTTAAATCAACATTGTCACTGGTCTAGAACGACTAGATGATAAAAGGCCTATAGACTGAACAATAAAAAGATGAACTTATTGACTAGTTTTTATGTACCAAATTATGATCTAGATGCAGATGTGCAACATAGATACGAAATAGGATTAGTATAAATCCTGCATTTCGACAATGCATAATGTGTTATAATGTAAGTTATAATTTTTCTAAAGCATTGCTATGTAATATATTGCATTTGTATGTAATATGTTTTAGGATAAGAATTATGATATGCAATATGTGATTGCGTAATATATTGCATTGTATGCAATATGTTTTAGGATAAAAGTTATGATATGCAACATGTCATTGCGTAATATATTGCATTGATGCAATATGTTTTAGGATAAGAGTTATGATATACAATATGTGATTGCGTA
The DNA here is from genome assembly GCA_025403435.1 of Artocarpus heterophyllus. Lineage (NCBI taxonomy): Eukaryota > Viridiplantae > Streptophyta > Magnoliopsida > Rosales > Moraceae > Artocarpus > Artocarpus heterophyllus. The sequence goes on from CM046342.1 coordinate 12,258,088, forward strand.
ATATATTGCATTGTATGCAATATGTTTTAGGATAAGAATTATGAATATGTTTTAGGATAAGAATTATGATATGCAATATGTGATTGCGTAATATATTGCATTGTATGCAATATGTTTTAGGATAAAAGTTATGATATGCAACATGTCATTGCGTAATATATTGCATTGATGCAATATGTTTTAGGATAAGAGTTATGATATACAATATGTGATTTCGTAATATATTGCATTTGTATGCAATATGTTTTAGGATAAAAGTTATGATATGCAATATGTCATTGCGTAATATATTGCATTGTATGCAATATGTTTTAGGATAAGAGTTATGATATGCAATAGGTGATTGCGTAATATATTGCATTTGTATGCAATATGTTTTAGGATAAAAGTTATAATATGTAATATGTGATTGTGATATATATTGCATTGTATGCAATATGTTTCAAAGAAAAGTTATGATTCGCAAAATGTGATTTGCGTTATATGATGCATTTGTTATGCAATAAGTTGCATTTGTAATGCAATAGGTTTCAGAATAAAAATGTGATTGCGTTATATGAAGCATTTGTTATGCAATAAGTTTCAGAATAAAAGTTATGATTCACAAAATGTGATTGCGTTATATGAAGCATTTGTTATGCAATAAGTTGCATTTGTTATGCAATAAGTTTCAGAATAAAAGTTATGATTCGCAAAATGTGATTTGCGTTATATGATGCATTTGTTATGCAATAAGTTGCATTTGTAATGCAATAGGTTTTAGAATAAAAATGTGATTGCGTTATATGATGCATTTGTTATGCAATAAGTTGCATTTGTTATGCAATAAGTTTTAGAGTACAAATTATGATTATCAAAATGTGTTTGCATTTTAAGTTGCATTTGTTATGCAATAGATTTTATAGTACAAGCAATGATTTGCAAGTGTATTTGCATATGATGTGGTTGCATTTGATGTGCTCACTAAGGTTAATAAGAAGGTAACATAAAATTGAAAATAAAGTGTCGTACCAACCTCCTCGTTGTGAGGAAATAAAAGTATAGTTAAAGTTTGGCCTCCCAGATGTGAGGTATACGACCTCGAAGTTCGATGGTCTTAAGTCTTCCACAAGGGAAGCATCACGTTTATGATCTCATGATTAAAGATGTTGGTACAAACACTAAAAGTTATAAGATAAAGAAAGTTAAAGAACAAAAGGTGGAAAGTTAAAGTGTAAGATAAGAAAATAAAAGGAACAAGGATAGAAAGTCAAAGTAAGAAAGAATGGTCATAAGATGCTCATAATCGAAAGTTCATAATTGAGCATAAATTAAAACATGCATTGTGATTGTATTTGATTTGTTTATTGTGAAGCATTTATATGCTATGAAAAATATTCTAAGGAATGTTTTATATTAAATGTTTATGAAAACATAAATGACGTTATGAAGAACAATCTGAGGATTATTTTATGTTAGGTATTTTGTGAAAAGCGTTTGTGAAAAACGTTATAGCAATTGCTTTAGGAAAACGTTTATGGGAAACGTTCTAGAAAGGTTTTTTTTTTAAAGCATGTTTAAATGCTTTGTGTGATTTTGTTTGAACTTACTGAGCGAAAGCTCATAAAAAGTTTCTTCATGCTGTAGGTAGTTTTATGGGCGACTAGTAAGACCCGTTAGAAGAACTGGGTGCTGCGGAGGACAGATGCGAAGATTTGGGTATGGATACCATCACTGTTTGCATCCGCTATGTAAAGAAAATGTTTTCCATTGTTTAATGTTGTGTTTTCAAAGTTTAAAGAAATCAGAGTTCTAAGAATTGTATTGAAAGTTTTAAGATACAGTTTACGAACTGTTTTATGTAATTATAAAGTAAAGTTTTAAGCTATGATTTAATAAATGTTTCTTATTAAGTTTTAAGAAACGATTTAAAATGATTTTAAGAGCAAGTATTGAGCGATGTCTCAACTTGAATGGTGACAAAGGTCGCATCAATTTTAAAGAACGTTTAAAGAAAAAAAAATTTATTACAGTATTTTTCTTACTAAGTAAGTAAGATTACTGTTTATGAAACGATGTTTATGAAAGTAAAGTGACTGTCCAAAAAGGCGGGTCGTCACATCTTCCCAACATCCCAACAACAAAACTAATGTCGGGTCTAGTGCAAGTTTGAGCACACAACAAGTTATGAACAACAGATGCATAAGGAATGTTTTTTTTTTTTTGCACTTACTCCAATTCATTCTTTGGACATTACATATGACTAAATTTGTCCCCTTTTTGAATTGGAACTATACATGTTGAACATCCATCCATCTTAAATTTTTTTAAAACTTTGTTAAAATAGCCTTTTTGAGACAATCCCAACAATCCTTATGATTTATCACGAAATATTTCAATTCTTATCACATAAGTTTCCTCACCCATGTCTTTCATTTCAAAGTTCTTTAAGAGGAATTTCTTAGTTTCACGTAATAAACTAAGATTGTTAGCAGCAAGCAAAATATCATCAACATATAGGACTAAGAAAATAAACTTGCTCCCATTGACTTTCATATATATACACCGATCAATGGTGTTCTCTTTAAATCCAAACAAAGTAATGATATCGTTAAACTTAAGATACCATTGTCGGGAGGCATGTTTAAGTCTATATATTGACTTCTTTAAGTTACATACCATGTGGTCCTTTCCTTCGCTTGAAAAACCTTCAGGTTGGCCCATATAGACTTCTTCCTCTAAATTTCCATTGAGAAAGGCAGTTTTCACATCCATTTGGTGTAACTCTAAATCAAAATGAGCCACCAATACGATAATAATTCTGATGAATCTTTCTTAGAGACCAGTGAAAAAGTCTCTTTGTAGTCAATGCCTTTTTTTGAGTAAAACCTTTGGTAACAAGTCTAGCCTTGTACCATTCAATATTGCCTTTTGAGTAGCGCTTGATCTTAAAGACCCATTTACACTCAACTCTCTTACAGCTTTTAGGCAACTCAAAAACGTCCCAAACTTGATTTGGATCCATAGATTTCAGCTCATCTTTCATAGCATTAAGCCACTTGTCAAAATCAATACTTTCCATGGCTTGTGAAAACGAAACTAGATTTGAAATTGGATCATTATCTATTTCTAAGTCAATTTTTGACTCTTGTAGATAAACCATATAATCATCATGAATAGCATATTGCCTTTATCTTTGAGGTCTTCTTAATACTACTTCTGGTGGTTCAGCTACTATAGGTTCTTCAAATGCAATTTCATTGTAAAGTGGATGGTCATACACTTGTTCTTGAACATTATTAGGCTGTACAATAATATTAGGAATAATCTTGGAAGTTACAGGTAGAGGTACTTCTACCATAACTTCTTCAATGATCACATTACGTTGTTCTCCACTCCCATTAACTTCATCATTCTCGATAAACCTAGCATTTCCAGATTCTACCATTTTTGTTTTATGGGTAGGATAATAAAATTTATACCCTTTGGATTTTTTAGAATAACTGATGAAATAACCATTGGTCTTCTTAAAATCCAATTTCTTTTCATGTGGATTGTAAATTTTCACTTTTGCTGAGCAATCCCAAACATGCAGGTGCTTTAAACTAGGTCCTTTTCTCATCCACATCTCAAAAGGTGTTTTGGGACTGCTTTTCTAGGAACCCTATTTAGTATGTACATGGCAGTCTTTAATGCATGCATCCACAAGGATAAGGGTAAATATGAATAACTTAACATGCTTTTAACCATATCCATTCATGCATGATTACACCTTTCTACTACGCCATTTTGTTGCGGTGTACCTGGCATAATGTATTGCACACATATGCCTTGTTTTTCCAGGAATTTAGCAAATGGAACCAGACATTGCCTATAACACCTAAGCATTTCTAGTACATTAGAAATGCAATAACTTAAAGATTATTGTTTAATCCAATTTATATGATAAAGTCTATAAAAGCAAAAAATGGGATTTTAAGGGTAAAAATCATGCCATAGTCTTAAATGAGAAAGGAAGGATATGAAAATAGGCTGGAAAGCGTAATTGTTGTAAAATGTATTGCAACAAATATTAAGACAAAAATACAGTTTAAGAAAAATACTGTATAATAATATGAAAAAATTATATAATATTAGAATAATGCAGTATAAGAAAGTACACTGATAAGGTTATGTAGTATAAAAATTACACTGTAAAAGTAATACAGTATAGGAATTGGACTGTTTAAGGTAAAGCAATACAGAAATTGGACTGTTTAAGTTAAAGCATTATAGGAATAATATTGTTTGGAGAATATGGATGAGTAAGGAATGTTGTAACAGTATAGAGAATATACCAACAGTATAAGAAAAATACTATTAATGTAAATTTGGACTATATATAGTTAAGCAGTTAGGAATTTCATTAGTGGATGAGGATAGGTTGTGGGATCTCATGAATACCGACAGTATAAGAAAACTACTGTCAGTATAAACTTAGACTGTGTAAAAAGTTTTGTGGGACCCACCAATGGGGATACCTTAAGAGTTTTGATTAGGCCACCATATTTACTAATGTGGCCCAATCATAAAAGGCCAAGTTAACCCTAACAATTAGGGTGGTTAGTCACAAAAAAAAAAAAAAAGGAGAAAGGGGGGGACACTCCATGGGTGGAGAAAAGGCCACTTCAACCCTTTGTTCCTTTGTATTTAGTTTCAAAAAGATACCAAGAGTTGGTCTCCACAAATTCCACCATGCAAAACGTGAAAAGGAAAGAAAGAATGAAAGAAAGAAAGAAAGAAAGAAAGAAGAAACTTCCATTTTTTCCCCATGGACCTGGCAGCCTTTTGAGCAATTTTTCCATCAAAGTTTGATGAGTACAAACCTCCAATCAAGCTTAAGACAAGCTCTAGTGTTTTAGTGTAAAGTTTTGCAACTTTATAGGTAAAATTCCAACCTTTTTGTTAAGGGTTTTAGTGATTTGTCTTCAAAATTATGGATGGTTTTTAATAAATTTTGTCATGGTTTATGACAAAGGAATCTAAGAAAGTTTTTTGCACAAGTAGAGGATCAATAAGGTGGGCAAAGTTTAGGTAAATCTCTAAACTTTTTACTTGAAATTTATGTGATGAACATGTATGCCAAGTGTTTGATGAAATGTTTTGCGCTATGGCATATAAATGGATATCATGGCATGATTTTTTTATGCATATGATGATGGTCATGATGAAAGAAAGAAAGAAAGTAAGGGTTTTGAGGTTAAAAGTGAAAAATTGTTAAACTTTGTAAAGTTTAACTAATTTCAAAGGAATGGGGTTTCGAGGGCCTTAGAGGCTAAATTATGTTCTAAGTAAGGTATAGAATTTGCCAACACAATGAGGAAAACAACTATTGTGAATAAAGTTTTATAAAATTCTAAAAGGACTAAATTGTAAAGTTTTGCTAATTCTCAGTAGATTTGAAAATCAGCCAAAAAGTCCACTTTAATAATGGAATTTCAAGAAAATTAAAACACAAAATTTGTAGAACGTATCGAAACTATTAGGACAACACTGACATTTTATTAAAATTCTACTCAGTTGAGGAATTATGAATTTTATTAGATTTTAATCACAAAATTTCATCAAATGAAAATGTTATGAAATGTTTAGAATTTGACCAAGGAGCTTTTGTAGGTTTTATTTCTTGCAAAAAACTAAAATTTTTGGTATAAAGTGGTTGTTTTTGGTTCCGAGGGCAAAAATGTAAATATTTTTTGTATTTCGGTCCAAAACTGTAAAATTGTGTGAAAATTAGGTTTTCACCTAGGAACGCTAGATTCCTACATTGCTATAGGCAGTGAGTAATCATAGATGTTAAGTTTTAAGGGATTTAAAGTTTAGCTAAGGAAAGAATGAAAGAAACAAATGTTAAAGGCAAAATGGTCATTTTATAAAAAATGACCAAAACAGACTCGAAACGCCTGATGTCGAGAAACGTTTCTTAGCGGAAATTTTTCTATAATATGTAGGTAATGAAACGGTAAAGTTAAGCAATCAGTTTTATAAAGTTACAAAATGGATGAAAAACCCGTTAAGGGTAAAAATGTCATTTTTAAGAAAATGGTTAAAGCGGGTCGAACACTCCAAATTAGCGAAATGCCCTTAGACGAAAAATGTTTTGTAATATGATAATTAACGAAACCGTCACATGAGATGAAAAATTTAATAAGGGATGTTCAAGTAAAAGAAAGGTAACCCAGTGGGTTACAAAGTTAAGTAAAAAAAAAGGTAACCCGATGGGTTACAAAGCTAAGTAAAAAGAATGATAACCCGATGGGTTATAGAATTACATTAAAGGAAAAGTAACCTCATGGGTTGCAAAGTTAAGAGTGAGGTAAACCAATGGTTTATAAAGTTAACTATAGTGAAAAGTAAAGTAACCTGGTAGGTTATAAAGTTAAAAGCAACAGGTTACAAAGCAAAGAAAAGGAAGGTAAACCAATAGTATACAAGTTAAGTAAAAAGGAAAAAATAGTTAATGTTTAAGTGATATTATCAATCAAGTAGATTGATAAAAAGAAAGTTAATTAATGAGTCGACTGTCGTTTGATTAGAACACAAAGGCCAACTAATGAGAGTAAAAGAAAGGAAATGGGAGGTTAGAGCTAGAATTAGGTAAGTTTCCAACTTCACCTACAGCATAAAGTAAATGTTTTTTAAATGCCTTTTAATTTTGCCTATATTCCTTATTATAAAGTATTTACATTAAAGGCTTATGGAAAACATCTTGAGAAATGTTTTATGTTAAATGTTTAAGTCATATTTTATGAAATGTTTTATATAATTATAAAGTTAAGTTTTAAGCTATGTTTTAGTAAATGTTTCTTAGTGATGTTTAAGAAACAATTTTTGAATGGTTTAAAAGACAAGTGTTGAGCAGTGTCTCAACTCAAATGGCAACAGAATTCGCGACAGCTTTTTAAGAACGTTCTAAAGGATATTAAAAGAAAAAAAATTATTTTGTATTTTTCTTACTAAGTAAGTAAGATTAATGCTTAAGTAATGATATTTAAAGAAAGTTAAGTAACTACCTAAAAAGGTAGGTCGTCACATTGCCCTGACTCATCATACTTTCCATAGTATTCACCACCTTTATTTGACCTTACAATTTTCACCTTTTTATCTAATTGCCTCTCAACCTCATTAATAAATACCTCAAGGGATTTAACAGATTAAGATTTTTCATGCAATAGATAAAGATAACCATAATGTGAAAAATCATTAATAAAAGTGATAAAATACTTTTCTATACCAAAGGATGGAGTATTGAAAGGTCCACATGTTAGATATGTATGCCCTAAGGAGTAAAAATGTAATACGTTTTTGGAGACATTTTTATTAATAAAGAATTTATTCATTTATATATACCAAATCTTGTCCTCTTTACGTTCATATTTGTTGAATGTATGTTAAGCAAACAGTAGTCTGAGATTGTCAGTCTAAACCTTTAAGAATTTAGGCATATGATGGACTGATTATGCGGAAGACACGATTCTTAAGGTGACGGTTTAAAACATATGATCTGCAATCGAGGGAATAAAGTTAGGCGCTTTATTCATAAAAAGATTGTTATGTTGTCTATATCCTTATTGGGAGATGGTTTGTCTTGACCATCCGAGTTGGACTCCGTGAATAAAAACATTGGTACGTTGTCATAGGTGATGATGCATTGGATCGGGACACAAAGTGAATTAATTTGGATTAATAATTCTGTCTTGGCAAATCGATTCACTTTATACAATCATTTGTATTGTATCTTAATCCTGAGATGGATAGTGGGCCCGTTGTCTCGACTTGTGTCTTTTGATGTACCAAATGGTGACTCCCACATTTCAATAGTGGTATGCATGCCGGTACGTTAGAGGCATGACTTTTGATAGCGTAGACTTGTTATTCATAGATATGGAATCCATAGCTCTTCTTTAGGAGTAATGATATCATCTTATATGGGTTATCTTGTAATTGAAAAACTAGAGTGCTCAACCATTTGGATACATAGGTGTAACCGAATGGTATACTATCTTTAGATGGTAAGTTTTCTAATGGTGAGATAATGGAACGTAAGATAAAAATAATCGAGAAGGTAAGACAGAACTTATCCTTAAGCTGATTATGGATTATCAGATGGGGATACGATACACTTTGATATGTCATGGAGACTTAGCTATACGGGCTTCGTAATTCTATAAAGTTCGAGAGTGCAGCTCCAAGCTTTTAGTGGAGTAGTGTTGGAGTTGACAATTATGAAATGTATATCTATGATATTGGGTTTCATAATTATTGAGAGCTTGAACTTTATAGGTCCATTTTGGTCCCTTTTGCTAGCTTACAAAATCCTATAACGATACGGCGCGCTTTTTCAATAATTGGTGACTTATGTCAGATTTATCGGATTGGTTTAAAATTTGAAAGAATCATATAATTCATGTCTGTTTATTGGTTAAATTAATTTTGTAATAAAATTAATTTAAGATAAACTTGTTGAATTATTGGGATCGGATAATTCTTATCTGTTTATCGATTGATTTAATTGGATAAATTAAATCAAGATAAACTTGTAGAATTATTGTGAATTAATTTATTTTCTTAGAGATTATCTTGATAAAGTTTGTTTTGATCAGATAACTTCTCTATTGGGTTATTTGAATCAAAACTTAGACTTTATCCTATAAAATCTTGGGTGGAAAATAAAAGATTCGTGGAGATATTTACGCGACAATTTGGCCTGCCGATCTACGTGTTTGGTCTATCGATGGGGCCTATTCGGCTTGCCGATCAGGCTGCTCGGCCTGTCGATTAGGTTGTTCGGCCTGCCGATCAACGAGAGATAAGATTACGCGTTTTCACGCGGATCTTATCAAATATTGATCTGAACTTAATTCTGTTTCGAGTTTTTGAGACCTAATCTGATAAAGACTAACCCTAGGACCAATCGCTATATAAAGGGAGTACGTCTCATGAGTTACTCAGATCAATTGAGAGATTAAGAGTGATACTCTTTTGGTGAGTAACTGAAAACTCCCTGAGAGCTTTTGTTCACAAATCACGAACACTAGCTTTGGGTTCTCTCGATTGGTTAGAAGGAGAGTCACCGGTGGAAGAGCTGTATGTGTGAGCCCGCACTCACTCTGATCGTGGATAGAGAATAGCAAAGAAGACCTGTTGGTTGAGGCTCTTTTAAAACATTACTTCTCTTCATGGGTCGCGGAGGTTCTTCGGTACATAAAGGTTAGTAAGATCTGTTTAATTTATACATATAGCATGTCAAACTTGTGTTTTGAAAAAAATACTCTGATGATAAAATTTTAAAATTTCCGCTGCACACCTAACACTGTTTTTTCCAACACCACATATGTTGGTATGCATGAGTTCAAAAAGTTGTGCACTTCTTGTAGCCCCTTTTTTAGTGTGTTTGGTTTGCTTTCCTTTAATGCAATTAATACACACACCAAGATCCATAAAATCTAAATTTGAAAGAATTCCATTCTTTACTAATCTCTCTATTCTTTCCTTAGATGTGTGACCCAAGTGTTTAAGCAGAACTTTCATAAACTAAACTCTATTTAGTTCCAATACTCTAATCCATGGTTAACAAAGTTTCAGCAAAAAGATTATCAAGCTTTAACTTATATAAGCCATCATAAAGGATACCAGAACCAATAAAACTATTATTTTTATATAAAGCAAAAGATCCAAATCCCAACTTACAATAAAATCCTGATGCATCAAGTTTTGATAAAGAAACTAAATTGAGAGAAAAAGTAGGTACATAAAGAGTTTGGTATAGATCAAGATAATGTCCAGTATTTAATATTAAGCGATAAGTGCTAATTCCTTCCACTAAAGCTTTATCTCAATTCTCTATGTAAATAAAACTTTCATTTGCTTTTATGGGTTGGATCATAAGGAATGCTTGCATTGTATTAGAAATGTGAGTAGTTGAACCTGAGTCAATCCACTAAGTATTATAAGGAACTTCAGTTAAATTTGATTCAAAACAAACTAAAGCACAAGGCATAACTTTCTTTTCAAACCAAGCCTTACGTTTCTAACAGTCTTTCTTTAAGTGCCTAAATTTGTTACAAAAATAACACTTAACATTGTGTTCCTTCTTGTAGATTTGAGTTGACTTATTTAAGTTATGCAGCTCTTTCTTGAACCCTTTCTTCTTGTTCTTTCTAGGCTTCTTGTTAGTGCTCTTTTTAGCCTCTTGATTCACAAGATGAACGGAATGAGGTTTCTGATTCTTCAATCTCATCTCGTCTTAAACAAGCATTCTGGTCAATTCATTAATATTCCATTTATATTTAATTATGTTATAGCTCATCTAGGATGGACCTTGTTGTTCAGAAGGAAGCGAGTTGAGAATGAACTGTATTAGAAAGAACTCATCCACAGACATCCCCAAAGACATTAATTTTGCTACTATATTTGTCATTTCAAAGACATGCTCATGCATAGTACAAGAACCATCAAACTTCATGTTGGTTAATTTAACCATTAATGTACTAGCAAGAGACTTATCAACAGTTTAAGAGCGCTTTTCCACAAGTTTCATAAATTCCTTAGCACTTTCAATCTTGGGAAGAGTACTTTTAATGTTGTTTGCTACTGTCATCCGCATGAACATTAAGCTTAATTGTTCGGCCTTTCCCATATTTTATGAAAAGATTTCTCTTCCTTAGTACTATCTCCACTAATAGTAGTGGGTTCCTTATCTTGAAGTGCTAAATCAAGATCCAAGACACCTAAGTGAAATTGGACTTGTTAGCACTAATCAGAGAAATCTAATCCATTAAATAAGGGAATAGATGAAGCATGCGAATGCAGAAAAACATGAACAAATACTGCAAATATGTAAGAAACATTCATACATTAATGCTTTGAGATGATCACATACTTAGATTCAAACTAAGACAATAATTATATATCTTAGTTCTCCTTTGGGTGATACTAAGACATACAAACTATAAATAATGCTAATTAAAAATAAAATTTTAATTTGGTAATCATAAATATGTCCAATAAAAATGCTTGCTATCTTGGGATAAACAAACAAAATAATAGGACTATTAATTACCAACTATTACATTCCTCAATTATAAAGAAAACTAATCGACTTTTAGGTGATTCCTAAGTTCTTATAATAGATAAGATTCAATTATATCTATAAATGTCATCTCAATTATAAGCATCAAAATTTATAAGTAATCGAACTTTTGTTTCTCAATTTAAAAATTACTAATTTGAAAATTTGACCACTTTAGCAACTAACAAACTACAATAATGTCATTTCAAAATTAGAAACAATAAACTTAGACATCATATCTAATCAATAAAAATCATTACCGATTGTTTTTCTTTTTATATATCTCAGATATATGGAAAAAAAAAAGTCTATCGACACAAACTTTTATCAAACAAAAAAAAAATTATAAAATCGCTTTCGCAATGTGATCAGTTAAATTGCAAAACATAATTGCAACGCCCTTTTTTTTTTTTTTTTGGTTCTGTGTATCGTCTTAGCGTCAATATTTAATCGCAATGTAAAAGTTTTCTTTATCTCTTATACACACGCATATGAAGAAGACAGATACAAAGAAAACAAAGAAAAGTAAAAGTTTTCTTTACAAACAATACACAATGATTCTAAGTTGTATATAAAAAACTTTCACTGATCACAGAATAAGCAAAATAAACCTATAATTCAATTCTTTCCCAAATTTAGATATTCTAACCGCTGAGACATTTTAAGGTGCAAACATAATTAAGAATATAACCTAAAGGAAAATTATGAGCTCCAAAAACCTAAATGCTCTTGATATCATATGTAAAATTTTTAAATCTGTAATTCTCATAAATCTTAGAACTCAAAAATTTTCGCAGAAGAAGATTTAATACATACATTGATTCATGGCTTCAATTTGTAGAGAACCCTTAAATAAAAATTGTTAGAGAAGGAGAGCCGAGTTTTTTTTTCTCTAGACCCACAGTTAATTCTTTTAACGTATTTTCTGATGCAGAAAAGGAACACAATTATTAATTGGGTAAAAAGTGAACTAGATTCTTATTTATAGACCCTCAATAGGTGTCTTCCATCAAGGCACACATCCCTTTAGATGTAGACATAGCATTTAATAAGAGTTGTATTCCCTCATAGTCAATAGGATTTTAGCATTTAAATACTTATTAAACTAAATAAATAAATCTGATAAATTTAATAGGTCTTTAATTAATTATGTGGATCATAATTCTACATTCTCGTAAAATTTAAATTAAAAAACGGTTCTAATCATAAAAAAAAACTGCTCTACTGCTCTCTCAAACGGATGCAAATATATTTAAGTTTCAAACTATAGAATACGGATTCAAACTTTTCCCAACATATAATCTGACTACAGAGAAGCAAAAACCGAGCCTACGCAACCTCGGGAGAATTTGTGTGGCCATTGTTCGTTTTCCAAAGAAAAGAAAGATTTTCTTGAAGGAAGCCTAGAAATACAGATCACAATGAGGAAGCCAATTTTGAAACGCTACAACGACTTGAGAAAGCCATCAAAATGAACCAAAATTTCTTAATATCAGAATACCCAACATTCAACATCCAAACTCAATCAATTTCCAACAAATATCAAACTAAATTTCACAAGTTTGCACTTAGCAATCAAGGATTAAAACTCAGTCTTGTTACAACATCAAATGAACACATATTTCAGCCTATTGGCTCAAATGAAGGGACTTTGATGGTGGATCATTGCTGCAAGGTTGTCCCGTGATGGGTTCTAAGGGCTAGGTCACGTCTATTTCAACAAATTTAACGAGGACGAGTGCTAAAAATTCTATTATTAATTGTATTTTTTTATATATTTAAGCTTACTTTTAATAGTCTACCAAAAAAAGAGCTTACTATTAATACTACTAATCAAGAAGACGTTTAGAAACATAGTTAAAACTGAAGTTTGAATTAAAAGTATTTTAACAATTCAAATTTTATGAGGAAAAACACTATAACAAAAATGATTTGAAGCAAACTAGTGTTTCGATGCACACTAATCACCTAATAACATCTAGCTCTCTTTTTTTGCCAGAAAGATGAACAATGTGAAATAAATTTACAGTCTCTTAGAGCTAAACTCAAAACCTCATTCACTACAACAAATTTGAGATTAAATGACACTCATTCATGACAGCTTGTCAGAAAGAATCATCTTAGGAGTGTAAAATAAATGGCACAGACAAAAACACAAAAACTCTTGTTGTATACCACTTTAGCACAATAGTTTTTGTTTTTGTTTTTTTTTTTTAATTTTTCATACTTCATTACACGACTATTTTTTTAAAAAATATCATAGAATATTTTTATTTTGTTTTTTAAGAATCTTACACGGCCATTTCAATAAAAACTATTGTGGAATATTTACTTAACAATTCCCACTAGAATGCGAAGGTTGCCACTTTCACTCTTTCTGCAAGAATTTTGAAAGGCCATTATTTCCCTCGAAAATTTTAAATTCCTTTCTTTCTCTCTAAAATTTTTAAAAGAATCATTTAGCTCTCTCTCTCAATCTATTTCAAATCCCATCCTCGCCCAACTCCTCACTCTTCCTGCCTCTCCCTTTTGTCACGACCACCATTGTTGCGAGTACCCCTCCCTCTCTCTCTCCCTCACCCTCACCTACCATCGTGCCCTCACGCCCCACCTTTTTAATTTTCTTTCACTCCCTCACCCTTTCTCTCTTTGTTTAGGTCATGCACTTTTTTGTGGGTTACAAATGACCATTCTTTTTGCGAAAGTTAGCTGAAGGTTGATAATGGTAGGAACACGGTGTGGCTCATAACTTCATGGATACATGTACTTCAATTGTTTTGTTTTTGTTTTTTTTTTTTTTTTTTGCTTTTGTTTTGTTTTGTTTTTTCATTTTTTTCATTCTCTCCCTTACCCATAATTTTTTGGTTTTGATCTTTAGATCTATGTTGTCGGGCATATTTTTTAGAAGATTTTTGTGAGGTGACAATAAATTTAGGCAGAGCAAAAGAAGCAGATTTGGTTACTTTTTGTGTTTTATTTTTTTTCTCTCTCTAATACATATAATATTTTGTACAATTTATTTGGAGCTTGGATTCATACATGATTCTAAAAAACACGATTAGGTGGAAAGGATGCCATTGCAAATTGATTTTTTTGTTTTGTTTTTTATTTATTTATTTTTTGCACAAACCACAACTGTTTCTTCAAAAAACCGTTGTGGTAATTGACCCTTAGACGACGGTTTTGTAAGGCTCTTTTCTAGCATCACGATGTTTAAAAACCTTCACAATCACGATGATTCCACGATAATGGATTCCATGATGGTCTTTTAACCGTCGTAGTAACTTTACTCGACGGTTTTAAACTATCGTGGAATCTACAATTTTTTTCTAATGCTTTTCCATAAAACAAAAGATTAATTATAAAAATTTCCCCTTAATTATAACCTTTACAACAGGATGTCCTTGAACTTTAAAATGTAACATGTGTTTCCTCCAAGATATGAAATATTAATAAAAAAAATCTTCTGTCTTAATAAAAATTGATATATAATTAAGATTTGGTAATTGGCACATAATATACAAGTATTTTAATAATTCTGTTATGTCTAAAGCTAATTTAAATTTAAAAAATTGATATAAATTAAAATTTTTATTTAAAAAAGAACTAAAAACCTTAATATTTGTTTGAAAAAATAATCTTTTCTTTCACTTTCATGCAGTTGAACCCGAGCAGGCTGCCAGTGTAATAGTTCACTAAAATGTTAAACATTCCTTATTATTTGTACGGTATTGTATCATTTATGGTAAAAAAATAATTTAAGGAGGGAGGTTGTTTTCGTTAATATTTAAAAGTTTGAAGAAAACAAATGTCACATTTTGAATTTCAAAGGCATAATTTTAAAAGGTTTTGGTTGAAAGAGAATATAATATGTAATAATTTTTTTTCAGACTTGAATGTGAGAGATGAAAAGTCTACCTCGTACGAGGTAGTCAAATGTGAAGTTGTTGACTGTGGACCTAAACCACTGCCTTGGTATTATCAAGCCTGAGTAATAATTTTCAAACATGAAATTTCCAGACAAAAGTAGTCGTTGCACGAATTCAAAAGGCATTATTAGTAAGCCTTTTCTTTTCTTAACGAAAACGAGTTGTAAGACTAAAAGGTTTACGTAGAAAATTTAATAAGGCAAGATATTTTCACGTGATATATGAATCTCCTGTGAAATGGATCTTGTTACTTTCAAAGTATCCCCTTTTGACGACCGTTATTTTATTTTATTTGGCACACCAAAGAGGGAGCCAGGTTCATCTTAGTCATCACACTAATTTAAAACTTTGTAATTAAAATTTTCTCCTAAAAATTTTTCCTTTCAAAACATTGACGTTATTGTGACACGTTATGTAATAAACTTCATGAATTTGGCAACGCATTAAACCTATAAATTTAATATAATGTAAATAGTGGTATCTTTCAAAGACCTCTTTCGTGACTCAAAGCATTCTCCCTTTGGCATTTTTCTTTCCTTTTTGTATATGCGTGAATCACTATTCCAAACTCCCAATTAGAAATAGTGTCTCTTCTCAGATTTTAAAATTTTATAATCATATTTTCTCATTCAACTTTACCTTGAAAATCTTGAAAACGTGAACGTCATTTAGTGATCAACTCATGAACTTCGGCAACGCCTTTTTTTAATTTAATTGTTGAACATATATACCCTTGAATATTTGTCTGGAATCTTTCAAGACATCTTTCTTGAAGGCAATTTAATTTAATCCACACCTTCCCGGAAGTTGGGCAACATATTGGTCAACTTCAAAATTTCCTTGTCCTATTTGTGAGTTGTTGTGAAATGAGAAGATTCAAATGCCCTCATTAAAAAAAAAGAAAAAGAAAAGAAAAGCTCTCATGGACATTTATTTTTATCTTACTCACAAGAACAACTATTTTAACAGTCAGATTAACTTTTTAACGGTTTGATCTGTAAATGTCTACGTTAAAAATTTACAATATATGATGTAAAACTACAATCATTCATAAATCAAACTGTTAAAAAATTTATCCAATAGTCAAAATAACTATATCTACTTATATAGGGTAAAAATGCATGACCTACCATGAGGTAAAAAATAACTAACTGCATCAATTTGTTCAAAAACCAAAAAGGTATTCAAAAAATAAAGAAAGAAAAAAAGAAAAAAGATCCCAACAACAACTCCAGAAACCAAAATGAGAGGAACATATAAGCTTTATGTTCATCCTTGGGAAAGGCTAGAAATGATTACTAAAACCCTCAAACTTTCCACCGTATTTTCACACATATTACAATTTGAACAATAACACAGATCATGATTTTTTAATTGAACATGATAAATGCACACGTGTTAAAAAGGTATAGATCTAAATGATTATTTTGTCCCATCTTTTTATTCTTAATCCTTATATTTTAGTTTTATAAGGAGTCATGCAATTATTTTTCATGTTTCGTGTCTCTTTTCTCATAATTTGGTCAACTTCCGAGTATTGTGGCACATTATCCCCCACAGACCCTACTCCAAAACAAATCTCAACCGTGGGATCATGAGGAACAAAAGATACGTAACAAAACTAATCTTGGCCCTTCAAATTCCTTACGAATGTGAAGATTTTAAGAGTCCACAAAAAGAAACAACAACTGGTCGCTTGGCTTACAGTTTCTCTCTTTGCTTGTTTGGTAAACGAGCTTTAATGGAGAAAATTCCACACACCAAATTATTCACTAGTCAAGCACGTGACCATCTACCCTTTTATTCTAATATAAATACATCGCTTTGTCACAACAATTTTCGTACCAACACATATTCCGTTACAAAACTACCTTAATTACCATTTCATAGCGGATACATTTCCTCAAAAAAAAAAAAAAAAGGCGCTAGATCACTGGTGAATTCTTGATTTTACACCCAAAATAATGGTGACCGTCGAGGAAGTCCGCAAGGCCCAGAGGGCTGAGGGCCCTGCCACCATCTTGGCAATCGGAACAGCCAATCCACCAAACTGTTTCGACCAAAGCGCTTATCCAGATTTCTACTTCCGTATAACTGATAGTGAGCATAAGACCGAACTCAAGGAGAAATTCAAGCGCATGTGTAAGTATAATACTTAAAATTATTTTCTTGTTTCAATATGATTTTTCAGGATTCAAATTTGTATGTGAATTTGTTGGTATATTGGATGCTACAATTAATACATTAATATGCTATGTTTGCTTGTAATATTGAACGGTTTTGTGGTGTATAAGTTGTCCTTTTATAGATCAAGGATTCTTATATATAATATTAAGTCGTTAATACTAACCATATATAGTTAGGTCTTGGGATGAAAATACTTCTGTAATTTTAATTTGCCAGAATGAATTACCCTAAATCATTTGACAATTGTGTTTAGAAATCACATCGTTTAAAAATATAAAAAATCACCTTTCACATGGAATCATTTATTTTTGCATGCCTATAAATCATCAAAGTGAAAACTTGTACGTGACAAAGGAATTGACCGTTTTCGTAGACTTTTTTTTTTTTTTTTTTTTGTTATGAAACCTCCATATCCAGACCTACTATAAACGACACCAACCCTTAATGGCCCTCACAACAAATAAATCTTCGTAAACTTGTACATAAAAGAACATGACAAATCATTTCTGCTAATATTTCCTATTAAAAGATTCCGAATCTGATTTTCTTTGTTGACGTTAAATTTACAGGTGAAAAATCCATGATCAGGAAGCGTTACATGTACTTGAATGAGGAGATCCTCAAGGAAAATCCCAACCTTTGTGCATACATGGCACCGTCATTAGATGCCAGACAAGATATGGTGGTGGTAGAAGTGCCCAAATTAGGCAAAGAAGCTGCCACTAAGGCAATCAAGGAATGGGGCCAGTCCAAATCCAAGATTACCCACTTGGTCTTCTGCACCACTAGCGGTGTGGACATGCCCGGGGCTGACTATCAACTCACTAAGCTCTTGGGTCTCCGCCCATCCGTCAAGCGCCTCATGATGTACCAGCAGGGTTGTTTCGCCGGTGGCACGGTGCTTCGCCTTGCCAAGGACCTCGCTGAGAACAACAAGGGGGCTCGTGTGCTAGTCGTCTGCTCTGAGATCACCGCTGTCACCTTTCGCGGTCCTAGTGACACCCACCTTGACAGTCTTGTGGGCCAAGCCTTATTTGGTGATGGTGCAGCTGCTGTGATCATTGGGGCAGATCCTACTCCTGAGGTCGAGAAGCCCCTGTTCCAATTAGTTTCAGCTGCACAAACCATCCTACCCGATAGCGAGGGCGCCATCGATGGTCATCTCCGAGAAGCTGGGCTCACATTTCACCTCCTCAAAGATGTTCCCGGGCTCATCTCAAAGAACATTGAGAAGTCCTTAGTGGAGGCATTCAAGCCTTTGGGCATCTCAGATTGGAACTCTATTTTCTGGATTGCGCACCCGGGTGGACCAGCTATTCTCGACCAAGTAGAGGCCAAGTTGGGCTTGGAGCCTGAGAAACTGCACCACACAAGGCACGTTCTTAGCGAGTATGGTAACATGTCGAGCGCTTGTGTTCTGTTCATTCTTGACGAGATGCGGAGGAAGTGCGTCGAGCACGGGCTCAAGACCACAGGAGAAGGACTCGAATGGGGAGTTCTGTTTGGGTTCGGACCCGGGCTCAGCGTTGAGACAGTGGTGCTCCACAGCGTGGCTATTTAAGAGTTTTTATTTGGGATTGTTTTTCTACAGCTACAAGCGATACGCTAGTGATATTGTCGCGTCTCGTTAAATTTGGCTGCTCACCACACTTTCAAAGCTAAATGGAATAATGTAAAAGTACGTTATTGTATGGATACATGTGATGAATAAATAATATGTCTGAGTCGCAGATATTTTATTACATGACGTACTTCAAGAATTTGTGTTTTAGCGGGTTGGAGCTCAACAATCTCCAGCATGTTGATTGATGCCTTTTTATATAAACGACAAATATTCTCCAATTAAGTACACTTAGTCGTCTTTTATTGCTTTTTAAGATTAATAAACTCATTCTTGACGTTACTCAAAAAATAAAATAAGACAAAAATTCAAAAAAAAAAAAAAACTCTTGAGGACCGTTTACTTTGATTATTTTTATGTTTCAAAGTCAAAAGTGCTTATCCACATCAGCCACTCAAGTCCTAAAAGCAAACTGAAAAGTCAAGTTAACCAGCACAGCCATAAGACGGTTGGCCAGGGTTGGTGTTGAAAAATCTAAAATATATAGCACGTTTTTTTTTTTTTTTTTTTTTTTTTTTTTTGAATTCATAGAAAATAGGAAAGTTGGGTTGGCGGCATATTATTGGGATGTTTTAAAAAATAGTTTATCCCGTTTATACTATCAATTTAAATTTAAAAATTAAAATATTCTATTATAGTATATAAAAATATTAATTTAAACTATTCTATTAAACACTTAATAAAAAATTCCCAATGATAAAATGCACAATATAATCCGTTATAATAAGAGCATTAGTCTAAACTATTTTTTAAAAAACCTGTAAAAAATTTCCAATGGTGAAATGCACACAATAAGCCCTTGGTTCATAAATGAATGGTTCGAAATAACGTTTATAAAAATGAAAATAAAACCAATCACAAATGATCCTAAAACACTTTTCAATCACTTCTTACACAAATAAATCTCAACCACTAGATTTATAAAACTTATAATCTTCACCATTCACTCAAAAAAATTGCAAACCCTAAAATCCTAAACTTTTAACACTTGACTGCAGAGAAGAAAAAAAAAATAAAGAGATTCCATGGCTGTAATCGGTAGCTCCGGCTCCTCCATCTGTCGCCGTCATTAGACCTCACACCAGTTCTCATCGTTGCCATCTGCCTCCCCGCTACTATATATCGTCGATCTCCTAATTCGCAGCCAGACGACAAGCAAGAACGGGGGCTCCTCTTCCTCGTCCGCCGTCGATAAGAGATTCCTCTTCCTCCTTGTCGTCGGGGAACAATCAGATGAGGGCTTCTCACATGCTTAATAAGAAAGGCCTCTTGGAAGGAACCGGAAGCCTCATGGACCATGTTTTCTTTTTCACTCTTTCAGTCTCATTTTCATTAGAAATTATTTTGGCATTATACGCTTTTGCATGCATTTTTTTTTTTTTTTCTTTTGGTGCTCTAGAAACACTGGAAAGATTGAAAATTTTTTCAAGTTTGGGCGTCAATATTGTGTTTTTTAACACAATTTGGGGGAAATCTAGATATTTTTGTCTCCCAAATTTTCCTATTTATTATTCAAAGAAGGAAAATTTACAGAAGAAGAATGTCATCGTGGAGGAGCAAAGGAGCTCGTGTCGGTGAGGGGTAGATTCGTGTTGGTTCTTTTTTCTTTTTTTCTTTTTTTTTTTAATCGAAAAGGATTCAACCTCAGTTTTGGGTGTTTTTTGTTTTTTGCCCTTAACTTGTAATATTTAGAATATAGGGTTATTTTCATATGGTGCCTTATCGTTTTTACTATTAATCTAAATTTAAGAATCAAAAATGACCATTGGATCATTTTTCACAAAAATTTTACTTCTCAGACTTGTCCTATAAAATATATAGCTAACGTAGATCATTTACAGGTCCTCCGTGTTTATAACGTTATAGCAACTTTGTTAATTTATGGCTCCCTATCTAACGGATTTTATGCCTCTTTAATAAGTTATATGAAAGTGAAAACTATACTAATCAATGTGCAACAAATATTCTCCAAGTATTTAAATCAATTCAATTTATAGTTGCGTTTTGATTTTCTAAATAGCCGTTTGTTCAAACCATAAAGTTATGCTTCAAACTAATTTTATTACAATGCTTTTTTAACAAAATTTAAATATAAACCAATTATAGTTCAAAATTTGGTTTAAATTATGTTTTCAAATAACATATAAGCTTAACATTATTTTCGTGTTTGCGAAAACCTCTATTAATTATTAAAATTTTATTTGACCTTAAAATTAGAAAAAAGAATACTATAACGTCATAAGCTTGGCACTATGTCATTTTATGTCTCGACTTTAACTGCTGATTATAAATAAATAGTGCTGAAGCTAAAAATTCTTTTTAGTTGGGGCGCAAAGAAAAAATACTAGGGAATTTTTTGTTGAAATAAAATATAGTTATTTATTTTAATTACTTGATAGGGATACAATTATAATTTTCCTTATAAAGTAAGATATTACTAAATTTTTTAAAAAATAATTGGTTTAAAAATTTAAATTTTAAAATTTGAGTGGGGCTTAAGTTTTTTTCTTTTTTAATAAATTGTGATACTGCTAAATTTAAATTTCTAAAATATAAAAGGGGCATGATCTAAATTAATAAAGAGTGCTCCGCATAGTGGGTGTATGTTTATATATATATATATATATATATATATATATATATCTTTCAAGCATTGACTTTATTTTGTCTCATCGGGCTACTTTCCCATTAATTTATAACTGTTGGGGCAACAACACGGCCGCTTTGAAAAACATTTCGATTAATTATAAAAATTCCCCTTCAATTATAGTTCTTATAACAATCTATTCTTAAACTTTAAAATGTAATATTTGTTCCTTAATTCATGAATTGTTAACGAGAAAACTCTTTAAATTATGATTTTAAGCATAAATGACACAATATTACACAAATAATAAGGATTATTAAATAGTTTAGTGAATCATTAGACTTTTAGCTTTTCCCGGTGCAGTCAAAAGAAAGTGAAAAATGTATTTGTTCTAAAAAATTTTAAGGTTTTTAGTTTATATTTTTTAACAATTAAATTTTTTTAAATTATATCGACTTTTTAAATTCAATTTAGCTTTGACATAATAGACTTACTAAAATATTCCTATATTATGTATAAAATCATAATTTTGTATCAATTTTTATCAAATGTTCTAACGAAAGGAATTTGTGAATATTTTATAGTTTGGGAACAATATTACTTTTGTAGTTTGGAGGACATAGTGTTAAAAGAGAGAATTTTTGTAATTAATCCAAAACATTTTTCATATCTTTCATGCATTTTTCTTGACACAACAAAATTAAGTGCCTTATAATAATTATTCTTAGCCAGTACCTAGTTAGGCAACGCATTGGTGCATAAAAGTCGTCTAACAATTTTGAAAAAAAAATATTTAATTCATCATGATGACGTCAGATTATCTCAGTAAACTCATTGTATCAACCATTTTAGAAAGAGAAATAACAAAAATCAACATTGCATGAAAGATGTTCAAGGTATCAAAGAGAAACACGTTAAGCTTATGAAAAGCTCTTTGCCGGTTCACCACATTTTGAACTCGTAATATATGGATTTTTTTTTTTCGAAGTAACGTGTCAATCCCATGACCCCAAAACATTTAAGTTGAAATAAGAAAATTTGCAACCATCACTATCCCACTATGATCAGCTCGTTTTGACGTTTCATTTTTCACACAAAAGAGGAAGAAAACACGTTTCATTTTTCACACACAAGAGGAAATAACCAAAGTCAAGAAAATACTACTAAATAATTCACTTTCTTGTTTGGTAAGTGAAAAAGAATAAGTGTATAACTCTATCACGTACAAGATCAATGCAAAGATAATACGTACCAAAAACAAAATCACGTGCTAACCAGCGATCTAGTCCCAAAGTGTTTGAGGCTAGAAAGCAGCACCTTACAAAGGCATTGGTTAAGCACGTGATTTCCAACAATACTACCTTTTCCACGTAAATATTAATACAATACTCTCGTCACAACATTTTAGCGTGCCTTACATTCTGCTGCTTCTACTGCAAATATTACAAATTTGCAGTTAGAAACCAAGCCTATTAGGGCAGCCACACTCCGCACGTAAGTTAATTTGATTTTTATGGGAAAAAAAGAAAATGGTGATGTAACGCCCTGAAATTTGTTTAATGTTAATATAATATAAATGATGAATTAGTGTGCCATAATTAATGTTTTAACATTAATTAGATTATTTGGTTGGATTTTGAATTTTTGGTTGTTTTGTTAATCTGATGAATTCAAATGATTTCATATTGTTTTAAAAATAATGTTTTGAGTTTTAAAACACAACAATTTGCAAAATGTTAAAAACAGTCCGTTTTACAAAACTGTAGGTGGCACATGGTTGTCGCACAGTAAAACCGTCTACCGTTTTTCTGTATTTATTCCCTTTCTCTCCCTCTCTCTCTTCACTCTCTCAGCTCTCACTCTCTCTCCTCTCTCCCGTGACTCTCGCTCTCGGTTTCCTCTCCTCTCTCTCAAATTTTCTCTCAAAATTTTGAATCAAATTCGAATTCAAGCTTCGGGTTAGCAAGGAGGAAGCTTGGGGACGTGATTTAGCAACCGAGAACGCGGATTGAAGCTTTGATTCGAGGTTAGTTTTGAAATTTCTAAACTTTTTCCAAAATTTTCAATTTTATGCATTTTTAAAATCTAGGTTTGTTTAAGCTTAGAAAACCTTGGATTTGAGTTAAATAAACTTAGAACACCTAGAATTTAAGCTTAGATTGAAGAAAAACGGATTGAATTCAAGATTTTTCATTTTTTTCCCTATTTTCTCATTTTTAAATTTTTGAGATTTTTGAGTTTAAATCTTGTTTAAATGAGTCCAAACATGTCCTAGTATGTTTTTCTATCAACTATGATTGTTTTCTATGCCTGGGAATTGAGAAAAACAGGTTAGAATCAAGATTTAAATTTTGGGGATCGAGAAACCCGTGGCTGGGATTTCTGGGTTTTCCCAGTTCGGCAGGCCGAACTGCGTGTTCGGTAGGCCGAAATAGGGATCGGCAAGCCGGTGTTCTTCCATCCGGCAGGCCAAACCTGGGGGAATGACCGGCCGACCGGACCTGACTTTCGGTAGGCCGAACTGTACAGTTCGACCGGCCGAAGCAGGGAGTCCGGCAGGCCGACCGAGGCATGGAAAATTTTGTGATTTTTACCTGTTTTCACTGTTTTGAACCCTGATTTAAATTCCAACCTTATAGAATGATTTTAAAGATACAAATGGCACACTAGGACATCATGAAATGATTTAGTAACATAGAATGTCTTGAACTAGATATTGACCGACTTAGTTTGTATCTAGGATCGTTCGTGGTTCCGCGGAGCTAACGTATAGCGGATCGGGATTTCGATGTGAGGCACCGGCACGAGTATTGAGGTAGGACTTCTACCCTATTTCTTTGGTAGCCTGGTTTTGAAATGATTTGACTTTGAAAAGGATTTGTATTAAAATGTTTTCAACGGTTGTTTGAAAAATGAATTTATCGGTTATATTTGATATATCGTGAACTGAAATGAATTTCATAATGAATGTAAATGACAACACTCGGTAATTGGGTTTGAATGATAATGATAATAAACATATAGGCATGATACCATATCAGAGATCGGGTTGTGTAGCGATCGACCTTGGGGGCAGGTCCTGAAACCCAGCTGGGCCACTACGGTGGTGATATTATTATGGTTTGCCTAGGAAAAAGAAAATGACATTTCTGGTTATCCAAGTAAACTGTTCTAGGTAAGAATGGTTTTACTTAAAATTGTTTATTTATTTATCTATTTATTTATTCAAGGTTTCTTTTAAATAATTCCTGAATAATGAAATGTTCCTTTAAATTAAATTATTTTATAAATCATAGTCCTACTGAGCCTTTCGTTCACATTTTATTTGTTTTAAATTTTCCCCCTCTAGGTGGTTTTCCATTTAGGTTTGGAGAGGATTCATCGGACCGAACTCAGGAGCAATAGAAGGACTAATTTATCTTTTGTACCATTTAATTAAGGCATGTCAGATTTTAACTTTATTTGTATATTGGACTGTGATTGTATTTATGATATTGTCAGTACCATGTGTGTGCACAAGTTGTGGGTCTGTGGGACCCATACTCGCGGCTTTATTATTTTAATACTTATTCGTTTAATGTTTTAAATTGTCTAATGTATATGAACTCTCTATAAAGTGTTTTAATGAATCCCACATCTTATACTTAATTCAACCCCTTAAACTCTTGATTTTTAATTAAATTCTCTTTTAATTAATTCAAATAATCTACCACGTCATCTCCTGTACTCCGGGGTGTGACAGAATGGTATCAGAGCTCAAGGTTATGAACCTTGGAAATTGTGCACACATAGGTTTGACAATGAAATGCCTCTGACAGTCCAAATTTTGTTTTCAAAAGTGAGAGAATGGCACCTAGACGTCGTTCGACTACCGACGCCGAGTTTAGAAACGATGAAAGCATGATGAGGTCTATGTTTGTGGCTTTTCGATAGATGGCAGCCAGGGCTAGACCGGAAGACTCTAGTGTTAGTAGTCGGCATGCGTACTTTAAGAAATTCTGGCGAGCGTCTATTCTAACTTTTGATGGCAATGGGGATCCGCAGTTAGCAGAGTATTGGTTGGACTCGATCTTGAAGCATTTGGATACTCTTGGTGTGCCTGAGGAGTATCGTGTGGAGTTTGCTGTGTATAAGCTCGAGGGTGGCGCTAACACTTGGTGGAAACAGGCTAAGCGTCTGGAGCGCGGTGGTGATATCAGTTGGGACAGGTTCAAGGAGCTGTTCTATGATCGGTATTTTTTGCAAGGGTATAGAGATCAGAAGACAGCTGAGTTCTATAGATTGCAGCAGGGTGATCTTTCAGTTCGGGAGTATGAGGCAAAGTTTAATGAGTTGGCTAGGTTTGCTCCATCAGCGATGGCATCGGAGCATGAGAAATGTATTAAGTTTTAGGAAGGGCTCAAGGCTCCTATTTGGCGACAGTTGGTTGCTCTACGGCTTAGGAGTTTCGGAGACCTTGTGTCGTCGGTGATCTCCGTGGAGAATGATTATGTGCAGTATTGTGAGGACCGAGCCAAGGCTTCAGGAGGACCGCAGAGGAGTGGCAGGAAGAGCACCAGTAGTCGTCCAGCTTCGGGGAAAGGCAAGCAAGGTGGTGCGACCAGTGGTAGCAGCAGTTCATTTGGCAACGGGCGCAGCAATCCCTATAGCTTCCATTGTCATTTCTGTCAGCAGCCCGGACACATCAAGAGGAATTGCCCGATCAGGAGTGCTCGTCTTGGATCTCAGACCGGGGAGGATGCTAGTCGTTAGTCTCAGCCTCAGACCCTACCTCCGCCTCCGCAATACCCGCAGTTGCAGGTAGTGTGCAGTCGTCTCCATCTCAACAGCATCGGCCGAGTAATCCAGGACCCAGCAATGTTGGTAGAGGGAAAGGAAAGGCGCCAGTGCAGGTTCATGTAATGGCATCTGGAGGGTCAGATTCTCAGACTAGTAACGCGGTTGTCGATGGTACGATCTTAGTTTCCAGATCTTTAGCTCGCATTTTATTTGATACCGGTGCCTCTCATTCTCTCATTTCGAGTTCTTTTGTACATGCCTTGGGATTAGAGGTAGAAGAGTTTAATGAACCCCTAGTCATAACTTCTCCCTTGGGAGGGGTGTGTGTAGACTGTATGTGTAAATCCTGTAAAATAAAGATTGGGGATGAGATTTTGAAAAGTGATTTGATTATACTCCCCATGAGCTCTTATGATGTAATTCTAGGGATGGACTGGTTGTCCAGGTATAATGCAGTCGTAGACTGCCAACTTAAAAAAGTGACCCTAGTGTCTGATAGGGGGACAATGATCACTTACCAGGGTGGTGGTGATTGGTTAATGAGTGAGCGTTTCATGAAGTCGTGTCTAGGAGGGCGAAGGAATCTAGGTTGTTGTGCTTTTCTTGCCAATATAGATTGCGAGCCCTATGTTTTGAGAGGCAGTGTAGCAATTTCGTTGGTTGATGAGTTCAAGGATGTCTTCCCCGATGAGTTGCCAGGATTACCACCGCATCGGGAGATTGAGTTTGGTATCGAGTTGTTTCTAGGGACAGCACCGATTTCTATGGCACCTTATCGGATGGCGCCGGTAGAAATGAAAGAATTGAGGAAGCAACTTCAGGAGCTTGCTGATAAAGGGTATATTCAGAATAGCACATCTCCGTGGGGAGCACCGGTTTTGTTTGCTAAGAAGCATGATGGGACTCTTAGGTTGTGTGTGGATTATCGACAGCTAAATCGTGTTACGGTGAAGAACAAGTATCCCTTACCTAGGATTGATGAGTTGTTTGATCAGTTGGGAGGTTCGCGGTACTTCTCAAAGATTGATTTGCGATCGGGTTATCATCAGCTTAGGATCAAGGAGGAGGATATTCCCAAGACAGCTTTTAGGACTCGGTATGGGCACTTTGAGTTCTTGGTTATGTCGTTTGGGTTGACGAATGCTCCGGCAGCTTATATGGATATGATGAACAGGATATTTAGGCCGTATTTGGATCAGTTCGTGATCGTGTTCATCGATGATATCCTTGTGTATTCTAAGGCTTGGGAGGAGCATGAGCAGCATCTCCGGATCGTGCTTCAGACTCTGCGGGAGCACCAATTGTATGCTAAGAGGGAAAAGTGTGAGTTTTGGTTGACTGAGGTCAAGTTTCTGGGTCATGTTATCTCGGAGCATGGTATTTCTATGGATCCATCCAAGATTGAAGCTATACTGGAGTGGGAACGACCAAGGAATGTAGCGAAGATTCGCAGCTTCTTGGGTCTTGCTGGGTATTATAGGAAATTTGTAAAGGATTTTTCAAAGATTGCAGCTCCGTTGACGAGATTGATCAAGAAAAATGTCAGGTTTGAGTGGGATGAAGATTGTGAGCTTGCTTTTTAGGAATTGAAGAACCGGTTGACTTCAGCTCCAGTGTTGGTTATTCCTAGCAGTGACGAGCCGTATGTGGTTTATGCGGATGCTTTAGGGCGTGGACTTGGATGCGTGTTGATGCAGCATGGACGTGTGGTTGCGTACGGATCGAGACAGCTATGACCTCACGAGCGGAATTATCCTACTCATGATTTAGAGCTTGCGGTGGTGATTTACGCGCTGAAGATTTGGAGGTGTTACTTGTATGGAGCGTCGTTTCAGGTCTTCTCCGATCACAAAAGTTTGAGGTATCTGTTCACTCAGAGGGATCTTAACTTGAGGCAGCGTAGATGGATCGAGTATATGGAGGATTATGATTTTGCGTTGCAGTATCATCCCAGGAAAGCTAATGTGGTCGCGGACGCGCTTAGTAGGAAGTCTTCAGGGATTCTCACTTGTTTGGCTTTTGAGGACTGGAGCAGGGATGCGACGGTGAGCGAGTTTAGGCTACGGTATCATGAAGACTGTGATCGAGTTTCGGTGTATCATGTGGAAGCGACTCCAGCTCTTATTCGGATGGTGAAGCAAAGTCAGTGGCAGGATCGGCATTTGTAGGGGATTTGGTCACGGATTCAGAACGGGGAGTAGTTTGAAGAATGGAGCGTGCATGCAGATGGATCGTTGTACTTCCGGGAGCGTCTTGCAGTTCCAACTATCGTCGAAGTGACGAAATCCGTTTTGGACGAAGCTCATAGGTCTCAGTTCCCTATTCATCCGGGGAGCACAAAGATGTATCGCGATTTGAAGAGGCAGTATTGGTGGAAAGGCATGAAGAAAGATGTTCGAGAGTACGTGGCCAAGTGTTCGACGTGTCTTCAGGTGAAAGCTGAGCATCAGAAGCCTACAGGTCAGCTTCAGTCGCTTCCTATTCCAGGGTGGAAATAGGAGCATGTGACGATGGATTTCCTCCCAGGTTTGCCGAGGATGGAGTAGCGGCATGATGCAGTTTGGGTTGTGGTCGACAGGTTGACAAAATTGGCTTATTTCATTCTGTTTAGGTCTACGTGTTCTAGGAAGGTTCTCAGAGAGTTGTTTATGCAGAACATTGTGAGGTTGCATGGAGTTCCTTTGTCCATCACCTCTGATCAAGACACCAAGTTTAATGCTAAGTACTGGAGGAGTTTTCAGGAGGCTTTAGGTACGGATTTGAACTTCAGTACGGCGTTTCATCCTCAGACTGATGGGCAGTCTGAGCGGGTTATTCAGGTTCTCGAGGATATGTTGCGTGCCTATGCGTTGGACTTTGACGGGAATTGGAAGCAATGTTTGCATTTGGCGGAGTTCGCATACAACAACAGTTATCAGGCGAGTATTAGTATGGCACCGTTTGAGGCGTTGTATGGGCGACCATGTCGATCACCTGTGTGTTGGGCCGAATCGGAAGATAAGGTTATTCTTGGGCCGGATGAGATCCGTGATAGCAACGAGAAAGTCACGGTGATTCGAGATCGATTGAGGGCAGCTCAGAGTTGGCAGACGAGCTACGCGGATAGGAGACGTAGACCTTTAGAGTTCGCGGTTGGAGATTTCGTTCTATTGAGGGTATCACCTCGTAAGGGAACTATGCGGTTTGGAGTGAGTGGGAAGCTCGCGTCGAGGTATATCGGGCCATTCGAGATCACCCAGCGTGTTGGTGTGGTCGCTTATCGGCTTGATCTTCCGTCTAAACTTTCTCATGTGCATGATGTGTTTCATGTGTCGATGCTTAGGAAGTGTCCACCTGAACAGGGTAAGATAGTTTCATTCCGCGATGTGCAGGTTTAGGAAGATACGACGTACGAAGAAGTGCCGATTCAGATTATAGACCGGAAAGTGATTAGTTTGCGTCGTCGTGAGATACCGTTGGTAAAAGTTGTGTGGCAGCATCATGGGGTTGATGAAGCCACTTGGGAGCTAGAGTCGAGTATGCGGGAATTGTATCCGCATTTGTTTTGTTTCTGAAAAGAGCTGTAAATTTCGAGGGTGAAATTTCTTTTAGGGGTGGAGAGTTGTAACGCCCTGAAATTTATTTAATATTAATGTAATATAAATGATTAATTAGTGTGTCATAATTAATGTTTTAACATTAATTACATTATTTGGTTGGATTTTTAATTTTTGGTTGTTTTGTTAATTTGATGAATTCAAATGATTTCATATTGTTTTAAAAATAATGTTTTGAGTTTTAAAACACAACAATTTGCAAAATGTTAAAAATAGTCTGTTTTACAAAACTGTGGGCGGCACATGGTTTTCGCACAGTAAAACCGTCCACCATTTTTCTCTATTTATTCCCTTTCTCTCCCTCTCTCTCTTCACTCTCTCAGCTCTCACTCTCTCTCCTCTCTCCCGTGACTCTCTCTCTCGGTTTCCTCTCCTCTCTCTCAAATTTTCTCTCAAAATTTTGAATCAAATTCGAATCCAAGCTTCAGGAGCACAAGTTGGTTTTCCATTTAGGTTTGGATTGAATCAAATTTTCTCCCTAGGTGGTTTTCCATTTAGGTTTGGAGAGGATTCATCAGACCGAACTCAGGAGCAATAGAAGGACTAATTTATCTTTTGTACCATTTAATTAAGGCATGTAAGATTTTAACTTTATTTGTATCTTGGACTGTGATTGTATTTATGATATTGTCAGTACCATGTGTGTGCACAAGTTGTGGGTCTGTGGGACCTATACTCGCGGCTTTATTATTTTAATACTTATTCGTTTAATGTTTTAAATTGTCTAATGTATATGAACTCTCTATAAAGTGTTTTAATGAACCCCACATCTTATACTCAATTCAACCCCTTAAACTCTCGATTTTTAATTAAATTCTCTTTTAATTAATTCAAATAATCCGCCACGTCACCTCCCTTACTCCGGGGCGCGACAGGTGACCGTCAAGGAAGTCCGCAAGGCTAAACGGGCTGAGGGCCCTGCTGCCATCATGGCAATTGGGATAGCAACTCCGCCCAACTGCATCGACCAGAGCACTTATCCAGATTACTACTTCCACATTACCAATAGCGAGCATGAGACCGAGCTCAAGGAGAAATTCAAGCGTATGTGTAAGTGTATATTTTTTTTTGTTGTTTATGTTGTTTTTGGGTTCAAATTAGTGATCTATGATTGTTGTCTGCTGTCATACGAATTAGTTTCGTTCATTTGTTTGAAATAGTGCTGAATAATTTATGGCGATCAAATATCGTTTTATAGCTGGAGGTGATGAGCAAAATTGTAATATGGATCAATCATCAATACTTAACCATAAAGGCGGTATTGTGATAAGAGAAAATTCAGGATTTAATTTCCAAAAAAACTATGTAAATATTTTGCCCTATATATTTGCAATGCCTAGAAATCAATGTGATGAAGCATGTTTGATGTGTGGTAAAGAAAATAAACTGCACTAGGAGAATTTTTTTCCTAAAAAGAAATGACAACCTAAATCCTCTAATATAATTACTATTAGAAGAATTGTCTATAATTTCCTTTTTCTTTACTATACGCCATCAATTGTACGTACAGGTGAGAAATCTACGATCAAGAAGCGTTACATGTACTTAAATGAGCAGATCCTCAAAAAAAATCCTAACTTGTGTGAGTACACGGCACCTTCATTGGATGCCAGGCAAGACATGGTGGTGGTAGAAGTGCCCAAATTAGGCAAAGAGGCTGCCACTAAGGCCATCAAGGAATGGGGCCAGTCCAAGTCTAAGATTACACACTTGATCTTTTGCACCTGGATGTCATGCCCCACCAAGCCACGAAGAGGCCACTCACTTGTCTTGGGCGTTTTTGGGAGAAAACATAGCCCAAAGAAGATTCTAGAAGGGACCAGAGTGATCTACATTGTTCTACAGCATTCCAGGAGGTTCCATCACAGTCTAGAAGCATCCTGAAGAACCTAGGAGGTCCTGGAAGACTCAAGACTACTCTAGAACTCTCTAGAATACTCTATACTTGTAAATATCCTCCACACTTTGCTAGAACATTCTAGATAGGAAATAGTAGCCGTTGGATCAATGCAATCTAGACCGTCCATTAGTTGGGAGGATGCCTATAAATAGGACCATCCCATTCATTTGTAAACCATCCAAGGAAATCCAAGAATCAAAGCCTTGTAAAGTTCTCTTAGCTCAATACAACTTTCCTTTCAAAGTTCTCCTTGTTCTCTCTTGTGTTCCCTTATGTTCAATGCAAGAGCGTGAGTGAGTTAGGCTGACTTAGCATCGAGATTGTGCTAAGGCCGCACGAGTAGCTTGGAGAAAGTAAGCTCGTGACAGTTGGTATCAGAGCGAGGCTCAGGCTGAGGAAATGGCTAAGAACAGTGCTGCTCAAAGGGCCACAGGATCCAACCCTTCTGACGTGGATGTGATGCAAGAGCGAGGCGGTGAAGAGATAGTCGACCCCAACGTCGTGACTAAGCGGGGTTGGTCTAAGGACGTGATCTCTAGTTTCGACTCACGCCTATCTCGGGTAGAGGAGGCCGTGAGTGGCGTGGAGGCCCAGGTGGATGACCTAAGCCAACGGGTGGATGGCCTAGAAGCGGAGGATGCCGCTATCCACACTGCGATCCGAGGCATGTTGCTCCAACTAGAGGAGTCCTTGCGGACCGAAATTGAGAAGGTTCGGGACGAGTTTACGGGAGAGCTCACTAAAATACGTCGAGCCCACGAGATAGAGTTGAATAGCACACTCGCACGCATTGAGGATATGCGTGGGGACTTAGCCCTTTGCAAGCATGCATTGGCGACAGGGTCCAACAGTAGCATCGTTGAGGCTAGGCGCATTGAGGTGCCAAAGCCTAAGAGTTTCGGGGGATCATGCAATGTATGAGAAGTGGACAACTTCTTGTGGGGCCTAGAACAATACTTTGGAGCCATGGGCATCACAGAAGAGGGTGCCAAGATCCAGTCCGCAGCTCTTTATCTCAATGACACAGCCATGCTTTGGTGGAGGAGAAGACAAGGAGACGTCGAAAAAGGCACGTGTACCATGACTACCTTTGATGACTTTAAAAGGGAGCTTAAAAGGCAGTTTTATCCCGAGAATGCTGAGGATGAGGCTAGAGCTTGTCTGCGAAGGCTTAAACAATCAGGGTCTATTCGTGATTATGTTAAGGACTTTACTAACTTAGTACTTGAGATCCCTGATTTGTCCGACAAAGACGCACTCTTCAATTTTATGGATGGGCTCCAACAATGGGCCAAGACCGAGCTAAGGCGACGTGGGGTGCAAGACCTTGCCACTGCCATAGCTGTGGCCGAAAGCCTAATTGACTATGCAAGCCAAAAGGAGTCCACCAACAAGCAGAAGGACAAGAAGAGTGGTCAAGCCAAAGGTGGAGGAGACAAGGGCCAACGCAAAGATGAGCACCGTCAAGATAACACCTCAAGGGGCAAGGACAAGGGCAAGCAAAAGGACGGCAAGAGTTCAAGTAAGTCCAACAACAACAAATGCTTCCTTTGTGATGGTCCCCACTAGGCTAGGGATTGCCCACAGAAAAGAGCCTTGAATTCGCTCCTTGCAAGTCATCAAGACGGGACAGAGGCCGATGGTGGCAACAATGGTGCACACATGGGGTCCATGCAGCTACTCAATGTGATCCAATCTGCTCCCAAAACCCAAGCCAAAGGGCTACTCTTTGTGGACATGTCCATTGGAGGAAAACCAACAGTAGCCATGCTTGACACAGGTGAGACCCACAACTTTATCTCAATTGAAGAAGCCCAAAGGTTAGGACTTAAGGTGACTGGTGGAGGGGGCTCCATCAAGGCAGTTAATTCAGCTGCTCGACCCATTCACGGCATAGCCCGAGGAGTTAAGACCAACGTGGGAGCCTGGTCTGGACATATGGACTTCTCCATCGTTCCAATGGATGACTTTAGGGTTGTCCTGGGATTGGAATTCTTGGATCAAGTCAAGGCATTCCCAGTACCATTCGCCAACAGCATGTGTATCATGGACGGCGATAAGGCTTGTGTGGTACCAACAACAAGGACCAACAAGCAAGACATAAATGTGCTATCGGCAATGCAATTTAAGAAGGGCATCCAGAGGGATGAGGAAAGCTATTTGGCTATTCTCAAGGAGTATGACGATGAAGAACAAGGGCCACCAGAAGTCGAGCCAAAGGAGGTAGCAGCTATCCTCGAGGAGTTCAAGGACATTGCACCAGCAGAGTTACCAAAGAAGCTACCACTAAGGAGGGAGGTAGACCATCAGATCGAGCTAGAACCGGGGACAAAGCCACCAGCCATGGGTGTATATCATATGGCACCACCGAAATTGCGGAACTAAGAAGGCAACTCAAGGAGTTACTTGATGCAGGGTTCATCAGGCCTTCCAAAGCCCCGTTCGGCGCACCAGTCCTGTTCCAGAAGAAGAAAGATAGTTCCTTGCACATGTGCATCGACTACAGGGCTCTCAACAAGATCATGGTAAAGAACAAATACCCCATTTCTCTGATTGCCGACTTGTTTGATCAACTAGGTCATGCCCACTACTTCTCGAAGTTAGACCTTCGCTTGGGGTATTACCAAGTTCGCATAGCCGAAGGAGACGAACCAAAGACCACATGTGTTACAAGGTACGGGTTTTATGAATTCTTGGTTATGCCATTTGGACTAACCAATGCACCTGCTACATTCTGTACTTTGATGAACAAGTTGTTCCACCCGTATCTCGATCAATTTGTGGTCGTGCATTTCGATGACATAGTGGTGTATATGAAGACCTTAGAAGAGCACGTGCAGCACTTAAGAGAGGTGTTTAAGGTGCTACGAGTCAACGAGCTATACATCAAGAAGGAGAAGTATTCCTTTGCCAAGCCGGGGGTAGTCTTCTTGGGGCACAAGATCAAGGATGGCCAGCTAATGATGGAGGATGACAAGGTGCATGCTATCCAAACTTGGGAGCCACCAACCAAGGTACATGAGTTGCGATCTTTTCTTGGGCTAGTAAACTACTACCGCCGTTTTATCAAGAGTTATTCAATGAGGGCTGCTCCACTGACTGACCTTCTCAAGAAAAACAAAGCATGGGACTGGACAGAGAAGTGTCAAAAGGCCTTTGAAGATCTAAAGAAAGCAATCAGTGAGGAGCCCGTACTCAGCCTACCCGATCACACCAAACCATATGAGGTACACACAGATGCCTCAGACTTTGCCATAGGAGGCGTTCTTATGCAAGAAGGACACCCAATTGCTTATGAAAGCCGAAAGCTCAATGAGACCGAGCGACGCTACACAGTACAAGAGAAAGAAATGACAATCATCGTCCATTGCCTTAGAGTGTGGCGCCATTATCTACTTGGGTCAAAGTTCGTGATAATGACTGACAACATTGCAACAAGCTACTTCCAGACCCAAAGGAAACTCAGTCCAAAGCAAGCTAGATGGCAAGACTTCTTGGCCGAATTCGATTATGTCATGGAGTACAAGCCAGGAAAGGTGAATGTGGTAGCTGATGCGCTCAGTCAAAAGGCCGAGTTATCGAGTATTTCTCAAGTCACTAGCCCATTATTGAGCAAAATCAAGGAGGGACTAAAGGCAGACCCTCAAGCACAAAGTATCATCGCCTTGGCGAACAAGGGCAAAACACGAAGGTTTTAGCTAGCTGATAACATCCTCTATACCAAAGGCAACCGAATGTAAGTACCAAAGTGGGCCAATTTGAGGAAAGAGTTATTTATTAATAGATAATAAAATAATAAATAAATCTTATTAAATACATGGTGCAAAATTGTTGGGGGAAATCTTCACGGTGAGAAAACCGTCTGAAGTTCATACCCTCTTTAAACCAAGCAATTGATCAAGTTGGCTGAGAAGACCAATCCAAGAAGGCCATCAATTGGCCCGACCAGGACCCGTCTGACCAGGATCCATTCGAGCAGGATCTATCCGACCAGGATTCGTCTAAGTAGGATATGTCCGACTTGGTCAAAGCAACCATGAAGGACAACCTTGACTGGCAAGATGGTCGGATCCCAACCAGATCACACAGTAGTGGATCATACCCAAAGACTACCACGTGGCACCATCTCAGCCCTTTGTTGGGCAATTCTCCTTCTCCGGAGATCCTAACACCTGTCTCTGGACACCCAGGTCACGGGCTAAACCGGTCCACACCCGGATCTAAGATAAACTCTATAAATAGGAGCATCAACTCCACCATAAGGGGCAGGCATTCTTCCCTTGCCTACTCTGCCTCTCCTTTAGCTTTTCCTGATCAAAACACTGACTTGAGCATCAGAGTGGCCTTGGCAGGCATTAAACCGGTGTCCCATTAAACCAGTGTCCCCTTACTCCGAGGCCTTCTCTCCTCTTGTAGATCCGACCAGACTAAGCGGAGCCAGGCAGAACAGGAGGCAAAACAAGGAACCCAACCACCATGCACCCCTGCAAGTGGTGTTATGTCGATCTCAGGCATCAATATTTGGCGCTAGAAGGAGGGCCCCATGCCTTTCCAATAGTCACATCTCTCCCCCTAACCATTCCCGGTACGGCCGACCAGAGAAGACCAAGTCTAGGCTACGGCTGACCAGGTCCCAGATGAAGAGTCTAAGAAGGCTACAACTGACAAGGAGACCTCAAGTCCAGGATGAAGAGTCCGACCAACTCCTAGAAGGTTACGACCGACTAGAGAAGATCAGGTCTAGGCTACGACTGACTAGGTCCCGAATGACGAGTATAAGAAGGCTACGATTGACAAGGAGACCTCAGGTCTAGGACGAAACGACTAGGTCCTAGAAGGTTACGGCCGACCAAAGAAGACCAGGTCTAGGACAAAGAGTCTGGCCAGGTTCCTGAAGGTTACGGCTGACCAGAGAAGACCAGGTCCAGGTTACGACCGACCAAGTCTCAGACGAAGAGTCCAAGAATGCTATGACCGACAAGGAGACCTCAGGTCTAGGACCAAGAGTCCGACTAGGTTCCAAAAGGTTACGGCCGACCAAAGAAGACCAGGTCCAGGCTACAGCCGACTAGGTCCAAGATGAAGAGTCTAAGAGGGCTACTACCGACAAGGAGACCT
The DNA here is from genome assembly GCA_025403435.1 of Artocarpus heterophyllus. NCBI lineage: Eukaryota > Viridiplantae > Streptophyta > Magnoliopsida > Rosales > Moraceae > Artocarpus > Artocarpus heterophyllus. Next base: position 12,294,894 of record CM046342.1, read on the forward strand.
CAGGTCTAAGACTAAGAGTTCGACTAGGTCCTAGGAGGTTACGACCAACCAGAGACGACTAGGTCCAGGCTACAACCGACCAGGTACCGGACAAAGAGTCCAAGAAGGCTACGACCGACAAGGAGACCTCAGGTGTAGGACGAAGAGTCCGATCAAGTCCTAGAAGGTCATGGCCGACCAGAGAAGACCGGTCCAGGCTACAGCCAACTAGGTCCCAGATGAAGAGTCCAAGAAGGCTACGACCGACAAAGAAACCTCAACTCCAGGACGACGAGTCTGACTAGGTCCTAGAAGGTTACGGCCGACCAGAGAAGACCAGGTCTAGGACAAAAAGTTCGACTAGGTCCCCGAAGGTTACAGTTGACTTAAGAAGAACCGGTCCAGGTTACGGCCGACCAGGTCCTAAACGAAGAGTCCAAGAAGGCTATGACCGACAAGGAGACCTCAGGTCCAAGACGAAGAGTCTGACCAGTTCTGAAATGTTACAGCTGACTAGAGAAGACCAGGTCTAGGCTACTATCGATCAGGTCCAGGACGAAGAATCCAAGAAGGCTACGACCAAAGAGAAGACCTCAGGTTCAAGACGAAGAGTCTGAACAGGTCCTCGAAGGTTAAGACTGACCAGAGAAGACCAGGTCTAGGCTACGACCTACCAGGTCCTGGACAAAGAGTCCAAGAAGGCTAATACCGACAAGGAGACCTCAAGTCTAGGACGAAGAGTCTAACCAGGTCCTGAAGGTTACGACCGACTAGAGAAGACCAGGTCCAAGCTACGGTCTACCATGTCCTAGACGAAGAGTCCAAGAAGGCTACGATCGACAAGGAGACGTCAGTTCCAGGACAAAGAGTCCGACCAGGTTCTAGAAGGTTACAGCCAACCAGAGAAGACCAAGTCCAAGCTACGGTCGACCAGGTTCCAGACGAAGAGTCCAAGATGGCTACGACTAACAAAGAGACCTCAAGTCCAAGATGAAAAGTCTGACTACGTCTGTGAAGGTTACAGCTGACCAAAGAAGACCAGGTTCAGGCTACAGCCGACTAGGTTCTGAAAGGTTACAGCCGACTAGAGAAGATCAGGTCCAAACTATAGCCGACCTGGTCCCAAACAATGAGTCCAAGAAGGATACGCTCACGAAAAATATTTCCCAACCACATCAAGACTTTGGTGCTGATGACCTCCATCACCAAAGTCTTGGGGGGCTACTTTTGGGGGAAATCTTCACGGTGAGAAAACCGTCTGAAGTTCATACCTTCTTTAAACCAAGCACCTGATTAGGTTGGCTGAGAAGACCAATCTATGAAGGCCATCAATTGGCCCGACTAGGACCTTTTTGATCAGGATTCGTCCGAGCAAGATCTCTCCGACCAGGATTCATCTAAGTAGGATCTGTCTAACTTGGTCAAAGCAACCATAAAGGACAACCTCGACTGGCATGATGGTCGGATCCCAACCAGATCACACAGTAGTGGATCATACCCAAAGACCACCACGTGGCACCATCTCAGCCCTCTGTTGGGCAATTCTCCTTCTCCAGAGATCCTGACACCTGTCAGGTCACAGGCTAAACCGATCCACACCCAGATCCAAGATTAACTCTATAAATAGAAGCATCAACTCCACCACAAGGGGCAGCCATTCTTCCCTTGCCTACTTTGCCTCTCCCTTAGCTCTTGCCGATCAAAACACTGACTTGAGTGTTGGAGTGGCCTTGGCAGGCATCAAACCAGTGTCCCCTTACTCCGAGGCCTTCTCTCGTCTTATAGATCAGACCAGTCTAGGCGGAGTTAGGCAGAATAAGAGGCAAAATAGGAAACCCGACCACTGTGCACCCTCGCATGTGGTGTTGTGCTTATCTCAAGCATCAACAAAAATGATGGGTGTTAAATTTAAGATTGCATTAGAGATGTTCTTATGTGTCATAAGTATCAAAGCTTTTTAAACCGACACTCTTTGGATTTTGTTAAAATTAAAGAAGGCTCTTTTGATTAACAATCCCTATTTTAATAATAATAATAAAAAAAAAAAACAACAACAACAGTAACTACAAAGACAACCCTATGTGAACGATGATGGAATATATATTTTGTCCGTTTAGCATTTTTTAACGTGGAAAAAAAATTCTTCCTTGCACCATAAAGCATTTTCAATTGCATATTGTTAATTCCAAGAACCAAATTGGACAAAAAAGAAAACTAGGGCTTCTCATTCAATTGCTTAACAAAAAAATCAAAAAATAAGTTTATATAGACTTGTAATATAACCATTCTGCACTTGTTAAAAATAAAGATAAATAACAAGAAGTGATAATTTAACATCCCCTCAAACTCTACAGCAACAAGCATTGAGAATTTGCTAGATAAAAGAAAAAAATGTAAAGTGGAGTGTGATTTTGTAAACAAGTCAACAATATACATATTAGAAGTGACAAAAGGTAGCATGATAGTGCCAAAATGAAGGTAATGCCAAGTAACATGACAATCAATCTCAAAATGCTTGGTCTGCTCTTGAAAAATGAATTGTGCGCAATCTAAATAGCACTCTTGTTGTCACCATACAAAGGAGTAAGTTGATGAAGAAAAACCCATATCTGCAAGTAGCCAAAATAACTAAATAATCTCACAAGTAGTCAAAGTGATGACATGTAACGTCCTGAAATTTATTTAATGTTAATGTAATGTAAATGATGAATTAGTGTGCCATAATTAACGTTTTAACCTTAATTAGATTATTTGGTTGGGTTCTGAATTTTTGGTTGTTTTGTTAAATTGATGTGTTCAAAAGATTTCTTATTGTTTTAAAATGATGTTTTGAGTTTTAAAACACAACAATTTGAAAAATGTTAAAAATACTCCGTTTTGCAAAACCGTGGGCGGCACATGGTTTTCGCACAGTAAAACCGCCCACCGATTTTCTCTATTTATTTCCTTCCTTCCTCTCTCTCTCCTCACTCTCACGCATCTCCCTCTCTCTTCTCTCTCTCTCTCTCGGCAGCCTCTCTCTCTCTACATCTCTCTCTCAAATTTTTGAAACCACATTCAAATCCAAGCTTCGGAACAGCAAGGAGGAAGCTCGGGGACGTGATTCGGCAACCGAGAACGCGGATTGAAGCTTCGATTCGAAATTTCTAAACTTTTTACAAAATTTTCAATTTTGTGTATTTTTGAAATCTAGGTTTGTTTAAGCCTAGAAAACCTTGTGTTTGAGTTAAATGAACTTAGAACAACTAGAATCTAAGCTTAGATTGAAGAAAAACGGATTGAATTCAAGATTTTTCATTTTTCCTCCTCTTTTTCTCATTTTCGGATTTTTGAGGATTTTGAGTTTAAATGTTGTTTAAATGATTCCAAACATGTTCTAGAATGTTTTTCTATCAACTATAATTGTTTTTCATGCCTGGGATTTGAGAAAAACAGGTTGGAAACAAGATTTGGATTTTGGGGATCGAGAAACCCGTGGCTGGGATTTCTGGATTTTTCCAGTTCGGTAGGCCGAACTGTGTGTTCGGCAGGCCAGAGTGATGATCGGCAGGCCGGTGTTCTTCCGACCGGCAGGCCGAATCTGGGAAAATGTTCGGCCGACCGAACTTTGCTTCCGGCAGGCCAAACTGTGCAGTTCGGCAGGCCGAAGCAGGGCGTCCGGCAGGCCGACCGAGGCATGGAAAATTTTGTGATTTTTACCCGTTTTCACTATTTTGAACCCAGATTTAAATCCCAACCTTATAGGATGATTTTAAAGGTACAAATGGCACACTAGGACATCATGAAATGATTTAGTAACATAGAATGTCTCGAACTAGATATTGATCGACCTAGTTTGTATCTAGGATCGTTCGTGGTTCTGTGGAGCTAACGTATAGCGGACAGGGATTGCGGTGTGGGGCACTGGCACGAGTATTGAGGTAGGACTTCTATCCTATTTCTTTGGTAGCCTGGTTTTGAAATGATTTGGCTTTGAAAATGATTTCTATCAAAATGTTTTCAACGGTGTTTGAAAATGGATTTACCGGCTATATTTTAATATACCGTGATCTGAAATGAATTTCATAATAAATGTAATTGACAACACTCGGTAATTGGGTTTTGAATGATAATGATAACAAACACTAAGGCATGATGCCATATCAAAGATCGGGTCGTGTAGCGATCGACCTTGGGGGCAGGTCCCGAAACCCAGCTGGGCCACTACGGTGGTGATATCATGGTTTGCCTAGGTAAAAGTAAATTGGTGTTTTGATTTGACGAGTGGACTGTTCTGTGACAGAACGGTTCTACTCAAATTATTTATTTATTTATTTATTTAAGTTTCCTCTGAATAACTTCTAATGATGCTATGTTTCTTTGCATTAAATTATTTTATAAAACATAGTCCTACTGAGCCTTTCGCTCACGTTTTATTGTTTTAAATTTCCCCCATCTAGGTGGTCTTCCATTTAGGTTTGGAGAAGATTCTTCGGATCGAACTCAGGAGCAATAGGAGAGTTTATTTATATTCTGTATTATTAATCAAGGCATGTAAGACTTTAACTTTATTTGTACTTGGACTGTAATTGTATTTATGATATTGTCAGAACCATGTGTGTGCACAAGTTGTGGGTTGTGGAACCCATATTCGCGGTTTTTATTTAATTATTATTATTTGCTTAATATTTATAAATTCGTTTATCAAATGTGGTGGAAAATCTCTTTAATTTTTATTTAATTTGATTCTCAAACTCTCGATTTTTAATTAAGTTCTCTTTTAATTAATCTAAATATTCCGCCACGTCACCTCCCGTACTCCGGGGCGTGACATGACACAATATTCTGCCATGGTGGAGGACCTAGAAACAACATCTTGCTTTTTACTCTTTTAAGAAAATCAGATAGTCACCTAGAAAAATATAGAAGCCAGTGGTAAACTTATGATCTGTAGGATCACTAGCCTAGTTAGCATTAAAGTATGCACATACCTCCAAAAATGAAGTAGATAGAAGTAAAATACTCTGAAATTGAGTACCGTGAAGATACCTTAAAATATGAAGAACAACCCAATAAATTATAGACGATGTAACAAATTGACTAACTATAAGGATAGTATTATCCTTATGTAATATTTGGACGAGTGATTGACGAGATAAACCAAGCTACCAAAAATAGTATGACATAAGCTAAGATCTGGCAAAGGAGAACCATCAAAAGAAGAATATCGAGTACTAAGTTCAAGAGGTATATTAACAATCTTTGTTATTAGTAAGATGTGCTCAAATATGTCAGCTATATACTTACATTGAGACAGAAGATACCCTTTTGGAGAAGAGGTGACTTTGAGTAATTACACAAAGTGTCTACTTTAAGAACTTTATGTCTAAATACGTCTACTTTTCAACGTCTTACAAATACTTTGACGTTTTAAGAACTACTCATTTGTAACACCCAATTTGCCCTTTTGTGTATTTTGGGAATGTTCTGTTGGAAACAAAGTGCGCAGCGAAATTTTAAAAAAAAATTTCATCAGAGTATTTTCCAAAACACAAGTTTGACATGTTATATGTATAAATTAAACAGATCTTACTAACCTCAGTGTGCCGAAGAACCTCCGCGACCTGTGTAGAGAAGTAACGTTCCAGAAGAGCCTCAACCAACTGGTCTTCTTTGCTATTCTCTATCCACAACCGGAGTGAGTGTGGGCTCACACGTACAGCTCTTCCACCGTTGACTCTCCTTCCAACCAATAGAGAGAACCCAAAGCTAGTGTTCGTGATTTGTGAACAAAAGCTCTCAAGGAGTTTTCAGATGCTCACTAGAAGAGTATCACTCTTAATCTCTCAAATTGATCTTAGTAAATCATTAGACTCACTCCCTTTTTATACCTATTGGTCCTTGGGGTCAGTCCATATCAGATTAGGTCTCAAAAATCGAAACAGAATCAAGTTCGGATCAATATTTGATAAGATACGCGTGAAAAACGCGTAATCTTAACTGTTGCGGTCGGCATGCCGAACTGTGTGATAGGCAGGCCGAACTGGCCAGTTCGGCAGGCCGAACTTTCTGATAGGCAGGCTGAACTGCCGAGAAAAAATCTCCGCAAATCTTTTATTTTCCACCCGAGATTCTAAAGGATAAAGTCTCAGTTTTGATTCAAATAGCCCAATAGAAAAGATATCTGATCAAAACAAACTTTATCAAGATAATCTCTAAGAAAATAAATCAATTCACAATAATTCTACAAGTTTATCTTGTTCTAATTGTCCAAAATTAAAACAACCGATAAACAGACAAGAATTATCTGAACGCCATAATTCAACAAGTTCATCTTGAACTAATTTCTTACATAATTAATTCAACCGATAAACAGACATGAATTATTTGATTCTTATAAATTTTAAACCAATCTGATAAATCCGACATAAGTCACCAATTATTGGAAAAGCACGCCGTGTCGTTACAGGATTTTGTGAGCTAGCAAAGGGGACCAAAATGGACCTATAAAGTTCAAGCTCATGATAATTATGAAACCCAATATCCCAGATATACATTTCACAATTATCAACTCCAACGCTACTCCACTAAAAGCTTGGAGCTGCACTCTCAAACTTTATAGAATTACGAAGCTCGTGTAGCTAAGTCTCCATGACATATCATAGTGTATCGCATCCCCATATGATCATCCATAACCGGCTTAAGGACAAGTTCTGTCTTACCTTCCCGATTATTTTTATCTTACGTTCCATTGTCTCACCATTAGAAAACTTACCATCCAAAGATAGTATACCATTCGATTACACCTATGTATCCAAATGGTTGAGCGCTCCAGTTTTCCAATTACAGGACAACGCATATAAGAGGATATCATTACTCCTAAAGAGGAGCTATGGATTCCATATCTATGAATAACAAGTCTACGCTATCAAGAGTCATGCCTCTAACGTACCGGCATGCATGCCACTATAGAGATGTGGGAGTCACCCACTGGTATATCAAAAGACATAAGTCGAGACAACGGGCCCATTATTCATCTCAGGATTAAGATACAATACAAATGATTGTCTAAAGTGAATCGATTTGCCAAGACAGAATTATTAATCCAAATCAATTCACTTTATGTCCCGATCCAACACATCGTCACCTATGACAACGCGCCAATGTTTCTATTCACGGAGTCCAACTCCGATGGCCAAGACAAACCATCTCCCAAAAGGGATATAGACAACATAACAATCTTTACATGAATAAAGTGCCCAACTTTATTCCCTCGATTGCGGATCATATGTTTTAGACCATGACCTTAAGAATCGTGTCTACCGCATAATCATCCCATCATATGCCCAACTCTTAAGGTTTAGACTGATAGTCTCAGACTACTATTTGCTTATCATACATTCAACAAATATGAACGTAAAGAGGACAATATTTGGTATATATAAATGAATAAATTCTTTATTGATAAAAATGTCTCCAAAAACGTATTACATTTTTACTCCTTAGAGCATACATGTCTAACATGTTCCTCCTATAATTTGTCTAAATTTTGGTTTTCCCTTTTGTTTTCTAGTTTTTGATAATATGACTTGCCTATTTCTCATAACATTTAATGATGAAATTTCATGATCTAATAATAATAGAATCAATTGTTATTTTATTTTCCCTCCTTTTTTATTTTTGAATTTTTGTAGCCCATACATAACCGAAGATTTTATATCTATTTTTAAAGAATTTGGTTGGCATCCTGTGTATTGCAGTGCAGGTTTTTCTTGGTGTTCTTGTGTACAATATCGATTTCACATGTTTTTCTTTTCGTGTATATCGATCACATAATTTTTATTTGGTTTATCATGTTTACGTTTCTTCTTCTTCTTCTTTTGCTTCTTTTGTTTTCCTTTTGAGAACCTTGTGATTGTCGTTTCTTATAATTTGTTCACCGTTACTTTTTCTTTTGTCTGCACACATTTTTGGATGAGATATACATAGTTGCATACATTTTTTTTTTTTTTACCTTTTATGTTTAATTTATGAATTATTAAAAACCAAGATTATTTTTTTGGCTTTTTCGTGTTTATATGTGTTCGTTGGATTACATGATTTTTTGATGATATGTTAAGAGTCGGATCTCTTGTTTATAATAAGAACATCATTTTCATGTATTCATCATAGAAATGAAAGTCGTGATTACCATAATGAAAAGTACTCTAAATATTTTGTTTCCTATTTTTAACTACGAAAATGTTTTGGCATATTGAAAATATGGCTTTTATATTATTTTTAATTCTGTTGATAATGACTTCCTTTATACAAAAATGTTGCTATGAAATTTCAAGTTACATGTTGCTTCTTTATTATAATTTCGTATTCATTAAACGAAAATTTTTTGACAACAAATTGTTATTTTATAGAAATAGAGCTTGGAATCATTGTTAATTTTTATACGTAATGATTTCTTCTTTACAATAATAAAAGTACAAAATTATGAATAATTTCAAATTGCAAGTTTGCTTTCAGTCTTTATAATAATTTTCATATTCATTTTAATAATGAATTTTTTTGACAGAATTTGGGGTGTGGGGAGGTTGTGTAACACCCGCCTATTTTATGTAACGGACCACGTTAAGTTAGTAACATTATTTAAGGGATTTTATTAATAAATTATGTTATGATATATGATGTGTTGTTACTAATTTTTATGTCAAGTTTTGCGATAGGTGACGACTGCATGGGATCGTTGTGCTCTAGTGTTCATGTGAAATTCTAAGTATATGTTTATTATGATGCAATATATGATTGTTTATGATGCAATGATGTATGAATATTTTTATGTCGTGTCATTTAATGACAGATCGGCAGGCCGAACTTTTAAGCTCGGCAGGCCAAACTTCTTGCCCGAGAACGGCAGGCCGAAGAACCCCCACCGGCAGGCCGAACTTGCTGGAACCGACAGGCCGAAGGGAAAAACCGGCAGGCCGAACATGGCTGACGAACAGTCAGCTGAAATCTATCCAAAATTATGGCTGAGTTGATTACGTTAATTGGGTGATTTAACGTGATTAATTGGCATAATAATGGAATATTTTTATCAGTTAAGTAAATAAAAGAGTTTGACTTGCATTGATTTGTATCAATTTAAATGGTTTCCCATTTTAAGAGGGCAAATTAAGGTAAGAATGATGATGTTTGACCTTCCTTTTCTTTCTCTTCCTTTTTCCACGCCTCTTGCCTCCCTCAACAGTCAGAAAATTCTGACTTAATGAAGGGGATTGAATTCCCATCAATTGCGTTTATTACGTTAAAAATTTTAACGTTTCTTCCTTTTATTATTTTCTCTTCTCTCACGCTCTCTTTCTCTCTCAAAAATTCTGAGACATTTTCTGAATTCCCTATCTTCCTCTTCCCTTCTTCTTCTCAAAATTTCTCTCTTTCTCACGAAAATTTTCTGTAAATATTGAAAGAAAAATTCTTGTTTTGTTGGTTAAAATTCAAGAATTTTGAGAAGAAACTTCAAGGTATGTATTCGGTTTTCTGGTTTTTTTTTTTTAAAGAATTCTTCTCCTCATTTCGTCTACGATATCTTTCTATAGGTATTATGTTTGTCTCAAATTTTTTTAATGTGATGTTATGCATATATGTTACATGGTGTTTTTCTAATTTCATGTCATATGAATGTTATATGAAAAATGAATATTTCTATCTTTTACTCTTCATAGTAATATTACTATTTAACCTGGATGAATGAAAAATGTAACGATTATTCAAGAAGTAATGAATGATGTTTCTATGAAAGTTGTTAAGAATGTGCAAGTATAATGTAAGATGAATGTATTTTATGATTATGAAATTTTTATGAGATTATTACAAGAAAACTTTTTTGATAATGTTGATTTTTTTTGGGATTTTTGCTTTATTAAACTTTTTATGTATTTATAAGATTTTATGATAATAAAATAATTTCATGCATGATAATATGATGCTTGTATGGAGTTTTAAATTAAAATATAAATATATTAATTGTTCGAAAATGTTTTATTTAAAAGATAAATATGTTTAAAATGGATAGTTTGTTTTATATGTTTAAGGTAATTTTTACAATTAAAGAAAATCATAATAACAATGTTTATGGTTATGAATTAATATGTGATGGTTGTATACATGGATATATTATGAATGAATGTCATGAGAATGGATGTTTCATGGTGCGTATTAATGTTTTGCATCTTTAAAATGATAAATGGCATGAACACTCAAGGAAGCGAGCACATTGAGACCACGACATCGTCACCAAGTACAATTTTAAGGTTAAGTAAGCTAACGATAAGGTAAGTGCATTCTCACTTGCAACATGACACATATTTTTACAAGGATTGATGATATGTTTTACAAGAATATTCATGATGATTTTTCCTTAAAGGATTTCTATGAAAGATTTTCATGATTTTAAGTTATGCATGATGATTATGGCATGTTTTAAAGTATGAAAAGTATGTATATATGTATCACCTAATAAGTGTTGCACACCCAATGTTATGAAATGTTATGTTATGATGTCATGCTTGGTTTGGGATTAGCTACCCTTCTCCTCTCATGACGGCGCGCCTATGATAATGTCTATGGTGCAACACATGGGCCCTTAAGATAAAATGGATTAAGTTTTAAAATGATTAACGTTATGAAAGATATGTTCTATGAAATTGTGCTTATGGAACTTTTATGATATGATGACAATGATGATGATGATGATGTTTATGAAAGGTTTTAAATTGTGAGAAATTATGTACTTACTAAGCGTTAGCTTAATTATGTTTTATATGTCATGTTGCAGATAAGGGTAAGAGAATCATGGACTAGGTAGAGGACATGGGAAGGCGTGTGAGCAACATGAACGATGAATTGTAACCGGAAGCACACCAAGAAAACGATTTCATTATTTCATCAAGTTATATTTTTGAACATATATTTTATGTTAAGTTTTAAGAATACTTATATTATGGTTTTATAAGTTATTTTATCGTTTTTCAATGAATTATGAACTTCCGCTAAATTTTACGTAAAGTTGTTTTTGTTTTAAGTTAAAGTTTTCTAAAGGAATTTGGTCTCGGACGGCCTGCCGAACTCTGTGGCCGGCCTGCCGAGGACCAGAAGTTCGTTCTGCCGATTGAATTTTTTGGCCTGCCGAACATGGCTAAATTTTCAATCAGTATTGCAAAGCCTCTGCCGGCCTACTGGTAGAGGGTTCACCGGCCTGCCGATGATGAACGGCCTGCTGAAGTCCCAAGTTCGACATGTCGAACCGTGGGAGTAAGTAAGTATTAATCGATTTGATGTTTAATGTGATATGTTGTGATATTCATATAAGTCCTGATTTTACAAATTGACGAACCTATATTATTATATAAGTTCATGATTAATTTAAAGTATAAATGAATAAATTATGATAACGAATAATTTAAACAATGCCTTTCAAAACAATGTTAAGTTAAAAAAAAAAAAAACCACGTATGAATGGATCCTGGTAATGTAAGTCTAAGTACTTTTAATATCAATAGTAACGATAAAGTTTGATATTATTTATAAGTTTAATGTTTATACATGTACGAATGTAAGTATGTAACGTCATCTGTGACGTCCGAATTAAGGGGCGTTACAGGCTTTGGTATCAGAGCGATCTTCCTATTACAATTCATATCGCCACACATCAATCCAAGTCCTCCAAGTAAGTATGTTATTAAGTTAGATGTACTGATGCAAGTATGATGATAAGATTAAGGTTTGAATGTCTAATGATTAACGACTTAGTAGTGAAAACCTGTCTCATAAATGGAAGATTATTTCTAAGTCCTAATTATTTTAGGAAATTACGATGGACGGCCATAGAAGAATGCAGACCCGCACCCAGACTAATGAGAGACTTATGACGATGATCGCTGAACTGCAAAGGTAGTTGGATGATCAAAGAAGGGAGATTGTTGCATTAAGGGCCAATGGCTAGAATAGTGAACCACGAGGCAATGATGTGCCTCCTCCTCCTCTGCAGCCACAAGCCCAAGTAAACGAAGTCCCAGCTCCTGCTGCTGAACCAAGAGCAGCCTATCAGGAACCTCTTCTGGTCAGATGGAAGAGAGTCAAGCCAGCTGACTTTGAGGGTTCAAAGGATCCGCTTGTAGCACAGGGATGGTTAAAGACGATCGAAGCTACCCTGAGACTTATGGATTTCTCGGACAACGAGAAGGTCCTCTGTGCCTCGTATTGCCTTACCATGGAGGCCAGGATATGGTGGGACGGCATCGAACAAAGCAGAAATGTTGAAGAGATGTCATGGGCTGATTTTGTTCACGAGTTCAATATGAAGTTCTTCCACATGAATGTCACGAGGAAGCATTATGAGGAGTTCGAAAGCCTACGCCAAGGGGATATGACAGTCATTGATGTGGTGACAAAGTTTGACCAGCTCACTCGTCTATGTCCAGGGATGGTTATGAATGAAGATGAAAGGGTCAGAAGGCTGATCAGAGCCCTTAGGCCAGATATTGCTGCAATTGTTGATGGGGCAAGTCCGCCAAGGACACAAGAACAGGTTGTCATGAGAGCTCAACGTGCTGAGTTTCACCTGTCCAAATTAAGAAGGAATCAGCCTCAGCCCAACCAGCAAGTCAACCATGCCAACAACCAGAACCACCCTCCCCACAGGAACAACAACAACAACAACAACAACAGCAACAACAACAATCAGAACTGGAGGAATAACAAGAGGAAGGGCAATCCTCAACAACAGCAGGGCCATGACAACAAAAGGCACAATGATGGTCAGCGCAACAACAATGACAGGCGATTCCAACCGTGTGTCAAATGTGGAAAGAAGCATCCAGGGGAATGTCGATTGGGGACAAACCAATGTTTCATATGTGGGCGTGAAGACCACTTCGTAAAGAATTGCCCTAAGCTGATGAATGCCAATGCCCCGCAGAGACCTCCTCCTCAAGCCCAGTTGCATCAGATGCAAGCCTCCCTTGAAGGGCCACTAATTAGTCAAGGGAGACTTGAAGCCCCACCGACAAACGCCTGAATCTATGCCATGACAAAAGAACAAGTGGCTGCTGAAGCCTCCAATGTGGTCATAGGTCAGATAACAAGCCTATGTAATGATGTTTATGTTCTTTTTGATACGGGTGCCACGCATTCTTTTGTATCTATGTTACATGCTAAGAAGTTAGGGGTTCGCATAGAGCCAATGAGACAGGGATTCACTACGACACTACCCTCCGGGGAAGTGATATTATCCACGCATTGTTTGCGTAAAGTACCCCTATGGATTTCTAATAGGGAACTTTTTGTGGACCTCATTATGATCGACATGCATGATTACGACATGATTCTGGGGATGGATTTCCTAAGCAAGTATAATGCCTCAATCGAATGTCGGAAACGAAAGGTGATCTTCCATCCTGAAGGTGATCAGAAATTCGTGTACGTTGGCGAGACCAGAAAGAAACCCAGTATGTTCCTATCGGCAATGAAAGCAAGGAAGCTTCTAGCAAGTGGCTGCACGGGCTATCTGGCAAATGTTGTAGACAAAAGCCAAGAAGGAAAGGTACGAATTGGAGATGTGAACGTTGTTCATGAATACGAAGATGTGTTTCCTGATGACCTAACGAGTCTACCGCCAGAAAGAGAAGTTGAATTTGGGATTGAGCTCGCTCCGGGCATCGAACCAATCTCTAAAGCGCCTTACAGAATGGCCCCGATAGAATTAAAGGAGCTTCACACGCAATTAAAGGAGCTACTTGACAAAGGATTTATCAGGCCAAGTCACTCACCGTGGGGTGCTCCAGTCTTGTTTGTGAAAAAGAAGGATGGCACTATGAGACTCTGCATCGACTACAGAGAACTGAACAAGGTGACAATCAAGAACAAGTATCTGTTGCCTCGAATTGATGATTTCTTTGATCAGCTCAAGGGTGCATCGGTGTTCTCTAAGATTGATCTACGATCAGGGTATCACCAGTTGAAGATTAAAGAAGGAGATATCCCAAAGACTGCTTTCAGGTTGAGGTATGGTCACCATGAATTTGTGGTTATGCCTTTCGGTCTGACAAATGCACCGGCTGCCTTTATGGATTTGATGAACAGGGTATTCAAGGATTTTCTCGATAAATTTGTTGTTGTATTCATCGATGATATTCTTGTCTACTCTAAGAATCAAGAGGAACATGAGGAACATTTAAGGATTATGCTGGAGACTTTGAGAAGACACCAGCTATATGCTAAGTTCTCTAAATGCGAGTTTTGGCTTGATAAAGTGTCATTTCTAGGGCATGTTATTTCAAAGGATGGGGTTATGGTGGACCCTGCTAAAGTAGAAGCTGTACTCAACTAGAAGCAACCGATGAATGCAAGTGAAATAAGGAGCTTCTTGGGTCTAGCAGGTTACTATCGGAGATTTGTAGAAGATTTCTCCAAGATAGCAACTCCACTCACAAACTTGACTCGCAAAGGAAAGAAGTATGAATGGACGGATGCATGCGAAAAGAGTTTTCAAGAACTGAAGAAAAGATTAACGACGGCTCCAGTGTTGGCAATTCCTGAGGGAAATGATGGGTTCGTAATCTACAGTGATGCATCCAAGATGGGCCTAGGAGCTGTGCTGATGCAGAATGAAAAGGTGATTGCTTATGCTTCAAGACAACTAAAAGACTACGAAAAGAACTATCCTACTCATGATCTCGAGTTAGCAGCAGTTGTTTTTGCGTTGAAGATATGGAGACACTATTTGTATGGGGTCTAATGCAAGATCTTCACTAATCATCAAAGTCTGAAGTACTTCTTCACGCAAAGAGACCTAAACATGAGGCAACGAAGATGGCTAGAGCTGGTGAAGGATTATGATTGTGAAATCATTTATCATCCTGGTAAAGCTAACCGAGTAGCTGATGCTTTAAGTAGGAAGTTAGTTGCCGCGTTGATGTCGATGCAAGCAATATCTCCACCTTTAAGAAAGGAAATTCTAGACTTTGGTTTAGAACTTGTAGCAGGCTAGTTATCAGCACTCTCTCTTGCTCCAATGATGTATGATGAAATTCGGAGTAAGCAAGATGACGACGTAAGCCTTGTAAGAATCAGGCAAGAAATGAAAGAAGGAAAATGTCAAGAGTTTCGTATTGCGGATGACGAAACTTTGTATCTTAAGGACCGTTTATGTGTTCCCAATGTTGATGATTTAAGGGAAAGGATCTTGGCAGAAATTCATGACACTCCTTACTCTATTCATCCAGGTGCAACGAAGATGTATAATGATCTAAAGGGTAATTTCTGGTGGTTTGGAATGAAACGTGATGTTGCAAAGTATGTAAAGAAGTGTATGACATGTCAACTAGTAAAGGCTGAACACCAGAGACCTAGTGGTGAACTACAGTCTATCCAAATACCGGAATGAAAATGGGAAGAAATAGCAATGGATTTCATTACTAGCTTACCCAAAACAATGAATGGTTATGATGCAATTTGGGTAGTTGTGGATCGGCTGACGAAGACGGTGCATTTCATTCCTATCAAGATCACTTACTCAATGGAACGGTTAGTGGAACTCTATGTTAAGGAGATTGTACGACTTCATGGGATTCCCAAGTCGATTATCTCAGATCGTGATGGCAGGTTCACATCTAAGTTTTGGAAGAGCGTTCAGACTGCGATGGGAACTAGGCTTCATTTCAGCACAGCTTTTCATCCTCAGACTGACGGCCAGACAGAGAGGATGAATTTGATTCTAGAAGATATGTTGCGGGCATATTCTCTCGATTTTAAGACCAGCTGGTGTAAAATGTTGCCGTTAGCAGAGTTTGCTCACAACAACAGCTTTCAGGCGACAATTGGAATGGCACCATATGAAGCACTGTATGGACGAAAATATAGGTCACCTATATGTTGGTACGAAGCTGGTGAAAAGAAGTTGATGGAAAGTGTTAATGCTGGAAGAACCGACTTTGTGAATGAAATGTCTGAGATGATAAAGTTGATAAAAAGAAGAATAGAGACCGCCCAAAGCCGTCAAAAGAGCTATGCTGACAAAAGAAGAAGACCTTTAGAGTTCGCTGTGGGCGAATATGTTTTCTTGAAAGTTGCACCAATGAAAGGAGTTATGAGATTTGGAAAGAAAAGCAAATTAAGCCCAAGATTCATCGGTCCTTATGAAGTCGTTAAAAGAATAGGCAAAGTAGCTTATCAGCTGAAGTTGCCTTCTGAAATGCTTGCAATGCACGATGTATTTCATGTCTCCATGCTCAAGAAGTATGTTCCAGACCCTACGCATGTGATTGACCCACAAGTGATTGAGATACGAGAAGACTTAAGTTATGAAGAAAAGCCAACGAAGATACTCGATCGGAAAACCAAGACCTTGAGGAGTAAAGAAATTCCATTGGTCAAGGTATTATGGCGAAATCAGCAAGTTGAAGAAGCTACATGGGAACGTGAAGATGACATGAAAATTATGTATCCGTATTTATTCTAAGTTTCGAGGACGAAACTTTTATAAGGTGGGGAGAATTGTAACACCCGCCTATTTTATGTAACGGACCACGTTAAGTTAGTAACATTATTTAAGGGATTTTATTAATAAATTATGTTATGATATATGATGTGTTGTTACTAATTTTTATGTCAAGTTTTGCGACAGGTGACGACTGCATGGGATCGTTATGCTCTAGTGTTCATGTAAAATTCTAAGTATATGTTTATTATGATGCAATATATGATTGTTTATGATGCAATGATGTATGAATATTTTTATGTCGTGTCATTTAATGACAGATCGGCAGGCTGAACTTTTAAGCTCGGCAGGCCAAACTTCTTGCCCGAGAACGGCAGGCCGAAGAACCCCCACCGGTAGGCCGAACTTGCTGGAACCGATAGGCCGAAGGGAAAAACCGGCAGGCCGAACATGGCTGACGAACAGTCAGCTGAAATCTCTCCAAAATTATGGCTGAGTTGATTACGTTAATTGGGTGATTTAACGTGATTAATTGGCATAATAATAGAATGTTTTTATCAGTTAAGGAAATAAAAGAGTTTGACTTGCATTGATTTGTATCAATTTAAATGGTTTCCCATTTTAAGAGGGCAAATTAAGGTAAGAATGATGGTGTTTGACCTTCCTTTTCTTTCTCTTCCTTTTTCCACGCCTCTTGCCTCCCTCAACAGTCAGAAAATTCTGACTTAATGAAGGGAATTGAATTCCCATCAATTGCGTTTATTACGTTAAAAATTTTAACGTTTCTTCCTTTTATTATTTTCTCTTCTCTCACGCTCTCTTTCTCTCTCAAAAATTCTGAGACATTTTCTGAATTCCCTATCTTCCTCTTCCCTTCTTCTTCTCGAAATTTCTCTCTCTTTCTCACGAAAATTTTCTGTAAATATTGAAAGAAAAATTCTTGTTTTGTTGGTTAAAATTCAAGAATTTTGAGAAGAAACTTCAAGGTATGTATTCGGTTTTCTGGTTTTTTTTTTTTTAAAGAATTCTTCTCCTCATTTCGTCTACGATATCTTTCTATAGGTATTATGTTTGTCTCAAATTTTTTTAATGTGATGTTATGCATATATGTTACATGGTGTTTTTCTAATTTCATGTCATATGAATGTTATATGAAAAATGAATATTTCTATCTTCTACTCTTCATAGTAATATTACTATTTAACCTGGATGAATGAAAAATGTAACGATTATTCAAGAAGTAATGAATGATGTTTCTATGAAAGTTGTTAAGAATGTGCAAGTATAATGTAAGATGAATGTATTTTATGATTATGAAATTTTTATGAGATTATTACAAGAAAACTTTTTTGATAATGTTGATTTTTTTTGGGATTTTTGCTTTATTAAACTTTTTATGTATTTATAAGATTTTATGATAATAAAATAATTTCATGCATGATAATATGATGCTTGTATGGAGTTTTAAATTAAAATATAAATATATTAATTGTTCGAAAATGTTTTATTTAAAAGATAAATATGTTTAAAATGGATAGTTTGTTTTATATGTTTAAGGTAATTTTTACAATTAAAGAAAATCATAATAACAATGTTTATGGTTATGAATTAATATGTGATGGTTGTATACATGGATATATTATGAATGAATGTCATGAGAATGGATGTTTCATGGTGCGTATTAATGTTTTGCATCTTTAAAATGATAAATGGCATGAACACTCAAGGAAGCGAGCACATTGAGACCACGACATCGTCACCAAGTACAATTTTAAGGTTAAGTAAGCTAACGATAAGGTAAGTGCATTCTCACCTGCAACATGACACATATTTTTACAAGGATTGATGATATGTTTTACAAGAATATTCATGATGATTTTTCCTTAAAGGATTTCTATGAAAGATTTTCATGATTTTAAGTTATGCATGATGATTATGGCATGTTTTATAGTATGAAAAGTATGTATATATGTATCACCTAATAAGTGTTGCACACCCAATGTTATGAAATGTTATGTTATGATGTCATGCTTGGTTTGGGATTAGCTACCCTTCTCCTCTCATGATGGCGCGCCTATGATAATGTCTATGGTGCAACACATGGGCCCTTAAGATAAAATGGATTAAGTTTTAAAATGATTAACGTTATGAAAGATATGTTCTATGAAATTGTGCTTATGGAACTTTTATGATTTGATGACAATGATGATGATGATGATGTTTATGAAAGGTTTTAAATTGTGAGAAATTATGTACTTACTAAGCGTTAGCTTAATTATGTTTTATATGTCATGTTGCAGATAAGGGTAAGAGAATCATGGACTAGGTAGAGGACATGGGAAGGCGTGTGAGCAACATGAACGATGAATTGTAACCGGAAGCACACCAAGAAAACGATTTCATTATTTCATCAAGTTATATTTTTGAACATATATTTTATGTTAAGTTTTAAGAATACTTATATTATGGTTTTATAAGTTATTTTATCGTTTTTCAATGAATTATGAACTTCCGCTAAATTTTACGTAAAGTTGTTTTTGTTTTAAGTTAAAGTTTTCTAAAGGAATTTGGTCTCGGACGGCCTGTCGAACTCTGTGGCCGGCCTGCCGAGGACCAGAAGTTCGTTCTGCCGATTGAATTTTTTGGCCTGCCGAACATGGCTAAATTTTCAATCAGTATTGCAAAGCCTCTGCCGGCCTACTGGTAGAGGGTTCACCGGCCTGCCGATGATGAACGGCCTGCTGAAGTCCCAAGTTCGACATGTCGAACCGTGGGAGTAAGTAAGTATTAATCGATTTGATGTTTAATGTGATATGTTGTGATATTCATATAAGTCCTGATTTTACAAATTGACGAACCTATATTATTATATAAGTTCATGATTAATTTAAAGTATAAATGAATAAATTATGATAACGAATAATTTAAACAATGCCTTTCAAAACAATGTTAAGTTAAAAAAAAAAAAAAAACACGTATGAATGGATCCTGGTAATGTAAGTCTAAGTACTTTTAATATCAATAGTAACGATAAAGTTTGATATTGTTTATAAGTTTAATGTTTATACATGTACGAATGTAAGTATGTAACGTCATCTGTGACGTCCGAATTAAGGGGCGTTGGCTTAATTGGTACTCAGGAAGGAAATAAGAACCTCTTAAGGGAGGTTTGAGGTTCGAACCATGAGGGACACGAAAGAAAAACCCTGAGGGACCAGTGGGCCCCAGAGGGGACGGTACGGATGAGTGGGCCGGTTACGCCGCAATAAGAGCCAATTATGCCGGGGGCCGACCTACGGGCCTCATGGGGGCTTGAGTGGGGCCGGGTATGCCACAATAAAATTCCAACCTTATAGAATGATTTTAAAGATACAAATGGCACACTAGGACATCATGAAATGGTTTAATAACATAGAATGTCTCGAACTAGATATTGATCGACTTAGTTTGTATCTAGGATCGTTCGTGGTTCCGCGGAGCTAACGTATAGCGGACCGGGATTACGGTGTGGGGCACCGGCACGAGTATTGAGGTAGGACTTCTACCCCATTCTTTGGTAGCCTAGTTTCAAAATGATTTGGTTTTGAAAAAGATTTCTATTAAAATGTTTTCAACGGTTGTTTGAAAATGAATTTATCGGTTATATTTTAATATACCGTGAACTGAAATGAACTTCATAATGAATGTAAATGACAATCCTCGGTAATTGGGTTTTGAATGATGATGATAATAACATATAGACATGATGACATATCAGAGATCGGGTCGCGTAGCGATCGACCTTGGGGGCAGGTCCCGAAACCCAACTGGGTCACTACGGTGGTGATATTATTATGGTTTGCCTAGGAAAGGAAAATGATATTACTGGTTGTACAAGTAAACTATTCTGGGTAAGAACGGTTTTACTCAAATTTATTTATTTATTTATTCATTTAAGGTTTCTTTTAAATAATTCTTGAATAATGAAATGTTTCTTTAAATCAAATTATTTTATAAAACATAGCCCTACTGAGCCTTTCGCTCACGTTTCATTTGTTTTAAATTTCCCCCTCTATGTGGTTTTCCATTTAGGTTTGGAGATGATTCATCGGACAGGACTCAGGAGCAGTAGAGGGACTAGTAGATTAATTTGTATTATTTAAATCAAGGCATGTAAGATTTTAACTTTATTCGTACTTGGACTATGATTGTATTTATGATATTGTCAGTACCATGTGTGTGCACAAGTTGTGGGTCTGTGGGACCCATACTCGCGACTTTATTGTTTTATTATTATTTGTTTAATGATTTCAATTGCCTAATGTATATGAACTCTTTTATAAGGTGTTGTTTTAAAGAACCTCACATTTTATATTTAATCCAACCCTTATACTCCTGATTTTTAATTAAATTTTCTTTTAATTAATTTAAATAATCTGTCACGTCACCTCTCGTACTTCAGGACGTGACATTATGTCAGTTTAAAATAATCTTTACAAATATTATATAGTAAACAATTTTAGATTCAAGGTGTTATGTTTGAACAATTATGTAAATGACCCAACAACTTTAATAAAATGCAATGAGCCCAAATCCTTCATTGCAAAACAACAAGCTAACTCTGATTTTAGTGTTGCAATCCTATCAATATCATCACTGGTAATAATCATGTTATAACATGCGAAGAAAGTAGAATGCGATCAACAGTAGTATTTTTGAAAATAAGGCTGAGTACTCATGATAGGTAGGACAAAGCCAATGCGAAGTAATCCCTATAGAGAACTTCCCAAACTAAGCTTGAAGTTCCTGTTTAAGACCATAAAGTTCTTTTCCTACTTGAAGACGTCACCAGGTTAATAAGAAATACTTGGAGGAAGTACCATGTAAACATCTTTTCGAAGAAGTAGCGGCAACTGCAACGAAGATACGAACCCTAGTCATTTTTACGATAGGAGCAAAAGTCTTCTCATATTTCATACCATATTCTTGTGAGTGTCTCCTAGTAACTAATCGGACTTTGTATCTTTTAATTGATCCATTAGACTTAGTTTTGATTTTATAAGCCTAATAAGAGAGACACATAAGGCGTGTCAACTGAATCAATACCTACTAAAGGCCTAGAAGTACTATCAACAGTCATAATTGACATAAATGACTTGGAAGATAAAGAAACAAAGGAGAATCTAAGACTCATAAGGAAGAAGACCTATCCGAGGGACTAGAGGATTACAAACCTATATGAGAGAAGACAGATATAGCATATGACTATGTTGAAAGATAATTCTGAGACTGCTGATACATATATGAGTCCAATGGTGCATCCGTTGCAGACAAAAAGAAACCAATAACTAAAAATAAGCAAGGCTCAGAAATCCTCCTTGATACAACGATTTTTTTTTTTTTCAAGTGCAATACACGTTAGAATCTGACTTCCAATTTTATTTGTACAAACGGTAGTAACGACGATGCTTTCCTTCAGGAATTTTCAAAACTACGGTATGGCTCTAATAGTATGTGAATTTCAAGAACCAAATTGAAGAGAAAAAGAAAACTAAAAGGCTTCTCATCGAATTACTTAAACAAAATACATCAGAAAATAAAATTTATATAGACTTGTAAGATAAATAAAAGGCTTTCTATTCTCACTGAAAATATGTATAAATAATAGGAACTAATAATTTAACACATATAAAATTAAAAATTATCATTACAAAACGAAAAAAAAATTGAAAATGATGATGTTTTTACGTTTGTACAGTCTTAAAGAAAAAAGCTAACTGATTCTACACTATTATAAACATAATTTTAATTCTCAATGGTAAAAGAAAGAGTTTTGTTTTGTTATCTCTTTTACCTCAAAAGTCATTTTTTAATTTCCTAAAAAAAAATCATTTTTTGATAGTAATTAGAATTTTGTTAGGCTATCGTTAGGCTAAGTTGAGATGATGGAGAGAGATGTAATTGAACTTATCTGCTATCGAGTCTCCTTATAAAATTAAAATACTTCGTTGTAGAATCTAATAACAATTGATTTACATTAATCCCAAAACTGCGTCTTTAAAAACAACCAAGTACCATGTATTTTAATATGTTTGGCAATACAATTAGAACTGTGTTTTTTATGGTTAGAATTTTATTGTTACAGTGTTTTCTCTGTAAAACTTTTATATCTATAATTTTCAGAAATCTTAGTACTCAATATTTTTCACAGAAGAAGATTTAAAGCATACATTGATTCATGACTTCAATTTGCAGAGAACTCTTGAACAGAAATTACCAAAGAAGAAGAACCTAGTTTTTCTCTCTAGACTCACAGTTAATTTTTTTAACGTATTTTCTAATAGAGATGAAGAAAACAATTATTAATTGGGTGGAAAGAGGACTAGACTCTTATTTATAGACTCTCAATAGGTGCCTTCTATCAAAGCACACATCCTTTCAGATGTAGACACACCATTTAATAAGAGTTGCATCCCCTCATAACCAATAGGATTTTAGTATTTAAATAATTATTAAACTAAGTAAATAAATAAATAAATATGATAAATTTAATAAGCCTTTAATTAATCATATGGGCCATAATTCTAAAATTCTTCCACTTGGCCCATATGATATTTTTTTATTAGTTTAATAAGGCTAAAATGTGCACAACAATATTATGCTAAATCTTCTTAAAATTGGCTAGTACTCTACATTATAATTAAACAGAAAATCTAAAGTGGGTCATGGTGGTTGTACATCACTAATTTAATGTAGTCCCTTCCATGTACTATAGCATTAGACATCTATTTAGCATGATTCATAATTGAGAGGTGTAATAATAGTCCACTTTAATGTTTTTGGTGAGACAATCTTGTCAAACATTAATCTATAACAATCATATATACAAAACTGAAAACATGATATATTAAGAACATAATAAGTGAGCACAGAGTCTCATATCGTTAAAATGAAATAAAATATAATACATAACCACTAATGACATCCAATAACACCCATACGTTTAACATGTTCAATAAATATTTTGGGTGGCAATCCTTGTGTTAAAGTATCCGCAATCATAAGGTTAGTGCTAATATGTTGAATTGATACTTTACGTTTCTGAACTTCTTGCTTAACGACTAAGTACTTAATATCCATGCGTTTTGCACCATCAGAATACTTGTCCTTCTTGGCAAAGAAGATACTGCGTCATTATCACAATAAATTTTCAACAGCTTGGCTATACTGTCGACATCTCCAAGTCCTTAAATAAAATTCCGCAACCATAAACCATGACTTGTGGCCTCAAAGCATGCCATGAACTTGGCCTCCATAGTGGATGCAGCAATGACGGATTCCTTTGCACTCTTCCATGAACATGCTCCTTCGGCCAAAAGAAATATATAACCAAATGTAGATTTTCTAGTGTCAGCATATCCGGCAAAGTCTAAATCTGAGTAACCGATTACTTCAAGATGATCACATCTTCTATAAGTGAGCATATGGTCCTTTGTTCCTTGCAAATACCTGAGAACTTTCTTTGTAGCTTTCCAATGATCTATTCTTGAATTACTCTGATATCTTCCCAACATCTCAACAGCAAAACTAATGTCAGGTCTAGTGCAAGTTTGAGCATACAACAAGTTACCAAAGATAGATGCATAAGGAATGTTTTTCATTTGCACTTGCTGCAATTCATTCTTTGGACGTTGCATATGACTAAATTTGTCCCCTTTTTGAATTGGAACTATACATGTTGAACATCCATCCATCTTAAATTTCTTTAAAACTTTTTTAATATAGCCTTTTTGAGACAACCCCAATAATCCTTGTGATCTATCACGAAATATTTCAATTCTTATCACACAAGTTGCCTCACCTATGTCTTTCATTTTCAACGTTCCTTGAGAGGAATTTCTTAGTTTCATGTAATAAACCAAGATTGTTAGCAACAAGCAAAATATCATCAACATATAGGACTAAGAAAATAAACTTGCTCCCACTGACTTTCATATATATACACCGATCAGCGGTGTTCTCTTTAAATCCAAATAAAGTAATGATATCGTTAAACTTAAGATACCATTGTCGAGAGGCTTGTTTAAGTCCACATATTGACTTCTTTAAGTTACATACTATGTGTTCCTTTCCTTTGCTTGAAAAACCTTCAGGTTGGTCCATATAGACTTCTTTCTCTAAATTTTCATTGAGAAAGGCAGTTTTCACATCCATTTGGTGTAACTCTAAATCAAAATGAGCCACCAATACCATAATAATTTTGAGTGAATCTTTCTTAGAGACCAGTGAAAAAGTCTCTTTGTAGTCAATACCTTCTTTTTGAGTAAAACCTTTGGCAACAAGTCTAGCCTTGTACCATTCAATCTTGCCTTTTGAGTAGCGCTTGATCTTAAAGACCTATTAACACTCAACTCTCTTACAGCTTTTAGGCAACTCAAAAAGGTCCCAAACTTGATTTTGATCCATAGATTTTAGCTCATCTTTCATAGCATTAAGCCACTTGTCAAAATCAATACTTTCCATGGCTTGTGAAAACAAAACTAGATTTGAAATTGAATCATTATCTATTTCCAAGTCAATTTTTGACTCTTGTAGATAAACCATATAATCATCAGGAATAGCATATTGCCTTTCTCTTTGAGAACTTTTTAATATTGCTTCTTGTGGTTCAACTACTATAGGTTCTTCGAGTACAATTTCGTTGTAAAGTGGTTGGACATTCACTTGTTATTCTTGAACATTGTTAGGCTATATAACAATATTAGGAACAATTTTGGAAGTTACAGGTAGAGGTACTTCTACCCTAACGTCTTCAATGACCACATTATGTTGTTCTCCACTCCCAAAAATTTCATCATTCTGGATGAACCTACCATTTCCAGATTCTACTATTTTCCTTTTATGGGTAGGATAATAAAATTTATACCCTTTGGATTTTTCAAAATAACTGGTGAAATATCCGTTGGTCTTCTTAAAATCCAATTTCTTTTCATGTGAATTGTAAATTTTCACTTTCGTCGGGCAATCCTAAACATGCAGGTGCCTTAAACTAGGTCCTCTTCTCGTCCACATCTTAAAAGGTGTTTTTGAGACTGCTTTTCTAGGAACCCTGCTTAGTATATACATGGTGGTCTTTAATGCATGCATCCACAAGGATAAGGGTAAATATGAATAACTTAACATGCTCTTAACCATACCCATTAATGTATGATTACGCCTTTCTACTATGCCATTTTGTTACGGTGCACCTGACATAGTGAAATGGAGCCAGACATTGCCTAGAACGCCCAAGCATTTCTAGTACATTAGAAATGCAATAACTTAAATATTATTATTTAATCCAATTTATATGATAAAGTCTATAAAAGCAAAAAATGAGATTTTAAGGGTAAAAATCATGCCATAGTCTTAAATGAGAAAGGAAGGATATGAAAATAAGATGGAAAGCATAATTGTTGTAAAATGTATTGCAACAAATGTTAAGAAAAAAATACTGTATAATAATATGAAAAAATTATACAGTATTAGAATAATGCAGTGTAAGGCAGTACACTGATAAGGTTATGTACTATGAAAATTACATTGTAAAAGTAATATAGTGTAGGAATTGGACTGTTTCAGGTAAAGCAGTACATAAATTGGATTCTTTAAGTTAAAGCAGTATATGAATAATAATCTTTGAAGAATATGGATGAGTAAGGAATGTTGTAACAATATAGAGATTATACCAACAGTATAAGAAAAATACTATTAATGTAAATTTAGACTGTATAAAGTTAAGTAGTATAGGAATTTCATTAGTGGATGAGGATAGGTTCTGGGACCTCATGAATTATATGGAGAAGAAGACCGACAGTATAGGAAAAATATTGTTAGTATAAACTTAGACTATGTAAAAAGTTTTGTGGGACCCACCAAGGGGGACACCTTGAGAGTTTTGATTAGGCCACCACATTTACTAATGTGGCCCAATCATAAAAGGCCAAGTTAACCCTAATAATAATTAGGGTGGTTAGTTACAAAAAAAAGAAAAAAAAAAAAGAAGAGAAGAGGAAAAAGGGGGGGACACTCCATGGGTGGAGAAAAGGCCACCTCAACCCTTTGTTCCTTTGTATTTAGTTTCAAAAAGAGACCAAGAGTTGGTCTCCACAAAGTCCACCATGCAAAACGTGAAAAGGAAAGAAAGAAAGAAAGAAAGAAAGAAAGAAACTTCCATTTTTTCCCCATGGACTTGGCAACATTTTGAGCAATTTTTCCATCAAAGTTTGGCAAGTACAAACCTCCAATCAAGCTTAAGGCAAGCTCTAGTGTTTTAGTGTAAAGTTTTGCAACTTTGGAGGTAAAATTCCAACCTTTTTTCTAAGGGTTTTAGTGATTTTTCTTCAAAATTATAGATAGTTTTTTAATAAAATTTTGTCATGGTTTATGACAAAGGAATCTAAGCAAGTTTAATTGCACAAGTAGAGGATCAAAAAGGTGGGCAAAGTTTAGGTAAATCTCTAAACTTTTTATTGAAATTTATGTGATGAACATGTATGCCAAGTGTTTGATGAAATGTTTTGCGCTATGGCATGTACATGGATATCATGGCATGATTGTTTTATGCTTATGATGATGGTGATGATGAAAGAAAGAAAGAAAGTAAGGGTTTTGGGGTTAAAAGTGAAAAAATTGTTAAACTTTGTAAAGTTTAACTAATTTCAAAGGAATGGGGTTTTGAGGGCCTTAGAGTTCAAATTATGTTCTAAGTAAGGTATAGAATTTGCCAACGTAATGAGGGAAACAACTGTTGTAAATAAAGTTTTATAAAATTCCAAAAGGACTAAATTGAAAAGTTTTGCTAATTCTCACTAAATTTAAAAATTAGCCAAAAAGTCGACTTTAACGATGGAATTTCAAGAAAGTTAAAACACAAAATTTATAGAACGCATCGAAACTGTTAGGACAATGCTGACATTTTATTAAAATTCTGCTTGGTTGAGGAATTAAGAATTCTATGAGATTTTAATCACAAAATTTCATCAAATGAAAATGTTATGAAATGTTTAGAATTTGACCAAGGAGCTTTTGTAGGTTTTATTTCTCACAAAAAAACTAAACATTTTGGTAAAAAGTAGTTGTAAATATTATTTGTATTTTGGTCCAAAACCGTAAAATGGTGTAAAAATTAGGTTTTCACCTAGGAACACTGGATTCCTACACTGCTATAGGCAATGAGTAATCATAGATGTTAAGTTTTAAGGGATTCAAAGTTTAGCTAAGGAAAGAATGAAAGAAACGAATGTTAAGGGAAAAATGGTCATTTTATGAAAAAGGCCAAAACAAACCCGAAACGCCAGATGTCGGGAAATGTTTCTTAGCAGAAATTTTTTCGTATTACGTAGGTAATGGAATGATAAAGTTAAGCAATGAGTTTTATAAAGTTATGAAATGGACGAAAAACCCGTTATGGGTAAAAACCTCATTTTTAAGAAAATGCTTAAAGTGGAGTCGAACACTTCAAATTAGCGAAATACTCTTAGACGAAAAATGTTCTGTAATATGTTAAGTAACGAAACCGTCATATGAGACGAGAAATTTAATAAGGGATATTCAAGTAAAAGAAAGGTAACCCAGTGGATTACAAAGTTAAGTAAAGAAAAAGGTAACCCAATGAGTTACAAAGCTAAGTAAAAAGAATGATAACCTGATGGGTTATAGAATTAAGTTAAGGGAAAAGTAACCTGGTGGGTTACAAAGTTAGGAGCAAGGTAAACCAATGGTTTATAAAGTTAACTAAAGTGAAAGTAAAGTAACCTGGTAGGTTACAAAGTTAAAAGCAACTGGTTACAAAGCAAAGTAAAGGAAGGTAAACCAATAGTATACAAGTTAATTTAAAAGGAAAAAATAGTTAATGTTTAAGTGATATTATTAATCGAGTAGATTGATAAAAAGAAAGTTAATTAATGAGTCGGCTGTCGTTTGATTAGAACACAAAGGCCGACTAATGAAAGGAAAATGAAGGAAATGGGAGGTTAGAGTTAGAACTAAGTAAGTTTCGAACTTTACCTACAGCATAAAGTAAACGTTTTTCAAATGCCTTTTAATTTTGCCTGTATTCCTTATTATAAAGTATTTACGTTAAAGGCTTATGGAAAACATTTTGAGAAATGTTTTATGTTAAATGTTTAAGTCATATTTTATGAAATGTTTTATATAATTATAAAGTTAAGTTTTAAGCTATGTTTTAGTAAATGTTTCTTATTAATGTTTAAGAAACAATTTTCGAATGGTTTAAAAGATAAGCGTTGTGCAGTGTCTCAACTCAAATGGCAACAGCAGTCGCAACAGCTTTTTAATAACGTTTGAAAGGATGTTAAAAGAAAAAAAATTATTTCATATTTTTCTTACTAAGTAAGATTAATGCTTAAGTAGTGATGTTTAAAGAAAGTTAAGCAACTACCTAAAAAGGTAGGTCGTCACATTGCCCTGACTCCTCATACGTTCCATAGTATTCACCACCTTTATTTGACTTAACAATTTACAGATTTTTATCTAATTGCCTCTCAACCTCATTAATAAATACCTCAAGGGATTCAACAGATTAAGATTTTTCATGCAATAGATAAAGATAACCTTAATGTGAAAAATCATCAATAAAAGTGATAAAATACTTTTCTATACCAAAGGATGGAGTATCGAAAAACCCACATATGTTGGTATGCATGAGTTCAAGAAGTTGTGCACTCCTTGTAGCCCCTTTTTTAGTGTGTTTGGTTTGCTTTCCTTTAATGCAATCAATACACACACTAAGATCCATAAAATCTAAATTTGAAAGAATTCCATTTTTTACTAATCTCTCTATTCTTTCCTTCGATGTGTGACCCAAGCGTTTATGCCACAAGTCAGCAGAACTTTAATCAACTAAACTCTGTTTAGTTCCAATACTTTGATGTATGGTTAACAAAGTTTCAGCAAAAAGATTATCAAGCTTTAACTTATATAAGCCGTCATAAAGGATACCAGAATCGATAAAACTACTATTTTTATATAGAGCAACAGATCCAAATCCCAACTTACAATAAAATCTTGCTACATCAAGTTTTGATAAAGAAACTAAATTGCGAGAAAAAGTAGATACATAAAGAGTTTGGTATAGATGAAGATAATGTCCAGTATTTAATATTAAGCGATAAGTGCCAATTCCATCCACTGAAGCTTTATCTCAATTCTCCATGTAAATAAAACTTTCATTTGCTTTTATGGGTTGGATCGTAAGGAATCCTTGCATTGTATTAGAAATGTGAGTAGTTGAACCTGAATCAATCCACCAAGTATTATAAGGAACTTTAGTTAAATTTGATTCAAAACAAACTAAAGCACATGGCTTAACTTTCTTTTCGAACCAAGCCTTACATTTCTAATAGTCTTTCTTTAAGTGCCTAAATTTGTTACAAAAATAGCACTTAACATTGTGTTTCTTCTTGTGGATTTGAGTTGACTTATTCAAGTTATGCAGCTCTTTCTTGAACCATTTCTTCTTGTTCTTTCTAAGCTTCTTGTTAGTGCTCTTTTTAGCCTCTTGATTCACAAGATGAACGGAATGAGGTTTCTGATTCTTCAATCTCATCTCATCTTAAACAAGCATACTGGTCAATTCATTAATATTCCATTTATATTTAATAATGTTATAGCTCATCTTGAATGGACCATGTTGTTCAGGAGGAAGCGAGTTGAGAATGAACTGTATTAGAAAGAACTCATCCACAGACATTCCTAAAGACATTAATTTTGCTACTATATTTGTCATTTCAAAGACATGCTCATGCATAGTATAAGAACCATCAAACTTCATGTTGGTTAATTTAGCCATCAATGTACTAGCAAGAGACTTATCAACAGTTTGAGAGCGCTTTTCCACAAGTTTCATAAATTCCTTAGCACTTTCAATCTTGGGAAGAGTACTTTTAATGTTGTTTGCTACTGTTATCCGCATGAACATTAATTTTAATCTGTTCGGCCTTTCCCATATTTTATGAAAAGATTTCTCTTCCTTAGTACTATCTCCACTAATAGCAGTGGGTTCCTTATCATGAAGTGCTAAATCAAGATCCTAGACACCTAAGTGAAATTGGACTTGTTAGCACTAATCAGAGAAATTTAATCCATTAAATAAGGGAATAGATGAAGCATGCGAATGCAAAGAAACATGAACAAATACTGCAAATATGTAAGAAACATTCATACATTAATGCTTTGAGATGATCACATACTTAGATTCAAACTAAGACAATAATTGTATATCTTAGTTCTCCTTTGGGTGATACTAAGACATACAAACTATAAATGATGTTAATTAAAAATAAAAATTTAATTTGGTAATCATAAATATGTCCAATAAAAATGCTTGCTATCTTGGGATAAACAAACAAAATAATAGGACCTATTAATTACCAACTATTACATTCCTCAATTATAAAGAAAACTAATCGACCTTTAGGTGATTCATAAGTTCTTATAATAGATGAGATTCAATTATCCATAATCTATAAATGTCATATCAATTATAAGCATCAAAATTTATGAGTAATTGAACTTTTGTTTCTCAATTTAAAAATTACTAATTTAAAAATTTGATCACTTTAGTAACTAACAAACTACAATAATATAATTTCAAAATTGGAAACAATAAACTTCGACATCATATGTAATCAATAATAATCATTACCGATTGTTTTTCTTTTTATATATCTCAGATATATGAAAAAAAAAAGTCTATCGACACAAACTTTTATCAAACAAAAAAAAATTATAAAATCGCTTTCGCAATGTGATCAGTTAAATTGCAAAACATAATTGCAACGCCCCTCTTTTTTTTGGTTCTGTGTATCGTCTTAGCGTCAATATTTAATAACAATGTAAAAGTTTTCTTTATCTCTTATACACACGCATATGAAGAAGACAGATACAAAGAAAACAAAGAAAAGTAAAAGTTTTCTTTACAAACAACACACAATGATTCTAAGTTGTATATAAAAAACTTTCATTGATCACAGAATAAGCCAAATAAACCTATAATTTGATTCTTTCTCAAATTCAAATATTCTAACCGCTGAGACATTTTAATGTACAAACATAATTAAGAATATAACCTAAAGGAAAATTATGAGCTCTAAAAACCTAAATGCTTTTGATATCATATGTAAAACTTTTATATCTGTAATTCTCATAAATCTTAGAACTTAAAAATTGTCGCAGAAGAAGATTTAATGTATATATTAATTCATGGCTTCAATTTGTAGAGAACCCTTAAATAGAAATTGTCAGAGAAGGAGATCCAAGTTTTTGTTTCTCTAGACCTACAGTTAATTCTTTTAACGTATTTTCTAATGCAGAGAAGGAATACAATTATTAATTGGGTAAAAAGAGAACTAGATTCTTATTTATAGACCCTCAATAAGCGTTTTCCGTCAAGGCACACATCCCTTTAGATGTAGACATAGCATTTAATAAGAGTTGTATTCCCTCATAGCCCATAGTATTTTAGCATTTAAATACTTATTTTAATAGGCCTTTAATTAATCATGTGGATCATAATTCTACATTCTCGTAAAATTTAAATTAAAAAATGGTTCTAATCATAAAAAAAAACTGCTCTACTGCTCTCTCAAACGGAGGCAAATATATTTAAGTTTCAAACTATAGAATACGGATTCAAACTTTTCCCAACATATAATCTGACTACAGAGAAGCAAAAACCTAGCCTACGCAACCTCCGGAGTATTTGTGTGGCCTTTGTTCGTTTTTCAAAGAAAAGAAAGATTTTCTTGAAGGAAGCCTAGAAATACATATCACAATGAGGAAGCCAATTTTGAAACGCTACAACGACTTGAGAAAGCCATCAAAATGAACCAAAATTTCTTAATATCAGAATACCCAACATTCAACATCCAAACTCAATCAATTTCCAACAAATATC
Organism: Artocarpus heterophyllus; assembly: GCA_025403435.1. Taxonomy (NCBI): domain Eukaryota; kingdom Viridiplantae; phylum Streptophyta; class Magnoliopsida; order Rosales; family Moraceae; genus Artocarpus; species Artocarpus heterophyllus. Next base: position 12,327,278 of record CM046342.1, read on the forward strand.
AAACTAAATTTCACAAGTTTGCACTTAGCAATCAAGGATTAAAACTCGGTCTCGTTACAACATCAAATGAACACATTTTTCAGCCTATTGGCTCAAATGAAGGGACTTTGATGGTGGATCATTGCTGGAAGGTTGTCCCATGATGGGTTCCAAGGGCTAGGTCACGTCTAAATTAACAAATTTAACGAGGACGAGTGCTAAAAATTCTATTATTGATTGTATTTTTTTTTTTATATATTCAAGCTTACTTTAATAGTCTACCAAAAAAAGAGCTTACTATTAATAGTACTAATCAAGAAGACGTTTAGAAACATAGTTTAAACTGAAGTTTGAATTAAAAGTATTTTAACAATTCAAATTTTGTGAGGAAAAACACTATAACAAAAATGATTTGAAGCAAACTAGTGTTTCGATGCACACTAATCACCTAATAACATCTAGCTCTTTTTCTTTGCCAAAAAGATGAACAATGTGAAATAAATTTACAGTCTCTTAGAGCTAAACTCAAAACCTCATTCACTACAACAAATTTGAGATTAAATGACACTCATTCATGACAGCTTGTCAGAAACAGTCATCTTAAGAATATAAAATAAATGGCATAGACAAAAACACAAAAACTCTTGTTGTATACCAATTTAGCACAATAGTTTTTGTTTTTATTTTTTTTTAATTTTTCATATTTCATTACACGACTGTTTTAAAAAAAATATCATAGAATATTTTTATTTTGTTTTTGAAGAATCTTACACGGCCCTTTCAATAAAAACTATTGTGGAATAGTTACTTAACAATTCCCACTGGAATGCGAAGGTTGCCACTTTCACTCTTTCTGTAAGAATTTTGAAAGGCCATTATTTATCTCGAAAATTTTAAATTCCTTTCTTTCTCTTTAAAATTTTTAAAAGGATCTTCTTTCTTTCTCTCTCAATCTAGTTCAAATCCTATCCTCACCCAACTCCTCACTCTTTCTGCCTCTCCCTTTTGTCATGACCACCGTTGTTGCGAGTACCCCTCCCACTCTCTCTCCCTCACCCTCACCCACCATCGTGCCCTCACACCCCACCTTTTTAATTTTCTTTTACTCCCTCACCCTTTCTCTCTTTGTTTAGGTCATGCACTTTTTTTTGGGTTACAATGACCATTCTTTTTGCTAAAGTTAGCTGAAGGTTGATAATGGTAGGAACACCGTGTGGCTCATAATGTCATGGATAAATGTACTTCAATTGTTTTGTTTTCGTTTTGTTTTTGTTTTTTTTTTCTCTTTTTTTTTTTTTGCTTTTGTTTTGTTTTGTTTTTTCTTTTTTTTTCATTCTCTCCGTTACCCATAATTTTTTGGTTTTGATCTTTAGATCTATGTTGTCGGGCATATTTTTTAGAAGATTTTGTGAGGTGACAGTGAATTTAGGCAGAGCAAAAGAAGCAGATTTGGTTACTTTTTGTGTTTTATTTTTTTTCTCTCTCTAATGCATATAATATTTTGTACAATTTATTTGGAGCTTGGATTCATACATGATTCTAAAAAACACGATTAGGTGGAAAGGACGCCATTGCAAATTGATTTTTTTGTTTTGTTTTTTATTTATTTATTTTTTGCACAAACCACAACTGTTTCTTCAAAAAACCGTTGTGGTAATTGACCCTTAGACGACGGTTTTGTAAGGCTCTCTTGTAGCATCACGATGTTTAAAAACCTTCACAGTCACGATGATTCCACGATAATGGATTCCATGATGGTCTTTTAACCGTCGTGGTAACTTTACTCGACGGTTTTAAACTATCGTGGAATCTATAATTTTTTCTAATGCTTTTCCATAAAACAAAGGATTAATTATAAAAATTCCCCCTTAATTATAACCTTTACAATAGGATGTCCTTGAACTTTAAAATGTAACATGTGTTTCCTCCAAGATATGAAATATTAATAAAAAAAATCTTTTGTTTTAATAAAAATTGATATATAATTAAGATTTGGTAATTGGTACATAATATACAGGTATTTTAATAATTCTGTTATGTCTAAAGCTAATTTAAATTTAAAAAATTGATATAAATTAAAATTTTTATTTAAAAAAGAACTAAAAACCTTAATATTTGTTTGAAAAAATAATCTTTTCTTTCACTTTCATGTAGTTGAACCCGAGCAGGCTGCCAGTGTAATAGTTCACTAAAATGTTAAACATTCCTTATTATTTGTACGGTATTGTATCATTTATGGTAAAAAAATAATTTAAGGAGGGAGGTTGTTTTCGTTAATATTTAAAAGTTTGGAGGAAACAAATGTCATATTTTGAATTTCAAAGGCATAATTTTAAAAGGTTTTGGTTGAAAGAGAATATAGTATATAATAAGTTTTTTTTCAGACTTGAATGTGAGAGATGAAAAGTCTACCTCGCACGAGGTAGTCAAATGTGAAGTTGTTGACTGTGGACTTAAACCACTACCTTGATATTATCAAGCCTGAGTAATAATTTTCAAAAATGAAATTTCCAGACAAAAGTGGTCGTTGCACGAATTCAAAAGGCATTATTAGTAAGCCTTTTCTTTTCTTAACGAAAACGAGTTGCAAGACTAAAAGGTCTACGTAGAAAATTTAATAAGGCAAGATATTTTCACGTGACGTTATTGTAATTAAAAGGTCTTTGTAATTAAAATTTTCTCCTAAAAATTTTTCCTTTCAAAACATTGACGTTATTGTGACACGTTATGTAATAAACTTCATGAATTTGGCAACGCATTAAACCGATAAATTTAATATAATGTAAATATTGGTATCTTTCAGAGACCTCTTTCGTGACTCAAAGCATTCTCCCTTTGGCATTTTTCTTTCCTTTTTGTATATGCGTGAATCACTATTCCAAACTCCCAATTAGAAATAGTGTCTCTTCTCAGATTTTAAAATTTTATAATCATATTTTCTCATTCAACTTTACCTTGAAAATCTTGAAAACGTGAACGTCATTTCGTGATCAACTCATGAACTTCGGCAACGCGTTTTTTTAATTTAATTGTTGAACCTATATACCCTTGAATATTTGTCTGGGATCTTTCAAGACATCTTTCTTGAAGGCAATTTAATTTAATCCACACCTTCCCGGAAGTTGGGCAACATATTGGTCAACGTCAAAATTTCCTTGTCCTATTTGTGAGTTGTTATGAAATCAGAAGATTCAAATGCCCTCATTAATAAAAAAAAAAAAAAAAAAAAAAAAAAAAAAAAAAAAAGCTCTCATGGACATGTATTTTTATCTTACTCGTAAGAACAACTATCTTAACAGTTAGATTAACTTTTTAACGGTTTGATCTGTAAATGTCTACGTTAAAAATTTACGATATATGATGCAAAACTACTATCATTTATAGATCAAACGGTTAAAAAATTTGTCCAATGGTCAAAATAACTATATCTACCTATATAGGGTAAAAATGCATGACCTACCACGAGGTAAAAAATAACTAACTGCATCAATTTGTTCAAAAACCAAAAAGGTATTCAAAAAATAAAGAAAGAAAAAAAGAAAAAAGATCCCAACAACAACTCCAGAAACCAAAATGAGAGGAACATATAAGCTTTATGTTCATCCTAGGGAAAGGCTAGAAATGATTACTAAAACCCTCAAACTTTCCACCGTATTTTCACACATATTACAATTTGAACAATAACACAGATCATGATTTTTTTATTGAACATGATAAATGCACACGTGTTAAAAAGGTATAGATCTAAATGATTATTTTGTCCCATCTTTTTATTCTTAACCCTTATATTTTAGTTTTATAAGGAGTCATGCAATTATTTTTCATGTTTTGTGTCTCTTTTCTCATAATTTGGTCAACTTCCGAGTATTGTGGCACATTATCCCCCACAGACCCTACTCCAAAAACAAATCTCAACCGTGGGATCATGAGGAACAAAAGATACGTAACAAAACTAATCTTGGCCATTCAAATTCCTTACGAATGTGAAGATTTTAAGAGTCCACAAAAAAGAACAACAACTGGTCGTTTGGCTTACAGTTTCTCTCTTTGCTTGTTTGGTAAACGAGCTTTAATGGAGAATAATTCCACACACCAAATTATTCACTAGTCAAGCACGTGACCATCTACGCTTTTATTCTAATATAAATACATCGCTTTGTCACAACAATTTTCGTACCAACACATATTCCATTACAAAACTACCTTAATTACCATTTCATAGCGGATACATTTCCTCAAAAAAAAAAAAAGGCGCTAGATCACTGGTGAATTCTTGATTTTACACCCAAAAAAATGGTGACCGTCGAGGAAGTCCGCAAGGCCCAGAGGGCTGAGGGCCCTGCCACCATCTTGGCAATCGGAACAGCCAATCCACCAAACTGTTTCGACCAAAGCGCTTATCCAGATTTCTACTTCCGTATAACTGATAGTGAGCATAAGACCGAACTCAAGGAGAAATTTAAGCGCATGTGTAAGTATAATACTTAAAATTATTTTCTTGTTTCAATATGATTTTTCAGGATTCAAATTTGTATGTGAATTTGTTGGTATATTGGATGCTACAATTATTACATTAATATGCTATGTTTGCTTGTAATATTGAACGGTTTTGTGGTGTATAAGTTGTCCTTTTATAGATCAAGGATTCTTATATATAATATTAAGTCGTTAATACTAACCATATATAGTTAGGTCTTGGGATGAAAATGCTTCTGTAATTTTAATTTGCCAGAATGATTTACCGTAAATCATTTGACAATTATGTTTAGAAATCACATTGAATCATTTTATTTTTGCGTGCCTATAAATCATCAAATAAGTGACAAATTGTACGTGACAAAAGAATTGACTGTCTATGTAGACTTTTTTTTTTTTTGGTGAAACCCTTGGTACCCAGGCCTACTACAAACAACACCAACCTTAAGGGCCCCTCACCACAAATAAGTCTTCGTAGACTTGTTCATAAAAGAAAAGGACAGATCATTTCTGCTAATATTTCCTATTAAAAGATTCCAAATCTGATTTTCTTTGTTGACGTTAAATTTACAGGTGAAAAATCCATGATCAGGAAGCGTTACATGTACTTGAATGAGGAGATCCTCAAGGACAATCCTAACCTTTGTGCATACATGGCACCGTCATTAGATGCCAGACAAGATATGGTGGTGGTAGAAGTGCCCAAATTAGGCAAAGAAGCTGCCACTAAGGCAATCAAGGAATGGGGCCAGTCCAAATCAAAGATTACCCACTTGGTCTTCTGCACCACTAGCGGTGTGGACATGCCCGGGGCTGACTATCAACTCACTAAGCTCTTGGGTCTCCGCCCATCCGTCAAGCGCCTCATGATGTACCAGCAGGGTTGTTTCGCCGGTGGCACGGTGCTTCGCCTTGCCAAGGACCTCGCTGAGAACAACAAGGGGGCTCGTGTGCTAGTCGTCTGCTCTGAGATCACCGCTGTCACCTTTCGCGGTCCTAGTGACACCCACCTTGACAGTCTTGTGGGCCAAGCCTTATTTGGTGATGGTGCAGCTGCTGTGATCATTGGGGCAGATCCTACTCCTGAGGTCGAGAAGCCCCTGTTCCAATTAGTTTCAGCTGCACAAACCATCCTACCCGATAGCGAGGGCGCCATCGATGGTCATCTCCGAGAAGCTGGGCTCACATTTCACCTCCTCAAAGATGTTCCCGGGCTCATCTCAAAGAACATTGAGAAGTCCTTAGTGGAGGCATTCAAGCCTTTGGGCATCTCAGATTGGAACTCTATTTTCTGGATTGCGCACCCGGGTGGACCAGCTATTCTCGACCAAGTGGAGGCCAAGTTGGGCTTGAATCCTGAGAAACTGCACCACACAAGGCACGTACTTAGCGAGTATGGTAACATGTCGAGCGCTTGTGTTCTGTTCATTCTTGACGAGATGCGGAGGAAGTGCGTCGAGCACGGGCTCAAGACCACAGGAGAAGGACTCGAATGGGGAGTTCTGTTTGGGTTCGGACCCGGGCTCAGCGTTGAGACAGTGGTGCTCCACAGCGTGGCTATTTAAGAGTTTTTATTTGGGATTGTTTTTCTACAGCTACAAGCGATACGCTAGTGATATTGTCGTGTCTCGTTAAATTTGGCTGCTCACCACACTTTCAAAGCTAAATAGAATAATGTAAAAGTACGTTATTATATGGATATATGTGATGAATAAATAATATGTCTGACTCGCAGATATTTTATTACATGACGTACTTCAAGAATTTGTGTTTTAGCGGGTTGGAGCTCAACAATCTCCAGCATGTTGATTGATGCCTTTTTTATATAAACGACAAATATTCTCCAATTACGTACACTTAGTCGTCTTTTATTGCTTTTTAAGATTAATAAACTCATTCTTGACGTTACTCAAAAAATAAAATAAGATAAAAATTCAAAAAAAAAACTCATTCTTGACGTTACTAAAAAAACAACAACAAAAAAACTGTTGAGGACCGTTTCCTTTAATTTTTTTTATGTTTCAAAGTCAAAAGTGCTTATCCACATCAGCCACTCAAGTCCTCAAAGCAAACTGAAAAGTCAAGTTAACCAGCACAGCCATAAGACGGTTGGCCAGGGATTGGTGTTGAAAAATCTAAAATATGTAGCAGGTTTTTTTTTTTAGTTTTTTGAATTCATAGAAAATAGGAAAGTTGGGTTGGCGGCATATTATTGAGATGTTTTAAAAAATAGTTTAAACTATCAATTTAAATTTAAAAATTAAAATATTTTATTATAGTATATAAAAATATTAATTTAAACTATTCTTCTAAACACTTAATACAAAATTTTCAATGATAAAATGTACAATATAATCTGTTATAATAAGAGCATTAGTCTAAACTATTTTTTCAAACACCTGTTAAAAAATTTCCAATGGTGAAGTGCACACCATAAGCCCTTGGTTCATAAATGAATGGTTCAAAATAACGTTTATAAAAATTAAAATAAAACCAACCACAAATGATCCTAAAACCCTTTTTCAATCACTTCTTATACAAATAAATCTCAACCACTAGATTTATAAAACTTCTAATCTTCACCAATCATTCAAAAAAATTACAAACCCTAAAATCCTAAAATTTTAACACTTGACTGCAAAGAAGAAAAAAAAAATAAAGAGATTCCATGGCTGTAATCGGTAGCTCCGGCTCCTCCATCTGTCGCCGTCATTAGACCTCACTCCAGTGCTCATCGTTACTATATGTCGTCGATCTCCTAATTGGCAGCCAGACGACAAGCAAGAACAGAGGCTCCTCTTCCTCGTCCGCCGTCGAGAAGAGATTCCTCTTCCTCCTCCTCGTAGGGGAACAATCAGATGAGGGCTTCTCACATGCTTAATAAGAAAGGCCTCTTGGACGGAACCGGAAGCCTCATGGACCATGTTTTCTTTTTCACTCTTTCAGTCTCATTTTCATTAGAAATTATTTTGGCATTATACGCTTTTGCATGCATTTTTTTTTTTTTTCTTTTGGTGCTCTAGAAACACTGGAAAGATTGAAATTTTTTTCAAGTTTGGGCTTCAATATTGTGTTTTTTAACACAATTTGGGGGAAATCTAGATATTTTTGTCTCCCAAATTTTCCTATTTATTATTCAAAGGAGGAAAATTTAGAATGTCATTGTGGAGGAGCAAAAGAGCTCGTGTCGGTGAGGGGTAGATTCGTGTTGGTTCTTTTCTTTTCTTTTCTTTTTTGTCGAAAAGGATTCAATCTCAGTTTTGGGTGTTTTTTGTTTTTTGTTTTTAACTTGTAATATTTTAGAATATAGGGTTATTTTCATATGGTGCCTTATCGTTTTTACTATTAATCTAACTTTAAGAATCACAAATGACCATTGGATCATTTTTCACAAAAATTTTACTTCTCAGACTTGTCCTATAAAATATATAGCTAACGTAGATCATTTACAGGTCCTCCGTGTTTATAACGTTATAGCAACTTTGTTAATTTATGGCTCCCTATCTAATGGATTTTATGCCTCTTTAATAAGTTATATGAAAGTGAAAACTATACTAATCAATGTGCAACAAATATTCTCCTAGTATTTAAATCAATTTAATTTATAGTTGCGTTTTGATTTTCTAAATGGCCATTTGGAACGCAATTCAAACCATAAAGTTATGCTTTAAACTAATTTTATTACAATATTTTTTTAACAAAATTTAAATATAAACCAATTATAGTTCAAATTTTTGGTTTAAATTATGTTTTCAAATAACATATAAGCTTAACATTATTTTCGTGTTTGCGAAAACCTCTATTAATTATTAAACTTTTATTTGACCTTAAAATTAGAAAAAGAATACAATAACGTCATAAGCTTGGCACTATGTCATTTTATGTCTCGACTTTAACCGCTGATTATAAATAAATAGTGCTGAAGCTAAAAATTCTTTTTAGTTGGGGTGCAAAGAAAAAATACTAGGGAATTTTTTGTTGAAATAAAATATAGTTATTTATTTTAACTACATGATAGGGACACAATTATAATTTTCTTTATAAAGTAAGATATTACTAAATTTTTAAAAAAATAATTGGTTTAAAAATTTGAATTTTAAAATTTGAGTGGGGCTTAAGTTTTTTTCTTTTTTAATAAATTGTGATACTGCTAAATTTAAATTTCTAGAATATAAAAGGGGAATGATCTAAATTAATAAAGAGTGCTCCGCATAGTGGGTGTATGTTTATATATATATATATATATATATATATATATATATATATATATATATCTTTCAAGCATCGACTTTATTTTGTCTCATCGGGCTACTTTCCCATCAATTTATAACTGTTGGGGCAACAACACGACCTCTTTGAAAAACATTTCGATTAATTATAAAAATTCCCCTTCAATTATAGTTCTTATAACAATCTATTCTCAAACTTTAAAATGTAATATTTGTTCCTCAATTCATGATTTGTTAACGAAAAAACTCTTTCAATTATGATTTTAAGCATAAATGACACAATGTTACGTAAATAATGAGGATTATTAAATACTTTAGTAAATCATTAGACTTTTAGCTTTTCCCGGTGTAGTCAAAAGAAAGTGAAAAATGTAGTTGTTCTAAAAATTTTTAAGGATTTTAGTTTATATTTTTTAACAATTAAAAATTTTTAAATGATATCGACTTTTTAAATGCAATTTAGCTTTAGACATAATAGACTTACTAAAATAATCCTATATTATGTATAAAATCAAAATTTTGTATCAATTTTTATCAAATGTTCTAACAAAGGAATTTGTGAATATTTGATAGTTTGGGAACAATATTACTTTTGTAGTTTGGGGGGTATAGTGTTAAAAGAGAGAATTTTTGTAATTAATCCAGAACATTTTTCATATCTTTCATGTAACACCCACCTTTTTTTTTTATGTAACGGATTATGCTAAGTTAGTAACGAGGTTAAGTAATTTTATTAATGATTTATGATTTTATGTTACTAACTATTTATTTTAAGTTTTATGACAGGTGACGATCGCGTGGAATTGATGTGCTCAAGTGTTCATGTTAATTTCAAGGTATGATTATTTATGATGCAATGATGACTTGAATGCTATGATGTATGATGTATTGTATTTTAAGGACAGTTCAGCAGGCCAGACTTTCAAGTTCGACAGGCCGAAAAGTCTGTCAAGAATCGGCAGGCCGATGAAAATCATCGACAGGTTGAACTTTGAGGAACCAGCAGGCCGAAATGAAGAATCGGCAGGCCGATGACAGCTGATGAGCAGTCAGCAGAAATCTCTCCAAATTTATGGTTGAGATAATTACATTAAATGAGTGGTTTAATTTGATTAATTGGTATAATTATGGATTAATTTCCTCAATTAAGGAAATAAAATCATTGACTTTTCATTTATTGGTATTGATTGATATGGTTTCCTATTTTTAGAAGGCAAATTATGGTAAGATGTGATGATTTGTTTGACTTTCCCTCTTTCTCTCCATTCTCCACGCAAATTAGTCCAAGATTAGTCAGAAAATTTCTGACATAATTGAGAGCATTGAAATTTGTCTTTTACGTTATCCTCATTCACGTAAACGCTCGCTCTCTCTCTTCCTCTCACGTATTCTCTCTCTCTCTCATTCTGAGACCTTTTTTTTTATTATTCATCTCTTCTTCTTCTCTTCTCCACATTTTCTATTCCTCTATTCTCTTGCAAATATTTGAGAAATATTGAGTTTTCTTTGGACGAATTTGAAGGAATTTGAGAAGAATCGTTTTGAGGTAAGGGTTCGTTTTCGGTTTAATTTTGAAATGAAATCCTTCTTGACATACGACTGCCATATCTTTCTCTAGGTATTTCGTTTTACTCTAAATTTTTAATATGTTATCCATGTATGTGTTATCTAATGTTCCTCCAAGTTTCAAGTCATTTCGATTTTTTAAAATTAAGTTATGAATTTTCTATCCCCTATCACTCACAGTAAAATATTGTTGTTTGACTATGATGCATGAAAATGTGATTTTTGTTCAAGAGGTAAATGTGTTTTGTTTGCTACGAAATTTAGCAAGAATGTTCATGTATATGTTATGTTATGGACTGCAAAGTTTGATAATGTTTTGATGAGTGAGTTATGTGTTATGAAATTTCTATTAGATTAGGTCAAGAAAAATGTTTTAACAATGTTAATTTTTGGACCTTAGTTTTATGTAATGTTTTATATATTTAAATGATTTTATTGATGATGAAATAATTTTATGATATGGAAATGTATGAGAGTAAGATGTTAGAATGAATTTTAAAATTAAAATATATGTGTTTTAATTGTTAGAAAATATTTTTTACAAGATTACTCACTGCTTGTCAAACCTAAGTTAGTTTTATTACTGATTTTCAAATGTGTGTTTTGACCTACTCCGATTTTTTTTGAAGCTAATTTTTGGATATGTTAGGGTTTTATATGTTTACTGTATATGTTAATTTTTGTAGATTTTTCTATGATGTTAGATTGTGTTAAACAGACCTGAGAATAAAGTTGTTCACTGCCTTTCTATTTCTAGCAGATTTTATGTTTGAAATGTATGGTATGTTTTTTTTATGATTATGGTTATGAATGCATGTTATGAATTATGTATTGAAAGAGATAAATGTATATGTGATGTTATATGGATAGATGTTCTATTTTATGATAATAATTATTAATTTTATTTTGTATCTTTAAAAGAATTAATGGCATGAACACACAAAGGAACGAGCACATCGAGACCGCGGCGTCGTCACCAATACATATAAGGTTAAGAAAGCTAGCTTCTAAGGTTAGTACATTCTCACCTACGACATGATAAGTTTTATAAAGTTTGATATTATGTTCATGATGATATTTATGATGAATTCCTTAAAGGGTTTCTTATGACAGATTTTCATGTTTTAAAGTTATGCATGTTTGATTATGGCAAGTTTCAAAGGATGAAAGTTATATATATCTGTATCACCTAATAAGTGTTACACACCAAGGTTATGATATGATATGTTATTATGTCATGTTTGGTCTAGGATTAGCTACCATTCTCCTCTCATGATGGCACGCCTACAATGATGATTATGGTGCAATACTTGGGACCTTAAGATAAAATGGAATAAGCTTTAATATGGACAATGTAATGAAAGATATGTTTTTATAAAAATATGCTTAATGCACTATTATGATGATGATGATGAGAATGATATTTATGAAATGTTTTTAAATTGTGAGAATTATATGTACTTACTAAGTTTTAGCTTATTCAAGTTTATATCATGTTGCAGATAAGGGTAAGAAAGTCTTGGATTAGGCAGAGGACATGGGAAGGCGTGTGAGTATAAAGAAGATTAATTGTAACCGGAAGAACGCTAATGAAACAAGTTTTTACGATTTAAGCTATGGTTAAATGATTTGAACATATTTTATGATGTGTTTTAAAGAATACAAGAACTATGTTTTAACATTTTATTTTATCATTTTAAGAATATGATCTTCCCCATTTTGAAAAGTTAAATTTGATTTAAAATTAAGTTTTCCAAAAGTTTTTTTTGGCTCTATCGGCCTACCGAACATCAATGGTCGGCAATCCGATGTAAGAAAGTTCGGCTTGCCGATCTCATTTTCGGTCTGCCGAACTTTGAAAGTTTTTAAACCCTGTTTTGCAGAGCCTCTATCGGTTGATGATTTTCGGCCTGCCGAAGTCTCCAGTTCGGCCTACCGAACTGTGAGAGCAAATAATTATGATGTGATGTTTTATAAGTTATAATTTTACTATTTGGTATATTTACTTTATTAAAGGATGTTTATAATCAACTTCATATTCAATTGAATTATTACTAATAGTATGGATTAAATTAATGAATGTTGTAAATAAATAAAAAATGTATGTATGGATCCTAATCACGATTTCTTTAACTACGTTTTCAAATAATGTTCCAAATAAGTATGTAATGTATGAATGTAACTACATCTGTAACGTCCGTAAGGGGGGCGTTACAGGATTTGGTATCAGAGCAAATTTTTATTTACAATTCATATCGCCACACGTCAATCCAAGTCCTCCAAGTAAGTATGTTTTAAAGTTAGATGTTTTGATGCAAGTATGAGGATAAGAATGAGGTTTAGTTGTTTAACGATTAATGTTCTAGTAGTGAAAACTTGTCTCATAAATTAGAAGATTATTCATAAGTTCCTAAATCTTTTAGGAATTGATAATGGACGGATACAGAAGGATGCAAACCCGTACCCAGACCAACAAAAGGCTTATGACGATGATCACTGAGCTACAAAGGCAGTTGGAGGATCAAAGAAGAGAGATTGTCGAATTAAGGGCCAACGGTCATAACGGTGAATGACGAGGCAATGACGAGCCTCCTCCTCCTCCTCCTCCTCCTCCTCCTCAGCCACAAGTCAATGAAGTCCCAGCTCCTGCTGTTGAACCAATAGCAGCTTATCAGGAACCTCTTCTAGTCAGATGGAAGAGAGTTAAGCCAGCGGATTTCGAAGGTTCTAAGGATCCGTTAGTCGCTCAAGGATGGTTGAAGACAATTGAGGCCACTCTGAGACTCATGGATTTCACGGACAATGAGAGGGTCCTCTATGCCTCGTACTGCCTCACCATGGAGGCCAGAATTTGGTGGGAGGGCATTGAGCAGAGCCGGAATGTTGAAGAAATGACATGGGATGACTTCGTTCATGAGCTTAACACGAAGTTTTTCCACATGAACATCACAATGAAGCATTATAAGGAGTTTGAGAGCCTACGCCAGGGGGATATATCAGTTACGGATGTGGTAACGAAGTTTGACCAACTTGCTCGCTTATGCCCAGTGATGGTTATGGATGAAAATGAAAGGGTCAGAAGGTTGATCAAGGTCCTCAGGCCTGAAATTGCTGCAATCATTGATGGGGCAAGTCCACCCAGGACTCAAGAGTAGGTTGCCATGAGAGCCCAACGTATTGAGTTTTATTTGTCAAAGCTAAGAAGGAACCAGCCTCAGTCGGGCCAGCAAGCCAGCAATGCAAACAACCTGAACCGCCTCCACAAGAAAACAAAAACAACAACAACAACAACAACAGCAACAACAACAACCAGAACTGGAGGAACAACAAGAGGAAGGGCAATCCTCAAAGTCAGCAGGGCCAAGACAACAAGAGGCATAATGATGGTCAGCACAACAACAAGAGCAGGAGGTTTCAACCATGTGCCAAATGTGGAAAAAAACATCTAAGAAAATGCCGTTTGGGGACAAATCAACATTTTATTTATGGGCGTGAAGATCATTTTGTCAAGAACTGCCCCAAATTGATGAATGCTAATGCCCCGCAGAGAGCTCCTCCTCAAGCCTAACTCCATCAGATGTAAGCTTCCCTTGAAGGGCCACTTATCAGTTAAGGGAGACTTGAAGCCCCACCGACAAATGCCTGCATCTATGCTATGACGAAAGAACAAGTGGCTGCTAAAGCCTCCAATGTGGTCACAGGTCAGATAACCAGTATATCTAATGATGCTTATGTTCTCTTTGATACGGGTGCTACTCATTCCTTTATATCCACGTCAATTGTTAAAAAGTTAGAGGTTCGTGTAGAGCCTATGAGACAGGGATTCACTACGACACTACCCTCCGGGGAAGTAATATTATCTACGCACTGTCTGCGTACAGTACCCCTATGGATTTCTGATAGGGAACTTTTCATCGACCGCATTATGATCGACATGCATGACTACGCTATGATTCTTGAGATGGATTTCCTGAGCAAGTATAATGCTTCTATTGAATGCCAGAAACGAAAGGTGATCTTCCATCCAGAGGGTAATCAGAAGTTCATTTATGTTGGTGAGTCCAAAAAGAAACCCAGCATGTTTTTATCTGCAATGAAAGCAAGGAAGTTATTAGCAAGTGGTTGCATGGGCTATCTAGCGAACATTGTAGACAAAAGTCAAGAAGAAAAGATAAGAATTGAAGATGTGCCTATAGTTCATGAATATGCTGAAGTGTTTCCTGATGATCTGACAAGTCTACCACTAGAAAGAGAAGTCAAATTCGAGATTAAGCTCACACCAAGCACTGATCTAATCTCAAAAGCACCATACAGAATGACCCCTGTAGAGTTAAAGAAGCTTCACACGCAATTAAAAGAACTACTTGACAAAGGTTTCATCAGGCCGAGTCACTCACCATGGGGAGCTCCAGTTCTATTTGTTAAGAAGAAATATGGCTCTATAAGACTCTACATCGACTACAGAGAGCTGAACAAGGTGACAATCAAGAACAAGTATCCGTTGCCTCAAATCGATGATTTTTTTTATCAGCTCAAGGGTACATCTGTGTTTTCAAAGATTGATCTATGGTCAGGTTGTCAACAACTGAAGGTTAAAGATAGAGATATCCCCAAGACTGCTTTTAGGTCGAGGTATGGTCACTATGAATTTATGGTTATGCCTTTCGGTTTGACGAATACACCTGCTACTATCATGGATTTGATAAACAGGGTATTCAAGGATTTCCTCGATAAATTTGTTGTTGTGTTTATCGATGATATTATTGTCTATTCAAAGAGTCAAGAAGAACATTAAGAGCATTTAAAGATTGTACTAGAGACTTTAAGAAGACACCAATTGTATGCAAAATTTTCCAAGTGCGAGTTCTGGCTTGATAGAGTGTCTTTCTTGGGGCATGTTATATCAAAGGAAGGGATTATGGTTGATCCTGCTAAAGTAGAGGTTGTTCTTAACTAGAAGCAACCGACGAATGCAAGCGAAATAAGGAGCTTCTTGGGTCTAGCAGGATATTATCAGAGATTCATAGAAGATTTCTCCAAGATAGCAGCCCCACTCACGAATCTAACTCGCAAGGGAAATAAGTATGAATGGACAGATGCATGCGAGAAGAGTTTTCAAGAACTGAAGGAGAGGCTAACGATAGCTCCAGTATTGGCTATTTCTGAAGGAAATGATGGATTTGTAATTTTTAGTGATGCATCCAACATGGGCCTCAGAGTTATTTTAATACAAAATGAAAGGGTGATTGCCTATGTGTCAAGACAACTGAAGGATTATGAAAAGAACTATCATACTCATGACATCGAGTTAGTAGTTGTCGTTTTTGCGCTGAAGATATGGAAACACTATTTATATGGCGTCCAATGCAAGATCTTCACTGATCATCAAAGTCTGAAGTACTTCTTCACGCAAAGAGACTTAAACATGAGACAACGAAGATGGCTAGAGTTGGTGAAGGATTACGATTGTGAGATCCTTTATCATCCTGGAAAAGCTAACCGGGTGGCTAATGCTCTAAGTAGGAAGTCAATTGCCACGTTGATGTCAATGCATGCAATGTCTTCACCTTTGAGAAAGGAAATTCTAGACTTCGGTTTGGAACTTATAGCAGGTCAGTTGTCAACACTCTCTCTTGCTCCGACGATGTATGATGAAATTTGAAGAAAACAAGATGAAGATGTAAGTCTTGTAAGGATTAAGCATGAAATGAAAGAAGGAAAATATCAAGAGTTTCGTATTGCGGATGACGAAACTTTGTACCTCAAGGACGGCTTATGTGTTCCTAATGTTGATAGCTTAAGGGAAAAGATTTTGGCAGAAATTCATGATACTCCTTACTCTATTCATCCAGGTGTAACAAAGATGTATAATGATCTAAGGAAAAACTTCTGGTGGTTTAGAATGAAACGTGATGTTGCTTTGTATATGAAGAAATGTTTGATATGTCAACAAGTCAAAGCTGAACACCAGAGACCGGGTGGTGAATTGCAGTCTATCCAGATATCGGAATAGAAATGGGAAGATATAGCAATGGATTTTATTACCAGTTTGCCCAGAACTAGGAATGGTTATGATGCAATTTGGGTAATTGTGGATCAACTGATTAAAACGGTGCATTTCATTCCCATCAAGATCATTTACTCTATGGAACGGTTAACGGAACTCTATGTCAAGGAGATTGTACAACTTCATGGTATTCCCAAGTCAATCATCTTAGATCGTGATGACAGGTTCACATCTAAGTTTTGGAAGATCCTCAGACAGACGGCCAAACGAAGAGGACGAACCTGATTTTAGAAGATATGCTCCGGGCTTGTTCTCTCGATTTTAAGACCAGCTTTTGTAAAATGTTGTCATTGGCAGAGTTTGGTTACAACAACAACTTTCATGCGACAATTGGGATGGCACCATATGAAGCTCTGTATGGGCAAAAATACAGGTCGCCTATATGTTGGCACGAAGCTGGTGAAAAGAACTTAATGGAAAGCGTCGATGCTAAAAGAACTGATTTTGTTAACGAAACTTCTGAGATGATAAAGTTGATAAGAAGAAGAATAGAGACCACTCAAAGCCGTCAGAAGAGTTATGCTGATAAGAGAAGAAGACCCTTAGAGTTCGTCGTGGGCAAACTTGTGTTTTAAAAGTTGCACCAATGAAAGGAGTTATGAGGTTTGTGAAGAAAGGCAAGTTAACCCCAAGATTCATTGGTCTATTTGAAATCGTGAAGCAGATAGGCAAGGTAGCTTATCAGCTGAAGTTGCCTTCAGAAATGTCAGCAATGCATGATGTGTTTCATGTCTCTATGCTCAAAAAGTATGTCACGGACCCCATGCATGTAATTGAGCCACAAGTGATCAAGATATGAGAAGATTTAAGTTATAAAGAAAAGCCAGTAGAGATACTCGATCGAAAAACCAAGACCTTGAGGAATAAAGAAATTCCATTGGTCAAAGTGTTATGGCGAAATCATCAAGTAGAAGAAGCTACATGGGAACATAAAGATGACATGAGAACTAAGTATCCACAATTATTCTGAGTTTCGAGGATGAAACTTTTATAAGGTGGGGAGAATTGTAACACCCACCTATTTTTTTTATGTAACAGATTATGCTAAGTTAGTAACGACGTTAAGTAATTTTATTAATGATTTATGATTTTATGTTACTAACTATTTATTTTAAGTTTCATGACAGGTGACGATCGCGTAGAATTGATGTGCTCAAGTGTTCATGTTAATTTCAAGGTATGATTATTTATGATGCAATGATGACTTGAATGCTATGATGTATGATGTATTGTATTTTAAGGACAGTTCGACAGGCCGGATTTTCAAGTTCAGCACGCCGAAAGTCTACCAAGAATCGACAGGCTGAACTTTGAGGAACCGGCAGGACGAAGTGAAGAATCGACAGGCCGATGACAGCTGACGAGCAGTCAGTAGAAATCTTTTCAAATTTATGGTTGAGATAATTACGTTAAATGAGTGGTTTAATTTGATTAATTGGTATAATTATGGATTAATTTCCTCAATTAAGGAAATAAAATCATTGACTTTTCATTGATTGGTATTGATTGATATGGTTTCCTATTTTTAGAAGGCAAATTATGGTAAGATGTGATGATTTGTTTGACTTTCCCTCTTTCTCTCCATTCTCCACGCAAATTAGTCCAAGATTAGTCAGAAAGTTTCTGACATAATTGAGGGCATTGAAATTTGTCTTTTATGTTATCCTCATTCACGTAAACGCTCGCTCTCTCTCTTCCTCTCACGTATTCTCTCTCTCTCTTTCTCATTCTGAGACATTTTTTTTTATTATTCATCTCTTCTTCTTCTCTTCTCCACGTTTTCTATGCCTCTATTCTCTTGCAAATATTTGAGAAATATTGAGTTTTCTTTGGACGAATTCAAAGGAATTTGAGAAGAATCGTTTTGAGGTAAGGGTTCGTTTTCGGTTTAATTTTGAAATGAAATCCTTCTTGACATACGACTGCCATATCTTTCTCTAGGTATTTCTTTTTACTCTAAATTTTTAATATGTTATCCATGTATGTGTTATGCAATGTTCCTCCAAGTTTCAAGTCATTTCGATTTTTCTAAATTAAGTTATGAATTTTCTATCCCCTACCACTCACAGTAAAATATTGTTGTTTGGCTATGATGCATGAAAATGTGATTTTTGTTCAATAGGTAAATGTGTTTTGTTTGCTACGAAATTTAGCAAGAATGTTCATGTATATGTTATGTTATGGACTGCAAAGTTTGATAATGTTTTGATGAGTGAGTTATGTGTTATGAAATTTCTATGAGATTAGGTCAAGAAAACTGTTTTACAATGTTAATTTTTGGACCTTCGTTTTATGTAATGTTTTATATGTTTAAATGATTTTATTGATGATGAAATAATTTTATGATATGGAAATTTATGATAGTAAGATGTTAGAATGAATTTTAAAATTAAAATATATGTGTTTTAATTGTTAGAAAAATGTTTTTACAAGATTACTCACTGCCAGTCAAACCTAAGTTAGTTTTATTACTGATTTTCAAATGTGTGTTTTGACCTACTCTGATTTTTGTTGAAGCTAATTTTTGGATAGGTTAGGGTTTTATATGTCTACTATATATGTTAATTTTTGTAGATTTTTTCTATGATGTTAGAATGTGTTAAATAGACCTGAGAATAAAGTTGTTTACTGCCTTTCTATTTCTGGCAGATTTTATGTTTGAAATGTATGGTATGTTTTTTTTATGATTATGGTTATGAATGCATGTTATGAATTATGTATTGAAAGAGATGAATGTATATGTGATGTTATATGGATGGATGTTCTATTTTATGATAATAATTATTAATTTTATTTTGTATCTTTAAATGAATAAATGGCATGAACACACAAAGGAACGAGCACATCGAGACCGCGGCGTCGTCACCAATACATATAAGGTTAAGTAAGCTAGCTTCTAAGGTTAGTACATTCTCACCTGCAACATAATAAGTTTTATAAAGTTTGATATTATGTTCATGTTGATATTTATGATGATTTTATAATGAATTCCTTAAAGGGTTTCTTATGAAAGATTTTCATGCTTTAAAGTTATGCATGTTTGATTATAGCAAGTTTCAAAGCATGAAAGTTATATATATATATATATCACCTAATAAATGTTGCACACCGAGGTTATGATATGATATGTTATTATGTCATGTTTGGTTTAGGATTAGCTACCATTCTCCTCTCATGACGGCGCGCCTACAATGATGATTATGGTGCAACACTTGGGCCCTTAAGATAAAATGGAATAAGCTTTAATATGGATAATGTAATGAAAGATATGTTTTTACGAAAATGTGCTTAATGCACTATTATGATGATGATGATGAGAATGATATTTATGAAATGTTTTTAAATTGTGAGAATTATATGTACTTACTAAGCTTTAGCTTATTCAAGTTTATATCATGTTGCAGATAAGGGTAAGAAAGTCTTGGATAGACGGAGGACATGGGAAGGCGTGTGAGCATAAAGAAGATGAATTGTAACTGGAAGAACGCTAATGAAACAAGTTTTTACGATTTAAGCTACAGTTAAATGATTTGAACATATTTTATGATGTGTTTTAAAGAATACAATAACTATATTTTAACATTTTATTTTATCATTTTAAGAATATGATCTTCCGCATTTTGAAAAGTTGAATTTGATTTAAAATTAAGTTTTTCAAAAGTTTTTTTTGGCTCTGTCGGCCTGCCGAACATCAATGGTCGGCATGCCGATGTAAGAAAGTTCGGCTTGCCGATCTCATTTTCGGCCTGCCGAACTTTGGAAGTTTTTAAATCCTATTTTGTAGAGCTTCTGCCAGCCTACCGGTTGACGATTTTCGGCCTGCCGACCATGTTCGGCCTGTCAAACTGTGAGAGCAAATAATTATGATGTGATGTTTTATAAGTTATAATTTTACTATTTGGTATTTTTACTTTATTAAAGGATGTTTATAATCAACTCCATATTCAATTGAATTATTATTAATAGTATGGATTAAATTAATGAATGTTGTAAATAAAAAAAAAAACGTATGTATGGATTATGGTCACGATTTTCTTAACTACGTTTTCAAATAATGTTTCAAATAAGTATGTAATGTATGAATGTAACGACACCTGTGACGTCCGTAAAGGAGGCGTTACATTTCATGCATTTTTCTTGACAGAAAAAAATTAAGTGCCTTATAATAACTATTCTTAGGCAGTACCTAGTTAGGCAACGCATTGGTGCATAAAAGTCGTCTAACAATTTTGCAAAAAAAATATTTAATTCATTATGATTACGTCAGATTATCTCAGTATACTCATTGCATCAACCATTTTAGAAAGAGAAATAACAAAAATCAACATTGCATGAAAGATGTTCAAGGTATCAAAGAGAAACACGTTAAGCTTATGAAAAGCTCTTTGCCGGTTCACCACATTTTGAACTCATAATATATGGATTTTTTTTGAAGTAACGTGCCAATCCGATGACCCCAAAACATTTAAGTTGAAATAAGAAAATTTGCAACCATCACTATCCCACTATGATCAGCTCCTTTTGACGTTCATTTTTCACACAAAAGAGGAAGAAAACACGTTTCATTTTTCACACACAAGAGGAAAAAACCAAAGTCAAGAAAATACTACTAAATAATTCACTCACTTGTTTGGTAAGTGAAAAATAATAAGTATACAACTCTATCACGTACTAGATCAATGCAAAGATAATACGTACCAAAAACAAAGTCACGTGCTAACCAGCGATCTAGTCCCAAAGTGTTTGAGGCTAGAAAGCAGCACCTTACAAAGGCATTGGTTAAGCAAGTGACTTCCAACAATACTACCTTTTCCACGTAAATATAAATACAATACTCTTGTCACAACATTTTAGCGTGCCTTACATTCTGCTGCTTCTACTGCAAATATTACATATTTGCAGTTAGAAACCAAGCCTATTCAGGCAGCCACACTCCGCACATAAGTTAATTCGATTTTTTACCGGAAAAAAAGAAAATGGTGACCGTCGAGGAAGTCCACAAGGCTCAACGGGCTGAGGGCCCTGCTGCCATCATGGCAATTGGGACAGCAACTCCGCCCAACTGCATCAACCAGAGCACTTATCCAGATTATTACTTCCACGTTACCAATAGTGAGCATGAGACCGAGCTCAAGGAGAAATTCAAGCGCATGTGTAAGTGTATATTTTTTTTGTTGTTTATGTTGTTTTTGGGTTCAAATTAGTGATCTGTGATTGTTGTCTGCTGTCATACGAATTAGTTTCGTTCATTTGTTTGAAATAGTGCTGAATAATTTATGGCGATCAAATATCGTTTTATAGCTGGAGGTGATGAGCAAAATTGTAATATGGATCAATCATCAATACTTAACCATAAAGGCGGTATTGTGATAACAGAAAATTCGGGATTTAATTTCCAAAAAAACTACGTAAATAAAATGTTGCCCTATATATTTGCAATGCCTAGAAATCAATGTGATGAAACATATTTGATGTGTGGTAAAGAAAATAGACTGCACTAGGAGAATTTTTTTCCTAAAAAGAGATGACAGCCTAAATCCTCTAATATAATTACTATTAGAAGAATTGTCTATAATTTCCTTTTTCTTTACTATATGCCATCAATTGTACGTATAGGTGAGAAATCTATGATCAAGAAGCGTTGCATGTACTTAAATGGGGAGATCCTCAAAAAAAATCCTAACTTGTGTTGTGTACATGGCACCTTCATTGGATGCCAGGCAAGACATGGTGGTGGTAGAAGTGCCGAAATTAGGCAAAGAGGCTGCCACTAAGGCCGTCAAGGAATGGGACCAGTCCAAGTTTAAGATTACGCACTTGGTCTTTTGCACCACTAGTGGCGTGTGTTGAGAGAAAAAGAGTGTGCTGAGTCTTTGTACATAGCAGGTTACCTTGTTTAAATGGATAGGTTATTGATGATCAGTATAAATGACAGTTAGAGTTCGTTAGCTCCCAGTTGGTTACCTGGTGTAAGTAAGTCGGTTACAACTGTTTTCAGTTAGAAATTCAATCAGTCTTTGATGACATGTTACTTAATGATAAGAGGAGGCTTGTATATTTAAGTTTAATCATCAATACAACATTCAAGACACAATCTACAATTCAAAAAATTCCTCTCGTGTTCATCTCTTTCCCTCATCTTTTCTTTACTCAAAGTAGTACCATTGTTCTTCAAGAAAGTTCAACATGGGATCAGAGCAGAACGATCTGGGGAATGGATTCTCGCTTGAGGTCGCTAACAATGGAGAATCAAGTTCTTCTTCTACTCGATCCACTCCTGTTTCTTTTCCTCATCCAGTTTTATCAAAGCTAGATCTCACAAACTTTCTTGTTTGGCAAAAACAAGTTCTTGCCACTCTCAAAAGCCATCGACTACAACACTTTCTTTCGGATTCAATCCTGCCCCCACGGAAATTCTTTCACGTGGTGATGAATTTGCAAAAAAAAAAATCAATCCTGAGTTCTTGGACTGGGAACAACAAGATCAACTAATTCTTTCCTGGATTCTTGCTTCAGTCTCAGATGGAATTCTATCAAGATTGGTGAATTATAAATCATCTATGTAGGTATGGAAGACATTGGAAATCTACTTTGCTTCTCAAGTAAAAGCAAAGGTAACTCAGTTCAAAACTCAATTACAGAATCTCAAGAAAGGTTCTCAAAGTATCAATGAGTTTGTCCTTCATATTCGTTACTATGTTGACATGCTGGCTCTTGTTGGCCATCATATGTCAGTCAAAGATCACATTGATTGTATCCTTGATGGTCTCCCACCTAAGTATGAGATAGTTGTCATTTCAGTCAACACAAGAAATGAACCCTTTACAGTAGAAAAGATTGAATCTTTACTTCTTGCTCATGAAGTAAGGATTGAGAAGAATTTAATGAGCCTGGATTCAACAATGGCTAATCTGGCATTCTTTGGTCAGAGGCAGTTTGAAAACAACAAGAAATTCTTTGGTGATAACAATAGAGGAAGTTTTCCTTCTTTTTCCCATTTACAAGGACAAAGGGTACCTTAGTCCAGAGGATTCTTCACTCCTCGAGGACGTGGAAGATCTTTTGGCAAGGGTTGTGGATCATGGCAAAACAATAAGGTACAGTGTCAACTTTGTGGCAAAATGGGACATACAGTCATCAACTGCTACTATAGGGTTGATTAGTCCTTCACAGGACCTGCCCAAGTTCTTGGTAACACCACTAGTCTTGGTCCTACAGGAGGCTCTCAAGCAAATTTCACTCAGCTTCAGTCCACAAACTGCAAGCATTCTCAACTACCAATGTCAACAATGCTGGCAACACCAGAGAATATTCACAGCTCAGTGTGGTATCCAGAAAATGACACTGAATCGTATCCTGACTCTAGAGCAACAAATCACATCACTTCAGATCCATCAAATTTGATGTTCAAGACAGAGTTCAAAGGCAAAGATCAGGTTCACATAGAAGATGGTAAGGGTCTTAACATTAAGTATGTTGGCTATTCTCAATTCTCATCACCTTATGTTGCATCTAAAATATTTACTCTTAAACGGCTTCTTCATGTTCCAAGAATCTACTTAGTGTTTCAAAATTTGCAAAAGACAATCAAGTTTATTTTGAATTGAGACCTGACTCCTGTTTTGTGAAGGATCTTGCATCTCAAGCAATTCTTCTGGAGGGTCGTCTTAAAAGAGGTCTCTACACCTTTGACACTTCACAAATCAAGTTTCAACCAATCAACTCATCCTCTCAGCCATCTACCAGTACAAATTCAACAACTTAGTCTATAAATCGAATTGATGTCAATTCAGTTTCTTGTAAAAACTCATGTGATATGTCTAAATGCTCTTATTCCTTGTTTGACATTTAGCACAATAATCTTGGTCATCCAAGTGAACAAATTGTTAAGCATGTACTCTCACTTTGTAATCAGAAAAATATCAATAAAATACCTCATAGTATCTGTTCAGCCTGCTGTCTTGGCAAATTACACAAGTCTTCTTTTCTCTAATTCCACAACTGTTTACGCAAAACCATTGGAACTAGTGCATACTGATCTTTGGGGTCCCTCTCCAATTCCCTCTACTAGTGGCTACAGATATTACATACACTTCATTGATAGCTACTCCAGATTTACTTGGATCTATCTACTGAGACATAAGTCTGAAGCCCTGCAAACCTTTGTTAACTTCAAGAAACAGGCTGAGTTGCAACTAGGAACCAAGTTGCAAACTATACAATCAGATTGAGGAGGAGAATATAGACCTTTCATCGAATTACTTACTGATCATGGAGTAGCCTATAGACATCCTTGTCCACCTGTCCATGAACAAAATGGCCTTGCAGAAAGAAAGCATAGACACATTGTAGAAACTGGGCGAACTCTACTTGCTCAAGCTACTATGCCTTTCAAATACTGGGATAAAGCTTTTAGAACTGCAGTGTACCTTATTAATAGGCTGCCATCCTTTGTTCTTGGAAACCTGTCACCCTTGGAAAAACTCTTCAAGACTAAACCACAATATAACCAACTCAAGACCTTTGGTTGTTTGTGCTTTCCAAATCTCAAACCATACAGTTGTCATAAATTTGCCTTTAAATCAGCACCTTGTGTCTTTGTTGGGTATAGTCTCAATCACAAAGGTTATAAATGCCTAGATTCCAATGGTCGAATTTTTATCTCAGAGATGTTATCTTCAATGAACTCAATTTTTATCTCTAATTCTTTCTTTAAAAATTCAAAGAGTCTTCCTCTACATTCTCATCTATTCCTAATCCAGATGCATCAGATGGTTTTTATATTGAGAAAGCACATAATGCTGTAATTGAACCCACTAACTCTCTTACTTCATCTGATAACCATGATTCAATCTCAAAGGTTGAGGATCATGTACCAAGTACAGTTCAAAAGATCACACAAAATGCCCATCCTATGAGAACTAGAGCTAAGGCTGGTATTCACAAGCCAAAGGTGTATATAGCCACCAAAGAACCTTGTACAGTTGCTGAAGCTTTAGCAGATGAAAACTGGAAGCAAGCCATGATAGATGAATATATGGCTCTACTTAGGAACAACACTTGGAGCTTAGTACCACTATCTGAAGGAAGGCAAGCTGTGGGCTGTAAATGGGTATTCAAGGTTAAAGAAAATCTTGATGGTACCATCAATAAATACAAAGCCAGGTTAGTGGCTAAAGGGTTTCATCAAGTTGCAAGATTTGACTTTGATGAAACTTTCAATCCAGTTGTCAAACCAACCACAATTAGAGTAGTGCTTACAATAGCACTCACTAGAAATTGGCCCATAAGATAGATTGATGTGAACAATGCATTCTAAGATGGAGATTTGCAGGAGGAAGTCTATATGGTCCAACCTGCTAGATTTATAGATTCAACTAATTCTCACTTAGTTTGCAGACTTCATAAGTCCTTATATGGACTCAAACAGGCGCCTAAGGCTTGCTTTGAAAAGCTATTTCAAGCCCTCATCAGTCTGGGGTTCAAATCATCCAAGTCTGATCAGTCATTGTTCATTCAAAAAAACAGCCAATTTACACTCTTTGTACTGGTCTATGTCGATGATGTCTTAATCACTGGAAGTAACAACACAGTAGTACAAAATCTAATTAGTTAGTTGAATGCCAAATTTGCACTCAAGGATCTTGGAGAAGTGGAGTATTTTTTGGGAATTCAGGTGAGGAAAACTGAAGATGGAATACATTTATCTCAGTCCAAGGATAATAAAGATTTGCTGTGTAAAACTAAGATGTAGTTTGCAAAAGCCACTTCAGCTCCTATACAACAGGGTAGAAATTAACTGTATATGGAAGCGACTTTGTTCGAGACCCACATATCTACAGAAGCACTGTGGGTGCTCTACAATATATCACCATCACTAGACCAGAGCTGGCATATTTTGTCAATAAAGTTTGCCATTTTATGCAGCAACCACTTGAAGCACATTGGAAAGCTGTAAAACGTATACTAAGATACTTGGCAGGAACCACAGATTTTGGTCTACAGCTCACCAAGGGAAAGAATTAGTCACTGAATCTAGTAGGCTTTTGTGATGCTGATTGGGCCTCAGATTTGGATGACAGGCATTCCACCTCAGGTTATTGCCTCTTCTTTGGTACAAATCCCAAATCCTGGCAGTCAAAGAAGCAACACACTATGTCACGTTCATCAACCAAGGCAAAATATAGGAGTCTTGCAGCCTTAGTTGCAGAAATCAGTTGGACACAAGGCCTGTTAACTGAACTAGGAATAACAGGTTCTAAAAGGCCAGTAATATGGTGTGACAACTTAAGCACAGTGCATCTTGTAGCCAATCCAGTTTTACATGCTCGCACAAAACATGTTGAATTGGATTTGTATTTTGTTCAAGAAAAAGTTCAACAAAAACTCATTGACGTAAAACATGTGCCATCAGTTGATCAAGTGGCTAATGTATTTACTAAAGCAGTCTCAAGCTCAAGTTTCAGCAACTTCAGAACCAAACTTAAAGTTCTAAACTTTAGTACTTTAAGTTTGAGGGGGGATGTTGAGAGAAAAAGAGTGTGCTGAGTCATTGTATATAGCAGGTTACCTTATGTAAACGGATACGTTATTGATGATCAGTATAGACGACAGTCAGAGTTAGTTAACTCCCAGTTGGTTACCTGGTGTAAGTAAGTCGATTACAATTGTTTTCAGTTAGAAATTCAATCAGGCTTTGATGACGTGGTACTTAATGATAAGAGGAGGCTTGTATATTTAAGTTTAATCATCAATACAACATTCAAGACACAATCTACAATTCAAAAAATTCCTCTCGTGTTCATCTCTTTCTCTCATCTTTTCTTTACTCAAAGCAGCACCATTGTTCTTCAAGAAAGTTCAACAGCGTGGATATGCTTGGAGCTAACTACCAACTCACTAAGCTATTGGGCCTCCGCCCTTCTGTCAAGCACCTCATGATGTACCAATAAGGGTGCTACGCCTTGCCAAGGATCTTGCTGAGAACAATAAAGGAGCCCGTGTGCTTGTCGTGTGCTCGGAGATCATCGCTATTACGTTCCGTGGGCCTAGTGACACCTACCTTGACAGTCTTGTGGGCCAAGCCTTATTTGGTGATGGCGCGGCTGCTATGATTATTGGGGCAAATCCTATTCCTCAAGGTAAGAAGCCCCTGTTCTAATTAGTTTCGGCTGCCCAAACCATCGTACCTGATAGCGAAGGTGCCATTGATGGTCATCTCTGCAAAGTTGGGCTTACATTCCACCCCCTCAAGGATGTTCCTAGGCTTATCTCAAAGAACATTGAGAAGTCCTTAGTGGAGGCATTCAAGCCTTTGGGCATCTCGGATTGGAACTCTATTTTCTAGATTACGCATCCAGGTGGCCCTACCATTCTCGACCAAGTAGAGGCTAAGTGTGGGTTAAAGCCTGAAAAATTGCGCTCCACAAGGCATGTGCTTAGCGAGTATGGTAACATGTCGAACGCCTGTGTAGTGCTTCTTTTAGACGAGATGCAGAGAAAGTGCATTGCATATGGGCTTAAGACACCCCCCCCCCTACCTACACACACACATAGATGTATTCATTTATGTTTTTTCTTTGCTATTGCTATATATGATGCTGCTGGGAAACCATATTCAGATTGTTATTATAATTTGTTGACTTTGGCTGAGCTCACTATCTTGTAAATCCAAAGTGAACAATGTATCAACGTATAGTTTAATGATGTGATGGATACACTTTTTTTTCCTAGTCAATACGATTAATATATATATTTGCTACTTATTGTTTATTACCACTACCACCTTATATACACAAAACATACTTATTGCAGCTGCCAATGCATTTTATGTTAGACATGTCCTCAACCCGTGGTCCATATGAGATGTTCAAAATTTGAACATAACTGCCATCAACTGTTGCAGGGTGCAGTTTTTTGGACAAAAAAAAAAACTGCTCCCAACCGTGAATAACCATGTGATAGGCCACGGTTATTTAAACCGGAGGCTTATGTTTTGGTCCCTAGGCAAACAATCTAAGGAGAATTGACAGTGCTCAGAAAATCCGAAACACACTGTAAAAATTATTGTTGCAGTCGGGCCGAAAATCTCATCAATGACAGGAGGTAATATTCTGTTTATTCGCTTCTATTTTCTTTGATTTTGGTTGTTATAAATGTCAAATACAACCTACATTTGGTATCCGAGCCATAAAATCTCTACCTTGATGTGTTCAATTTTTGAATAATTTTTCTTTTTCCCGACATATGGCCGTGATCTTATTTTCCTCTAGCATTTTTTGATCCTTGATTCAAGAAAACTCTTAGTTTATCGTTTTCTTGATGTTCTGTGATTAGAGCCATTAAATTCGGCCACCATTGATGATCTACAACGTTCAAGAAAATGGCCGTGTAAAACAATTTTTTGATCAATGAAAATTCTTCATTGATTATATGTTTTAAATTCACAAATCATCAAATTATTGATTTCTGACCATTTTGCGATTTGAAATGACTGAATGCGATGTCGAAATCGCTAGAAATCGTTGGATCCTTTCAGATCAGTGGCAGGTCACAACCGGGTAATTCAGACCCGGTTGGAGGTTGAAGACGCTGTTGTCGTCATTTTCTTTGGGCTACAAAAAACGACGTGTCATTTTCATTAAGGAATAAAACTGTCGTTCACTATAAAACGATGTCGTGTTTGGCGAGTAGAAACGACTTGTTGTTTCAAATTCAACAAAACTCTTATGTCGTTTTGCCTTATTTATGTCGTTTTTCACAACAACAAAAAAAAAAGGTACAATGACATGCTCATAATTTTGGGAATAATTTCATGGGAAATTAATTTTATTTATTATGTGCTAATTTTGTTATGCATGTTATTTTAGAAATTAGTTCTATATTGATAAATGTTTTATTGGGAAACATATTATGCATAATTAATGTGCTAATTTATTGTTATATGTATAATTTTTATGTTTTCATTATGCATATTATTAAGCTAAATATTTAGCACAAATTTAGATTTTGTTCATAATCATTTATATTACCTATAGAATATGCAATTTTACATGAATAATTTTACGAACAAAATTAAATGTCTAAGTGATCATATGATTTTGAATAATTAGAGCTTAGCCATAGCACCTCTAATTATGCAAAATTATATATCAATTGGTTTAGGATCACATTTAGTTGAAGGACATTTATTGCAATTAGTTGTACTCAATATAATAAACTTTATCCCACAGGAATTTTTATTGTATTAGTATGACTAATTGGGATAAAATATCAAATTATATTTTCTAATTTACCCACAGGTATTAGAAAAGGGAACATAATTTGATAGTTTTATTATACAATCAAATGAATCTAATTGAATTATAACTTAGCCCACAGGCAAGTTTGATCTCACTAGATTGATGATTTTTATGCGTGATTTACATTGGTAAAGCATGACTTATATCTGTTAGTCTCAATATTTGGATCATAAGCATGTTTTTTTTAATTATGCAGTCATACAACCTGTGGATTTCTCTGATGTTTGATATGATATCCCTAAACTGAAAAGGGATAACTATAAGGTCTGAAAGGAGAAAATTCTCCTCCACTTGGGGTGGATGGACATTAATTATACTATAAAGAAAGATGAGCTCGTAATCACTGAAACCAACACTCAGGATGAGATTGCTCTTTATGAACATTGGGAGCGATCTAATTGCATTAGTGTCATGTTCATAAAGACCAAAATCTCTGCTAGCATATGTGGTTCCATCGAACAGTATGACAAAGTCCGAGCATTACTAAAAGCCATTGATGAGCAGTTTGAAACTTCACATAAGGCACTTGCCAGCAACCTAATCATAAGGTTCTCGTCCTTGAGGCTCACTAGTGTGAGAGGTGTGCGTGAGTACATCATGGAGATGAGGAACATAGCGGCTCAACTTAAGAATCTTGAGGTGGATATGTCTGAGTGTTTTCTGATGCACTACATTCTAAACACCCTTCCAAAGCCATATAAGCCCTTTAAAATTTCTTACAACACACATAAAGACAAATGGTCAATCAATGAATTGATGACCATGTGTACTCAAGAAGAAGGGTTGCTAATAATGGAAATGGGTGAAACTGCACTGACAACGACCAAGGGAAAGAATCAAAAACAAGGCCAAAATCAAGCCAAAGATAAAGGGAAAAGTAAAATACCTTCCAAAACTGTCATTAAGAAGGAATCTAAGTGTTTCTTCTATAAAAAGAAGGGACCCATGAAGAAGGATTGTGGCAAATTTTAGAGTTGGCTTGAGAAGAAAGGTAATCCAATCTCATTTGTTTGCTATAAATCTAATATAATCGATGTTGTTTATAACACATGGTGGATTGATTTTGGATCTACAATCCATATTGCGAATACTTTGTAGAGTATGTCAAACCTAAGGAAGCCAGTGGGAAGTGAGCTAAGCATCTCTTCAGGAAACAAGATGCATTAACATGTGGAAGCCGTAGGAACATGCACTTTTGTTTTAGGTGGTGGTTTTATTTTAGAATTGGATAAGACATTTATGTTCCAAACTTTTCTATGAACTTAATTTCTATATCAAGACTTGTACTTTTGGGATATTCCTTTACTGTTTTAGAAAATTCCTGCAGTTTATTTTATAAATCTGATCTTGTTGGGAATGGTATCTTATCTAATGATCTTTTCTCAATTAATTTGCAAAATGAACCAACTTATACTGCTATACATGTTCAATCTGGCACTAAGCGTTGTATTATAAATGAGATTCCTCTATATTATGGCATCGGAGATTAGGACATATCTCCATTGAGAGAATCAAAAGGTTAGTAAATGACGGAGTATTCAATACTTTAGATTTTACTGACTTGGAGACTTCTACTGGTTGCATTAAGGGAAAGCTAACCAACAAGTCTAAAAAGGGTGCCAAGAGGAGTTCAAAAATATTAGAGATCATACATTCAGATATTTATAGTCCAGACATGGACTCATATGGTCCGAAATACTTCATTTATTTCATAGATGATTACTCACGATACATGTATCTTTACTTGCTTCATACAAAGGACGAAGCATTGGATGCCTTTAGGATTTTCAAGGCTAAAGTAGAGAAACAATCTGGCAAACAAATTAAGATCGTGAGGACGGATAAAGGTGGAGAATATTACGGTAGATACATTGAGGATGGACAAGCTCAAGGTCCATTTGTGAGGTTTCTTTAAGAGGATGGGATAGTTGCTCAATACACCATGCCTGATTCCCTAGATCATAATGGTGTGGCAGAGAGAAGAAACTGAACATTAATGGACATGGTACGGAGTATGCAAAATAGCTCCAATCTTCCTAAGTCCTTATGGACTGAAGCTCTTAAGACGGTTGTGTATATATTAAACTGAGTTCCAATCAAGGCTGTTCGAAAGACACCATTTAAGTTATAGAAAGGTTGGAAACCGAGTTTGTGACATATATGTGTTTGGAGATGTCTGTTTAAAGTAAGAGTGTACAACCCATAAGAGAAGAAGCCAGATCCGAGGACCATTAGCGGGTATTTCGTTGGATATGCCAAAAGGTCCAAAGGATATAGATTCTACTGTCCAACTCACAGCACTAGATTTATGAAATCAAGAAACGCCAAATTTCTTGAGAATGACTTGATTAGTGGGAGCGATCAATTTTAGAACATAGTTTTTAAAAGAGATCATACTGAAGCTCAACCATCTACATCAAGTGATAGGTTGCTTATTGTTCATAACACTCCTATAGTTTAACCAAATGTTGTGCAACCGATCGTTGAAGTTTCACAAACTGCTGATAATAATCTAGAACGTCAAATTGCTCAAGAACCACCGGAAATAGTTTAACAACAAGTTGAACAATAGATTTCCTAAGACAATGTTAAGTCAACATTAAGGAGATCTACTAGCGAAAGGAAATCAACAATTTCTAGTGATTATGTTGTATATCTACAAGAATCAGACCACAACATTGGAGTTGAAAATGATCCTAAAACATTTTCACAAGCCATAAATTGCCAAGAATCGAAACTTTGACACGATGCTATGAAGGATGAGATGGATTCTATGGCATCTAATGGAGTCTGGGATCTTGTGGAGTTGATGGTGTAAAAGCCATAGGGTATAAATGGGTCTATAAAACAAAGAAATACTTATCGGGCAACATCGAAAGATATAAGGCAAGACTCGTCGCCAAAGGGTTCACTCAGAAGGAAGGAATCGACTACAAGGAGACCTTTTCTCCTGTATCTAAGAAAGATTCTATCCACATCATCTTGGCACTCGTTGCTCATTTTGACTTAGAGTTGCAACAAATGGATGCGAAAACAGTATTTCTCAATGGTGAACTAGAGGAAGAGGATTATATGAAACAACCAGAAGGATTCTCCTTTAGTAATGGTGAGCAATTAGTGTGTAAGCTTAAGAAATCCATATATGGGTTGAAACAAGCCTCCCATCAGTGGTATTTAAAATTTCATGACGTGATCTCTTCAATTGGATTCATAGAAAACATCATAGGTCAATGTATATACCAGAAGGTCAGTGGGAGTAGAATTTGTTTTCTTGTCCTTTATGTGGATGACATTCTGCTTGCAACAAATGACAAAGGTATGCTACATGAGGCGAAACAATTTCTCTCTAAAAACTTTGACATGAAGGATATGGGTGATGAATTCTTCTCTATAGGCATTAAGATACATAGAGACAGATATAAAGGCATTTTGGGTAACAAAGTTTTAGAGAGATTTCGGATGCAAAATTGTTCACCAAGTACAGCTCCCATTATGAAGGATGACAGATTCAATTTGAATCAGTGTCTAAAAAATGAACTTGAAAGAGAACAGATGCGCAACATTCCATATGCTTCAGCGGTTGGAAGACTTATGTATGCTCAGGTTTGCACAAGACCTGACATTACATTCGCTGTAGGAATGTTGGGTAGAAATCAGAGTAATCTAGGATCAGACCACTAGAAGGCTGCAAAGAAAGTGATGAGGTACCTACAAGGAACCAAAGACTACATGCTTATGTATAGATGGACTGACAACTTGGAGGTCATTGGCTACTTTGACTTTGACTTTGCTGGCTGCATTGATTCACGAAAATCAACTTTTAGATACATTTTCATGCTAGCTAGTGGAGCTGTTTCATGGAGGAGTGCCAAACAAACTTTGACTGCCACTTCCACTATGGAGGCCGAGTTTGTATCTTGTTTTGAGGCTACCTCACATGGTGTATGGATTAGGAGTTTCATTTCTGGGCTTAAGATTATAGATTCTATCTCTAGGCCATTTAGAATATTTTGTGACAATTCAGTTGTTGTTTTTATGGCTAAAAACAACAAGAGTGGTATTTGAAGCAAACACATCGACATTAAGTATCTAGCCATAAGGGAACGTGTTAAGGATAAAACAATGGTCATTGAGCATATTAGCACTAAATTGATGATTACTTATCCTTTGACTAAAGGTATGCCACTAGTAAAATTTAGGGATCATGTGGACAGAATAGGACTTAGTTCCCTTATGTAATTTGTTGTACTTTTGTAGTGAAACTCTATATTATGATGACTTCTCATTTTGTCTTCAGTTAAGTGCACAACTTTATTTATGAGAAATATCACTAAAGTTTGGATCTAGAATAACATAGGGTTTGTTCATTAAGTTACATGGGCAAATCTTGAGAGACAAAATATATTGTAATACATGAAAGATAATACCCGTCATTTAGAGGACTTATCGCCATGATTCATGTATTTTGTTTCTTATTATAATAGTTGATGGGAAGTATGGGCCAAGTGGGAGAATGTTAGAAAACTTGTGGCCCATATGAGATGTTCAAAATTTGAACATAACTACCATCAATCGTTGGAGGGTGCAGTTTTTTGGACAAAAAAATAAACTGCTCTCAACTGTGAATAATTGTGTGATGGGCCACGGTTATTTAAACCGGAGGCTTATGTTTTGGTTCTTAGGCACACAATTTTTGAAAAACTACACCATCTAAGGAGAATTGACAGTGCTCAAAAAATGCAAAACACACTGTAAAAATTGTTGTTGAAGTCGGGCCAAAAATCGCATCAATCGCGGGAGGTAATATTCCGTTTATTCGCTTCCGTTTTCTTTGATTTTGGTTGTTATAAATGTCATATACAACCTACATTTTAAGTCCTCCACCTTTATAATTTCCATGCGTTTTGTTAACGTGTGTTTGTATATATGGTACACTATTGAAAGTTTTTCACCATTTCTTTTGGGGCAAAATTTCTCAAGTTGATATTGAAAAAATAAACTAAGGTAGATATATGTCTTCCAACTATCAAATTTTGCAAAAATTTAAAACATTTGTAAACAAAATCCTACCGATGGGTCCCCATTGAAGAAAAAGTAAACTTTCTCCGTACAATGAACTCTTCCGGACACATGACAATTGATTTTCTCTTGATTAGTACTATGAATAATCTCCTGCGTTTCCTTTCAAATTATTCTCTTGGTTAGATTCCCTTGATTCTGTTTAATTGTAATTTTGTACTCAAGTATCTTGAAAAATGTAGTTGAGTAGATTTTTTTGGTATACATAACAAGTGTACACACAATATTTCCTGTGGGGCAGATCAACCACAAAGACCTTGAGGAGAAGGACTAGTTGAGTAGAATTTTGTACCATCATAGCTATTGATATTATAGGATTTATGTTCAATTTCTATCCCGGCCTGTTTCATTATCAAAGCCGAGCAATACTTTTATGATCGCTTGACTATATATTTCTACACTAACTTTTTTCCCACAAAATTGAAAAGGAAATACACAAGCCAATTCCATTTTTTTTAAGGGATACACACAGGTAACTGTTGAGATCATGAACTTTGTAAAGTTTATTATTTAATTATTTAATATACATCTTCAGTCACATCTTTCGGACATCTTTTTTTTTTTTTTTTGGCCTTACGCAAACTCAATTTAATGCCTAACCTTCTTAGATAGTTAGGCAACGACATGGTTGAAGGTCAAACAAACAACACTTTATTTCGTTTCTTAACGTACATTTTTATTTCCCTTAAAAAAAATACTCTTTTTCCTTTTTTAATATAGAAATTTATAAAATGTATTTTTTAAAATTTACTTTTAATAAATGTTACACATATATATTGTGTATGGCACAATTGAAGCAAATATTATGAATGAAAGTGTGGCACAACTTTTTTAAGCATAACATGAATAAACACATTTTATGGCATGCAATTTTTTATTTTTTTAATGAACTTTTAAAAAAAAAAAATAGACGCTTTAATTCTACCGAGAACAAAAAACGCAAAATGAAAATAAACAATAACACACACAAAATTTATAATGGATTACTTTCAACATGAGAGATATGTACCCCTTTCTAGCTGCTACAAAAATTCACTATATGCTGAGAAAAAAAAAGTTTACGAAAGAAAATTTTACACCACTCTCTCTCTAAGTTTTTTTTTTTCGTATCACTAGATTTTATGGGTTACACAAATATGATCTAGCATCTCCTATTTATAGTTTACACAAGAGGACAATTCCCAAGAAAATAGCTTACTTGTGATTGCATGCCACGGCTTTAGCCTCCCTGTGTTGTGGCAGCAAACCCTGCTCCACTTCGAAAATTAGAGATGCATCAATGGGCTGAGGCACGTGGGTCGGCCCAGGCTCGTCCTGCTACAGTGATGGGTCAGGCCAGCACGGTCTGGTATTGTTCACAGCCTAGCCCAGCCCATAAATACTGGTGGGCTGGGCTGGGCTGGGCTGGGCCAGGCCAACATATGTCGGCCCATAGGTTGGCCCGGCACGGCCCATAGAAAATCATGAGCCGAGACGGCCCGTCTAGGCCCATAATGGGCCGGCCTATCTCGGCCATGTAAGGCCCATACAGGCCCACAATAAGCCAGCCCACCGAAGGCCTATTGTGGCCCAAATATATATATATATATATATATATATATATATATTCTATGTTCATTCACAGGTAGACATGACTAAGTATGGCCTTCTTTAGTAAAAAGCCTCACACATCATATTATAACAACATTTTTTTTTTTTGCTTGTAGGCATGCTTTACTTCTTCTAAGAAGCAAAACTGAGATAAGGCCTCACATATCATGTTACAATAGGCCTAGTAAGCTCTTCTTCTTTTCTTTTTATTTTTTTTATTTTTTTCTTCTAGGTATACTTTGCTTTTGAAAAACAACAGCAAGGTTTTGTTCCACTGGGTTTTCCTTATAAAGGTTTTTAATGAGGCAATTATAAAGAAAATATCATTTTTTATATTTCCCTTGACTATTCAAACTTTTATATTTGTTAACTTGTTTTAAAATTCAAAAACTAAAAATTAAAAATTGTATGCTTAGATGGGCCAAGATGGGTCGGCCCATTCAAGGGCCACCACATGACCCGACACAACCCACGGCACAGCTCACGTAAAATTGGCCCACAAGCCGGGCCGGGCCAAGGAAATCTAATATGGGCCAGCCCGGCCTGGCCCGCGGCCTGCGTGGGCCTAAAGAGAATGGGCCGAGCTGGCTCGCTCTTGCATCGCTATCGAAAATCTATGACCCAGCACCGTGGTGTTGGCTAGTGGGTGCCGTTGCACAGACTCCCTACCTACCGAGAAAACAATCTTTAAAACTCCAGCATTGCAGTGCTACTTCTCACAGTAATAATTCGTTCAGGAAATTAAATTAGGCTCCACTATCCTTAATATTTTTATATTAAAAAACTACGATTATTTTGGTTTGTAAGACCTGCGCTCCAAGACTATAGCTTAAAAAAAGACACGGAAAAATACCATTGACTTTATGCTAGTCCCTCAAAAAAATAAGGTTTTCGAAATAAATGGCGAATTAATTAAAGTTCTTTTCTAATAAAAAGATAAATAAAAACATTGAATGGCAGGTTTTAAGTGACGATGAAATAAAAAAAAAAATACAACCTTCAATATTATTTTCAATCAGTGATAGGGCACGGTCAACAAATAATAGGACTTTGATTCTAAATTTAACACCCAGATTATCTTCTTCTTTTTTTTAAGTTCCTTCTCTTACCTTAGCAAGCAAGCACTGCTCTAAACCTCAAACAATTGAAAAAACAAGTAAAATGGAACCAAAATTATCCAATATTGTTGGCTTAATGGATTGTCAGCGTCTCACAACTTTGGATTCTCCTCCCATCGTTGTCTCCACAAGGATCTTCTGCCAAATCTGGAAAAGTTCTCCCTGCTCGCGCAGGCTCCAACGTTACACAAAAAGATCTCTTGCTCCACGTAGCCCCCGGTTTTCCGTACTAGTGCAACTTTTGCTTCTTTTCCCACAGTAGTCTCCATGGGGATCTCCGACGATATCTTGCAAAGTTCTCCGACGATATCTCTAGCAATATCTTTTGTGACACTACAAGAAAAACTACATTTAACGACATATTATTTACGGCATATAGTTTTTGAATGTCGTTGAAAAGTATATACAATGACATCTCTAACAAACATGTCTTTAATGACATTTAAAATAATAATTAACGACTCTATATAGATGCCGTATTAAAAGTCTCATTTTAATGACAATAGTTTAGTGTCGTTAAATTATTTAACAACAAATAGGAGATGTTGTCAAAGCCTTAGAGATTCTACGACACCCCTTATAGACGATATTGGTCAAGACATCATCTATAAAAGGGTGTCGTAGAGTCTCCAAGGCTTTAACGACATCTTCTATTTGTCGTCAAATAATTTAATGACACTAAACTATTGTCGTTAAAAGGAGAGCTTTAATACGACATCTATATAGATGTCGTTAATTATTGTTTCAAATGTCATTAACGACATCTTTATTGGAGATGTCGTTGTATGTACTTCTTAACGACATTCAAAAACTACGTGTTGTAAATAATATATCGTTAAATGTAGTTTTTCTTGTAGTGTGAGACTCCTTTGTCGCACTAGGATCTTTAGCATTGCACATTCTTCTCTAAGTTCCAAATCTTCACTATCCATTGTTCATCTTCTCAACTGGTTTCTTGTTTGGATTTGGAGATGGTGAAGATCGAGGGTAGAAGTAGAACAACAAAATTTTCATTTAAAGGTACAACGACATTAGATTAAAAAAAAAAAAAAGAAATTGTTGGTCATCTAGTAGTACTATATAGATATTATAGATGTTAGAAATTTACACATAGAGTATCATAATTTTCATATATGCATAAACCAAATTGCATGAAAATCATTTAAATGCAAAAACATAAAAAAAAAAAATAACCTCTAGCCATTGACAAGTACAGTAAAAAATGGAGAATTTCTATAAGAGTTCCTGAAGAAGATTTAGGGAAAGAAAAGAGACTCTTCTAAACCTTTTGCTATTTTGAAGATGGTGTATTTGTGAAAATAATTGCATAGTTTTAGGGACTCTCTTATGTGATATTTCTAGACACCCACCATCAGGGTGTACGTTACCTTTCATGAAAAGAGACATTTTTTCTAAAGTATTATAACAGTTTTGAATACTCTTTGGTTGACATCCTTTAGAAAATACGTATCTATTGGACCATTTGAATTTATTTTTTATTTATTATCATTTTAAAAACCAAATAAATAATAATAAATAAATTAAAAATAACATTCTCCCACATGGTCTACATATATTTTCTAAATCACCAAAATCAACCAATCTTAAATTTAAGGAATAAACACATGAATCATGACAATAGATCCTCTTAGAACGACTATTATCTTCCATGTATTACAATATATTATATCCCTTAATACTAACTCATAAATGGTAACGTAACTTAATGAATAAACATTATGTTTATTCTAGGTCCAATTTTATTAATGTTCTCAAAATAACTGAATACGTGCACAACTAAATATGAGAAAACATCACAATTGAATAAAAGTTTCATAAAAATAACCAAATGTACGTACAATGAAATTCACATCATGGAACCAAGTCCCTTTCATACTACATGATCCTTAAAAATCTTTGGTGGCATGTTTTTAGTTAAAGGATTGACAATCATCAACTCAGTGTTAACATGTTCAATAACCACTTTTTTTCTTTAACATGTTATCTTACAGCTAAGTACTTAATGTCAATGTGTTTACTTTGACTATCGCTCTTGTTGTTCTTGGCCATAAATACCACAGCTGAATTGTCACAGTACAATCTCAATGGCCTATAAATAAAATCCACAATTCTAAGCTCCGATATGAAACTCTTCAATCAGACACCATGCGACGGTTTTTATAAAAACCATCGTGGAAGGTTCTCATGTTTGAAATAAAAACCATCGTGGAAGGCCTTTCACAACAATTTTTATAAAAACCGTCGTGGAAGGTTCTCATATTTGAAATTTTTAGTATGGCGCCAAATTTAAACTTTCACGACGGTTTTTATAAAAACCATCGTGGAAGGTTTTTATATTTGAAATTTTTAGTTGTCTGTCCAAATTTAACCTTCGTGAAAGATTAAATTTTGGCGGGCTACTAAAAATTTCAAACATGTAGAACATTTGATGACAGTTTTTATAAAAACCATTGTGAAAGGTTAAATTTGGAACTAAAAATTTCAAACATGAGAACCTTCCACGATGGTTTTTATAAAAACCGTCGTGTTAAAATCCATCGTGAAAGAAAAAATTTTAAAACCTTCCACGACGGTTTTTAAAACTGTCGTGAAAGGTTTAATCTTACACGACGGTTTTTTAAAAAACCATCGTGGTAGCTCCAGTCAATACCACGATGGTTTTCGTCTTCGCGAGCGTAACTCGTTGTGTTTTTTTTTTCATTATCACGACGGTTTTTAAAAAACGGTCGTTAAATAAAGGTTGTATAATCTTGAATTTGTTGTAGTGGAAGTTAATTTTCGTGAATCAATACAGCCAACGAAGTCTGCTTTGGAGTATCCAACCACCTCTAGATTATCAGTCCATCTATACATGAGCATGTAATCTTTAGTTCCTTGAAGGTATCTCATCACCTTCTTTGCAGCTCTCTAGTGGTCAGCAGTTGGGTTACTTTGATATATGCCCAACATTCCCACAGCAAATGCAATGTCAAGTCTTGTATAGACTTGAGCATACATTAGGCTTCCAATAGCTGAAACATATGGAATGTTTTTCATCTGTTCCCGTTCGAGTTTATTTTTTGGGCACTGGTTCAAATTGAACCTATCACACTTCATAATGGGTGCTACACTTGGTGAACAATCCTTCATCCGAAACCTCTCTAGAACCTTGTTGATATAGGTCTCTTGAGACAAACCCAAAATACCTCGAGATCTATCCCCTATGGATCTTAATGCCAATAACATAAGATGTCTCTCCCATATCCTTCATTTCAAAGTTCTTTGAGAGAAACTGCTTCATCTCATATAGCAAACCCTTATCATTAGCTGCAAGTAATATGTCATCCACATATAGCACAAGGAAACAAATCCTACTCCCATTAACCTTTTGGTATATACACTGATCCATGATATTTTCTTCAAAACCAAATGAAAAGATAATGTCATGGAACTTCAAATACCATTGATGAGAGGCTTGTTTCCATCCATATATGGATTTCTTAAGCTTGTAGACTCAATGCTTACCATCACTAGAGGAAAATCCTTCTAGTTGTTTCATGTAAACCTCCTCCTCTAGATCACCATTAAAAAGGCCATTTTCACATCCATTTGATGCAAATCCAAATCAAAATGGGTGACCAATGCCATAATGACTCGAAGAGAATCCTTTTAGATACAGGAGAAAAGGCCTCCGTATGGTCGATTTCTTCTCTTTGAGTGAATCCTTTGGCAACGAGTCTTGCCTTATGTCTCTCAATGTTGCCCAATGAGTCTTTCTTTGTTTTAAAGACCCACTTACATCCAATGGCTTTAACACCTTCAAGCAACTCAACGAGATCCCAGACTCTGTTAGATGCCATAGAATCCATTTCATCTTTCATGGCACTATATCATAAGTCATATTCCTTAGAAATCATGGCCTGTGAAAACGTTTTAGGATCATTTTCAACTCCAACATTGTAGTCAAACTCTTGTAGATACACAATATAGTCACAAGGTATCGCCAGTCACTTTTTTCTAGTAGATTTCCTTAATGTTGGTTCATCATTCTCCTTCGGAGCATGTTGTTCAACAAGCTAATCAACAAGTTCATGTATCTGTTGTTCAGCTAGACTCACTATTTATTGATCAGCAATCTATGGAACTTGAATGACTTGTTGTTGTTTATCATGCATTTGAACTTTAGGCGTGTTGTGCACAACATGAATCAATCTATCATAAAAAGTGGAAGGTTGAGCATCTGTATGATCTTTCTTAGAAACAATGTTCCATGATCGATCGCTCCCACTAATTAAGTCATTCTTAAGAAATTTTGCATTTCTTGATTCCACAAATCTAGTACTATGAAATGGACAATAAAATCTATATCCCTTAGACCATTCAGCATAACCAACAAAATATCCACTTATGGTTCTTGGGTCTAGCTTTTTCTCTTGTGGATTATAAACTCTTACCTCCAACGGGCATCCCTAAACATGTACATGTTGCAAACTTAGTTTCCAACCTTTGAATAACTCAAAAGGTGTCTTTAGGATAGCCTTAGTTGGAACTCGGTTCAATATGTACACTGCCGTCTTAAGAGCTTCAGTCCACAAGAAATAGGAAGTTTGGAGCTAGCAAGCATACTCCGAACCATGTCTATTAATGTTCGGTTTCTTCTTTCAGCTACACCATTTTGGTATAGAGAACCAGGTATAGTGTATTAGGTAACAATCCCATGTTCTTGAAGAAACTTAGCAAATGGACCAGGTGCTTGTCCATACTCAGTGTATCTACCGTAGTACTCTCCACCTCTATCTGATCTCACGATCTTAATTCACTTTTCGCATTGTTTCTCTACTTCCGCTTTAAAGACCTTAAAAGCATCTAGTGCTTCGTTTTTATTGTTAAACAAGTAGAGATACATGTGTCGTGAGTAGTCATCTATAAAAGAGACAAAGTGCCTTTGAGAGTACGTGTCCATGTCTGGACTACAAATATCCATATATATGATTTCTAATAAATCAAAACTCCTCTCGGAACTTTTCTTTGACTTGTTAGTCTGCTTACCCTTAATACAATCTACACAAGTATCAAAATCAGTAAAATCGAAAGTACCAAGTACTCCATCATTTACTAATATCTTAATTCTCTCAATAGAGATATGTCCTAATCTCTGATACCACAACATAGAGGATTCATCATTTATAACACATCGTTTAATACTAACATTTTCATGAACGTGTATAGTAGTATAATTGACATCATTTTGTAAATTAAAATGAAAAAGACCATTATACAAAGTACCACATTCAATAAAATCAGATTTATAAAATAGATTGAAAGAAGATTCTAAAAAATTAAAGGAATATCCAACTGATACAAGTTTGGAAACTAAAATTAAATTTATAGAAAAACTAGGAATATAGAATGTCTTTTCCAAAAACAAAATAAAGCCACTACTTAAGACTAGTTTGCATGTTCTTATGGCCTCCACATGTGAGTGCATCTTATTTCCACAATAGATGCTTTGCTCACTTCCCACTGGCTTCCGCAAGTTTTGCAATCCCTGCAGTAAATTGGTAACATGGATTGTAGAATTAGAGTCAATCCACCATGTGTTATTATTAACATCAATCATATTGGATTCATAACAGACAAGTGAGAGTTGAGTACCTTTCTTATCAAGCCATTCACAAATTTTGGAGCAGTCCTTCTTTACGTGCCCTTTCTTCTTACAAAAGAAGCACTTGAACTCCTTCTTAATATTCGGCTGGGCAAGAACCTTGCATTTCTCCTTTTGCTTGGTTTGATTTTTCTTTTTACCCTAGGTTGTCAAATTTATTTTCTGTCCCTCTTCAATGATGAGTCTTCCCTCCTTCTGAACACACATGGTCAATAGCTCATTAATTGACCACTTGTCCTTATGTCTATTATAAGAGATCTTAAAGGGACCATACTTAGAGGGTAAAATATTCAAATTATAATGTACTACGAACGAATCAGACATCTCAACCTTAAGCGTCTTCAATTGAGCCACAATGTCCCTCATGTGCATGATATGTTCACACACGCCTTTTATACCTATAAGCTTTAAGGATAAAAACTGCATTATCAGGGTGTTTGCCAACGCTTTATCTGAAGACTCAAGTTGCTCATCAATAGCCTTCAGTAGTGCTCGGACATTGTCATATTGATCAACTGAACCCCTAATCCCAGCAGAGATTTTGGTCTTTATAAACATAATTGAGAGACGATTGGATCGCTCCCATTTTTCATATCGACTAATATCATCTGGAGTGCTGGTCTTAGTGATAAATGGCGGTTCATCATTTCTGATGGCATAGTCAATGTCCATCCACCCCAAATGAAGGAGAATCCTCTCCTTCTAGACTTTATAGTTATTACCTTTAAGCTCGAGAATATCACAATTCATATTAGATAAATTAACAGGATGAATTACTGCAATACATCAAACATACATGCTCATGTCATAAGAATTAAAGCTAATAACTATATGTCATGTTTTACTAATGTAAATCATGCGACAAGAATTATGAATCATATGACATACAAAAACTACTTGTGGGCTAAGTTTCTAACTCACATTGATTCACATACTATCTTATGATAAAACTATTAAACTATATTTCATTTCTTAATCCCTGTAGGCAAATTAAGAAAATAGTTTAATATTTCATCCTAACAAATCATATTTAATATAATAAAATATCTTGTGGGAAAAATTTCATTATACCAAACATAATTAGTTACAATTAATGTCTGTTTAACTAAATTTGATTTAAAAAACTTAATGTATAATTTTTTAATATAATTTAAGATGTTGTGGCTACTCTTAAATTAATTAAAGTTATACAAATCACTCAAGACATTTAATTTTCCATGCACAAATATTCATAAATTTGCATGTATTAAAAAAAAAGAATAACAACTAAAGAATACATGCAAAATAAATTAGGCAGAAACTCAATAACATTTCTAAAATAAATTTCTAAAATTTTATTTAAACATAAGTAATAAAATTTTGGATTTTATTAAATTCATTTTAGATTTATTAAAATTAATTTTTTTAAAATACCCAAATAAAAAATTCTGCAATACCAAAACAAAAATTAATTAAAAAAATTTTTTTTTAGATTTTTTTTTCTTGCCTAGAAAAGGACATGTCGTTTTAAGCATTAAGCCCAAAACGACGTGTCATTTCGGCCTGGTAGAAGCCAAACGTTACACATCCAAACGACATGTCATTTTGCAGGGAAAATGGCAAAATGACATGTTGTTTTCTTCACAGAAAACAAGCCCCCTCTCTCAAAAACGATGTGTCGTTTTTTGACCCTAGAAATCATTTTTTAACGCAATTTTGGTTCTTCTTCACCCGAAATTAACCCAAATGGGTCTAATTGCAGACCCGATTAATTCTTTACCTT
Organism: Artocarpus heterophyllus; assembly: GCA_025403435.1. NCBI lineage: Eukaryota > Viridiplantae > Streptophyta > Magnoliopsida > Rosales > Moraceae > Artocarpus > Artocarpus heterophyllus. Next base: position 12,372,110 of record CM046342.1, read on the forward strand.
ATGGGCACCAAAATTGACATTTTAAAAACCTAAAAATATTAGAAAATCAATTTGCTAATGATTTCTAACATTAGTTTTCATCAAAATCATCCATAAATGATTTCAAATACAACAAAAATTTTGGGTATTTTGAAAAAACTCCATTAAACTTCATTCAAACATATCAAGGCAAAGAAAAAACCATGCTCTTGATACTAAATGTTAGAAATTTACATATACAAAATTGTGAAGATTAAAAATGTTTTTAATTGTATAATAATCACTTTAATAATGTTATATTTTATACTAAATGATTGTATAGTAATTATTTTAATGATATCATCATCAAATTTTTTTAAAAATTGAAGCTACAATGTGATCCCTTTTTTAAGAAATGAATTAAAATCTGTCTTCATTTCAAAAATATCATTTATTTGTTCCTCTTTTTGAATTATATATATTAAGAATCCAAAAATACCCTCTAATTTTTTGAATTACATATATTAAGAATCCAAAAATACCCTCTAAGTAGACTTTATCTTGTATTTAGTTTTTTTTAACAAATCTCCTTATTTTTCTCATAGTTGAGTCGTTGAAAAAAAATGATATTAGAAAAATATAAATATACTTAATTAATTACAATGTAACTTAAACAAAAAAACAATATTGTTTGTATTATCGATCTATAATGTAAGCACAACTTAAATAGGAAGCATTATTATCACTTGAAGTCTTAAAAAAATGAAATGAATGTCATTAAGTATCATTATTATTAGTATCATTAACTTAATACTATAATAATTATAGAATCTATAAATACACAAAAAGACTTAATAAATACTATATCATTAATTTAATTATATATCACCAAAAAAAAATATCATTCACCTCTTAAAAACAAGTGTCATTGTGTATCATTATCATTACCATTACGTATCATTAACTTAATGATATATCAATTATATAACTAGTAAGACATATAAGAAAAACTTAATAATACTATATCATTAATTTAATTACAACACCCTAATCTAATTTGTCAATAAAACTATATTATTAATTTAATTACAACACCCTAAGTCTAATTTGTTAGTAAATCTAACTTATCGGCAAAAAATTCTATCTTTTTGGAGAATTTTAAAATCATTATTTTAGATATCAATTTAAATTTAAGCAAAAAACACCTTAATTTTAAAGATTTTTTTATAAAAATAATGATATCATAATCCGTTTGAAATATTAAATATAAGCATATTATCATTATTCTCAAAAAAAATAAATAAAACTAATAATATCATTATTGAGGTCATTTATGTCTTTATACATATACATTAGTATATATATAAAATATTTATAAGCTTCAAATATATTTAAATTTTATAAATAAAAAAAGGCCACGTACCTTATTTAACCCCATTTTAATTTGATAAATATAACTGGGCATTTATCTTAGCAGCTCTTCAAATTGAGCTCGCCGAACATCACAGAAAGCCCACTTGCAAAGCAGGCTGGCCCAAAAGATGAGCGTTACCTTTACGTCTGACCGTTGTGTTCTTCTGCCTCAAAAACCCTGATTAAACCCTCGTCCGAAACTAAGAAAGAAAGCTTCTCCGAATTCCCAAAAAAAAAAAAAAAGAAGGGACGGGAGAATGGGAATCTTCGAGGGATTTAGGGCAATCGGATATATCACGAGTGGCGTCCCCTTCTCCGTTCAGCGTTTGGGCACCGAAACCTTCGTCACCGTCAGTGTTGGCAAAGCTTTTCAGATTTACAACGTAATTTCTCTTTTTCTTCTTCTTTTTTTTTTTTAATGTATTTATATATATGCACATACGTCTTCTTCATCTTTTTTTTTATAGTTCGTTTTCAGTTAATTTCGGATTAAATTTTTTATTTTTTATTTTTTATTTTTCAGTGTGCCAAGCTCAATCTGGTGCTTGTTGGTAAGTTCCTGTTGGAATTATTTTATAAAGAGAAGACTTTTTTTTTAATTTTGTTTTTCATTTCTTTATTTTGTTCAATATCGTATTTTGATATAAACCCAGTTTTCAAGTTTCCATTTTCAATTGGAACAAGATCATTCCCTGTAGCATGTGGTGAAGTAAATATGTTGTGTAATGAGATTTTTGTATGCTGCTAAGGTGAATTCAGTGTTTAAACTGAAAACAGGTAAAACAAAAAAAGGATTACAAAATCCTTTCTTGGTTTTAGGTGACGTTTCATAAGCTTAAACAAAATTTCAGCGTTATTTAAAAGCAACATTCATGTCAAATTTTGATCAAATTTGACACCAGGAAAAACAAATTAACTTTTAAGAATATTTTATAATTTAATACAAGGTTGCACACTGCATTTTGCTTGAACTTGGGGGAGAATTTTGTAAGGTCCCCTTTTCATGAAAATAGGAGTAGCATGTGGGAGGTGTATAGCAATGGTTGCTACAATTTTATTGTTGGAATAGTTGGAGATTTTGTTATGCGAGTTTCTGACATATTTATATGGCATATTTTTCTCCAAAGGTCCACAACTTCCGAAGAAAATTAGAGCTCTTGCTTCATTTCGGGAGCTTACATTTGCTGCATATGGAAAGGAGATAGCTGTTTTCAAGCGTGCTCATCAGGTTTTCTCTCAGTTCCTTATTTTTGTGGCTCTGAGGTTATTTATCAGGTTCTCAGAAGCTTTTAATAGATGAACTTTATTCTTCATAGTGAGTATGGTATTCTAACAGGTAGCAACTTGGAGTAGGCATAGTGCAAAGATCAATTCTTTGCTGTTATTTGGAGAGCATATTTTAAGTGTTGATGTGGAACGTAATCTTTTCATATGGACATTCAAGGAAATAGACCAGAATCTTGCTCCGATTGGACATTTCATGCTAGATGATAACTTTACTCCTAGTTGTATGATGCATCCTGATACCTACCTAAACAAGGTAGCTTTTTGTTCTTATGAAAGTTCAATTTACTGGACTAGAATTCCTGTCCTGGTTTATTTTTTGTTCATTTAAATATGTTTTTCTGGTGTAAAAGCCAATTTATGATTCAATTATGTGAACAGGTTATTATTGGGAGTCAGGAAGGTTCCCTACTGCTTTGGAACATCAGCACAAAGAAAAAACTCTACGAGTTCAAGGGATGGAAATCACCCATCTCCACTTGTGTTTCATCTCCTGCGCTTGATGTTGTCGCCGTTGGTTGTACTGATGGAACTATTCACGTTCATAATATTCGTTACGATGAAGAGGTGGTTGCGTTTACTCATTCCACCCGTGGTGCCGTGACTGCATTGTCTTTCAGCACAGGTAACAAGCCCTTTTGATTTTTCATAAATACTGAAAAAGAATCAAGTGTTCACTTGAGTTAAATTCTATACCACAGGAGGGGTCCATAACTTTATGTTATGATTTTTTTTCCTGTGTTTTTATTATTCCTTTGATGCTGATGAAATAAGTTGGTTCATTTTATCTTCTGTTTAGATGGACAGCCTCTTTTAGCTTCTGGCGGTTCATCTGGCGTCATAAGCGTATGGAATCTTGAGAAACGGAGGCTCCAATCTGTTATAAGAGATGCTCATGATGGTTCAATAGTTTCCCTCCACTTCCTTGCCAACGAGCCCGTGCTAATGAGTTCATCATCTGACAATTCGATTAAAGTAAGATTGATCAGTTGCTCATTGTCTTCATTCAATTAATTTGACAGTTCATTTTCTATTTTGTGTGTTGGACAGACTGTGTTAGACTTAGCTTTGATTATTATCTCAGTTCATCTTTACGATGTTCTATGCTAAACTATATCATGTTAGATTATATTCAATTTTCTTATTGCAGTACTATTGATTTACTGATGTATGATTTTAAAATTTTTGCTGCAGATGTGGATTTTTGACACAAGTGATGGAGATCCACGTCTTCTACGTTTTCGGAGTGGTCATAGTGCTCCTCCACAGTGCATAAGGCAATGACACTTTTTTTCCTTATATTTGATTTTAGATATTTTGTGTGCTGTTGGTGTACGTCACCTCTCCTCATACTTAGGACAGTTCCTTGAGGATTCACATTTTTCTACTTATTCTCTGGTCATTTTTCATTGTCACACACAATTGCATTGCTCATACTTCTAGAGGAGAAACTACTTTTTAATCTGGTACTGTTTGTCATCTGACTTTTTTCTAACATCTTATGTTAAGATTCTTGTTGGAGTATAGTTGACTTTCATCCGACGCAATTGCAGGTCTTCTAAAAGCTATTTTCATTTGTCATAGGTTCTATTCCAACGGGAGGCACATTTTATCTGCTGGTCAGGATCGTGCCTTTCGGCTTTTCTCTGTAGTTCAGGTTTGGGATTGAACATCCTCATGACTTTTTATTAATATTTTGCGTGTTTGTCTAAATTGCATTTCACATGTGTTTGTGATATCTGATTTACTTAGATATGCTTGGTGTTTTAGGATCAACAAAGCAGAGAACTTTCTCAACGCCACGTCTCAAAACGTGCCAAAAAACTGAGGATGAAGGTATGATTGGCTGTAATGGAAGCACTAATAAATTTAGTTAGACCTTGAATTTCCATATAATGTTTTCCCTTTTCAGAAGGGTCCTGGATTAGCTACTATATACATATGTTTTACTTTTTTTTTCAGGAAGAAGAGATAAAGTTGAAGCCTGTTATTGCCTTTGATTGCGGTAAGGTCTCTTATTTTATATCTGTAGTTCCCCTTCCCATGATTCCCACCACACCCCCCCCCCCCCCCCAAAAAAAAAAAAGAAAAGAAACTTACGCATTGCTTCTTTTTATGAGAAACTTATTTTGTGGCTTCCGTCCATATCATTTAATTTTTTTAAATTCTTTTCTCTGTTTCTGATGAAAATAATATAGCTGAAATTAGAGAGCGAGATTGGTGCAATGTGGTTACATGTCACATAGATACTCCACAGGCATATGTGTGGAGACTTCAAAACTTTGTTCTTGGTGAGCATATTCTAAAACCTAGCGAAGAAAATCCAACGCCTGTTAAGGTTAGAATTTTGATCTATTTACAACTCCTTTTTAATTTTTCTGTAGGTTAATATTTGCTTAGAAAACCAATTTTTTTGAGGTTTGGCGTGGACATTGGACAAGAATTTTTTTTTTTTTTCCCCTCTGATATGAAACAGACAAGGACATTTTAGTGAAAGAAGTGTTTCTTCTTTTGGACTGCATTTGATTCCTAATGCTTTATTCTGTGCGGGAATATAGTTGTTTTGTTCATTACCAAGTTTTAAACATCTCGGAAAATGTTTGCTTATGGAAAAATTTAACTTTCTTAATGGTAATCTGAAAAATTTTAAAATCTCGAATGTTTTGAAAAATTTTAGTGCGATTGTCTTGTGACAGGCCTGTGCCATCAGTGCATGTGGCAATTTTGCCATACTGGGGACAGCAGGTGGTTGGATTGAGCGATTTAACCTTCAGTCAGGTATGAGCCGAGGCAGTTATCGGGACACTTCAGAGAGAAGAAGCTGCGCCCATGAAGGGGAAGTGATTGGAGTTGCTTGTGATTCAACAAATACTCTAATGATAAGCGCCGGATATCAAGGAGACATAAAGGTTAGTACAAGCAAAAGTTTGATTATGTATGCTTCTTATTAACTTCTCCCTTTGGATGGGTGTTTAACATAAATATCACATTCGGCTCGGAAGTTTTAATCCTTGTTGATGCTGCAGGTTTGGGATTTCAAGGGGCGTGAAATAAAATCCAGATGGGACGCCGGGTGCTCTATTGTTAAGATTGTTTTCAACCGTCTAAATGGTAATTTGTATTTCTTCTTTGGAAAATCTTATTATAAAGTTCTTTGTTTATTTGGATTTTATCAGGCACGTTGTGAGTCCTTCAAACTAAATTTTCAGGTCTTTTGGCTACTGTGGCTGATGATTTAGTCATCCGCATATTTGATGTTTTGGCATTAAGAATGGTTCGTAAGTTCGAAGGTCACACAGATCGTGTTACCGACATGTGCTTCAGCGAGGATGGGAAATGGCTTTTGTCCTCCAGTATGGATAGAACTCTTCGAATTTGGGATGTTATTTTAGCTAGACAAATAGATGCTATGCAGGTTGATGTGTCTATTACAGCGTTGGCTCTGTCACCGAATATGGATATCTTAGCAACTACCCACGTTGATCAAAATGGGGTCTACCTGTGGTAAGTCTGAAGTCTTTGTCTTAAGAGTACCTTGAACTCGATTTTTAGGAGAAAGCAAAGAGGAAAAGTGTGCATACTTCATTTTTAAGTTGTAAAAGCTTGGTGAAGAAAGAGGCATTATAACGAGAGCGAGGACAATTGGCAGAGGGCAATTATATTAATTCTGTTGGAGGACACAATTTATCATGCCGCTATTATATTTCTTTTCATGAAATAGGCATTTATTTATTGAGAAATTTTGTCAGGGTAAATCAATCAATGTTTTCTGGAGCTTCAAGTGTTGATGCTTATGCTAGTGGAAAGGAAGTTGTGAACATTAAGCTACCGTCAGTCTCATCAATGGAAGGTCCTCAAGACGAGCATTCCGACGAGTTTAAGGAGAACAACCAACAATCTAAAGTCACTGCTGGTTTCAAGAGGCTTGATCAGCAAATCCCGGATCTAGTTACGCTTTCTTTGTTGCCTAGAAGTCAGTGGCAGAGCTTGATCAATTTAGACATTATAAAGGTATTTCTAGTAACTCATTCACATGTTTCAATTATATTTCACCTATAGATTTTTCTGGCGATGTACCATTTAAAAAATGTTTTTGTTTATTCATCCTGTTCTAACTTCCAGGTCAGGAATAAACCAATTGAACCACCAAAGAAACCCGAAAAGGCTCCATTCTTTTTGCCTTCAATTCCATCTCTTTCTGGAGAAATTTTGTTCAAACCTAGCGAGCCAGTTAATGAGGAGGCAAAAACGGATACAACTGATGGTAGAAAATCCATTGACGCGGCCTCATCCCAGTTTTTGCAATTTCTTCACTCCTCTGCGGAGACAAAAAATTGTGAGTATACTTTTGCAAATCTATGTTGGATTTTAGCTAATACTATGGCATGAATGAGTTTTTGGCTTTAGACAATTTCCTTGTTGCTGTTCTCTTTACTTTGCATATCTTATGTATTGCAGTTTCAGCATTTACTGACTATATCAAAAGTTTATCTCCGTCAACATTGGATATGGAACTTAGGATGCTTCAGATCATAGACGATGATGACGATCAAGAACCTGAAAGAAGACCAGAACTAGTTTCAATCGAACTGCTGCTGGATTATTTCATACATGAGATCTCCTGCAGGAATAATTTCGAGTTTGTACAAGCTGTCATCAGGTTGTTTCTGAAGGTATGAACTAGTTTAAATCTGTTTGATATGTTCAACAACTGTTTGTTGAAAATTATTTTGAATAACTTTAAGAAAGTTGAGATAAATCTATAACAGTTTCTAGATTGAATTTTATTGTTCGCCTCATATTCTTCTTTCGGGGCAGATTCATGGCGAAACAATACGATGCCGACCAGGATTACAGGACAAGGCAAGAAAGCTTTTAGACATTCAATGTGGAGTTTGGCAAAAGGTGGAGAAGTTGTTCCAGAGTACTAGATGCATGGTAACTTTCCTTAGCAATTCACAATTTTGAGGGAAATTGCCTTGGTGTATTTTTGGTATAAAAAATTTTGTCCTAAATGCAACATTGCCTATTGGATACTGCTAATTTACCTGTTGCAGTTCCTTACAAGATGATACCATAATCTTTTTCTTAGTCTTGTGGCAGACCAAAGTATTCCTTTTCGTGGGGATTAATATGGAAAATGTAAAAGACAATTTTTCTATTGAATGGAGCATTATTACAATTTACAAGTTTCTTTTGTTGAGTGGAATACACCCACTTATCTGACCTTAAATACTGTGGAATTTTGAGAGTTCGTTACGCTTCAACATAAGGTGCAAAACTTGAACGCGCTTATTCAAGGGATATTTACCTTTATGCCATGTGTTTTAGGTTTATTTGAGAATAAAAGTTTTGGTTTTTTATCTCGTCAAATATATATCTTTAGAATAGATTTATAGGGTGTTTGGCATTGTCAGTTTTAACCAGAACTTTTTGTTGTTACAATGTAAAGCTCTCACATGCTATAATGTCAAGAAAAAGTAAACTATAATGTAAAGCTTTCACAAGCTATGGAGTTTAAAGTATTCACACACAAAGTGTCTATTTTAAGCCTAAAATCTGTCTATTTATAAACAATCTTACAATACTATGTAGTTTTAAAATTTTGGTGACTTAGAATACTCATTATACCCTAGTGTTAACAATTTTTGGCATTTTTTATTCATTTCTATATTTGTATTATATTAAATGGTATGCTGACTCTATCATTTTTATATACCGGGTAGTTATTTTGTTTTTTTTTTTTTTTTTTCCTTCATTTGTTCAATTACCCGTTCACTTCTTTTAGTAAAATTTTATGATTTTTTTTTTACTTCATTTTTTGCACATTGAATTCACGTCAACAAGCATTAATTCATGTTATATAACAGATTTTTTACTCTTTATTACGTTTCAACAATTTTTGATGCTGCCGTTGATTTATTTTTGATTCCAATTCACATTTGATGTTGCCATTTTCATTAATTCTTTGGCTTTTTGATTTTTTAAGAATTATTTCACATTCACGTTTCATTTATCTTGCATATTCATTCAAAAAGTAATCATTCATATTCGTTTTATCCTCAACAATTTCCTAACAATCATTTTAAGCGTGAATCTCATTCATCTTTTGCCATATCAAATGTTATTTTTTGTCACAAGGACGTTCGGATCAGGTATGTTTTTTGTTATTGTTTCTTTTTTTTTTTTACATACTCATACAGGCTAAATATATGCTTTTATACTATTTTTATTTCTTTGATAATGACTTCTTTTTTACAGTAATGATACTTTAAAATTATTCTCAATTACAAATTGCTTTACTTCTTTATTATAATTTTTATATGTATTGTGACAATGAAAACTTTTTGACAGATTTTAGAACTTGTTATTTTCTGCTAATGGAGCTTGGGATCATTGTTTTAATTAATTATTATAGTATTTTCATTTATTATGATAATGATGTCTTCTTTACAATAATGAAATATAAAATTATGAATAGTTGCATATATTTTCATAATGAATGGTTCTTTACAATAATGAACATATTAAAAACTGATTTTGGGGACAGAATAGGTCTTTGTTTAGGGTTTTTGGAAATGGGTTTTTGTTTCTGTTTTCTTTATTCCGTTTCTTTTTTTAATTCTATAATGAATATGAAAAATATCATATTAATTATGTATTTGACTTGCATGTTTTAAAAGGAAAATTGTAATTCATTATTTTGCATTTTTTTTTATGTTTTCTTATTTAAGCATTTACTATCATTTTAATTTGTTTCATTATTTAGGGTTATAATAGTCTATAAGTATCATTGCAGACAATTTTATAATTAAGTGACTTGTGGACAATTTTAGATTCAATATGCTATAAAAGGACACTTATGTAAATGAACTAATGCGTTTTTAACTGAAATTGGATGCTCCAAAACACTCTTATTAATGTATAAATTTATACTTTATCTCCATCAATAATTTATTTTGATATTTAAAATATCAAAATTAACCTTAAGTGAAAGACCACCAAAAAAAAAAAAAAAAAAAGCTAGAGCTTTCAAAAACTTAATTAAAAAAACAAAAGATGCACAAAAACACCCGTTTCAAGTTCAGAACCATAAGTTTAAAGAGATTTTATTTTTAAAGTTTTTTCATTTTTTTTAATCATTTTTCTAATTGAGGATTCTAACGTAAAATTTGTGTGGCATACATTTGATAAAACAAAGTATAGCTCTTAAATAAACCTAAAACCGAAGGTATAAAAAGGTAAGCAATTTTTTATTTAATATATAACCATGGATGATAATCATGTATTATTCTTAGATTTCGACTCAATGAAAAGAAGGGTGACAAAAGAAGAAATTGAAAAGATAATTTGAATCTCTAGTTAAAGTCAAACAAGTATTTTGAATAACTTGTTTTCTTCTTATTCTGATTTCTTAGAGACCAAGTAGATATACATCAAATAGGGTTTGAGCACCTATCCCCCTTCAAATTTCTTGTGGTTGGCATTTTGGTATTGAAAAACTACAGATATTTTGTCTTTGAATTTATGTGGTGTTTAAAAAGTGGTGGGAACCGTTGGTTAGAACCACTTTTATTGTAGCATATGAGAGATTTACACTGTAGCAATTTTTTTTATTGTTACTATAACATGTGAGAGTTTTATACTGTTCATAACTGAGTTTGTAGTGGAAACCGTGGTTCCCACCACTATGTCAAACAAGGGGTTACAAATTGAATCAACCCCAATTATTACGGGGATAAATTTTAAAAATATAACTCATTGGAGGCGTTAGTGTGTGTGTGTATATACACACACATATATATTCGAAATTCCAAGAATATATTGTAAAGGAAAAAAAAGTCAAAATAAAAGCTCAAAACTACATAAAGTTTAGGGAGCTTCAGTCTTAAAAAACTAAAAGAATAAAGACATGAGCAATGTTGTGTTATGCAAATGACAAAATTTCAAGTTTTGATTATAAAGATTTGCTTTTCCAGTTTAATATATTCAATGTCAGTTAACATACAAGAATAATTGAACAAATTGTGGACTTAAAAAGATTGCCATAGTGAAGATTCATGTGGAAAAAAAGTTATGAGGAAAATTTGTGTATGGCAAACTTGATATAATTTAAAGAAAATTTGTACTGATAAAATTGAACAAATTATGGTCATGAGAAATAATTTTGTAACAAATGAAGATTCATGTGAAAAGATAGTAATTGTCGATTGGTGAGGAAAATAGTGTACAGAAAAAATATAGAAAAATATTCCTTTGACGTAAATGACAAAAGTGAGTTTTAATTTATATAGCCATAAAATATTGCTTTGAGGTACATGACGAAAGTGAAAGCTTTAATTCATTATAACTATTTCATTTTGGGTATTATATTAGAGGAAGATTATTGTTTCGGACTGTTTGAAATAGTTTGTGCTTTTATTTTTAAGGAAAAATAAGAAAATGTTAGATTTTTAAAATCTTTTGAACTAGATTTTTGATTTTGAAAATATTTATATTAAATAATAGTAAAAAAATTTACCCGTAAATTTTTTTTACTCATATTAAAAGGACAAGTAAAAATTATTTTTACTGAGTAAATTTTCTATTTATTGCTATTTACTGCAAATATTTTTAAAATCTGCTTCAATAAATTTTGAAAAAGTAACATTTATTACAATTTTCGTATTTGATTTTTAAGCAATAGAAGAGAATAATCATAAGCTAAGACTTTTTAATTAGTGTTTGAATAATGCATTAAAAAATGTTTTTTTATTTCAGAAGAATTTTTGAACTTGTTTGGTTAAATAAGTCAAAAGCTCTTATCAACATAAAAAATAGTGTAATTTAAGAACATTGATGAAATTTTTAATTTATTATTCCTAAATATAAGGTAAAAATATAAATAAAAAAGCTTTTCACAAATATTTTTTCATAAGCACCAAATAATTGGTTTCTCTCAAAAGTGCTTATAAAAGCCAAAAGTACTTTTTGAGGGCTCATTTAAACACGTCAAAAAACAACACCATTTTTTTAAGCCATTTCAAGTACGCTCTTAGTAACTTGTAAATTCAAATACAAGTCTTAATAAAAAACAAAAAAAAAAGGAAAAAAAAAACCCTCAAAACACATGTCAACATTTACTGTACACCATTACTTGTGACAAATTTAACACTAATTATCAGTTTTAAAACACTATTAGAACCATTTTGCATAACATTTCTTGCACAAATTTAAATTAAAAATTTTAATTAATCACAAAATAAAGTTCTAACTACATTTTGAAACGGGCTATAAATTTACATTAAGTTCAGTGCAGTAATACAGAGAGCTAGCACGTTTTTCACAAATCCATGTAATGCAAGTAAACCCCATGAACCAATACGCAATATTGGTCTTCCCTATGCGCCGTGTGAAAATGCCATCAATTTTGACTAGTCAATTCTTCTTAGTCTATACTCAATAAAAGTCCACAAAATTAGGAAACTAATCCTTGGGCCATGTATTTGACTCCTTCCTTTTTTGTTTGGTAAGTCAGAACCAAAAGAGAAGTTCAAGAAAAGAAGAAGAAGAAGAAGAAGAAGAAAAGCCATTACGTGCACATATACCAAAATCACAACTTGCTCACTCAAAAAAGAAAAAAATAATAAATTGATTGAGACTTGAGAAAATTGTTTTATGGACAAACTAGATAAAATAAATTGATAAAATATATCTATTAATAAAATTGATGGGCATAAGAATCTTGATCATGATTCATGTCAAAAGATTGTGAGAAAATTGGAGCCCGTTTCGTAAATAGATTCGAATTAGTGATTTGATTTGAGTTATGTGATTTGAATTAGAATTTAAATTAGTAATTTGAATTGTTATCCGAATTAACGTTTGGATATGCATTTTAAGTTTTAATCTAAATATGAAATAAAATCAAAATTCGTGTTTGAAGAGTTAGTGAAATTAATTTTTGATTTATTAACAAATTCAATAAAATCTTAATGTTAATGATCCTAAAATATGCAATATGGATTTTAATTTATTCATCTCTTCACTAAGAACACAACGAAAAAGGAATAATCTCAATTGGATATCAACTGAATAAGTTATTATTTTTTTCTCAAATATACGAGAGAGAATTTCAAGTTTTATTGTAGCAAAGATATCCGAGTATCAAAAGTTTAGGGGATCAGAACTCTAAAAACTTAAATTCATGATGCTTATTTGATTTAGATTTTGGGGGAAACAAACACATATATAAAAGATTTTTGATACTCGAATCCAAATTTTAGTCCATTAAGTCCAGAAAATACATAAAACAAACATGCCCTTGGTGTTCAGAGAAAATATAGAAAACATTTCGTTGGACATAAATGAGGAATTAAAGTGAAAGCTTGAATTTAAACTTCTTTTCTAACTCCAAATATAACTAAATAACATATTACACATAATCACATATTCAATTAAACATATTAACGAAATAGCATATTAGACATAATGAAAATTATCAAATAACATACCATAACATATTATACACAATCACCTATTCAATTAAAAATATTAACATAAACACATATTACACATAACCACATAAACACATATTTAATTTTACACATAACTCATAATTCATATATTATGCAAATTACATATTCATCACAAAATCATCATAACATATTAATTAAACGTATTAACAAAATTTCAAATAATAACAAAATCATGTATTACACATAATATATGATCACATAACAAAATCATAATCACATAATCAATCACACACAACAAAATCATGTATTACACATAGTTAAATATCAAATTCAATACAATTTCTTAATTAATCACATTTAAACTAAAATCCAAAAAACAATTAACAAAACACAATAAAAAAATTATGTTTACGCACCATAAAAATGGGGTGAGTACAAAGCAAGGACATAGTGAATGATGGCAATGGTGGTGGCAAAGGAGGAAAAAGAAAAAGAGAGCGATGGGGAAAAAGGCAAGAAGAAAAAGGGAGGGAGGAGAAAAATTTAGGGGGCCATGGAAGGGCCAGGGCTGGGTGAGGCATAGAGTTGATTGGCGGCGGAGTGGCGACGGCAGGGGTAAAAAAGAGGGTGAGGGAGAGGTAAAAGGAGAAAAAAGAGAAAGGGATTCGAGGAGGGGGCGAGGGGAACTAGGCATGGGGCCGTGGCTGGTGATGGGCGCAGTTCGAAAAAGTCAACAGTGTTGGGAGGTGTGTGTAGAGAGAGAGAAGAGATTGACTAAGAATGGGGAAAAAGGCTGGTTGGAGGCTGATATATCAAGGAATTTTAGCAATGATACGTGTCATTGCTAAAAGTCAAAACGTTGTTGCTTAAACATGCAAGACAATGTTGTTTCAGCTAAAGCTATTAAAATAAATTTTAAACAACGACAACACTTTTGGTGACAACATGAAGTCTTGAAAATATCTTCTCACCACCCTTGTTGCTTAAACATACAAGACAATGTTGTTTCAGCTAAAGCTATTAAAATAGATTTTAAACAACAACAACACTCTTGGTGATAACATGAAGTCTTGAAAATATCTTCTCACCGCCCTTGTTGCTTAAACATACAAGACAATGTTGTTTCAGCTAAAGCTATTAAAATAAATTTTAAACAACGACAACACTTTTGGTGATGACATGAAGTCTTAAAAATATCTTTTCACTGCCCCTTTTACTGCTTGAAATTTTGATGAAAATTAAAATTTCAGGTTTTTAAATCATTGCTAAAAGTTTTAGTGGGTAACAACTAGCAACAGTTGTTGTCTCGTTGACCCTCCAAACTTTTGTCATCATTAAAGACTAATCAATAATGGTGCCAACTGATTCTTTCTAACGCGAGCAGATGGTGTTTCACGCCAAACTTTTAGCAACGACATAATGTCCAATTTTGACGCGACTTTTATAACACTTGCCGCCAAAATTTCTGTAAGACATGTTGATGCTAAAAGTAGGTCGCCCTATCAAAATTTTACCACTTTGTTATCAATACTGTCATTGCTAAAAAGTTCGTGGCTAATGGGTAGGTTTTTGTAGTCAACGGTTGTAATGAAGTGGATAGTTGACCAAAAAATTTTATGATGATTAATGATGTTAAATTTTTATCACGCTATATTATCAATATTATCAAAATATACCTTTATTAGAAATGTAACCATTAAAAACATAACTGTTAGAAAAAAAAATCTATATATATATATATATATATATGCGCATGTGTGTACATGTGTGCATCTCTATAACATGAAATAATAATACCTACATAGGCAAAGGAATAATTTTGGAATGTAACTATCCAAATATACTACTTAAACAGTGATCGTGTACTAAAAATGACATCCACCTTGCATATCCCTAGAAATGAATGTGGTGTAACATCTTCGATTACGTAGTAAAGAGAATCAACTTCGTAAGGGGGCCTTTTTTTTTTAATAAAAATAGATGACACCTCAATTCCGTTAACATTTCCCATTAAACATTATTTATGTTAGTGACATTCTTTCCCCTTTTTTCGGCTTTCAATTTTGCAGGTTAGAAATCCACGCTCAACAAGCGATACATATATTTGAATGAAGAGATCCTGAAGGAAAACCCAATATTTGTGCTTACATGGCACCTTCATTGGATCTAGACAATGTATGGTCGTGTTAGAGGTGCCCAAAATTAGGCAAAGAAGTGGCCACCAAGGCCATCAAGGAATGGGTCCAGCCCAAGTCAAAAATCACCCACTTAGTCTTTTGTACCACTAGTGGTGTGGACACGCACGGGGCTGACTCCCAACTCGCTAAGCTATTACGCCTTTGACCATCGGTCAAGCGCCTCATGGTGTACCAACATGGTTGCTTCGCTGGCGGTGGCCTCGCTAAGATCAACAACGGGCCTCAGGTGCTAGTTGTTTGCTCTGAGATTACCGCGGTCGCATTCTGCGGGCCTAGTGACATACTCCTTAATAGTCTCGTGAGCCAAGCCCTATTTGGTGATGATGTTGCTGCTATGATCATAGGGGCTTAAATTGGTTTTGACCGTCTAAACAATCCTACCCGACAGTGAAGTAGATACTTTATACTAATAAAGTAGATATTTTTAACTTAATATTTTTTGAGTTTTAGAGTCATTGAGTTGATTTATAGTTGTTTTATTTTAGTTTAATTAGATCTTATTTTTATTTTATTTTCTATTCTAATCATTAAATTAGGTAAAATGGCAATTGAAATTCGTTTGGAGGGCAAAGGAAGATGAAATTCGAATCAATTCAGCCCAAAACTTGTGTCCCGTGGGCCCCGTATGTCAACAATGACTCGGAAAGCTTTGGATCCCATGCGCGCGAGTGGCTTTGTCCATGCAACCTCCATGTGGCCAATGTGACATTTCTTCGATATCGAATAGGTCATTGGCACATAGCACACACAAATTAATTTAATTGATTTGTCCGTTTGCGTTAGATTTTAACAGAAAAGAGCCTCACAGCTGCAACTGGAGAAAAAGACGAAAAGGGCACCTTCCAGCTTTAATAAGGGAAGCTGATCAATTAAAAAAGCAACCCAAGCGGGGCCTCGGCACCTCAGGGCCTTTCTTGGGCGCCGCAGCCTGCGTCAGATAAAAAAAGAAAATAAATAAACAAAATCTGAATTTTGGGCAATTTATCCCAATTGTTCAAAACCTGTAAATAGGTCCTTATTAGATTATTTTAAGGGAGGCCTAATCTTCATTCCAGAGAGCCAGGGAGAAATACCAAAGCAAATTTTTCTTGGGTTTTTATTTTTA
This sequence comes from Artocarpus heterophyllus, assembly GCA_025403435.1. Classification (NCBI taxonomy): domain Eukaryota; kingdom Viridiplantae; phylum Streptophyta; class Magnoliopsida; order Rosales; family Moraceae; genus Artocarpus; species Artocarpus heterophyllus. Next base: position 12,388,525 of record CM046342.1, read on the forward strand.
TTTTTAATTTTAAGAATTTCAAGGGAGAAAATGTTTTGAAGATTGAGAAGATAAGATTAAAAATTAAAGAGTCAAGTTTAAAGACTTATGACAACTCTGCATGGGTTTTTCTTTTTATTTTTTTATCTTTGAATTTTTTTAAATTTAAGATGTTGGACTTGATTTGTGTTTTTTTAAGGCAATGAAATTACAAATTCTATTTTATTTTAGTTTCATTTATTTTTGCTTTCAAACATTTATTCTCTCAAAATTTATTGCTTTCTATTGAGTGTTTATTACTATTCTTAATGCTTTTAATTGTTTGATCACCAATTAATTGATTAGGATACTTATAATGAAACTGGAAGGAGATTTATAGGAACAACTTCTTGTGATGGACATTGTAAGTTACATGGGGCATAAGAATATAGCAACCTGACTTGAGTAGGCTTTTAAAGAACCATAGATCTTAATGAATTCTAATGTATTTGAGTTCACATAGGAATATAGTAGGTTAATATATTAGAATATTTTTGACATAACTCGGAAGGGAGCATTGAATAGGTAAGGGTTACTCATTCTTCAAATATTGCAATAGGCGATGTTATTAAGAATAATGAATTGAATTATATAAGTTTTAGGGAAATCCCTAGTTTTTATTTATTTATTTATTATTTATATTTTGTTTCATTATTTTTTATTTTATTTTCAATCGTTTAAATAATTTTAGAGTTAACCAATTTCGATACTTAACTATATATAATGCAATCTACTATATAACTTGTTTACGATTCTGTATATTTATGGTTTTTCCCAACAATCTCCGTGAAGTTGGCCTTACATTTCATCTCCTCAAGGATGTTCCTGGGCTTATTTCAAAGAACACTACAAAATCCCTATTAGAAGCTTTCAAACCTTTGGGCATCTCAGATTGGAACTTTATTTATTGGATTGCATATTAGGGTGGACCGTCAATTCTAGACCAAGTAGAGGCCAAATCAAGCTTGAAAAATGACAAGCAATAAGATATATTGAGTATGGAAACATATCTAGTGCATATGTTTATGCCTAAGACCAGCATAACACCGTGTACGAGGGAGCACGGTGGTCGGGTTCCTTGTTCTGCTTAACTTTGCCTGTCTAGTCAGATCTACAAGAGAAGAGAAGGCTCGGAGTAAGGGAACACCGGTGTGATGTTTGTCAAGGGCACTTTGACGCTTAAGTCAGTGCTCTGACTAGGAAGAGCAAGGGAAGAGGCATAATAGGCAAGGGAAGATTACAAAAATAAACCAAAACATATATCGGCCTTCACTTTTGCATCTCCTATATGTATCTGTCTTCATGTCCTTTAATTTTCTGAATAATCATTTTCAATAAAATTCTCAGTATTTTATTAAGGATTTTCTGCATTATAATTTGACCACAATAGGTCATTATTTTCCTGGGTTTCAAAATAATTTCCTATAATTTTCTTCCTTAGAAAATTAACAAAATCATTTGAGTAATTTTATCCAAAATTTTCTCTCATTGAAAATCAATAAAACTATTCAAATAATTTTAATCCATAATTTTCTCTAATAGAAAATTAATAAAATTATTTTAATTATTTCCCATACGATTATGGTTGTTAGTAATCAACCAAAATCAAAATAGATAACATTTATCTATTTATGATTTTCCTTAGGATTAGAGATTTGGTATCTATCTCAAATCTAAATTCTAAATTTAGATCTTATTCAGATAAAATTTAGCTTCCCAAATTAAATCACAATAATTCAATTCTAGCTATTTGAATCCAATTTAAATTCAAGATTTTATTTATCCCTAACTTCCTTTTGATCATAATGGGTCAAAATTAAATTTTTTGTGCTCCAAATAATCTTATCTATAATCCTTCTCTATTTAAAAATAATAAGAATTATTTTAATAATAACAACATAATAATTTCCTTATTAAATTATTATTCTTTATTATTATTAATATATAATATATTATATATATCGTATACCATACAACCCAAGCAGACCCGTATGATTTCGATTTCCCGTGCCTCACCATGGGCCAGGCTGGCCCACTTCTAACTGTGGGGCACTACGTTTTTCACGGTATCCATAACCTTCATTGGCCACGGATTTACGCAATAGAGATCAATAGATCTCATACGTGCGACACAGATAACTGCAAGACCGCATGGATTCTAGATCCATGCATCACACAATATGCAGTTGACAATATATATTATTCCGTAAAATTTTAACTCACAAAAAAAATTAAAAATAAATTGTAGAAGCTTCAATAGAATGCTCCATCTATTTCAACCGTCTTCATAGAATTAAATTACATAGAAAACTTATACCATTTTTTTGTTTATACGAATTCTAAGAAAGCAATAAATTCTAAGCGGTAATGATAGACCATATCCTATTATAATCCCATGAATAAACCCAAGATACAAATTTTTAAAATCTAAGGAACCATAACTGATAATAATTAAAATTTAATAAAAATAATAATTACCATTCATCATAAATTTCTATGATAGCAAATAATTAATATTCCTTACGTATATTAATTCACGTATAGAATCCCTAGAGTGCCATCTTTCTAAAATATCAATTCAATGTATAAGGATTGAAAATTAGATAATATTAATTAATGTCTATAGCATAATAATGAGTTCGCTTTAATACTAATTATTGGAAAAATCAGTTCGATGATGCAGCGGATTTTAAAAATTTTATTTAATCACCTAGAAAACCAACTCATGATGCTATAAACAATACATTAAATCTGATCTAATGGACCAATTGGAGACAGGAGACAGCACTTCTAACTGAACAATTCTTTAAGAATGAATCTCTACCGTCAAATCTTCAATGATATTCTCTTTCTTCATATCATTGTGTGTGTGGGCATAACTCAGCAAATCTCCATCATAGCTACACTCCTTCCAACTACTAAAGTGCTTAAGAACTAGGATTACTAAAAGTGAGTAATCTAAGCTCTCCTCACTAATTTACACTTAGACAGTCTTACATAATAAATGCCTCTGTTTATAGAAGTAATAAGAAGAGTCAAAAATCTATTAGGATTAGAAGATAAACTTTCTCTCCCCTATCCCTATAGGTGGTGCTAACTTCAAAAGAATTATCTCCAAAATTTCAATCAATTACAGTGTAGGGATTTGTGATTATATGCATTATTTAGGATAAGTCCAATTCAAACAATTGTAATTTAAATTAGATTCCATTATGCAAGATAATTACCTAATTTAAATAATTGTGAATAATTATCCTTTATCCGTAATTCAAATTCAATTAGGATTTAAATTAATTATTTAAATACAAATTTAAATAATTAATTATCTAAAATCCCAATTAACAATTTAAATAATTATTTTCCTGAACTAATTAAACAATTAATTCTTCAATATTTGCAGATGTAGGCACCATTTATAGTGGGCCTACACCCACTAGCAATCCAACTGGATTATGTCCCACGCGTCCTATCAAGCTCGACATCCCAAATCACGGGATACTTCTGTCTTACCCGTGGTAATTTGAACTTGCCCATCTGTCATAAAGGAATTCGTGTGCTAGCACTAGGACCCGATGGATATATATTATTAAGCTTCAATAATAACAGATAAATTTATCTTGGATTAATTATCCGTTCAATTATGAACTTCAGTGTCTCTCCCCTATAAACCCGAAGCTGTAATCTTAATAATATATCATATTATTAGACGTCTAAAATATAAGTCATGTCCATGACCTCTCATATTATGCATCCTATAGGCTATCTATAATCGAATTAAGAACTTAGTTTCGTTTTACCTTCCAATTATTTTATTTCAAAGTTCCATTATTCCACCTTTGGAAAATTCATTCCTTTTATAACACATATACAATGAATATCAACCGGTTACCATATGTATCCAAAATGACCAAGGCCTCATTACATTTTCCAATACCCAAATAATGCCTTTGATAGGATAACATTGTCTCTTTGTTAGAGAGTTATGGATTCCATGTCTGTGGATTATGTTCTCATCAAAGATAGGTTGCATCTCCAACATATCGACAATGGAGCCTGCGTTTATTGGAACTCTTGCCTTTAGCATATCAAAAGATATAAGCTATAAATATGGAGTCATGAATCCATTTTAGAATTAAGATAATACATAAATGATTATCAAAGAGAATTGATTTATGTTAAACAGAATTATTATTAAATCAATTCAACTTTAGGCCCAATCCAGTGTGTGACCACCGTTAGATCTGCTACACCAATGTGTCTACCATGGAGTCAATCTACTCTAATGACACTAGATAAGCCTCCTCCCCGTTTGGATTAGATCCCATTACAGCCTTGTCTTGTATAAAGTGTTCAACTCTATACATAGACTACAAACTATATAATTTAAACTATTAATATCCAAATCGGATCTTTCTGCATATAAACGCCATATATGCCCAATTCCAAGATTTGGTTCTAATAGTCATAGATTACATGTTTGTTAATATACAATCATTAATATGAAAATAATATGAGGACCATTATTAATAGATGTAATATTCGCATTATTATTTATTTTAACAAAAATGTCATAAACACACAACTAAAGGTTTATTCCTTAGGGCACTGATCCTTACAGTTTTCTCCACAACTATTGTAGAATACGCAAGACACTTTTTAAGTACAAGTGGTCTTACAATAACTGCATGAAATTAGTTGATAATGATGGCATTACTTTGTTAGACTTTAGAAGATTAGGCTACAAGAATGATTTGTTCATCATAGCTTTGCAAGCAAAACAAGTTTTCTATATAATTGATCCTAAGGATTTGGAGTTGTCATTAGTTATGCCGATAAAGCCATGGGCAATTTTTTATGGTGATGAGGATGATGACGAATGGAACAATATTATATCTTTTACTAAAGGAATGCCCTCGATGGAGAAGGTTGATATTTAGACAATGATGATTCACTCCTAATCCGTTGAATGGACATGTATGGAAAATACTAATAAAAATGAGAGGAAAAAGTAATCATGTCGTATTGTATTTTATTGAAATGTTTCATTTCATGTTGTATTGTATTTTATTTTCTTGTCGTTGTATTGCATATTACTTTGTCGCATTTTTTTGAACCATTTGATTGCCTGAATAATTATGACTAGTGTAAAATTTAATTGATTGCTCTTATCATTGTGTATGTTTATCAATTTTTAGTTTAATTTATATTTGTTGTCACTATTCTACTTGTTATAAATATTTATTTTTATAAGTGTGGAATACGGTAATCAAAATCAGTAAATTGTGAGACCAAATAACGGATTAATCATAAGATATTAAAGACCGTATGTAGGAAATATTAACAAAAGAACCTTTATATTTTTTGCAACTAAAAGATATGAGACAACGGTTTTGAGCAAAAACCATCGTCTAAATTATCACATTAAACATCAATTTTCTTTAGAAACTGTTGTCTAATATAGACATATTCGTACCCCTACCCGCCCAAGTAGACTTTAGACACGTTTAAAAATCATTGTGAAAAGTACATCACATACCATTGTGAAAAGTACATCACATACCACGACGCTTGATACTGTTTTACTGTAACGTCCAACTATTTATAATCTCCATATTGATGAAGGAGAAAATTAATAAGATTTACGTTTCTAGTAGAATTTGTTCAATGCCATTTTATAAGAAGAAATATATATACAGATTGTGGACATAATGGACCATTTCGTAATAGAAGGTTCAAGAAAAAAAAATGGCGAGGAAAATTTTTGCATGGAAAAATTAACTAGAAAAAACATCAGGTGAATGTACATAGTGGAAGTAAAAAGATTTAGTTCATAGATATTGTAATTAGAAAATGATTATAGATAAAAATATTTCCGATATTAATATCATAATTTGAAAAACATATCAAAATTCAGCATATCTACCATTGATGGTCCCAAATTTAGCACCCAACTTATCACATTAAAATGCAAAAAATTATGTCAAATATTGTGCATCATCAGAGAACAAACTTGTTGTCACATGATAGCAATTGGGTTACGACGCCATCGGAGATCTACGATGGACGGAGAGACAAGATCGACCCCGGTGAAGGCAATTGGTGAAGTCGACAATGGCTTCGACTCATGGTTTTGATGAGAGAAGAGAGAGAAGCGAAGGGGAGAGAGAGAAACAGAGAAGAGAAAGAGAAGGGGGAGGGGAAGAGTGAAGACAAAGAAAGAAGAAAGATAAAAAGCGATTTGAACTGATTCGACTGAGTTCAGTGAGTTGTGGGAAAGTAGAGGAGAGAGAGAAAGAGGGGATGAAAGAAGATAAAAGAGGGAAAAAAATAAAAGAAATTGATATTAAAAGGGTATTTTTGGTATTTACTTTATTAAAATATTTGATTTTAATTAAATCTGGTATTTACTAAATATTTTCTAATAGTTGCTATTAATTTTGATTACCTCTTTTATAGTATGTTTGACTCCGGTTAGAACCAATTGGTTCGGAAAAAAAAAAAGTTTAAAGCTCTTAAAAGCTACAATAAAAAGTAAAAAGTTGATGGAGTATAAATATCTCATATGTTATAGTATTTTTAGTCAAAATTAATTTAAATCATGCTTCTCAAACATTTTATTAGATATGTTATTTTCTTCTTCCTCCCTTAAAATTATGCCCACATGAATTATTAAATACCCATTTATCTTTTATGATTTATTATTTATTTATTTAGCTTAATAATTATTTAAATGTTAAAATTTTATTGGACGTAAAGTTCAACTCTTATTAAGTGATGTATGTGTATTTTAGTGAAAAGTACCTAATTTCGATCGAACAAGTTATATGTATTTGCACCCGAAGCTATCCACATTACTGTACAATTCCCAACCATCCCATCACAATGATCAACAACACAAGCGAAAAATATTCAAAAGACAAGATAATACGAAACAAAAATAATACCCATCTATCGTTTAATTATAAAATCTGATCAAATCTAACGGTTTTAAAATGTGTATTATCTTTGAAGATGTCCTGGAAAAGTCCCTTAAGAAACATGTGAATAATAAACACGTGAAACCGATATCAACTTATTATGTCCACCATCCGAGCTTCCTATCTAGCTAGTTGATGGAAAGGCCACTAAATTGGTCACTAAATCGTTGAATTCTTGTTTGGTAAGTCTGGCATATACCAAACTCAAAAAGTCACGTGGTCACGTGCTAGCCCCCTCTCCACTCTTAATTTACGAAGACTTTTAGACTTTGAGATGAATAATCATGTTACAAGGAGCTGGTCAAGCACGTGAAACGCATCTACCACTTCTCAACTTCATACAAATACTAAATATAAATACGCCAATATGCAATTTCATTTTTCATAACAAGTATATCTAATAGCTTCGAATTAACTAGCAGTCACTCCATTTTGGCTCTGAATCCTCCAATTTTACCGCAAAAGCACCCAAAAAAAGATGGTGACCGTCGAGGAAGTTCGTAAGGCTCAAAGGGCCGAGGGCCCCGCCACCATCATGGCGATCGGAACCGCAACTCCCCCCAACTGCATTGATCAAAGCACTTATCCAGATTACTATTTCCGTATCACCAACAGTGAGCACAAGACGGAACTCAAGGAGAAATTTAAGCGCATGTGTAAGTTGATACATCCTTTGTTCTTTCTTTTTATGCATGCTACTTTGTTGTTGTAAATTCCAGCACATTTTGGATGCCATGCATCGTGTTTGAATTGTGTAATAATTTGTCTTTTTATAGCTTCGATCTTAACGAGAATGTTCCATATTATATCTCAAACGTTATACGTGGTCTTGGAATGATACCAATTTTGGAATTTAATATGGAACATGCAACATAATGTATCTAAAGACGAGATCTTGAGACGAAAAATAATTATTTTATGCAGGGAATGTAGGGGAGAAATATCTGAGGTAGTAAAGGAATTCAGGGAAAATTTATTTCAAAGATAAAGTGCGATTTTGATTTACGAACATATAACATTTTTAATGAAAATAACATAATATGCCGCACTTTTTAAAATATATATATATATATATATATGTGTTTATTTATACCACACGTTAAAAAAATTGTGTCATATTACTAATATTATTTTTCTGAAATACTTAGTGTGAGTTGTTTAATTTTTTTCTAACCAATTGAAACAGACAAATCCTAACATTCTCTCAACTCTTCCTTTTTTCTATCTTTCTTATCTATCATAATATTTTTTTAGCGGCATAATAAGTTTTAAAAAACGTATGATATATATAAAAAGTAAGTTTAAAAGGTTGCATTTATGAAAATTCTCCATATATTTAAAGAGGTGTGATAATATATACCAACTCTTAAGTTATATTATACTTGATAATGAGAATAGAGTAAATTACTTTGAAGTTAAAGTATTAATCTACTTTCCAAACTTGCTAATTCTATCCACTGTCATGAAAGATCTACTAATGTGATTTTTTTTTTTTTTTTGTAACTTTGACTTTAAACTTGCAGGTGAAAAATCCATGATCAAGAAGCGATATATGTACTTGAATGAGGAGATCCTAAAAGAAAACCCGAACATATGTGCTTACATGGCACCATCATTGGATGCTAGACAAGACATGGTAGTGGTAGAGGTGCCCAAATTAGGCAAGGAGGCTGCCACCAAGGCCATCAAGGAATGGGGTCAGCCCAAATCAAAAATCACCCACTTGGTCTTTTGCACCACTAGTGGTGTGGACATGCCTGGGGCTGACTACCAACTCACTAAGCTATTGGGTCTCCGTCCATCGGTCAAGCGCCTCATGATGTACCAACAAGGTTGTTTTGCTGGTGGCACGGTGCTCCGGGTTGCTAAGGACCTTGCCGAGAACAACAAGGGGGCTCGCGTCCTTGTTGTATGCTCGGAAATTACTGCTGTCACGTTCCGTGGGCCTAGTGACACCCACCTTGACAGTCTTGTGGGTCAAGCCTTATTTGGCGATGGCGCGGCTGCTATAATTGTTGGGGCGGATCCTATTCCCGAGGTGGAGAGGCCTTTGTTTGAGCTGGTCTCGGCTGCCCAAACAATTCTACCCGACAGTGAAGGGGCCATCGACGGGCATCTCCGAGAAGTTGGGCTTACATTTCACCTCCTCAAGGATGTTCCCGGGCTTATTTCGAAAAACATTGAGAAATCCCTAGTAGAGGCCTTCAAACCTTTGGGAATCTCCGATTGGAACTCCATTTTCTGGATTGCGCATCCGGGTGGGCCTGCCATTCTCGACCAAGTAGAGGCGAAATGTGGCCTAAAGCCTGAAAAACTGCGCGCCACAAGGCACGTGCTCGGCGAGTACGGTAACATGTCCAGTGCATGTGTTCTGTTCATTTTGGACGAGATGAGGAAGAAGTGCGCCGAGGATGGCCTCGAGACCACAGGGGAGGGGCTGGAATGGGGAGTGCTGTTTGGTTTTGGCCCTGGGCTCACAGTTGAGACAGTTGTGCTCCACAGTGTGGCTATTTAGAGGGTTTTTCAATGCTTATCATGTTCCCAGTTTTTCTGTTTCGTTTTGTTTGCTTTGTTTGTATCATTTTATTTAGCTCCAGGGGAAAACCTACCCAGATTGTTGCGTCTTGCTAAAGTTCTTGCCGCTCACTACCCTGGAAGAGCGTAAGGGGACGTTGCAACTTATAATATAATGATATGAATAACATGTTCTGTTTGTTTTTATTAAAATAATTGTAATTGCATCATTGATTTGTAATGCTTCCCAGCCCTGGAATTGTCACCCATTTACCATGTTGCACGGTATAGGGTGGTCAATTTCAAATATTCCAAAAGCAGCCACTTCAACACGGGTCAATATAAAAAATCAACTCAAGTGTGGCTTGAGAGAATGGTTTGAATCTTTTTTTTATGGTTTGAGTTTGAATTTTGAGAAAGAAAGCACTGCAATCAAAATGGTTAAAACTATAAGAAACGATTCAAACCGTAGTTATTAAACGGACACCAATAGATTTATTTTCCTCCTCAAAATCCTAATCTTTCACATTCTTTTTCTTTTTAAACTATCTTTTTTAGAAATTTCATCAGCTACCCATTTTTCCTTACCGTCCGTGTTAATATCACCATTATCATTCCAGTTGTTTCAAGACAAGCTACAATACACTTGTCAACTTCAATTTAAAGGAAGTTATATTAAATGTTGTTAATATATCAATATCGGTATTCCATCTTTTTATTGGAGCGGTCGATGTGGAGGGAAAAAAAAAAGTATCATAATCATAAATTTGTAAAAGTAAGGATGATAAAAGCCCCAAAATCTAAAGGAATGCCCATTAGTGAGTGTACATAAAAATTTATGCCCTCCTTAAACAAAATATAACATTTTGGTCCTCATGTTTTCTCTTTACATATCAAATTAAAAGAGGCAGAATTGCAGCACTAAAAAGGTCAGTTAAATGAATGGGTTATTTCATCTTCCCTATCCGTATGGTTGGATAATACTAGGCCCTAGTTATCCATGGTTCTGGTGGGTAAAACCTTTTATCCGCCATTTGACAAATTGATTAAAACTAAATTTTTATGTTTAAAAATCCTAACATATAAGAATCTTACACTATGGTAATTTTTTTTTTTACTGTAGCTATAAAAACTTTACATTGTAGCGTTGTAGTTAGCTGTTTAAAGTTCTAACTAACATTCTAAACACATGTTTAATCTGCCATTCAAAAGACTGGCATTGGGCCTTCACTAATTTTATATATTATTGGCATAAATGGGCAGCCACAAATCTCAAATCTTTCTTCTGCTTTTTTTTTTTTTTTTTTTGGTTGGAACAAAAATCTCACATCTTCTTGGCGTGTGCTGTCCTAGTTGCGTAGATTCCTAAAGTTAAAGAGGTGGTAAACAAATTCAGTTACAGAACTTTTGTGAAGTGTGAATCTCAATTATAACAACATTTTGCAGTCAAAATTTGATGTTCAAGTATATATATTGTTATCCTTTGATACTCTGTTGACCATAAACTTTCTTCTATCTTTTTTTTTTTAAAAAATAAGGATTTGTTTCTAAAAAGCTCAGCTTAAAGAATCAAATGATGTTCTTGGAAACCTTTGTCTAAAATGCATCATTAATTCTATTGTTTCTAGTAGTGAAGGAATGCATCAAGAGTGGAGCGGATAGTATGACAAGAACGAAACTCGGCCACGAACCTACCACCTCACTCAATAATGGTGGCAGTCGGGGCTCCTAGAAAAGCATCTTTATAAGGGTCATGACATGGTCGAGGATGGGCTAGCCCATGGTTCATATTCAGGCCGACCAAATCGGTCTACTTTTGGGTCATGAGGGGTCAACTCATTTTAACCTGTAGTTTTCAAATAAAAATATGAAGTAATTTAAGTGGTTTATCACTTTTTTTACTATCAATTTTGTTTTAAACTCTTTTTTTTCCTCTTTTTGATTCAAACTATTTCTCCTACTTAAAATGGCAAAATACCCTTAAATAACATATATTTTGCTTAACCCTAACCTAAAATATTTAGAAATAATAGTGTCTTTATATTCATTAAAAGTGGTGTGTTTTATACTTTTTTATATAAATGATGAAATTATAAAACAATGCCGTAAAAGTGGCATTTCTCTGACCCAAAAATATAGATATTTTTATTTTTAAATATATTGTTAAAGAAATATAATTATTATTTAAGAGAGCTGATATTGGCATGCGTGGACCGAGCGGGCTTCATCCTTTGTTTTTCTATAAGTGGGCTGGACCAGCCCATAAGCCTAATACTGAGGCTCGATCCAGCCCACGGGCCCAAGCTTAAACTTGCATCTGTAATAGGAATTATTTTATGGATTTCTTGGAACGTGATTCGTCTTGATGAATTAGAATTAGCCGCAAACTGCAAAGCCATTACCAAAATGTTGTCTATTTTGCGGTCACAAGTTTCAAACTAGTATTGGCCCCCCTATTTATGCTGCATGCTACTTCCAAGCTTTGCAATTGTGAACAAGTATATAGTTTAGGAATTACAGTGTTATTGGATCATATAAGAGGCCTTTTTTTTTTTTTGATACAAGGGAGAAGGAATGCCACAGCTTAGCGTGACTCGAACTCTCAACCTATGGTTGGGGTGGAGAAACTTACAACTAATTTGCTTTCCTCACTTGTCATAAGAGGTCAAAATTTCACTACTTATAAAATAATGAGTCCTAATTTAATAAGCGTATTATCTATTAAAATGGAGTCATGGTTTTGTTAGTAGCCGAGTTTTAATTATGGAGATAAAAAGATTGTGACTTTAACAGACCAACTAGTGCATGTCTTGGTGGTTTCTTCGACTAATGTTGGCTGCCTCTCAACTGTCATCAACCTTTTGAACGTATACACACAAGACAAACTAAAATAATATGTAAGAGCTTCGATTGATTAACAAGTGTATTGTTTGATGCTAACATGATTTTATGCATACTATTTGAGTGATAGTTGTTTGCATTGAGACACGAATCGTGTCCATTCAAGGCTAATGAATATTAGGGTGTTTTTTTTTCTCATATTTATATCATATATTTCGAGATTATTAAAAAATTATATCTCGTATTTTTAATTATATCATATCTATATTTTCGAATTCTAAATTCAAATTAAATCCTTAGTTTTGTTAGTTCAAATTTGTTTTGACTATAAAAATTCTTAACTGCCCTTCACAGTTTGGAATGCAAATAAAAATAGCATATTAGATATGTCAATTTCATAAATTTGAGTGGTAGATATAGGATTAGAATTGACATTTGCATTAAATATCGCGTATTTTCAAAATTTATACTTCTAAAAATTTTAAGGGTTATTCACCTTTTTATACCATGTTTTTTAATTCATATAAATATGCTTTTAATCTCATCTAATGCATATATTAAAATTGGATTCAATACAGAAAAATATACACTTTTACAGCCAACCTTCAATTTTGTTATATTTTGATCTAAAAGTTACTCAAAATATTCTCAAATCAAAAAATAAGATAACTTTAAAAACTAAAAAAATCTTTAATATAAAAGTATTAAATCTAATATGAAAGTACTTATTAAATAAGATAAGAAACTGAATGTCTAATTTTGAATAAACCTAAAACATAAAGAATAGAAAAGTAAAAATCTCAAATTTTGATAGCAAGACTAACATTATCTTTTTGGGACTTTCATTTCTAATCCTACGATATCAGCAATTAAGGACCACATGTCAACAATCGTTAATATCACAATCTTGCTACTAAAATTTTTTAAAGTGTGATATTTTAAAAGATTCCAAAAAAAAATACCTACATATGGGTATCTGTTTTTTAACTGTCAGATCTAAAAAAAAATGATTTTGATCAGATTTAATAGTTTCAAAACATATATCATCAATGGAGGTTCCCATAGGATTAATCCCCTTTTGAACATTATCTCAAATTCATACCCTAATTTCTTTGGTGGAAACCAAAAAAAAAAAAATATATACCCACCAGTGAAAATCTGTTTTTCTGTTGTTAGATCTGCAAATTTCAACAACCTTTACCGGTTTCAAAATATACATCACTGATAAGGTTTTCTCAGTTCCAATTTAGACATGATAATTTTATTAAAGGGGTACTAGTAGGTAACTGCAAGTCAGAAGATGGTCCATGATCTTTCTGGTAATATAATTGGATAATACTAGGCCCTACCGTTTCCCTTGGCCATGATAGTTAGAACGTTTTAGTCTGTCATTCAAAAGAGCTGGAGCTGGGCCTCCATTAATTTGGGATCTTATTGGTGTAGATGGGCAGCCACAAATCTCAGATCTTGTTTTGTGGCTGATATATGCTTCCTTAAAGTTGAAAGGGTTCGTAACAAATTCTTAGTCACAACTTTTCTAAAGTGTGATATGTTAATGATTACATTTTAGAGTCAAAAAATAATTTGTTTTAGGTATAGAAGTTATTGTTTTAATACCACGCTGACAATTAACTGATTATAAACAAGAAGTTCATGGATGAATACCATTAAAGAAAAATCTTTTTAAAGTATATATAGTGTTTGTTACGGCGATGAAAACTGTTAGTTAGAACTGCTTTACTATAACGTATAAGAGCTTTATACTATTTATAACTAAAAAAGTGACGTAAATCACCACTCCCAAACACAAGGATAATTAGTAATGAGCCGGAGAAAACAATTGACATAACATAAGGATAAAATCCATTTAATTTATTCTACCGATACATATATTTGAAGATTAATTAAAAAAAAAAAGTCCCTCAATTTACACGAAATTCTATTTTTGCCCTTCAAATCCTTGTCTATTTTGGTGTGAAAAAGTGAGTGTTTCCATCGGCTAATTGTTTTAAATAAAGAAGGAAAACAACATCTATGTCATGCACAGTGAGTTTAGATTTGTTGTTTTTATTTTCCTGTTTCCTTGTTATTTATTCCACACATTATTAAAACTTAACAATCAAAAGATATAAATAAAACCTAAATAGTAAATGTAATTATGCAATTCACTTAAGTGTCAAGATTTAATTGAGGAGACAGTCAAGAGACAGAAAAATAAGACAACATATCTTGATTCAATCTAAGCAGACCCTATAATAGAGATTTAGGAGAAAACTAGACATAATATACTGCAATAACAAAATATGAACAACAGACCCTTTTCTGATCAATTAATTACGTTTCTAAAGTCATTGAAATTGTCAATTTTACCCTCACTTAAATGATAAATGGACCAGATGGTACATTATGTCTAAACTTTATTGCAGATGTTATAGAATAACTAACTTTGTCACACCTAGATAAGCCGGGTCAGCTTTGGGATGCTTTAAACTTCATAGATCAATGTTGATTTGGTGCAAAGTTGAAATTATTTTTATGATGAACTCTTTGTTTTAAATGAATTTTATTTTAATAAATTTTTCCCTTTTTCCCATCAGCACTAACTTAATTATTCCTAAAAAAAATTAACTTAATTATGATAATGTGTGTAGATGTATTCTATATATACAAATGTAATATGATAAGTAAGTTAAAAACAAAAGAATATTTGCAGATACTGATAACAAAACAAAGGAATAATTTTACGTGGTAAATTCGCTTTTAGTTCTTCTTCTAAATTTATTTTATCTGATTCTGTCAATGTAATTGTCAATTAGAAAATAAATCTTTATATTTGAGGTTTGGTTTCAAATTTTTCAAATTTACTTTTTTTTTCTCAAAATTCTATTTCAAAATATCTTTTCTTTGTAACTATAGATGAGTGGTCAGAAACGGCAAGCCTAATTTTGGGATACAAGTTCTTTTTTTTTTTAATAATTTAATTTGTGGTTAGATGTTTTTATTCTACAATTAATAATTATAAAAAAAAAAGTGCAGAAAAAGGTGCTGTTCGTTCATACTAGAAACGACATCATCTTTTAATTTGATGACAAAACGATATCCAATCAAAGAACATGTCGTTTTTTGTTTGTTCATTTTTTTTAAGATAAATGGTACTTAAAATAGAAAGCGGTTTATTTATTTATTTTATTCCTTTTTTAAGTATCGAAAATATGATCATCAACGGATAACTTGTTCCATTGGACATAAATATCTGACCACACAGACCGTGAAGAATAGAATTAAATTCTATTCTCACTTTTATTCTGCCAAAGGAATCTCATTAGAGTTTCTTTTCACCCGTTTGTTTAATCAAGATTCTTCCCAGCTCCATATAATTATTTTCTTCTTTTATATGCATTTTTTTTTAATTTCGGAGAATGGTTTCAACCACAATGGTTTTAACTATATAGTCTCAACCATTTTATCAAACATTCTATTTTATTTTAAGTATCATCTAACTTGTAAAGCAAGTATCAGTCTGCTTAGAAGGGAGACGTTTCTTAAATCGAAAAAAAAAAAAGGAAGAAGAAGATGGAGAAAGGTCGTATTGTTTCGTAGGTTTGAACCTCAATTCAAACCTTTTTACTACTGTGCTTTCTTTTAAGTTATATTTTTGCCATAACATATAAATCAAACGAGTGATATATAAGATATTCCTTTTTTTTTTTAACCATTATTGCTTATGCACTTGTAGATTACTTTGTGAAAATATACACAACATTTTCGAATGACATTATCTATAATGACCAAGACAAAGTTAAAGGCATTTCTGTTGTCTTTCACTTATCTTTTCCTTCCATTATGGAGAAGATCAACATTCAAGCAATAAAGTCCTACAGAAAAAAGTAATAATTATGGCGGGAAAAAGTTGTGCACAATGGAAAATGCAAATGCCAATTAAGGTTATTTCATAGTGATATTGCTGTTAAAATGAATGATGATATTCGAACTTTAGGACTTCTTTTGTGGGGTTGACATGACAATTCTTTAGGGAAAAAGTTGATGTCTATTCTGGTGAAAATTTGCATTTTCTAAATTAATGCCAGCCGCTCTCCGGATTTGAGCATGGGATCTTTTTCTTAACCTATCTTATTTTTACTAACTAAGCTAGCATCAGTTGATAAAATATTACAAAATAAACTGTCAGTAAAATAAGGAACACAAATGATTGAAAAAGAAAAGTGGAACAATGACTCCGTAAACATGTTAAGGAGTGTAGAGCGTAATTTAAAACCCCATCGCTGTAGTTGTTGATGAACAAATTTCTTACTGTTTCAAGATTGTTCGGATATTATTATTACTTATTTTTTATCTGTAACACTTTATAAGGTGTTTGGAAGGGTGGTGGGAACCAGTAGTGGAGACCACTTTTACTGTAGCATATGAGAGTTTTATACTGTAACATCTTTTTTTATTATTATTGTAGCATGTGAGAGCTTTATACTGTTTATAACTAAGTTTATGGTGGGAACTGAGTGGTAAGAACCACTGCCAAACACCCTCTTATTTATTTTTATTCTTTTGTTCCAACTTTGTGTTAGTTTTTGGGTTGTTAAAAAATGTTAGGGTGTTATGGGTGGTTTGAGCATATCTTTTTAGTTGGTGGTTGTTCGTGTAGTTAGTAGGGTGTCCCTTATGATTTTTATGGATCAGTTCTTCATAGAACCTTCAATTAAAATATGAAATATGGATGATTATTTCTGATATTTTGGTATCTATAAAAGGTTTGGGTTCCCTCGAATGAATCTATCAATAAAGGTTGAGACTTCTCGAATAAACTTATATATCCTTTTATTTTATCAGTTACCTGGTCCTAACAGAATTCCTTGTGATTTAAAAGGCATCAACATATTCGTATCCAGCTAGCAGTAATTGATCTGTCAACTGTCAACGCCCCTTCTTCAATTAAGAATCTCATATTAACTCACAATTTTGTTTAGGGTTTTTGGTGTACTTAACCTCTAAACCTTACGCTTTTTTCAATGTGGTCCTTGCACTTTTTTTTTTTTCTTCGTGATAATCGCATCTTCAAACTTAGGCAAGTATAGCAATTAAGTTTATAGTCCTAAACATTTATTAAAATTAAGATGAAAAATGATCGTATAATAGCATGTGACCTATGAGAAGGGAAACGACGGAATTTTGAATACTACAATGATTATAGTTTATACATAATTGTTAAAAAATTATTTAACAATGATTAAACTTCTTTGGCTTTTTCTTCCTTTCTGTTCTTTACATAAAGTAAAACAATTTGACTGTTATTAGAAGCAAATGAAATGTATAGATTTTCTTTATCATTTTCCATATTTTTATAGAAGTTTGTGACTAAGACTTAATTGTCATACATTATTAAATTTGGGGACTTGATTACTACAAAAAGTTTAAGGACCATATTTTAAAAAAATAAAAAAGTTTAAAGAGCAAATGTGCCAAAATTCCTTTTGTTTAAGATGGTAGTTGAAAAGCAATTTACTATAAAACAAAACACATACACTAAGTTTTTTTTTTTTTCTTGAGGTAAGAGAATTTACACTCTACACTTTATGACGAAGTCAAGTGTGAAATTAACGTTAAGTGACGTTAACAATCACAATTTCACTATGGTTTTAAGCAAACAATATGGAGGATATTTTTGTTTGTGCACTTTTTCGATTAACGTACACGTGACACAACTTGATAGGGAGACAAATTCGAGCTCCATAAGATTTTCTTTTTCTTTCAATATGCCATCCACTTCTAGTATAGGATCTTCTAATTGATACGATAACAAACCTAATTTTGATGTCGATTTTTGCTTGTAAGAAATCTCCCAACTACAGCGATCGAATGGTACAAATTTGATAAGAAGCAACACAAAATTACATAAAAAGATAAATCTAAATAGATTACCACAACTAGATTGTGATCTGAGTGGAAGATGTTAGAATTCCTAAAATGTTTTTAACGTTTTTATAATTATTATCATTATAATGGTCGATATTTAAGATGACTTTTATAGGGTGTTTGGCAGGTAGTTAGAACTGTTTTTACTGTAGCATGTGAGAGCTTTATACTATAGTGATTTTTTTTTTATTGTTACTATAGCATGTAAGAGCTTTACACTGTTTGTAACCGAGAAAGTAGTTTAGACCACTTTTACCAAACACCCTTTTAATGTTAGACTGATTAAAATGGTAACTCCTCACTTATGAGTATTGATAGTGATTGGATTTAAATTCTTTCAAAATGGAAATAAATTAGAAAGACTTGCAAATCTTTTCCGTATTCACTCAATTGATGGAAGGGAGTGATCTTTGGTTTTATAAATGAAAAACCTATTTTGTCCTGACCGGGCAGTAGCCCGGTCCTCTCACAACAGTAGGCCCCATAAGGTGGGTCCCACCTGTGGGGTCTACTATTGTGAGAGGACCGGGCTACTGCTCGATCGGGACAAATAGAAGCGGCCTTTATAAATAGACCAAGGGTTCCTAGCCTAGATACACTAGAAAAATATTGTTGCCTATGTATTTTCATCTAGAAGGCTCTCTAAAAGTAGAATAGACTAGAAGACATGAGGTAATAAGTTTCTTTTTCTGTCTTGGTCAATTATGGTTGGAGGTTAGATCCTACCTTTCCTATTTTAATTTTACAACATGTGGTAGAGAGCAACCTTCAGTTTGTATTGTCCAGTATTATATGTTAGTTCTCAATAATGAGAAATTTGAATTCATATACTCGTGATAGTTTGTATTAGATTAATATCTTTTAGTGTTTATATTGTTTCATGGGTAATTCTCATTATGGAAACCCATCATGGAAATTTTCTTTTTTTTGGGATGGAATTTTGGATTGCCTTTATATTGATTATTTTTATATGTATATAGTTAATTTTCAATTGCCGCCTTCAGTGCTTTTGGAGTATTCCTTCTACGTTTTCTCCGATGGAATCAGATTATATAATTATACACGATACATATATATATATATATACACACACACACACCTTGCCATAGATATTATATCTATCATTTCCTTACTTATGTCTTATGTAATATTTATACCTATTAACGTATTATGGAATTAACATTGGATGTCAATGGCATTATGAATACTACAGTTTTAATTTTTAATGTAAGTAAATAAAATGTTTTTAAAAATATTTAAGTAAATAATATTTCTAAAATTATGTGCTCGTTTTAAATACTTAAATTTTTAATTTTACCCTCTTTTTTTCTTCTTTTTTTCTTCTTTTTTTCTTTTCCTTTTTGTTTTTTGTTCTCTCTGTGGCTTCATATTTTACTCTATATTATTCTATATAAAAATAAATTTCGTTTTAATTTAAGTGAAGTATTTACTAAACACTAACATATTTTAGTAATGATTTTGATTCCCAATTAATAATGGGCTAGTTCCTTTCTTCTTCTTGTATTTGTTTCTACATTACACGGGTCTTGGTCAATCATTGGTTAACTTTTATAGCTATGTACATATATATATATATATATATATATATATATATATAATATATGTATATGGTTCTTTTGTTGGTGAATATGGGTAGAAAACAGAAAATGGAAGTGAGAAAATTTGAAAATGATGATTGGGTTTGCGGTGTGTAAAAAATATTTTTCTTAAGGTTTTATTTGCCCCTACTATAAAGTTTAGTAACATGTTATAATAGCAATTACCTCCAAGATACAACAAACTCTAAACACAATATCTAGTAATAATATGGTATTCTAGAATATTTTATGAAATCTGAGAATTCTAAAGAATTAATAAAGACATATGGGTGTTGTTTTATGAACTAATTGTAATGACCTTAATATACGTGGCCGTTATTTAACTACATAATTTTGATCCTAAGCATATTTTAGCATAAAATACTTAAAATTTGTGGAACATTTTTTTTCTAAAATGAAATAATAATTATTATTTCTTAAAATTATTATTTCTTAAAATTGTTCTTCTAAAGAAATAATAATTATTTCTTAAGACTTAATTCTTTAAATCTGACATAATAATAATTTCTTAAACATGATAATAATAATATTTCATGAAACTTTTCTTTTTAAGACATTTCTTAATTTAAATTAAACCTTTTGAAAATATATTTATAAAATTAATTATCGTAATAATAATTTCTTTAAACTTATTCTTTTAGAAACCGACATAATAATAATAATTTCATAGAATATATTCTTACCATACCTTGCGATCTTTATAAAAATTAAGATCGATCTTGCAATCATGAGTATTATGCTTACAATTTCTGATTTATAGCGTTGGGTTGTTGATTACTATTGATCTAAATACATATCATGTAAAAATTTCGTATAATTATACATAGTTGGAAATTCCTTTTTATCAATTAATCTCAATTTAGATTTTCTAATTGAGAATCTTATAAAGACCACTACTTTGACCTATACATGAAATTATTGAGTTATAAAAGCTTAGTTTAATATATTGAATAATTATTATTTTTAATTATCTAAGTGTGCTATCATAACATCACATTTTGCTATACGTTTCACCAGTGTAATCGTTGCAACACATACAACATTTCACGTAAAGGTATCCTTTTATAAAACAATACAATTATTACAAATAGATATATCTGTTGATAATAGGTATTCATTTTCATATGAAAACATATAGCCAATTAACACAATAGTTCGTAACAATTCAACAAAACACAATTCAAAATCAACAATTTCGGGATGGCGTCGCGGTGTCACCTTCTTGGTGCTACAATTGGCGCTTTCATTTATTAATCAACTATTGATAAAAAATTAATCACAGATATTAATCATAGTAAATATGGTTTAAAAATACATAGAAATGACCTTTTATGTCATTAATCAACAATTCATGAGAAACTTACATGTTAATTTCAATCAAAAATTTAACTTTACTATTGATGAGGAGTTATTTGCTATAATATTGTAAATTTAGGATGCAACTTGCCAAAATTAAAGTTCAGAGGACAAATTGCTAATGTGCTACAAATTTAAGAATAACAATGGTAAAAACCCTTATTTTAAAGTCTTCTCCTGTGCCCGTCATAGTCTAAGAAGTCGTCTTTTTTAGCTTGAAAATATTGGTTGGGTGTTGAGACCCCTTTAGCTCATCACCTGTCAAAGAAGAAAAAAAGTTAGAGGGTCAGGCACTGCTTTCCTCGTCCAAAAGTCTCATGGAGTACCCAAATGGGTAGGATTAAGTAAACTATAAATAGTTTTTCGATTTGATCCTTAAATTGAGTATTAAACTAGTTTAGGAATAACACTTTTTGAGAGTTAGTATTCAAATTTGCTACTTTGTGAAACATTCAAACCTTATTTACACATACAAATGGTGCAAGTGAATAATCATATTTCAAATATGACACCTGAATTAATTGTGCTAAAAATGAAATAGGATTTGTCTAAATTCAAAACAAGAATATAAACCAAACAATATGTTTATCCCGCATATTAAAATAATTATAGTGATAATAATAGGAAATAAGCAATATTAATCATTAATTTTCATAACTCTTAATGATTATGATTTTTTATATTATTTGTTTTGAATAAACAATCAGAACAAGTCAAAGAGATAACGAGCTATATTATCATGGACCTTAAGGATGGGGCCGGCTTGCTGGTATGTGGTCCTTGTATATTCTTGATGTTTTGTGTACTCTACATTGTTGATCTTGAAGATATTCAAGTTATCATTAAAAGGTATCTGTAAAAGTAGTCTAAATTATTTTTTCAGTTATAAACAATGTAAAATTTTTATATGTTATAATAATTTTTTTTTAAAGTTACAATGTAAAACTTATACGCTATAGTAAAAACAGTTCTAACCATCCTATCAAACATCCTATTAATCACTTAAGTCAAAGTTTAAGATTTTTTTAATTAAAGGGATGAAAGTATTCAAACTAATCTTATAATGGAACCAGGTACGAAATCATCATCAAGTTATAAAACCACATTTGTGCTCATTTTGGAGTTGGCCGCTATGCAAGTGCAACAAGCACCGTGTTATTAGGTTGTTATGTGAACTAATGTGGTCGATCGCAAATGTTTTTTTTTTAGGGGGTGTTTGACAGTGGTGGGAACCACTCAGTTTCTACCACAATCTCAGTTATAAACAGTGTAAAGCTCTCACATGCTACAGTAACAATAAAAAAAATATGCTACAGTGTAAAACTCTCACATGCTACAGTAAAGTGGTTCCCACTACTGGTTCCCACCACATTTCCAAACACCCTATTAATCTTTTTATTTTTAAAATGCTTTTCGGTCAATTTTTTTTCCTGATTTTTGTCTTGAAATAACTTTTTTAAATGCACCCATTATGAACATTTTCATGTAATTATATAAAATATTATTTTTACAATATGAATATGTTTCTTCGATTACTTACTGTACGGGGATAATTTTCTTAAAAAAACCTTATATTTTTTTTGTTAGTTAAAACCTTATATTTACTATTTTAAGTATTTGACCAAAATGCAAAAATAAAACTATTTTACTTCAACCTTTGGAGGTCAAACATATAATCGTTGGCATAGGCCACTTGAAAAAACAGTTAGAATAATCAATTACAATTATAAACAGTGTAAAAAGCTTACATACTATAATAAAAAGTAAAAAAATTGTTGTAGTATAAAGCTCTCACATATTATAGTTTTCAAACAAAAATTGTTGTTTCCAACCAGTTTTCCAAACGGCAATCTTTTTTTTTTTTGTAATTGTAAAATGTTTCTAATTAAAATATATTTTTCTTTGATTTACTATTTGAAATAATTTTTCTCAAATACGTCCTAAATTAAACTTTGTTTTTTTTCACATTATACTCTTCTAAAATATTACTTTCCCAAAATATGACAATAATAAATACTTTTTTTCCCTTAGTTTACCAAAAACATTCTTTTCCCTTAATTGGCCTGCTAAAATCATTTTTCCCTAAATGTGTTCAAGTATGTAATTCTATAAAGCTCATATACATTATTGAAGTATTATATCAAAAACTTATTGAGTCTTGATTTATTTAAGCATTAACAAATAAGGGCTATTTATGTTTTATGCTACACTTTTTGGTGTGGATTGTTTTGTTCCACATTTTTAAAAAATATCCAATTAAATGCCACAAATAAAGATGACAATTAAATTAAAAAGATTAATATACTCTTAGCGGCATATAACAACTATCTTATTTTTAAAAAATCTAATTTGTGCTTTGAGAGTATATTTAATACTATAAATATAATATGATGATGTGACATAATATTTTTTGTAATTTTTTTAACGGTATATATCAATTCAAGCTTTATTTTTATAGTACATATATAAAAAGATCTTTTTTTTTACCATAGTACTTCCTTGTAAATCTCTAACAATTCAAAAAAAGAAAAGAAAAAGAGAGTACAAAACAAAAATTTTTCACATTTAATACATATATATTTTGAAAGTACACATAATATTTATTTTTTTGACTTCACACATATAATAATTTTTAAACGCTAGAATTTTAATCAAAATTATGACCACTTTAAATTATTCAATTTTCGAGAGTTTTTGGTAGAAGATATTTTTTAGTTCGAAGAAATCTTGCCTCTTTCATGGGCATTGGGAAAGCTTTAAAGTACTTATTTTGTCTTTATCCGTTATTTTATTTATTTTAAAATTGTTTTGATATGTCTGCGCAGAGTCCGGCCGGCAGCACATCAACACCGAGCTGGGAACCTAATAACCGTTTTGAAATCTAATAAATTATTTATTATTTATTATTATTATTATTATTAATTTTGACAATAACTAATTAATTAATTATAATAAACATGTCAAAAAAATTTCTAATAAACAATCACAATCAGCATACAAATTTTTTTGCTTAAAAATCAGCGTATAGTTTTGAAAATCAAATGATGAAGTAATCTAAAAGAATAAGGAAATCTTATGAGATAGGGTGTTTCATCCGTTAAATTATAATTTTAACAATTTGATATGCGACTATTGACATTAAAAATTTGTAGCGTGCAATATAGAATTGTTCTCAAGTATAGATCAGACTGTTATAAAATTAATCTGATGATTAAAACACACATGATCTGTTGATAGAGTAAAATTATCATCTTTATAATAAAAAAATGTTCAAAAATAAAATAAAATAATAAGTTAATCACATAACTATACCTTCTAGTTTTTATTATTTCTTAATTTGTCATTCTATTTTTAGAAACGACAAATGTATCATTTAAAGTTGAAAAACTTGTTTCAATTTTATCTCTTGCAGACTTTTTTGGCTTAAAAAATAGAGATAAGATAAAAATACCCTTGAGTAAACCTAATTTGTTTATGAATATATGTTTCTTTTTGAAAAAAATTTAAAACATATTTTTTAAAATTTAAAAAGTCATAAAACTTAAGATAATTTTTTTGAAATTTAATGTTTTGTTTTACGATTTTTTATGTTTTTAATATATAAAATATAAAGGGCTAATTACATAATTACACCTCCTAGTTTTAACTATTTCTCAATTTATCACATTGTTTTAAGAAACTATAAAGATGTTTTTTGAATTTTAAAAATTTGTTTCAACTTTATCTCTCATAGACTTTTTAGACAAAAAATATAAAAACAAATATACCTTTAATTAGACTAAATTTATTTTTAAAATACATTTTTTTCTCAATAAAATTTTTAAAAAATATTTTAACAACTAAAAATTCATAAAACTTAAGAACATTTTCTTGAAATTTGATTTTTTTTAAGGGGATTTATGGTTCTGTTTCTATGAGATATTTTTCATAACTAATTAAAAGTAATTATGTCATTTTGTCTTATTTTTTTATTTATAAGGATGAAATGAAACAAATTTTTACCTTTGTAGTTTCTAAAAATAGAAAGACAAGTTAAGAAATAGTTGAAACTAGGAGGATGTGTAATTATGTAATTAACCTAGATAAAATATTCATCATATTTAGTTAAAGATAGTTATATTGTTTTACTTAATTTTTTCTATTCATGGGTATGAAATTAAAATAAATTTTTAAAATTTTAAGTATATTTTTGTAATTTTTTAAGAATAATTAGATAAATTAAAAATAGTTAAAATTAAGATATATAATTATGTAATTAATTTAATAAATAAATAGTCTAAAAAATTACTTTTTTAGTTAAAAAAGAGCGATGAAAAATTAATGAGGGAAAGGGAAAAGCAGGTTCCCTCTTTTTCTGGCTCACATGCGGCGGTTTCCACATCTGGACCCTCTCCTCTCTCTCAGACTTCACCCCTCCTCTCCCTTACTTTTCTCTTCATTTCCATCTTTGTGTTCACCCAAACAAAAAAATCAATAAATAAAACAGAAAATAAGAAACTTTTGTTCATCCCACAACACTCCCTTTGAGACTCTTTATAATACTTTTCTTGGGATAGGGAGGTTTTTTCTTTGTTTTCTCGTTTTCCTTTCTTGATTCTGTTTTGGTCCCTTATTATTATTATTATTATTTTAAATAATGAGATTTTGAGGGTTTCAAACGCCCACATGCATGTTCTTTCTTGGGGTTTGTCTGATCTGGATTGGATCACAAGCCTTACTTATTAGTTTCTTTTCAACTTCCAAATGAGATGGAATTTTAGAGAGAGAAACAGAGAGGGAGAGAGTTTTCTTGGTTTGGTGTGTTTGAGTGCCTCAGTTCGAAATCTTCTCTCAACGAAGAAGAAGAAAAGAAAAGAAGAAAGGTGAGATTTCCTCCCTTGTCTCTTGGATTCTTGCCTTGGCCCCACCCAATATACTTTTCTTCTTGTGCTTCCAGATTGTTTGTCAAACTGTCTTCTTATTTTTATTTTTTATTTTATCACAATATGCCCTCGTTTTCGCTGGGTGTAATCTAAATTGGGTCTGTTTCCGTTTCTCAGAAAACAGAGAGATTTCTAGGGAATTTCTCAAATTTGGGGTCGATTCTGAACCGGGTTTTTGGTTCTGCTTCATGGTGCTGTTCAATTCCAAATTGCGTTATTGATTGATTATCTCTCTCTAAAAAAAAAAAAGAGGACCCGATTTTGTTGTGTCTTATTGGATGATTTAGCTCGCTTTTGGTTCTGGAAATATTGAACTGTGAGTGGTCTGTTACAACTTATTTGAAAATACTCCTGAGAGACATGGCTGGCATTGACGTTTCGAAGTATGCTCATAGTCCTGTTCATAAAGCCATAGCCATGAGGGATTATGCCGCTCTCAGGAGGATATTGGCGTGTCTGCCACGCCTTTGTAACCCATCTGAGATTCACAACGAAATCATTTCTTTGGCCGAGGAAGAGAAGGCTGAGGCCATATCCGCTGCTATTGACCGCCGGGATGTCCCGAATCGTGACACGCCTCTTCACTTGGCTGTCAAGCTCGGTGACCAGACGGCCACAGAGATGCTCATGGTTGCCGGGGCAGATTGGAGCTTGCAGAACGAGAATGGTTGGAGTGCACTTCAGGAAGCCATTTGCAATAGGGAAGAAGCAATTGCCATGATTATAGTTAGGCACTACCAGCCATTGGCGTGGGCAAAATGGTGTAGGAGATTGCCTAGGTTGGTTGGGGCAATGAGAAGGATGAGGGACTTTTACATGGAGATTACGTTTCATTTTGAAAGTTCCGTGATTCCGTTCATTTCTAGGATTGCCCCTTCGGATACTTACAAGATTTGGAAGAGGGGTGCAAATTTGAGGGCAGATATGACTTTGGCAGGTTTTGATGGATTTAGGATACAGCGTTCGGATCAGAGTATTCTTTTCCTTGGTGATGAATCGGAGGATGGGAAATTCCCTTCTGGGTCATTATGCATGATCTCACACAAGGATAAGGAGGTGATGAATGCTTTAGATGGTGCCGGTTCTCCAGCAACCGAAGAAGAGGTAAAGCAAGAAGTGGCTGCAATGTCGCAGACTAACATATTTAGGCCTGGGATCGATGTGACTAAGGCAGTTCTCTTGCCTCAGTTGACTTGGAGGCGGCAGGAGAAGACAGAAATGGTTGGGCCATGGAAGGCTAAGGTGTACGATATGCATAATGTGGTGGTGAGTATAAAGTCTAGGAGGGTCCCAGGGGCTATGACAGATGATGAGTTCTTTTCATCTTGTAATGAAAA
Organism: Artocarpus heterophyllus; assembly: GCA_025403435.1. Classification (NCBI taxonomy): domain Eukaryota; kingdom Viridiplantae; phylum Streptophyta; class Magnoliopsida; order Rosales; family Moraceae; genus Artocarpus; species Artocarpus heterophyllus. The sequence continues at coordinate 12,416,037 of CM046342.1, forward strand.
TGAACAAGAAATTGAGGAGCTTGATGTTATTTTGACGGAGGATGAGAAGAGACAACTTGAAGCTGCTCTTAAATTGGATACGGCAGATGTGGCTGTTGAGAATGGTGATGGAATTATTGGGCATCGGCATAGCTGTTATGAGCAGAGGGAGATTCCCATAGAAGATGTCAGTGGTTGTAGAAACGGCGAGACTAAGCAAGAAAAGAGAGGATGGTTTAGTGGATGGAGGAAAAAGGATACGAAGATTGAAGTGCAGAAGAAAATTACCCCGCCTAGAAATTCTGTGTGTGTGGAGGAGAAGGTGAGTGATCTTCTTGGGGATTCTCCAAGCAGAAATCAGATCAAACCAGGAAGACATTCTGTGGATACTAGAGGAAGGGATACTCGAGCATCATCTTCTACGAGTTCTGAGACCAGAAATCGCCATAAGGATGGGGGTCGTGAAAATGAGTATAAGAAAGGATTAAGGCCTATTCTTTGGCTTTCTCCAAACTTTCCACTGCAGACCGAGGAAGTCTTGCCATTGCTTGATATTCTAGCAAACAAGGTCAAGGCAATCCGGCGCTTGAGGGAACTTCTTACGACAAAACTTCCTACGGGAACCTTCCCCGTGAAGGTATGTTTTCTTATTGTGGTATTGCTCGTTTTATCATCTATACAAGCAGCTTAATTGTTACACTATTGATAGGAAATATTGCAAATTATATAAAGGTCAAATTCTCTGAGCTGTGCTTTCTGTTTCTAGATGTGCTAGTTTAGTTGTGAAGCATTCTAATGTAGAATCTAATTGAGGTTTGTTGTTGGTACTGGGAACTGCTTTGAAAACATGATGTTTGTTGTTAGTTGTTAACTTCTCTTTTCCCCTCGAGATAGTGGATTGCGAGATTAGTAAAAGCAGTCAAAATAAATACTGAATCAAACAATGATTTTTGCTATGCAACTTGTATTTTAGCATTTTAAGTGAATTACAAATTTGCAGTTCAAAACTTATATATGGTAGGATATGATGAGCCATATAGGCTTTTATCTAGGATCATAGTTCAACCATGATCTGTATTCTATAGTATTTTAAAAATTGGACACAAATTTCTGACCTTCTCCTTTTTATTCTGGTACGTTTTCCTAGATGTACGATTGGCCTTGTCATGTCCTTGTAGTTTGTAGGAGTTTTGTTGGTTTGTTATATGTAGGTTGGTTAAAGAATTCTTCGTCTTACCACCCCAATTGGGTATTTCTAATATCAACGTATTCTGATTTCAATTTAATACTCAGACATGCCAAGATTTACCCTCTATTTGGAACATCCATATCAATTTATCAATTTTAACTGTAAACAGTATAAAGCTTTTAGCAACTACAGTAAAAAGCAAAAAGTAGCTGCATTGTAAAGCTCTAACATGCTACAGTTCTTAAACTTAAAACGTATACCTCCAAAATGGCCTATAGAAGTTTAATATTTCTTGGTAAAGTCTTTTAGATTTTTGAATTAGTTTAGAGTAAATTAGCTTTAATTTGTCCTGGCCCATATGTTGACATTGTTTGCTTCTTGCTGGATTTTTGGAGCAAGTTTGAGACTTCCTACTTGTCACATATTTTGTCATACTTGACAGTTGACAGTCCCAATGTAGTTTGACCATTTATTGTCAACTTGTTGTAGACCGACAAAAATACATGACAGATATATTAGAGTCGAAACAGATGCAAGCAGATTTACTTTCTTAAGAGTCATTTCAGATGTTTAAGCGTATCGTGGTCGGCCACTATTAGATCACTACTCACTTTACAGTTGTCTGTTTAGCAACACAACGGGTTCTTGGATTTTTCTTTTTTTTTTTTCAAATTTCCTTCCTATCGGAGCATTTCATTATGCCAGCAGTTATTACTGCTATTGACATTATTGGTTTACCGTATACATTGTTATACTTTCTTCTCAATTTATCTTCTATAACAATTGCTGTCGTTTGTGTGCAGGTTGCTATTCCCGTGGTTCCAACTATCAGAGTAATAGTGACTTTCACGAAGTTCGAAGAATTAGCGCCGATGGATGAATTTGCAACTCCCCCATCAAGCCCATCTGCCGTCGGCAGAGAGAGCCCCGTGGTGACGCAGTCGTCTAGTTCGTCATGGTTTCAGTGGATAAAAGCACCTTACCACCGCTCTAGCTCGTACACCAATATTTCTAGCAATAGGATAGAAACTATTCAAGACCCGTTTGCAATTCCCTCAGATTACGCTTGGGTTACGGCGGAAGAAAAGAAGAAGAAGATGCAGGAGAAGAACAAATCGAAGAAAGGGAAAAGTCAAAACCAATGAAGGCCCCATGGTTGAAATTGAGGCCTAAATGTGTAATAGAGGATTAAAGTTCACTTGAGAAACTCCCTCGGATACCAAGTAGGAAATAGTGTTTTTTTTTTTTTTTTAATTCATGAATTTGTGATTACAGTAAGAGGGAAGAAACGAAAAAGAAACATGTTTGATCTATGCTTCTGTAGAGAAGTAAATGATCCTTCTTTTCAAGAGAAAATGTATTTAATGATTGTGGAGTTGGGAAGAAAAGGGTAAAAAAAAAAACAAAAGATTATATGATGATTCTGGCAACAAATGCTTTGCTTTTGGTGGATTTTTACATTTCGGATTTGTTTTGCTGGAATGCTTAGGTGATCGCCGTTCTTGGATTTATCCCAAAACAAGTGCCATGTAACAGAAGGAATTTCAATGGTAATATATGCCTAGTCCAACTGTCCAAGTGGGGTTGCTTGCTGATTTTCTCCACCTACTCATTTATTTGGTAGTAATTCACAAAACCATCTCATGCATCAATATTGTCTTGGTGGGATTGGAGTTATTTTCCAAAACTCCATATCTCAAATAAAATGTTTTCTCATCGTTTAGTCACAAGTAACGTTATGGTAATGCTAATTAGCTGCCAAAGGTTTTTTACCATACCTATATGTAGTCCAAATAAAGCTGTAAATACGAGCCGAGCTGAATAAGCCGGCCCATGACCCGCCTTTTGCCCTTTTTTGGGCTCCACATACGGTCGGGTCTAGCCTTACATAATATACAAACCGACACAACTCACCTATGGCCCGTCCGGCTACGAGGCTGGCTGGACCATATATTTCTTTCCCGACCCGACCTGTATTTCCCATCTGGTCTCTATAGGCCGGGCGGTATGTACTTACAATTAAACACACAACTCTTTGAGAAAACAAGTTTAATGAATAAAATAAGCTAATAAAACCTTGCTTCAATGCAGGATTTGACCTTGAAATTTCTTGAAAGCACCCTGATTTAGTGTCTCTAATGTCTGTTTGTACTGGGAGTCAGAGATAGAAAATAGCAATCTTAATTAAAAACCCTGCTTTTGTTTGCTGTAGTTATTGTACCAACTCCGCAAGGAAGGACTGTTGTTTAGTTAACATCAAATGTTTTTATGTATTTCTACTATGTCTACTCAACTTTAAAGAGACTCTAAAGTTTGAACTATATATTTTAATATGTGAGAGTTTTAAACTGTAATATATAAAAGCTTTAAACTCTTTCTCTAATTTTTCCTTGTGTTTTTCCTCTTTAATCATGTTTTAAGGTGACAAAAGATTTATGTTCGAAAAAACAGCTTTTAAGGTATTAAGGTGACATTTTTTTTTTAAATTAAATCATTCTCCAACAAGATTGTTGGAATACGAAGGTACTAATATGATAAAATCGAAAACTAAAGAGTACCAGATGATAATTTTCCCTTTCTTTGAAACAAATTTCTTAATAAAGGGAACTCCAAGTAAATATTCTTTGCTTAATTGATGATTGCCCATTATTTTTTTAGTTCAATGCTATGATAAGCAATCATGTGATTCCAATTTAGTCAAATGAGTAGGGTCAAAAACTGAATAGGCCTGGTTGGCAACATAGGCATAGTGCTATGTGCTGGTTCAATATGCATGAACAAACATCTCGAACTTTCAAACTAATCTTCATTATTCTCAGCTTATTGGATAATTTAGCTCGATATTAGCTCATAATCTACTGTTTTCTTCTACAGTATGTTTTGATTTCATGGTAATCGTCATTAAATATATAAACATTAGTTGTACCTATAAAAAATACTTAAGGACACCACCGATACTAAACAACATCACTAATAAAAGGTGGGCTCTATCTATGGGTCCCTACTCAAGGACCATATCAATACTAAACGCTATCACTAATAAAAGGTAGGCTTCATCTATAAGTCATACACTACGAGACTCACATTCTATTAATAAACGGTGCTTATAACAGTGCTCTGTATGTTATGTGAAAAATGCTTAGAGAGAGAGATTCAAGGCCATGAAGCCGATTTCCACTAGGACCATTTCTTTATCTTTATTTTCCACAACATATTAGCCAATTTCATTGCAAGAAAAGTTGTAGCAGCTAAATTCTATATATGGACATCAGTCAACTAGGCAAAAGAATTAGAGTTGAATGTTTGTTAAATATCTCAGAAGAAAAAGCATGGAAAGGAGATCCACCTGCAATAGGGGGAAAGGAAATGTGAGATTCAAATGTGGTTCCATGTAATATTTGAAAAACAAGAACAAAAAAGGGAAAACAAATTACAAGTTGTAACCACGAGAGCAAAACAGACAGGCTATAGCAAATGGTTTTCTAGTCCTTATTGTGGAGAAAGTAACAAGGAATACAAGTATCCCCTCTTCTTTGAGATGGACCCATTTATGACCCGAATCCGATTAGATCAGGTTTAATCCACACTCTTTAAAGTGGATTTTCTCCTAAAAATTAGTTAGCGGATCAAATTGATATCACTATTTAGGAACATGGGAACCAGAAAGATCAATTATCGTTCTAAGTCAAATTGTGCCGGTGAGATTCATAGTAGTTTATTTTCTCAAGAACAAAATTTCATCATAGGTTTAAAGGGTGTTTGGGAAGTGTGGTTAGAACCAAATAGTTGGAACCAATTTTGGTTAAATTACTATAGCATATGAGAGCTTTACACTGTAACAACTTTTAGCTTTTTACTATAATATGTAAGAGATTTTTACTCTTTATTGGTTAGAACCAATTACAGCCAAACATTCTATTAGTTTTTTAAAGGTTTTAAACTGTCTCACAATTTGCAACAATTGTGTCCTTTTGTGGATGTTATATTTACTGCTTAAGATGTGTAACATCTCCGCTACCTATGTTGTGCAAGAGGACAAGTGTTTCATTTTCTTTTCTTCTCTCTCTTTTTTTTTAAAAAAAACTTAGGATGAATGAGCCAAACTTTTTACTTTTTAGTGGAGTCAGATGTGATTTTATTATTAGGTTATGCCTGCAACCACGTTAAGTATTTTATGTGCCTAAGAAAACAATGAAAGTAGATCATATATTGGCATATTCTTCTTCTTTAGTAACATACATCTAGAAATTAAGAAGCAATTTCCTACAAGCTTAAACATTAACATGTTAGAAGATTTCACAAAACCTTATCCATTAGACAATTAGCTTTTTAAGGCCCGTTTGGTTAGATATTTGAATCACAGTTTGAATCATTTTGCTACAATGTTTTCTCTCACAAAAATTTAAATCTTCATTCAAATACTCTACTCAAATACTCGAACCAAACGGGCCCTAGTTTTTCCAAGTTATATAGTTGCTCAGTGAATCATAACTAGTTGTTGAGGCTTTTTGTTTAGTAACCATAATCGTTTTAATAATTGTCCTATTCCTTGGATTATTTGAGATTGGAGTAAAATGGCCATTTAGCATATTTTACCTAACTTCTCAGGTTTTACTAGAAAATGCACTTTAGGTTTTGATAGAGTGACATAGTCCATTTTGACACTTATTCTTATAAACCATCCCCCTTTTCAAAATTCAAAAAACAATGATTTTTTTTTAATTTTTTAATCTACTGATTGATTTGCATCCCTTTTTCAGAGGTTTTTCCTATGCCAATTAGTAATTTACCATACTTGAGTAAATTACTAATTAACTATCACATTTTTTTTTTCAAAAAAATGAAAAAGAAAAAAGAAAACAACATTAAACAATAATCACAATTTTTTTTTTTTTTAAAAAAACAACATACAATACATAAGAAATTTTGATGATCATTGAAGGGACCCGGTATAAATTGATAAGCACTGATGGAATAGCAAGGTATGGCCCTCCTAGCTTTGGCCGGGACTTTATGGTTCTAGAAGGTAATGTCTGTTATTTTCTATTGCTGTATTAACCTATCTTAGTGAAAACAGACTCAAAGACAAATCTATTATGAATCCTTTTCTATATTTCCATCTACCTACTTGAGATTCTCAAAGAGAGGTTAAGAGAGAGGATATTCTAGAACTTCAAGTTTTTTTTTTTTTTTAATCTAAAACTTCTTCAACGATTTCTTACAGAGGGATGGAGGCCTTTATATAATCCTCTTATAGTAAAACTGACAAAGATTAAATAAGAAGGAATCTCTTTTTTATAAAGCACAAAACAAAAATGACTAAAGAAGAAGGAATCTCCTTTTTATAAAGTGACAACCAACAAAGTAACCTATTTACAAATAGGTTCATGACTTGGGATTGGTATCTCCAAATAGAAAGTGTTTGGAAAAGGGGTATACTGTTGCAAAAATAGTATATAGCAAAATTTTAAAATTTTTAATATCAGAGTATTTTTTAAAACACAAGTTTGACATACTTTATGCATAAATTAACCAGATCTTATTAACCTTTTTTGTCGAAAAGCTCCCACAATCAATGAAGTGAAAGGACATTACAGAAGGACTCAACCAACTAGCCTTCTTTGCTATTCTTTATCCATGACTGGTGTGTGTGTGGGCACACTCGTATAGCTCTTCCACTAGACGACTCTTCTTCTAACCAATTGAGAAAACCTAAAGCTATAGTTCATGATGTGTAAACAATAGCTCACAGAGAGTTTCAGACTCTCACCAGCAGAGTCTCACTCTTTATCTCTCAATTGATCTAAATAACAATGAGTCTCACTCCCCTATTTATAGAGGTTGGGCCCAGAGGTCAGTCCTTATCAGATAAGATCTCGAAAATTTGAATCAAGATCAATATCTGATAAAATCAGCATGAAAACACATGATCGATTTATCACTCGGTCAACAGGCCAAACTGGCATATCGGCCTTCTGAAATTACTCCATCGATAGGCATGCCAAACTTACGATAAATGATCCCTGCGAATCTTTTATTTCTCATCCAAGATTCTTAGGATAGAGCCTCAGTTTTAATTCAAATAACTTAATAGAAAAGTTATCTGATTAAAATAATCATATCTAGATAATCTCTAGGAAAATAAATATTTTTGATAATTCAACTAGTTTATCTTGAATTAATTTATTCAAAATTAATTCAACCGATAAACAGACATGAATTATTTGATCCCGATAATTCAATAAGTTTATCTTGAATTAATTTTTTGCAAAATTAATTCAACCGATAAACAAACATGAATTATCTGATCCTATCAAATTTTCAACCAATCTGATAATTTGACACAAGTCACCAATTATTAGAAAAGCACGTCATACCATTACAAGATTTTTTATGAGCTAACAAAGGGAACCTGATGGACCTATATAGTTCAAGCTCCCGATAATTATGAAACCCAATATCCCATATATATATTTCATAATTATCAACTCTAAGGTTACTCCACTAAAAGTTTAGAGCTGCACTCTTTAACTATATAGAATTACGAAGCCCATATAGCTAAGTCTGTATGACATATCATAATATATAGTATCCTCATAGGATTATCCATAATCGGCTTACGGATAAATTCTGTCTTACCTTCCTAATTATTTTTATCTTACATTTCATTATCTCACCATTGGAAAACTTACCATCCAACAACAGTACACCATTTGGTTACACCTATGTATCCAAGTGGTTGAGTACTCCAGTTTTTCAATTACAGGATAACGCATATAAGAGGATATCAACTACTCCTGAAGAAGAGCTATGGATTCCATATCTATAAATAACAGGTCCATGCTATCAAGAGCCATGCCTTTAACGTACCGACATATGTACCAATATAAAATGTTGATGTCACCCGTGATACATCAAAAGACATAAGTCAAAACAACGGGCTCACTCTTCATCTTAGGATTAAGAAACAATACAAATGATTGTTTAAAGTGAATCAATTTGCAGAGATAGAATTATTAATCCAAATCAATTTACTTTATATCCCAATCCAATACATCGTAACCCATGACAATACACTAATGTTTCTATTCACAGAGTCCTTCGATGATGGCCAAAACAAACCATCTCCTGTTAGGGATATAAATAACATAACAATCTTTGCATAAATAAAACGCCTAACTTTATTCCCTCGATTGCGGATCTTATGATTTAGAATGTCACTTTAAGAATCGTGTCTTCCGCATAATCTGTCCATCATATGTCTAATTCTTAAAGGTTTAGGCCGATGCTCTCAGACTTTTGTTCACTTATCATACATTCAACAAATATGAACATATAGAGGACAAGATTTGGTATATAAATAATAAATAAATTCTTTATTGATAAAAATGTCTCAAAAAACATATTACATTTTTACTCTTTAGGATATACATGTCCAACATATACTTGTTGGATACCTAAGTCTTTGAGTACTGGTTTGCCTAATTTCATAAAGAGGGAAGATTAAAGGGCCAATGCTCTTTTTACAGCTTTTTCTTTGGGGGACCTGCTCTTTACAATCTTAAGAGCGTCTTTGGAAAAGGTACAACGGATACCCGGAGGGCTTGATTGTGAATCCATTGTGTACATGAAAAGGATGGGTTTTGAGGGTAATACCCTTTTCATGCCTCAAATTGCAGATATTCCCAAAGATTCCAGAGGACAATATTGCTCACCCAATAAAATGTTACACCATCCTTTTCATAAGTTTAACCTGCGTCAGAGGAGATAAATGACTTCATCCCTTACATCCCTACTTAAAGGGCATGTTTACCAAACCATAAATGAATATAAAGGAAAAGGTAATAGGATTGGAAAGCAGAGTAAAGTATTAGGAGTGAGCATCATTTATTTCCTTTCTAGTGTTTACTTACTTATTTAATAAGGGTCATGGAAAACAATCTCATTTCCTTTCAGGTGTTTATTTACTTAGGAATAAAAATCTTATTCAATGTAATTACTAAAATATAGTTTTTACATAACTAATAGCTATTGAATAATAATATTTGAATTTGGACATCTAAGCAAATATGTTATTCATTCCCTTTGATGGGAATCAATGCTAAAGGATTGGTATTCCCTTTTCTCACTTTCTATATTATGTGGAACCCACGAAACTCTCATTATTGATTTTGTAAGTAAATACATTATCTAAAAAGAAAGGAAATTACTCTATAGTTTCTACTTTCCTTTGATGCAAAGTAAACACACCCTAAGTTTAAGGCTCCAGTGGATACCCAATTTAACCCTCTAGGTAATTTGAATCACAGGGAATTGCAAAAGGAACTATTTCTCAAGAATAAAATGATCCATGATCAAATTTGGCTATGTGCAAAAGAAGATGCACCTTGCAACAATTCTCTTGAGATTATTCCCAGTAGTTAGAAGAGGACCCCACATACCACATGGCATGTCTGTATTATGATGAAGTAATATACGACTCAACATCAGCATCAACATCTGCCCAAAAAGACAACACAGATTTCTACAACTCTTTGTTTCAAGATTTGGACCCATATATATATATATATATATATATGGACTTTATAGTGTTAAATACTGACTTGTGAAAAGGTTGATCCAATTTCGGCTCTAATCCCCAAATGAAAGCTACCAAAAAGGAAAGGAGTACATAGGATGAATGCCTCGATTTGTTAGAAGAATATGAGCTAGATGCAATAAATCTGAGCTCGAGTCACAAAACCTATTTGTAAATAGCTTGCTTTTTTGGATGTCACTTTGTAAAAAAGAGATTCCTTCTTCTTTAGTCATTTTCATTTTGTGCTTTGTAAAAAAGAGATTCCTTCTCCTTTAGTCTTTGTCAGTTTATACTGTAAGAAGATTATATAAAGGTCTCCATCCCCTATAAGAAATCATCGAAGAATTTTTAAATAAACCCTTAAAGTTTTAGAAATATGCTCTCTCTAACCCTTTCTTTAAAAACCTCAAGTAGTTAGATAAAAATATAGAGGAGGATCTATAATAGATTGATCATTGAGTCTATTTTTACTAGTATAGGTTGATATAGTAATATAAAATAGCAGACATTAACTTCTAAAACCATAAATTACCCACCAAAGCTAAAAGGGTTGTTTAGGGCTTACCTTACTTACATAATTTATAGCTTGCTATTCTATTAGAGTTTATTAATATGTACTTGAGTCCCTTCAATAAAAGGGTAAATATCTCACCATATTTAATCAAATATGATGATGTCTCGATTTGGTCATGTCACGACAACCAAATCGACCTCGTTCCAACTGGTGGTTAAGAATCAATCATTGGATCTATCTCAACTCTTGCTTAAGGTGTTGAGCTACTAGGAGCTACTATAGTAAGGCAATATGTGATCTTTTGTTGGTCTTTGAGATGGTATAAGGGTATTTTTGTACAATTGTAAAATTCATCGGCTGAAAGAGGCGAGTTTACAAATGGTGGTTCTCTCTATACCTAAAAGGATTAACTAAAATGTTCTATTTATTTAGCGAAGCACCTCTTGTTATAATGGTTTTAGCTACGTTTTAGAATTTGTTATTGGTTTTAGCTACGTGTTAGAATTTGTTACTCTTAATATTCTTGCTTTGGTAAATTGTATTGGTATAATGTGCTATTTGATAACCATAGATTAGTAAAAATTAACTGCAAAAAAGGGCCCTTTACATACATGACACAAATAGAAAGCTTGGATTAAAATTACCACAAGAAAAAGAAAAACTATATGAAGAAATGCTACACTATCACATCAGATTGTTTAGTGTACTTTTCAAATTACCCCCTTTCTCGAAGACAAATTAAGACATTCTGTCATTTTCTATAAATTCAAAATTTAAATGACAAATTTAAAATTTACCACAATTATTTTAACTCTGTGCAACTTATAAATTTAGAATTTACATAGTAAATTCGTTATTTATTACACTCATCTTAACTAAGACAGCTGCATTATGTGCAACTTGTAAATACATAATTTGTATAGTATATTCATAATTTACCAGTTAACAATTGATATTCAAATTTATAATAGAAGATGACTATATTAATTGATCAAACTTATCTTAACTATATGTAACTTGTAAATTCAAAATTTACATGATAAATTCATAATTTATCACACTCATCTTAACTAAGGCAGGTATATTATGTGCAACTTATAAATTTATAATTTACCAATTAACTATTTACGTTGGAATATTCAATAGAACATGAACGAAGTGCATTGGGCTTGTCAGAGCATTATAGAGGGCTTAGTATGTTGGTTTCCACTCTTTAGAGGATGTTTAGAAGGGTGGTGAGAACCGTGTTAGAACCACTTTTACTGTAGCATGTGAGAGCTTTACACTGTAGCAATTTTTTTTATTGTTACTATAACATGTGAGAACTTTACACTATTCATAACTGAGTTTATGGTGGGAACACGGTTCCCACTACTCAACCAAATAGTGTTCCCACTACTCAGCCAAACAGCAACTATTGCTTGAATCAGGTTTTGCTACGGCACAATAAATTCATGTATTTTATGGCACACGAGGACATATTTTTAAACAGTAAAGACATCTTTGCCCTTAGGTTAAATTGGTTCTCTCCTAAATTCTCAGCCGCCCCTAATTCACTTCTTCATTCATCTTCTAGTTTTTCTTTCTCTCGCAATGTTAATTGTCTTCCCCTTCCGACGACGAAGCCCCGTTGCAATTATTTTTTGATTGACATAAATCAATCCAAGATAAATTTTGTGACATGTATGTAAAGACCCCCATTATAAAGAAGCTGCCTCCACTAACATCGGCGACGACAATGGAGGGAAAACGGCCGGTACTGGAAGGGGCGCTGATGTAGGGAGTGGAGCAGGCGCCGTCGAAGTCCTTGAAGAGAAGGTGGGTATTGGGGGAGTTGAGGGTTTCACCATTGTTAGGGTTTTAGAGGTGGCCATTGTTGTTGGAGTTTGGAGAAGAAGGGCTTGTTGTTGTTGTTGTTGTTGGAGTTTGGAGGTTCATTGTGTTACAAGGGAATAACCGAGGGAGGTTTATTGAGGTGTTAAGATCCCCGGCTAGAGCCTGGCGGACACCTCGAATGTATTGCCGGGGAGGCTGCTTAGGGAGCCTCCACGCGGATTTGCCTCCTGCGGGGGGAGCACGTCCCCTAGGAGTTGAACCTGTTTCCTCTTGAATAAGAGAGTTTTAGGGCCTGTCCTAGGTACCAGTCCAACCAATTGGTTGGACTGGTACCTAATTGGTTGGACTGGTACCTAATTGGTTGGACTGGTACTTGGGACAGGCCCTAAAACCCTCTTATTCAAGAGGAAACAAGTTCGACTCCGCGGGAGGCAAATCTGCATGGAGGCTCCCCGAGCAGCCTTCTCAACAATACGTTCGAGATGCCCGTCAGGCTCCGGTCGGGGATCTCAACAACTCAACATTAAAGCGCATTCGGGTGAGGCACTCGAATCCGAGTTAGGTCCCAAGGTGGACCCCCCTACGTATTGTTGCTCCAAGAGGGCCCCTGCTCGAGGAGAGACCCAGCTCGGATTTTTGTTTGCCTCTAGTGAAGGAGCGCGTCCCCTAGGAGTCGAACCCGTTTCCTCTTGAATAAGAAGGTTTTAGGGCCTATCCCATGTACCAATGGTTGGATTGGTACCTATGATATGCCCTAAAATCCTATTATTCAAGAGGAAACGGGTTCGACTCCTGGTGGACGATCTCTCCCTGTGGGAGGCAAATTCGTGTGGAGATTCCCCGAGCAACCTCCCCAGTAATACGTTCGAGGTGTCCGTTAGGCTCCGACTGGGGATCTCAACACCTCAACAAGGTTATAGGTGATGAGAGAGATAAGAAAGGAGCAATGGTCGAGGAAAGTTTCAGTGGTAAAAAAGACATTTTCTCTGCTAGCCATGTGGAGTAAATCAATCCCTCCTGAAAAAGGGCGGCAGAGTTGATAATTATTTTTTTTAATAAAAAGCTATTTTCTTATGGAGATAAATAATTAACGAATGCCCCTTTTCGTTGTCGTTTTCCAAAACTATTTTGAGGAAACAAAGGAACAACTTTCTTTTTTCTTTTCTTTTCTTTTTATTTTTCGTTTCTTTCTCTAGTACTTCTTGTTATTCACAACCAGAAAAATAAAACAAAAACAGCAAAAGTAATTCAATTTTAATTTTTGAAAAAAAAAAATTTTCCAAACCATTCTAATAGAGTATTTGTCGCACACTATTTTTTTACAAGACAAAAGATCTTGAGCCTATTTAGAAATATAAGTTCAAATCAAAGATTTGAACATAAAATACTATAACAATTTCAATTATGTGAAAGAAAATACTATAATAAAATTAGTTTGAATCAAAACCTTTTGTCCTTTTCTTCGAACTTATGTTCCTAAATAGGCTTGTTCTTTCACTATAGGCTTTCTCGAACTATATGTCAAATCTCATTATAATTCATGATTTTTAAAACATTGAAAAATGAATTCTAAATTTACCAAATTATTTTATGTCTTTTCGTTTACCCTACAGTTAAAATCTAATTAAAAAGGCGTCGTTTTATTTTTAACTATAAAATTACAAAGTTAACTCCTAGTACACTGCACATGGTCTTTACGTAGCTTTATTCATCGATATTTTAACAGTTAGATGGACAACATGATTAATCAAAGTCAATTTGATTAATTAAAGACTTGATTTAGGGCGTTTTAAAAAAAATCAAAGACATAATTTAAGTGTCAAAATTGAGACTGAACTCTTCACTATAACTGTTTTGTTATCAAAACATTTGATTAGCCTAGCAACATAATTCACACGTGGGGGCCACTCATGATAGACAGGTACCATGCAACAAATGCTAGTGATAGATTAGGTGCCACGGGCATCCACATAGATGATTGATGTCAAACGAGAGAACTTGGCCGTTTAATTAATGATGTCGTTTTTGACGGTGGAAATTAATTTCATCACAACATCAAAAATTGACTTGTCACCTCTCAACAATGTCCTATGTCGTTTTTGAGGATGTAATTAATCTGATGACAACAGGAAAACTATTGGCTGTCTCCTCCCAACAAGAACTAAGGCTGTGTATTTGGTAATCTAAAACTGAGTTTCTGTTATTGGGCAAAACTACGGTAGAATCTATGTTTTGGCATATTGTATGCAATCAAATTTTTACACTAAATGACAATTCAATCAATCTACAATTCTCCAAAGTCTACTTTGTTATGTCTCACTTGATAAAAATAACTTAATTTTCAATAATACGAATTAATTAAACTGTAATTTAATAGCGAATAATGGACTACATTGAGTATTCTAAGGGTTATCATTAAAGAGGAGGGAATTATATTATCATTAATTGGAAATAAAAATATATGGACCAGAATGTAACAACCTTTAGTAAATAGCTCGTTTAAATTAAAACGAATTTATTTTTGTATAAAATGACTTAGAGAAAGGCACAAAGTACCATACAGAGAACAAAAATAAAATTGAAAAGAAAAAGAAGAAGATGGAGGAGATAAAAATAGAAAAAAGAGTAAGTGATTCTAGAAATGTTATGCATTTAAATATTTTCAAAAAGTGTTATATATTTATATTAAGAATTAAAACTGTGTTATTTAATACAATTTTCCTTATTTATTATAAGTGGCCCAATCGGTGGGTAATTAATGAGCATAGAAAAATAAAAGAACATTGATTAAGAAAAAAGGGAGATGATTCAAGAAAGAATCTATCTGTATTTATTAAATTCAAAATAAAGAGAGAGATTCCTTATTCCGAAATGTTTTGATATATGATTTGATTCTATTATTTCGATTTGTTACTTGTTTAGTTATTGAATCGATTTAGGTGGATTTGCATTCTCATCAAAAGGAATTTATGGACAAAAACTACTTTGCTTTATAATTGGTCCATGTAATATTTACTTTTTTTTTTGTTCTAATTAGAGTTCAGCATAAACTCTAGTTAAGTTATGCTATTAAAAAAAAAAAAAAAAGAGAATTATTGAGTTATATCTTTTCCCTTTTGTTTTATTAATAATTAGAAAGTCCAAAATACTTCAATTGATACACGCAAGAAATAGGCCAATTCAGCAGCTGTATTTATCATGCATTTATGGGACCTTAGACTTTTTGAGGCTTCTTTTTCTTTCTTTGGTTATATCTGGAAAGATATAAATAAAATGACTATAATTTTGGATATTCACTTAATCTTGTTAGGTATTGGTGCCTTTTTTTCTAGTACTTAAGGCTCTTTATTTTGGGGTCGAGAGGAAGTGAAAGATGCAAGTAAAATTACCAATTTGACCCTTAGCCCAAACATTGTATTTAATTATTTACTAAAATCTCCTTTGGAGAAGGGGGGTGTTTGTTAGTGTGGACGATTTGAAAGATCGGAAAATATAATTTGAGGACATGTGTAACTAGGTTTCATTTGTGTACTTGAATAGATTGTTGTACAGTGACGGCCTAGGAGGCAGGCATGCAATTACTCCTAGTCCTTTAATTTAATCCCCAAATTATTTTTTGTCTATATTTTTTTCTAAATTTGTCTCCTGAATTTTTCCACTTATGGCATTTATAATATGTCTTTTTTTAAGTTTTTATTATATCTTAAATTTTAAATTTTAAGATCTTATATTTCAAGCTCAAAATATCAAATATACCAAAAACCAATGACATTGTTGTACAACTTCATAATGTTATGAATGGTAAACTTTAAAAATTGAATTCAACTCAATTAAAAACTTGGATCGTTTCAGGAAGAAAAATACAAATATTAAAAGAAGGACATTTGTACTACTCTATATTTTATTTTAAAATTTTTGTTTAATTCTTGCCTTCTTAAAAAACATTGGCCTACCACCATTAGTGCGTAATTACTTCCCAAACTATTGTTAGACTTTGGCAAAAATACAGGGGACTTAGTCCCACATTGGTGGGTAGTAAAAAGTGAAAGGAGGCCCAAGGTTTGTATAATGAGCTCAATATATTGATTTAATTTGCCCCAATGAGAGCACTTTAAGTATTGTAAGCATTGATTTTACTCCATATTTAGGTAAAATGTGATTTTATTAGAATTATGGGAGTGAGACAAAAGTCTGCTCGTTTACTTGGTAGATTTTTTTTTAAAAAAAAAAGGTCGTGATTTGAAGCTCTTGATATTGTCGACACCTTTGTAATTCATATCAATATTATGATTTCATCCATACGTTTTTACAATTTATATAATGGAGATCAGTCAAAACGCCAAACACCCAAATGATGAACATTTAAACGTAAGTCTATTTCAAAGTATCACACATTTTGTAAATTCAATATATAAAACTATTTTACATTTTGAGAAGCAATGGGTTCTTACCTCTAAGCGATCCTCATTGGATGATACATATACAAGAGTTCCTTACTCCCTCAAGTTCTCCATCTTCCGATACACTAACAATTAACATTTTGACAAAATGTAAGACACAATGAGAATGTAAAAATCATTTAAAAAAAATATCCTTTTTCATCGTGTAAACTACTAATCATTTTCTGGAAGATAAATTATCATGTTTCCTCTCAAGTGAAAATAATAATAATAATAATAATAATAATAATAAGTTCTAACTATTATTAACTATCCTATTAAAATTGGTCACTAAGTACTCCAACCACACATTGACATACACAAGAACTAGCCTAAATAACCTCAATAGCTCACATTCTTAAGATGAAACTTAGTTTAATACCCCTCTTGTTTGTAATGGCAAAAAAGTAAGTGAAGTGTCAAATTTTACCTTGGCTCAAATTCCTGAACATGAGCAATATCCTTGCCATGAGCATCAGGCCAACTAACTTTCCTCCTCTCTGTCCTCGATTGGTTTTGGTTTTCCTTCACTACTGTTTTCTTGAGATTACTCTTGAGACTAAAGGGTTCAATGTTGTGATTGTGAGGCCCATTAGACCCACTTCTTGTTACATTGTTGTTATTGCAATTGCTTGTACCACAACCTTGATTCTCATTGTTATAATTACCAACTTCTTCCATGACCCCATCTCCCTTTTCTGCCTGAGATAGCTTCTTGGTATTTGTATTGGTATTGCCGTTGTTGCCCTCTTCAGTACTTTTGCTGTTGAACCCTCTTGATGGTGCATAGCAAGACCATACTAAAGCAGTGCACCGGTTTTGCGCCGTCGCCGCCAGGAGTCCTACTACCCGCTACAAAGCTAGAGGCAATTTGCAAAGCTTGTGACGCCTAAATTTACCTTTACTTACTATTTCTTCCTATGATCAGTACCAAATATCAACACCATGACTAGACTTTAAAGCTATTTGGTGAATCGGATTAGAATATGATGTATCAAACACAATGAAATCTTGAAGAGAGAAAGAAGAAAAAGAGAAAGTAAAGATTTTGTTATGTAATTGATTTTTCTTCTTATCGGCAAATGATTGTGCCCTTGCTTTGTATGTGTATATAGGAGTGGAAGCATTGTTGTTGATAGGTGGTGGGGTTATGGTGAGACCCTTTTTTTTTTTAGGTTGGGAAAGGTGGAAGGTATAGGAGGTACAATCATATTCATGCCTCCTCCACTAAAGGTGGTTTCACTTTTGCTTTTTTTGTTTCTTTTTTTTTTTTGGTTTCTTTTTTCTTTTCTTTTCCTCAGCACTCATTGTTAGTTTGGTGAAATGGGTGAAACAAGAAAAAGGAAAACAAAAAAAAAAAGGTGCTCTTTATCTTTAACTGTTTATGGAAGAGCACTCATTGCTTTGTTAACAGTGTGAGGGCCTTTGAAATGAGCATCTAACCTCCTTTTTTTAGGAAAAAAAATTATTTTCTCATGATGTTTTGCCTTTGTTGGCACTAGCTTGTAACAAGTGGAGGTGGGAGGTTGGCAAATGAGGATGAAAAGTAATGGGGAAGGGAATAATTTTATGCTTTTATGGATGTGTTTTCTGCTTGAACATAAGGTGTTTAAGAAGGATAACTCATTCTAGATTGCATTATATAGCATCATAATGTGTACTTTATGCCCTTGGCCCGGCCTCTAGATGTTGGTTTTCTTGAAGAAAGTGCTTGATATGTATTATGTAACGTAACTGTTAGAGTATGGTGACTCAAATTTAATTTGACATGTTTTAAAAAGTTTGTAATACGATAATTGTGGTGAAAAAATAAATATGAAACTTTTTATGAGATCTGTGATGGTAGTAGAGGGATCTATGATGGTATGGACCCTAATGTTTTGAGTCGTTTAGTTTATGTTTTACGCCCATAAGATTTTGTTTATGCCTATATATATATATGATGTAAATGATTTTAATTTTTCTATTCGCTACCATCTTATAATCTTTTTCGAGTTTAGTAATTTTTTTCTCTTTTTTTTTCCATCTTAAGTTTTTACGTAAATCTATGTGTGTTCTTATTTTTTATTTCTACCGTACTATTTTCGTAACAATAACCAATAATTCATATGATGCTTTTGTTCTAGCAAGGGGCAATCATTTATGCAACTAAATCTATACGAGCCATTAGGAATATAATTCCCACGAGTTATTCTACTGATGAGAGCTGACAAAGGTCGATAGGACAATAAATTAGCATAAATAATTCAAAGTAAAGTCTCACTGATAAGTGCATTGACTTTAGAAAATTGTCAAATTATCATCGAGTTCAAAATTGCTACCTAAAAATACGAGTTTTGTTATAATATTGTCAAGTCTCGAGTTGTGAATTTGTAATTAATGAAAACTAGTCAATGAGAGACCTGGTCCAAGGGGCTCCTTTGGTTTTTACTCCCAATATATATTTTTTTTCACACTTTTTTTCTCTAGTTTACCCCCTGAGCCTCTATAATCATGACATTTATATGAGAATTTTCATAAACTTTCAATTAAACTCGGAGTTCTAGCTTTTAAATATCTTATATTTTAAACTTAAAATGCCAAATAAATAAAAAATCAAAAACATTATTGTACCATAAATATGGTTACATTATTATTCTAATTTAAATTTTGGTTTAATTCACGCTCCTACCAAAAAAAAGAAAGAAATTCTTAGTTCCACCGCTAAAATTAATAACGGTGATCAAGAGTTGGATGTATTTTATTTTGAAAAGATAAACTTTTCCATATAAATAAGCCTGCATATGAACTTACCAAAAAGACAAGGTGAACAAAAGGAAGGGAAAAAGAAAAACAAAAAAGAAAAAAACCAAAGAGAAGTAAGTGCTGTTCATTAACTTGAACAAAAGTTAAGAGTACTTCAGCTCAATTTAACTCTGTGAGGACTCAAGAATCAGGATGTACTTGGATTTTCAGATCACTAGCAAACGATCATATCCAAACTCTTCAGCCATCCTTCTCTCTTCCTTTGTTTGGCTGCCGCAATTTCCTCTATACTAACACGCTACTAACCACTCAAATTAAAAGGGTTGAACCAAGCCTACAACGTTTTTGTCATTTGAATGGTATAAAAAAAAACAAACAAAAACAAAACAAAAACAAAAAAAAACAAAACAAAAAAAGTAGATTTCCTATGTTTTTCCTGAAAAAGATATTTTCTCACTGTGCTTTCTTGTCTTATCCACAGGCCTGGCCTGATCAACAGGCCACATATAAGGAGAAAAATGAAACACATCAGAAAATGAGAAAAGGCTTGCTCTGAAGTGATGGGTAGGTGATCTGTTGAAAATTGGCCGATGGGCAAAGAAAGGCTTGAACTTAACCTCGTAAAATTTGTTCACCCCAAAAACATTCTTTTTCTGCTACAATGAGATCTACAGAAAGAAGGGTTTTTGTAAATATTTTAATAGTGTACTTTTTCTAATGCTATCATTTTGTCTAGCTTTAGGTCTACCAACATATTGACCTTTTTTTTCCTGCTAATTTTGCTGAAGATGACCTCTAGTTTTAGTGGAATCTCACGTTTAATGCTGAAAATGCCAGGCACGCGCAATTCTTGATATGCCAGGACTACTGGCAGTGAAAATTCATCAAAAAACTGATTGGCAGATTCTTGATCGAGGACGAGAAATGATTCCAGCTGTCTGAAAAAATGGACCAGCAAAAAATATACATATATTGCCGTGTGAAGATGTTACAGAAGGGTGAAAAAACCGAGACAAAACTGTCCCTCCTATGCTTGTACTCCATCTAGGAGGGACAAGCTTTTTTGTGTGGGTCCAAGTCCTTGAACTTTGTTACATGAGGTTGCGACTGCCAACACTTTGACAGCTAGAGTATGGATTATGGGTAATGCAGCCAAAGCGCTACAACATCATGGCTAGGTCAAGACATGTTTCCGAGCAAAAACAAATTTATTATAACACGAAAGTTTCAACTTGTTATTCTAAAAGACTCTTATATATTATATTATAATATAAAATTTTTATATGTTATAATATTTAAATTTTAACTTTAAATTTTCACTTGGTTTTTAAACTCTCTCGACAAATGGCAGACCCGAGTTAAAAGTTCAAAAAATACTATCCAACCGGTAGGGTATGTGTCTCAACATTACATAACTTGAACATAGATCGGTAAGGCCTTTCTTAAAATTAAATACGAAAAAAAATGTAAAACTAATGTAAAGATTTAATGATTCAAAACAAGCGTTGGTATTTTCTCGTATCCTACCAAAAAATTCTCACCAAAAAACTTTAAAAAATAATAATAATAAAATAAATAAATACTAAAAGTGAAAACTACCAAAAAACTTAGGCTTGATGAAAAGTTAAAAGATTAAAAAATAAGTTGTAACTGAGAATTAAAACTAAAAATATTATAGCATATTTTTGTTTTACACTATAGCATGTGAGTTTTATACTTAAAAGTTAAAACTGAAGTAAATCAAACACCCTGTCATGATAAGTGTAAGCCTTCTCTTCATCCGTCGGGAATGATTACCTTCCTGGGATTTATTTCAATGCAACAAGTATACTTAAGTAACTATAAAAATAAATAAAATGAGAAAAAGAGCGGAAGCAAAAGCATATGGATGAACAATGATAATGGCAAAAATGAATATCGTATTACATTCAGCTCTTTCGGGAAGAACCATGATCCATTTAGCTTCTGTAAGAAAATCCAACTATACATGTGAAGCTCCGTGATTTGAATTGATCTTTTATTATATACACATCATCTTTGATCCCTGTTAATTATGAGGATTGGAAAAGGACCTAAACTATAGATTGGACATTATACTTGTATATATGATACAGTTCATCAATATAGCACAGTTGAGTCTTTCGGGAGCAAAATTAAGCTTGTTTTCTACAAAAATGTGTCCCTAATAATGCGAGCTAAAATGCGAGAAGTTAATCGATTGACCACTTCAGGTAGTACTGTGGAAGAGACGCCCGGTAACACTGGAAGAAGCTCTTGGATAACCTGAGCAACATTTATATCCTATACATTCCCCGCAAAAACGCAACAGAAAATTAGAATTAGTATCGGAGAAAGGAACAAAATATGCAAAATGATGAATGAACATTACAAGTCAAGTATGAGCTAGTATGTAAAAGTACCGGATTTGATGTTCTTGATATTGAACTTCCTGCGGTCAAGAACTCGACGACTTTTTGAACATTGTTCAATATGACTTTGTCCTCCTCAGTTATTGTGGGTAGAAGCCCTGCTAGCTTGAAAGGTCCAAAAGTAGGAACCATACTGAAAATAGGAGTAGGATTTCCAAGTCCAAGAAGTGCCATTATACGCACCAATTGTTCCCTCGTGACTGCATCAATGCCCTTCACAATCTAATTTGCATATCAAAGACAGTGGCCAAATATTTTAGCAGACACGCATGAATTTGGTGATAAAACAAAAAACAGAATTAAATTAATCTGTTTTTGATGTTCAACAAAATGCATTTGGCAGGAACAATCAGACAAAGTTCTGCAGAATTGTGAAAGTCCACTTACAGTGCCAAAAAGTAAAAATCCTCAAACGAAGTTTATGATCAATCATTACAGCCTAAGACATGCGTTATGGTCTCTTGCTGAATAAAGATACTCTCATTAATTGTCAATTTAGAGACCACTAAACTATCAAGTATTCGACTTTGTCACGGTTTAAGAGATACCATTAATACCTTATTAAAAAAAAAAAAAAGGAAAGAGATACCAATAACTCTTTTGCATTAATAAATCTGCATGTAATGTACTATATCATTACTTCTTGCTAACTTTTCTCATTGTTCAAGTCTCAAATGTCTAGATGATCTCTTATGAACTATGACCTAGAATTTAACAAGCCTGATAAGGAGAGATAAATCATTAAGTATTAGATAAAATCCTCATAATTCAAAAAAGTAATTACTGGAAATACCTCATCCAGAAGAAATTCTCGGAAAAACTTTCCTTTATCAGACAGCAGAAATGCCAAAGCTGCCCTGGTTTGGACCAGCTCCTGTTGAGATGGACCTGGTAGAAGTACAGGAAAGGAATTTCCAGTTGAACGCTGCAAAATTCCAAGTTCAGCCATATTACCATTCATATCTTCTCCCCCTCCACTTTTAGCCGCGGTTACGAAATTCTCAAAGGCTTGCATGACATCTATGAACCTTTCTGCATCAAATACTCCAGATTTCCCATAAATCATGTAGCGTAAAGCATTCCTTAGCCGTGGGGATTCATCTGTTAGGAGTCTCTGACAATGAAAGCAAGAGTTAGACTACCCACAGAGTGAAGTCATAGCAAGCAACTAATAAAATTGTTATTTGGAACTACCGGTTGCTACCATTGTCAAAATACATTAACTAGCTTCTTCAGGTCAAGAAACACTTTTTCAAGCCTGACAGGGCAGGAAAAGAAGATTAAAATTTGTTAGCTACACCATATGCATACATGTGAATTTGAATACTAAGACCAAGTAAGGAGAAAAGCGCTAACTGAAGTAATTATTTCACTTAATAAGCATTATAAAGTCACGAGTCAAAAAGCTTCAAATGCAGACCAGGTCCCAAAAAATCATTTGTCAACTAGTTATTTATTATTTACGATTTAGAATAATATCTGCTCTTTATGCGTACATGGCCATTAAATGCTTCAGCAATGTCTGATAAACTACTGCCAAAATAGTGTTTGCATCAGTGCCTGGGTCATCATCATATGTCTATGTGATAAAGGATGTCCAAGTATAGTTGTTTTCATATTAAAATATCAGTTACCTGTGCAATATAAGGATAGGCCTCATCCACAATGGCAAAATCAGGATTTCCAACTAAAGCTATGCCTTCAAGTACCCCAATTGCTCTGATTATGAGAGCAAAATAAGGAGGTATCCGAAATGGATAATCAAATGTTATTTGTGCCAAGTCTGCTGCCAGCTCCTGGAAATTGAAATTTTTGGCTCCTCCACCTTCAAGTGCCTGATCAAAAACCTTGGCCAGAACAGGCAAAATAGGTTCCACATTAACACCTTCTGTAATGAAATCGAGTTTAACAAAGTCCTTGACAATGGCTCCATAATCGCGATGTATAAGGTGAGCTATTGCTTCAATCATCCCATACCTCTGATCATCAGTTAATTTGGTGACAAGGCCTATAATAAAATAATAAGCTTATAAACAAATCTTCGAAAATAATACAGCCGTCCTTGTAGTATTTCAGACAAGAAAACGTCAAGCATTGATCAAGAGACCTTTGGATTGCATATAAATTATAAGTCATAGTATATTTGCAATGAAATTTCTGCAATTAACTAACTATTGATAGCGTTATCAATTATTCACAGTGAAACATGTAATGGTTGTTACAAACTGAAGATTTGGCACAATTACTATATTCAATTTCACAAATTCTATGGCATTCTAAATGCGGCATTGTAAAGACGCAGGCGCACACACACACACATTTATATTGTGTATTTTCAACGAACTTTTCAATTTAGGTTCACTCATTTTCCCCGCACCTTAGCTCTGGCCCTTTAAATTTTCATTTGACCAAGTAAATGCATGGGATCTCGGCTAAATCATGTCATTTTAACATGTTTTAAATTTTGGGATGTACGAAGACAAAACATCACGAGTTCCAACTTTATCGTAATAAGACATTCCTGTTTAAGGATAAGGTTAAAATGCTCTCAATTAAAAAAAGCTAGTTCAACTTTCACAGAAAGAACTCCATTTTTGCTTTTTTTTTTTTTTTTGGTTTACGTGTGCGCGTGCGCACTTGCTTATGCCTATGTCATAAGAGGTATATCTCCATCTAAGAATGCTGAAAAGTCAATACACCTAAAGAATGTAAAACTGAATATAAGCTATGTAATTAAATGAAAATTTGTGCATTTTGTTGATGCAGAAAGATTATTTTGGCTATACTTTATGAAGTAGACTGTTACCGAAGTCAAGTATAGCTAGCTTCCCATCTGGAGTCCGGATCAAATTTCCAGGATGCGGGTCAGCATGAAAAAACCCAGTGTCAAGTAACTGTAAATAAACATGACAAACGAATTAACTGAATTCAACATATAGTAGATAAAGATCTGTCCCAACCTTTAACACAATAATGGACAATACCCTCATTGCTTTGAAGTTTGAATAAGTTAAAGAGCCTAATAACCACTTAGTTAGCATGGAAAAACTAGTAGGGAAGATTCTCTTTCCAGTAAAACTATATGCCCTAATAAGTAGTATTTCTTAAAAAATATATATTTTAAACCAATCACGCAAAATGTACCAGGATATACACACACACACACATACATATATATCTATATATATACTTTCTGAGCCTATTGACAAATTACCTGCTTCAAATAGCAGATGACCCCAACATTGACCAATTCTCCAACATCATTTTCCGTACTTTGTGAAAGCTTTTCTCCTTCTATCCATTGTGTAGTGAGAACCTTTCTTGATGTATATTTGTGGTATGTTTTTGGGACAACAACCTGTAGCACATAAAACAAGCAATAAAAGTTTTCATGCAAGATGCTACACGGAACATGATATTAAAAGTAACATTTAGAGGAAAAGTTGCTTGGAAATTACGAGAGGAAAAAAGAACTTATAGCCACGTGAGTTATTCCTTGGGATCATGAGGGTTGAAAAAGAAAAATAACGTTCACTAATATCAAACTCCTATTAGTTTTCCTATTAACAACTTCAGAAGACACCAAATGCATTTTTTACCAATGCACTTTTAAAAATACTTGAGAACTGATATTAAGATCAATGACTACAAGTTGAAAAAAGAATCTTCTATTCTGTCTGATGCACTCTTACAAGCATTTATCTGAATTATTCTTTCTGATAAACAGTTTGTGTCAATTCCAGTAATGAATACAAGTAAACATGAGTGCCTCCACAAGGCTGTGAGGAGAAAGATAAAATATAAATATAAAATATAACAATAATAATGACAATAAACAAAGTAAATTTTTTGTGCTGCACTTCTTGGTTAGCGCAATTTTTTAACAGACGAGTATAAACCACTAGTACGTCTTACAATTCTTTGTAGAATAGATGGAATAAAAGGCCAGCAAATTAGTTGCAGCATGCAATTCCGTAAGTACAACTCTAGATTACAGTATTGTTGAACTTAAACGGTGCCAATTGTTCAAGAAAAATATATTGTTTAGCAAGAACAGAGTAGATCTAGTCCTGTTAAGATGTAGTTTGACCATCTTGTTTATGTTATACTCAATAGCAATAAAATAACATGAAACTTGGATATAACAAAAGCAAGATAAGAAGAGTCACCTGTGGAAGATCCTTCCTCATCATTTCAGAAAAAAGCATTCCATTTTCACCTTCATTAACATAATCCAGCTCTTCAAAGAAACGGGCTGCCCATTCATCAACCAATCCAACCACATCTACGGAGATCTGAAATGAATCAACAGGAAGGATAGAGGCGACGAAGAGAAATCATTAACGCTACATTCACCCCTTTTACATCAAGAAAATATTTGAGGGAGTTCAGTTACTCTAAAGTATGTTATAAAAAAAAAAAATCCGACCTGAGGAAACTTTCGCAGAACCAAACCCAGATTCCGTATGATGTAGAGATCAATTGTTACAGTCTCAAGAACAAAAGGCCTTTGCACTTTAACAGCCACCATATCACCATTTTCTTTCAATCGGCCCTTGTACACTTGTCCAAGGGATGCTGCCATAGATTTACACCACGAGATTGGATAACACACTAGCTATGAACTTCAGAAGGCTAAACTATGATTTTTTTTTTCATATACAAAAAGGTTTAATTTTTTTTATTACAACCAGAGAGCATAATCTTTTAAAATGAATATCAGAATTGTTACCGGCAGCAATTGGAGAAGATGAGAGTTCAGAGTAGATATTCTGCCATGGTTGACCAAGCTCCTCCTCAATTAGAGCCATAGCTACATCATCTGGGAATGAAGGAACCTTCACAACCAAAGAGAAAAATCAGCTTTAAAAAGAAAATGAAGAAAATCACAAACAGGCAATTTTAAATCTGATTTTTGGTAAGAATCACTAACTTAATGAAGCAACGGTCATCAACTATCATATACTTAAAAAATTCTCGATAGATTATCTCACTTAATGTTTCTCAAGCCACTTATGTAAAGGATGACTTCTACCTGCTTTGAACTCAATTTGATAATTTAACTCAATATTGAACAGACGACAAAACCCCAAAAAAAAAAAAAATACTTTACCTTATCACAAAGCTTTTGCAGCTCAGTCATTGCAGTTGGCGACAGTATATCTGGTCGAATGCTTAAAGCTTGCCCAAGTTTAATATATGCTGGACCCAAAGAGGTTACTATCTCTCTTAGCTCAATCGCTCTAGCAACTTCATTCTGAGAATAAGAAATTAACAAGAAAAAAAATGTTAAAACCAAAGATTACGATCTTTGGATTGTAGATGCATAGGAAGTTCTAGAAGTCAATAAAAAAAATAAAAAGGTAAATTTTGTGGCCACAAGATGGATAAAATTTGTGCCACTGTAACCGTAGTGGAGCAATGAGGGAAAAAATAATAATAATAAAGAAAAAGAACAAATAAAATGATACACGAAATTGAGAAAAATTCATATCTGAAATAATATATGAACAGGGTTGACGTCCTTGGATTGATTAGCTGTCTCAGAAGTTTTTTTTTTTTGGTAGAAGTTCTCTAAGATTTAATACAATACCAGCAGCTCAAAAATAAAAGCAAGAGGACAAATATTTTTACCTCTGTGACTTTCTTGTTTATGATATCCCATGCAATACGTGAAAGAAAACCCCCTGCAACAGACAATAATTGGACAATACGTGTAGCGACAGCACGTGGACGTTTTCCCCAATAAGCAGAGATGCTAGCAGGGTCATATACCAGAGGGAGAAATTCACTGCTTTCATCTACCTATGTAAGGGCAAATAGCACATATATCACCAACCAACAATAACAGCAAGAGGCTTTTCCGACTTGAAAGCTTTGGTTGTCAAGGCTTCACAAGGAAAAAAGCATAAAGAATAAAATTCCTTTTACTATATATCTGTGCTTAACTTTTAATGCTTTAAAAGAGAAGCTAGGTTCCAACTTACACCATATGTTATTCAAAGCTTTGGGGAATAGCTTAACCGTTAATGTCTGGGTTAGTTAATTGGTACTTTATTTGATTTTTTTAAATCTTCAAAGTGTATAATCAGTATCAAGGTCTTGCATTCTTGAATTTCCTTTTCTTTGTTTCTTTTTTTTTTTTTTCCTATTTCAAGCATGAAATTTACTATTCTCAACACAATAGGAGGGACTCAAATAATTTATTATGCGGATACATTATACAAAAATCTTACAGAAAAGTAACCAAATATCATTCAACTGAAAATGGAGAAAGTAAAGTAATCCAAATCACAAATACCTCAACAAGACGAATCTGAATGTTATCCTCGGCAAACTGCGAATCCCTTAAATTCTGTCCTCTAAGACCTCTCATGAGTATTGCCAATTCTTCGTTCTCTTCCATTTGCGCCCTTACTCTCTTTATTTCCTGCGAAACATCTCCTATTCTCTGCCATTTCCAAAACCAAGAAACGCAAATACAATTGAACCTCTTAGAACTTCCATTGTTGGGAAAATTAACCAAAAAATTCCCACTAACAACTACGCAGGTACAAAATGGAGTCTTAAACTAGAAATTTAACTTAAATTGAAAAACTGCATTTCGTTCCCATGAAATTCTCAGTTCATCTTCTGTTCCACAACCAGAAATTAGCATAACCGATTATCAACTTCTAGAATGGTAAATTCCACAAAAGAGCAGCGATCAACTCACCGTGGAAACTCCATTGATGGCTTTGGAGGGCCGAGACCTTGAGGAGCCATTGACGCCGTTCAGAGATGGAGATTTCGCCGAGCCGGCCCGAACCGGCTTAGGCTCTGTGGCGACGGCGAAAACCCGCCCGGTCCGTTTTGGAATCCGATATGCTCTGTAGGGCGATGATCTCCGGTTCGGCAAGCTCCAGCGAAGGGGCTCGATTCCGCAGCAGACGAGGTGCGTGGCCACCGCGTCCATGGCGGACGATCGCCGGGAAACGTAGCGACCAAGCTTTTCTAGAGAGAGAAAGTTGGAGGCCTTGAAGAGAGAGAGAGAGAGAGAGAGAGGAGTTGAACCGGTGGAGTGGAGTGAAAGAGGAGACTAAAAAGTAATGGTTGAATTACACGATTGTTAATTTTTTTTTTGTTTTTTTCGCGCTTTTTTCTGCTTTTGCCGTACTGTTCTAGTGAAAAACTGCCGATGAGGAACACGTGGCAGTTTTGGAGTGAGAGTTGTTTGACCATATTTTTTATTTTTTTTTTTTTTCAAACGACCCTTTTAGTAGAAATTTTTTTTGTTTTTAAAGAAGAGAACCAACGTTTTCATTATCTATTAGTTGTTTATTTTTTCAGGTTTTACTCGTAAACTTTTATTGGGGTACAATTTGATCAAGCTTAAATTGTCTAAAGGCTTAAAATAATAGTTCATTGTTACGATTAGAGCAAGTCGAATAGAACGAAACGACTCTATTATTCGACGTAAAAATAATATGAATAAACAAAATTACGGCTTTGTCGGGATCAATCAGTTCGATCCCGTATATAATCGATGTGTTATTCAAGTAACATTTGGTTATTGAAGGTTGTGTTCAAGTTAATTTCCCAAGTATTCTTTCGATAGAATCGATCGGCATAAACTGATAGTTATGAGCACCTCCAACTATGAACTAAAACATGGAAAGAGCATGATCCTTGCAGCCTATCACGGATCGACACGTGTCCCACTATTACAGTTACCTCCAGCGCCATCACTCTACTCCACCAGTTGGTTGGAAACCATGACTCTCCTTGTTCGCTATATAAGGGGATACCGTCTTTATTTGAAGATACAAAAAAAAAAAAATACAATATACAGAAACTCTGTCAAATTTGCTTTTTATTTTGCACCCTTGTAATCTGTACTTTGAATTCATACAATATTGGTTGAAAGCCACAACTCTCCTTGTTCTCTATATAAGGGGATACCATCTTTATTTGAAGATACAAAACAAAAATACAATATATAGAAACTCTATCAAATTTGCTTTTTATTTTGCACCCTTGCAATCTGTACTCTGAATTCATAAAATAGTGAAGAACAGTGGACGTAGCTTTTTTAGCAGAGTGAACCACTATAAATCTACGTGTGCGGTATCTCTTTTTTCATTCATGTTACCTTCATGTGATTTCCATTTGCCAGTTCATTTTCTGCAATTAATCTAACAAGTTTGTTTTGAAGCTAACATATCCAAATAATGGTGATTTGAGGGCCCAAATTCGTTGAACAGAACATATTAACCTGGATTAACACTTTTTTATATTTAATTGTAGATCTAACGTCTACAGGTTGGCGCCCACCATGGGGCCTTCAGATTGCCAACTCTAGGATCTTCTAGCTCAACCACAAATGGCTAACAACTCCGACGACTAAGAAATGGCTAACAACTCCGACAACTAACATACACTAGAAATTCTAAGTGAAGAGACCGAAATAACTCCAACAAATCTACAAATGGAAGCCCTCATGGCTGAAGTGGAAACACTCAATAAAATACTCCAAGAGCAAGCTGCACGTCCTTAGGAACGAGACAAGAGATTAGAGTAGCTCAGCAGCGAGAACTCAACTCTAAGGAGCCAGATCAGTTACCAGAACTCACAGATGGCCTCGCTGTCATACTATTACTTGTACTATGGGTACTTAACATTCCCATTAAATACGACTACACCATGGTAGTTTCAGATGCCACAGCCAAGCAGACAGCAATCCTCCTATAGCCCCATTGGGAGGAGGCAGCCGCTATACACCCACTTAACTCCAGCACCAGCACCAACGATCACAACAGCTCCGATCGCCACAACAGCAAACCTAACGATGCCTAGATGCTTATCCAAAATCGAACTGACGAGCTGAAGAGGCGAATGAAGAACTAGAAGGAATAGTCCAACCAACTGTTCGCTTTGAAACTACTCCGACACTGACTCTATTAACTCCTGAGTCCATTTAGCAGATGATGAGGGAGATGCTAGAACAGAACACAAAGCTTGTGAAAGAGAAGATTGACCAGAAGGTTTCAAAGGCAACGAACAAAATGCAACACTAGACGACATCTCGAAAAATATTCAAGAAACCCTATTCACGAGGATGATTACTTCGGTCGTCCCATCGAAGTACGATAATGTTGTGTTCGCTTGATTTGACTGAACATCCGACCCGAAAGATCACGTACTACAGTACAAAAACATGGTTAGTGCGACAAGTATCTCAGACTCAATATTAGATGAGATGATATGCAAGCTGTTTGAACAGCGTCTCAAGGGCCCAACGCTTTGATGGTTCAGTAACTTGCTAATTGGGTCAATCGATAGCTTTGAGGACTTAGCGGATTCGTTCGTCACAGCTTACTCTATGCACATAAAGACCAGCAAGATGACTAAGGACCTGTGGTTGATCGTACAAAGCCCAGGTCCTTAAAGCATAGATCAAGAGATTCAACGAGACACTTTCTGATATTTCAGATTTAGATGATGGAACAGCTCGAGAAACATTGAAGAAAGGACTCCTGCACAAGTCCATTTTCAAGAACAGTATATGCTCTGATTACCTTTAGACCATCCAGGAAGCTTTGAATAAAGCAACGGGATGGATCGATTTAGAAGAAAAGAATGGAAGATGCGAACGAGAACTCGCAAGAAGCAGAGATTAGACCAGGTGGGGCAAGAGGGAACAGAAACTGCGATGGGATCTGAGAGGAAGAACAAGGATGCCACTGAAGAGGGAGTGGAGGAAGAAAGAGGACAAGTCACGGCCCACGAACAGGCCACTCTCGCCACCAAAATATGCCTTAAGCATATCCCTGATGAAACTAGTCACGTAGTTGGAAGGGAAAGACTACATCAGACGGCCAAACAAAATGGCCCCAATTCTGTCCTACAACCACACAAAGTATTGTGAGTTCCATCGGGATACAGGACGCTTGACAGTCAACTACAAGGATTTACGGTTTGAAAGTGTAGAACTGCTCAAAAAAGGACATTTGAGGGAATATTTATCCAAGCAGGGAAGGAAAGTTTACAGGCTCGACCGAGAGCAAGGAGGACATAAAGATTGTCGGGCCTAGGAGAGGACACCATCACCACCATCATTAAGAAAAGTCATCGGAGCCATTTGTAGGGGCTTTGTCTTCAGTAGAGATTTTGCTAATCAAATGAAGGCTCACAGTGGAGAGCACACCAAGCGAGTACCAGTTCAATAATTGATGCTTACGGTGAGCATACAATCTTGTTTTGAAGTGATGAGGCATTCAGGCTTGACAGTCCAAATGATGATGCCTTAGTAATAATACTCAACATCGCGAACTACGAAATTAGCAAAATATTAGTTGACAATGGAAGTTCTGCCAACATTTTGTTCCTCTCAACAATGAAAGAGATAGAAATCAGTGAACTACTGCTTTAGTAGGGTTCAATGGCAAAGCGAGCATAGCTGTTGGGAAGATCAAGCTCCCTATTTACGCAGCAGGTGAGAACAAGATGACAAGTTTTCTCGTCATGGATTGTCTTTTAGGATATAACATTATCCTGGGGCGACCTTGGATACATGCAATGAAGGCAGTTCCGTCAACCTACCATCAGTGAATCAGGTTTTCGACGAAGTGAGGAGTAAGAGAAATACTCGGAAGTCAAGACGCAACAAGGAGCTGCTACGCCACAACTATGAAGCAGAAGAAAGCTTTATAGCAATTACAGACACAACCATCAAACGGATCGAATAATCGGGATTGCGTTGAATCAGCGCTACAGCAACTTGATGATGTCCAAATCGATCTGAGAGACGAGAGACAAACAGTAAAGATCGGGTCACAACTTGATGCCGAGGTAAAATCTGCCATAATTGATTTCTTGAAAGCTAACAATGATTGTTTCACATGGTCTCATGTAGATATGCCTAGAATTGGTCCAAGCATAGTCTCACATCCACTCAATGTCGATCCCAACAATCAGCCTGTGTGACAAAAGAGAATGAGGCTTGGAATTGAGCGAAACATCATTGTAAAAAATGAAGTAAGCGGGTTCATTCGTCTCGTGCAATACCCAGACTAGCTTTGTGAACGTGGTGATTACAAAAAAGAAGAATGGAAAGTGACAGATGTGTATAGATTTCACGAACTTAAACAAAGCCTGTCATAAAGACAGTTATCTGTTACCACATATCGATCACCTTGCCGACGCAACAACTGGCCACGAAGTCTTGAGCTTTCTCGATGCTTTCTCTAATTTCAACCAAATCCTCTTGCATCCAGAAGACCAAGAGAAGACCGCCTTCATTAGGGAATAGGGGATTTTCTATTTTAAGGGTATGCCTTTCGGGTTGAAGAACGCAAAAGCCAATTACCAGAGGCTGGTCAAAATGATGTTCGAACAGCAAATCGGTAAAAACATGAAAGTTTATGTTGACAATATGTTGGTGAAATCTTTGCAGGCTAACCACCATGTTCAACATTTGCAAGAATGTTTTGACATTCTCTAAAAATACAACATGAAGTTGAATCCAAAGAAATGCACGTTTGGAGTTGCAAGTGGGATGTTCCTAGGATACCTCATTACGAAGTGAGGAATCGAAGCGAACCCGAGACAGATCAAAGCTTTCCAAATGATGCCTTCTCCACTAAGCAAGTGTGAGATTCAGAAACTTACAGGACGAGTCACTGTGCTTAGTCGAGTCATAGTCCAGTCCTCGGACATATGGCTCCCATTTTTTCAGCTGCTTAAGAAGAACACAAAATTTGAGTGGAATGAACGATGCGAGGAAATGTTATAGGAATTGAAGAGATACTTGTCTACACTGTCGATCCTATCGAAGCCCAAAGACGGAGAGCCACTTTATCTCTACTTGGCAATTTCAAAAACTGCGGTGAGTTCGGCCTTGGTCAGAGAGGAGGACGCAATACAAACACCTGTTTTCTTCGTTAGCCATGCTATGCTTGATGTAGAAACTAGGTATTCCATTATTGAGAAGCTGGCCTTTGCACTTATCATGTCGGCTCAAAAGCTCCGATCGTATGTCTAAGGTCATACAATCATGTATTATCAGCGTACCCGATGCGAGCTATTTTACATAAGCCTAACGTCTCTAAAAGATTGACAAAGTGGGCCATTGCCTTAACAAAGTTTGACATTGAGTACAGACCTTGGACAACGTTGAAGGCATAGGTGCTCGCAGATTTCATCACTGAGTTGACATACAAGCCAGACATTGAGGAACCGAAGAAATGGATCGAGCAAGTCGATGGAGCCAGCAACAAAAGAGGATTAGGAGTAGGAGTGTTGCTATGATCACCAACAGGTGAAGAGATCAAGCAAAGCTTTCGATTGGGCTTCAAGGTGACAAACAACGAAGACGAGTACGAGGCTATGATTGCCGGTTTCAGACTTGCTGTTGTGCTGGGGGCTACTGAACTTGTTGTGGAAAGCAATTCCACTTTGATTGTTAACCAGATAAATGGAGATTATGAAGCTCGAGATGAAAAGATGATTTCTTATCTAAATCTGGTAAACAAGCTTAAGGCCCAGTTCAATAATTTCGAGGTGAAGCACGTCCCTCGAGAAGAAAATACCCAAGTAGATGCACTTGCCAATTTGGGACTGTAGATCGAAGTGAACGAAAGAAGAGTTATTCCTTTGGAACGCATCAATCACCTAAGCATCGAATTGGTCGAAGAAGTAAATTATATGGATCCGAGGGATAATTGGAGGACTCCTATTGAAATGTGAATGCGCGACAGGTGGTTACCTAAAGATAAGCAAATCGCAAGGAAGATCAAAGTCCAAGCTACGAGAGCTTAATTGATGAAAAGCTCTACAGGCATTCGTTCATAGGTCCTTACCTCCGTTGTCTTGGGGAAGATAAAGTCAAGAAGGTTATCCGGGAAGTGCATGAAGATTCATGCAGCAACCACCCAGGTAGGAGATCATTGTGCAATAAGGCCAAAAGGCAAGGTTTCTACTGGCTAACCATGCAAAGCGATTGCAAAAGCTTCGCTAAGAAGTGTGATAGCTACCAGAGACATACGTCTAGCATCCATCAATCTTCTGCTTCGCTAAGAAGTGTGATAGCTACCAGAGACATACGTCTAGCATCCATCAATCTTCTGAGGAACTCTCTTTAGTCAGCTTGCCGTACCCTTTTATGAAGTACTCCATGGATGTCGTTGGACCATTCCCTCCTGCCCTTGGACAAGTCAAGTATCTTCTTATCCTTACATATTATTTCTCTAAATGGGTCGAAGCCGAAGCTTTTGCAGATGTTAAAGAGCAAGATGTCGAGAGATTCATTTAGAGAAGTATTATCTGTTGGTTCAGAGTGCCAAGAGAGATCGTCATCGACAACGGCTCACAATTCATTTTTGCATCCTTCAAAAAGTTCTATCACGATTAGGATATTGTTTTAAGCTTCTCCACACCAAGGTACCCGCAAGGGAATGGGCAAGTGAAAGCAACAAACAAGATAATCATCAAGACCCTGAAGAAAAAACTAGAGGCTAGAAAAAGGCACTAGGTCGAGGAACTACCCATGGTGCTGTGGGTTTATCGAATAACTCTAAGGCAATCTACTAAAGAATCCTCATTTTCCCTTGTGTATTGAATAGAAATGGTTATTCCGCTAGAGGTGGTTGCTTGAGATCTTCGGGTGCACTATTCACTCCTTAACGAGGCAAAGAATGAAGAGATGATGCAAGATGCATTGGATTTGCTAGATGAAAAAAGGGAAAATGCGCTCTATCGCCTCAGTCGATACCAGCAAGCAGCTGCTAGGTACTACAACTAAAAGGTAAGAATCAAGAAGTTCTAGATGGGGGACCTTGTGCTTAGAAAGTCTTTCAAAACACGAAGGAAGCCTATGTAGGAAAATTGGAAGCCAACCAGGAAGGTCCATATCGAATTCGTGCCATTGTTCGAGATGGGGTCTACAAGCTGGAGAAACTTGATGGTTCGATCATAAGCAAAAGCTAGAATGTACACCACCTGCGAGCGTACTCCATATAACTCACACTTAAACCTTATTCTTTTTAGATTTTACATTTTTCTATTTGATTGGATGTAATTGAACTACATTCGGCTTGATCCCTACATATGGGTATGTAGGCAACTCATGAATTATAAATGAGTACAGCCACTTTATTATTTCAAAAATTATTTTCCCAAAATTGCCATCAAATTTCCCGATCAACTCGCCCTGAGTTCGATCTTTGATCGCCATCAACATGGCTCAGTCCTCAACTTTAAATTCGATCAACTCACCCCATGTTCGATTTATGACTGCCATCATGGTTTAGTCCTCAACTCTAGATTGATCAACTCGCCCCAAGTTCAATCTTTAACCACTATCATGGCTTAGTCCTAACTCTGGATTCGATCAACTTGCCCCGAGTTTGATCTTTGACCTTTATCAACATGGCTCAGTCCTAAATCCAGACTCGATCAACTTGCCCCAAGTTCAATCTTTGGCCGTTGTCAACATGGCTCAGCCCAACTCTGGACTCGATCAACTCGCCCCGAGTTTGATCTTTGGCCGCCGTCAGCATAGCTCAATCCTAACTCTAGTCTCAATCAACTCGGCCCGAGTTTAATCTTTGACCTCCATCAACATGGCTCAGTCCCAACTCCAAACTCGATCAACTCACCCCGAGTTCGATCTCTTACCGCTATAATAGTCCAGTCCTAACTCAGGACTCGATCAAACCACCTCGATTTTGTTCTTACATCACCATCATCATGGCTCAATCTTTCATCCTCTAGTTTATGGCATGATTGACTATTTTAAACTCGATCATATACTACACCTTTATGGCTCGCCATTTTCGTGGCTTTCTGCTAGCACACCAAATAATTAGACTAATCATTATCTTTATATTTCGTTGTTAGTTAGATTGATTTGTTAGTATTCGATCTTATTTTCGAATTAACAGTTGTTTGGTGCACGCTGCAAAACTTTGGCATGCTAAACCATTTGTGGTTTAAATTTTATGCCAAGTTCCTTTAAGTTCGATTCGAATGGTTACAGCTATTGCTCGATTTCTATTTATGTTAGATGGATCTAAAGTCAAATTATGGAAAGTTAAGTTACATTCAATATTTGAAACAATAAAAGCTATTCAATACAAATTGTTCAAATAAAAGTACAAATTGTTCAAATATTTACAAGACAATCAAAATGAATTCTCTTTAAGAGATCTTTCCTTCCTCTATCTATTTATTTTCGCCTTCAATAGCCTGGACAGGTAAGGGCTCGACAACTTGCTCGTCTGGCATTGATTAGGGGGTTGAAGATTCGTCCCTGACGTCTTTAAGGACTACTTCATCTGCATTGACTTCCTCGACATTGGAGTCATGCAACATCAGCTCTTGAGCTTTACGATTTCTTTCTCAATAATTGGACCGCTAAGCTTGCCCAAAACAAATTCCTTCAATGTTTCGAGCCTCGCTTTGAGGGAAGAATTACTATAGACATCAATTAATTGCTCCTTGATCTTCTCAATATCTTGGTCCTTGGCCTCCATGACTTTTGTTAAATTAGCAAGTTTCTCCTATTCTAAGTGAAGGTTGCTGCCTAAATTGAGGACCTTCTCATTCGATCTCATCAGGGCACCGATGGCATCATTTAGCTCTCTCTTCTTGTCATCCCTCTCAGACTCAGCTTTTCCGAGCTTTTCTTCAAGCTCCCTATTCCTTGCAACTAGTTGCTCATACTTGTAGGCAGCTTTATTCGCAAAGATATTATGCAACTGAAGAGCCTACATAACAGAAAAGCTTTAGTACAAATCAAAGGAAATTCAGTTTATGATTTAAAGATAAAACTATGCAATACTTGTCCTAAGGCCATAGTCAATTCGTTGTAAAGCCAAGTGAATGACTTCCCGTCGAAGGTGTCTTAGTCTATGGTGAATTTAAAGCTCCTTGATGCTCTAGCCTCTTTGTCTTGAAGGATGCTGACATTTTCTAGGACGTTGAGGGTCTTATCAGCAATCCTTGCTTTGACGTCTTCGACAGGAGCAAATGGCTCTGCCCCTTTCCTCTTCTTTGACACTGACGGTTGGATGTCGAATGGAGGTGGCACAGGAAGGTCATATGTATCGACTTGGGGAGCCTTTTCTTCTTAGACTATGGATTATTCCTTGATCCATTCGTCGATTTCTCTTTCATCGCTACTAGACCAAGGATCTTTACCACCGCTCGAACTCAAATTAACCTCAATAGCTTTCGACATCTTTGTAGAAATAGATTCTTGCAAGGAAATCTAGGGTTTCAAGGATCTAAGGGTTACAAGTTCCTAAAATCTAAAGGAGTCTCGGGAGTTCTAAAAGGTTATAAACCTTAGAGAGCCAAACAGGCAAGAAACCATGGATTTTGTAGGAAAATGAGATTAAAATAGCATGAAAATGCTCAAAATTGAAAAAGAAACAAACTTATGGAAAGAAAAATCACAAGAAAATCAGAAGACAATAAAGAAATCTTGCCTAAAAGTTGTTGGAAAGCTCAAGAAAACGGAGGAAAATTGCCTTGGGTTCAAAAAGGAAGAAGTAAAATGGAGAAGAGAGAGAAAATACGTGTTATATGCTATTTGAAAGAGTCTGATCAACGGTTGAGATTGATTTAGAGCAAGTTGATCCAAGGGCCAAGATTTTACGTCTTTTCGAGTTCTCGCTCAAACCAAAGCAGTGTCCTTTCGAATTAGGTGCATATGTTAGCGCTACAGAGATACTTTGAAGCCTTCCAATCGCGTTGTGACATGTGTTACAGGTGGTTGAGTATCAAGATTTCCCGAGGAAGGGCGATGATTCAAGTGTGAATGTGAAATTTCGAACAGGGTGGCGTGTCGTCGAACTAAGGTTTGAGATCTGGTCACTCCTAAAGTTGATTAAATTGACTAAGGAGTGGAGGGCTAACTGTTGGGATATAATTTGGTCAGGCCCAAATTGTCTAAAAACCCAAAACAACAGCCCATTGTTACAATTAGAGCGAGTTGAATAGAACGAAGTGACTCCGCTATTTGACATAAGAATAATATGCATAAACAGAATTACACCTTTGTTCGGATCTATCGGTTCGATCCCATATGTAATCAATGTGTTATTCGAGTAACATTTGGTTATTGAAGGTTTGTGTTCAAGTTTATTTCCTAAGTGTTTGTTCAATCGAATCAATCGAAATGAACTGACAGTTATGAGCACATCCAACCATGAACTGAAACATGGGGAGAGCATGATCCTTGCAACCTATCACGGACCAACACATGTCCTACTATTACAGTTACCTCCAACACCATCACTCTACTCCGCCAGTTGGTTAGAAGTTATGACTCTCTTTGTTCTCTATATAAAGAGATACCGTCTTTATTTGAAGATACAAAAAAAAAAATACAATATACAAAAACTCTGCCAAATTTGCTTCTCATTTTGCACCCTTGTAATCTGCACTCCGAATTCATACAATAGTAAAGAATAGTGGATGTAGCTCTCTTAATAGAGCAAATCACTATAAATCTGCGTGTGTGGTATCTCTTATTTCTTTCACTTTACCTTCATATGATTTCTATTTGCCAATTCATTTTCTGCAATTAATCTGACAAGTTTGTTTTGAAGCTAACAGATCCAAATAATGGTGATTTGAAGGCCCAAATCCATTGAACAGAACATATTAACTTGGATTAACACTTTTATATTTGATTGTAGATCCAACATCTACAATTTTCTTATTTAGATTTTTTTTTAAATCAGGCTTTATATTATTAGTAATGCTCCAATCTCTTAATAACAGATAGAGTGTTTGAACTAAAAGAAATAGGTTCAAATAATATAGCGTGTAAGATATATATATATATATATATATATATATATTTGCTTTATACTATAGCGTGTGAAAGCTTTATATTGTAGACAGTTCACACTTATAAGTTTCAACCTATTTGTCAAACACAAAATTAATCAAAATCACAACAAAGTATACAAAGTAGATTTGTTATAAAAACATCAGAGGATTGAAAAATAATTCTCCATCCATAATGCAGTATTTTATTATAGAAATCTCCTTCATCCTTTATTTATTATTATATAACTAGTCGAAAGGCACGTGCGAAGCTCATGTATATTAAACATGTTAAAAAAAGTAAAAAAATTGAGGAGAAAGAAATAAATATAGAATATATATGAAAAAAAGATAAGAATAAGAACAAACAAACATAGAGGGAAAAAAATGACAAGAATAGGAAAGAAGATAAAAGGATAAAAAAAGAAAAAAAAACTAAAAAGTTAAAAAAGAAAAAGAAAAACCTTTTAGCATTTTTTTTTTAGGGGAGCACCATTAAAAGCCAATACTCATTTTACATTTTTGTTAAAGATATACTTTTTGGTGGGATTATATGGACCATCGGTAATTCCGCGGTGCACTGGTGTTGGTGCTAAAGTTTCTTTTTTTTTTGGTTTGTATGGAAATGTAGGAGGTGGAAAAGAGAACGAGTGAAAAGTTAAGTAGTTTTTTTTATCTCTTCTTTTCAAACATGTCATTGTAGCACTAAGGCCAACTACAAGTTGTTTGGCAAGAGCAGTCCAAATCAATTTTTCAGTTATAAATAGTGTAAAGTTCTCACATGCTACAGTAAAAATAAAAATAAAAAATAAAAATAAAAAGTTGATACAGTGTAAAGCTTTCACATGTTACAGTAAAAACAGTTTTAACCAATGGTTCTAACCATCATGCCAAACACCCTATATGTGTTGTTTGACTAAACGAATACAAGTCTGTTACATATAATCATATTGTTTGGTGAACATGCAAGGCAACAGTCTTTCAAGATGAAGCGTCAGTTCAAGAGAATAGTTGGAACCGATTGGTTAGAACAAAAAAAGTTTAAACTGTAATTTATAATTTAAATTTGTGATAGGTAAGTTCATCAAAATGTTGGTTTCAATTAGTTTGAACCAAAAAAAAAATTTTTTTGAACTATAATTTATAGTTTTAACCGTGAATAAGCCAAACCGTAATTTTAGTTTCAACTAAAAAAAGGTTAGAACTACCATCTCAAATAGGCATGAAATTGAAATGTTATTTCTTTCATACAAAATGACAATCAGCAGTGGAACCTAAAACCTTTTTCAGGGAGGATGAGGTGAAACCAAAATTTTAAACTAAAATTGTTTTAGAAAAAGACACCAAGGAGATAGACTTAGGGTATTTAGGAGAATAGTTTAAACTATCAGATTAGATTTAAATGTGAGAGCTTTACACTATAATTTTTTATTGTAGCACATTAGAGCTTTATACTATTTATATTTCAAACTAATGATTTAAACCATTATTATAAACACTCTATTAAGGGCCTGTCTATTTGGAGAACTCTTTGGATTCTTTGGACTCAAATTTAGATTCGACTATTAAAAATTATTTGGATACGTATTTATTTCCTCTAAAATCCAAATCCTTTGAGTATCAAGAATCTAAGTTTTCAGAGTCCTGACTCCTCCTAAACTTTTAATACTCGGATATCTCTGTTATAGAAAAAACTAAAATTCTTTCTCCTATATTTGAGAAAAGAAAATCATAAATTCTTCATTTGTTATCCAATTGAAATGATTCTTTTTTTATTGTATTCCTAGTTAAGAGAGGAATAAATTAAGATCCATATTGTATTTTTTTAAGATCATCAACATTAAGATTTTATTAGATTTATTGATAAATCAAAAACTATAATCACTATCTCTCCAAGCACAAATTTCAATTTTATTCCATACTCAGATTAAAACTTAAATACACATCCAAACGTCAATTTGGATAACAATTCAAATCACTAACTTAAATTTTAATTCAAATTAAATTACTAATTTGAATCCATTTACTAAACGGATCCTAAAATTATTGGATTATCAAAACAAAACAAAACAAAAACAGAAGAAAAGAAAAAGAAGTTATTTTATTGTAAGAGACTAGATAGTTATTTGAAAGTACAACGCTATTACGTCTCAAAGAAACAACCCAGGTACTAATGTCTCAAAATAGGTTATCAAACGACATCTCTTTGTCACGGATAGCAAATATCAAACTGCTTGGTTTCATTGTTCATACGACATGGCCCACTTTCTTCTGTCAGCCGCTGACATGTAAGGCACTTCTCTAGTCTTCTGGCATTGTATGTCTCAAACCACGCACTTCGCTCGTTGGTGGGCCCCACCAGAATGCACAAAAGAATAGCGTCGTTCTCCAGAAGTTGGGCTGGAAAAGGAACTGATAACAGCCGTTGTAGCTCAAAACGTGGACCCCGAGATCGTCGTTTTTGGACTTTCAGTGAACAGTTAGGTCCTTGTGCGGGCCCAAATGGTTGGTCAGCTTATTTAGAAGAAGAAAGGCACCACACCAAACCAAACGTTTCACTACAAACTTAATTATAAATAGTATAAAGTCTTCATATGTTACAGTAATAATAAAAAAATTGTCACATTATAAAACTCTCATGTGCTACAATAAAAGTAGTCTAACCAATAGTTTCCACTACCCTTTCAAACACCACATAAAATGAGAATAAAAAATTAATTTAAAAAGAAAAGAACACCATATCCGATTACATTAATTATTTGCCATATATCCGTAGTCTTTTTTTTTTGTTGCACTAATTTAGTAAACAATTTAATTGCCATCCTTTTTTTTGATGGCTGCTCTTCATTGTCAACCTGTAATTGTTTTTTTTTTTTTTGGCTAAACGTCAACCTGTAATTGTTAATTAAATGAGGAATGAATTAAAAGTTACCTTTTTTTTACGTACATCGACGTATACACGGGCATTTATTATTTATTTAGGAAAAATATTGCGATTTGTATTTCCTAAAATATAGAAAAATGTTACTGCCAAATGGTTCTGTATTATTCCACTTTTTCTGTACAATATTTTTTAAACGAACGTGAGAGAATAGACAAGTAACATAAAAGTAAAAATTTATGTTCTAATTAACTTTGCACCCTAAATGCTCCCCGTCCCACACTAAAGTCTATTACTCCTTTAATAATTAAAAAAAAAGTACACAAAGTTTCTGAAAGAAAAATGAAAAAAAAAATGAGGTCACGAGAATTATGTTAATTTTGATGTGATTTATTAGGTTTAAAGTTTGAAAAAAATAGTACTATATATGCCCCTCCGTAAAAAAAGTTTCTTCCTGTTATATTAATTGGTTTTATAGTTTCAACCACGCTTTAAACGGTCAATAAAATACAAAATTTATAAAATTTATAGTATCATCAACCATTATACTATTCTCAATAAATATCCCCTATTGATTCTAATTGAAATGACATTTCCTTTTTTGATTGGTACTGCAGCACTAAGAAGGTTGAGAATCAGAAAATGTATGTGTCACAATATTAGGATTCAAAATTAGGACATTATGAAGGCAAGGTATCTGAAATGTGAGCCAAATCACAAAATAATTAGCATATGTTTTTGGCTCTGTGATGTCCTGATCGTAGAAACCCTAGGGATCGAATCTTAGGGTTTGCTAGCTTTGAAAACTTGATGCAATCACCCAAAAAATGGTGCCAAAATTATTGTTTTGAGT
The DNA here is from genome assembly GCA_025403435.1 of Artocarpus heterophyllus. Classification (NCBI taxonomy): domain Eukaryota; kingdom Viridiplantae; phylum Streptophyta; class Magnoliopsida; order Rosales; family Moraceae; genus Artocarpus; species Artocarpus heterophyllus. The sequence goes on from CM046342.1 coordinate 12,459,297, forward strand.
AGGAAAAATTCCAAATAACCAAATCTGTGTCGATATATTGAAACAAATTAGAAGCAAAAACAACCAGAAAATTCTTCAAGGAATGTAGGAACATCAAAACAGAAGGCAGGCCACATCCAAATATTAAAAAAAAAAAGAGGAGGGAATTAAACCACTATTTATTGGGATTAAAAATAAATAGACCAAAATATAACAATATTAAGTAAATATTCCGTTCAAATTAAAACCAAATTTATTTTGATATAAAATGACATAGAGAAAAACACAAAACCACATTGAGATAATGAAAAACCAAAACAAAAAGAAAGAGAAGAAGAAAAAAGATAAGGTAAAATTGAAAATTTGTGTTAAAAAAGAGCATGTGATTCTAAAAATGTTATGTACTTAAATATTTTTAAAAGTATGTTGTTTGTTTACATTAAGAATTGAAACTGTGTTATTTAGTATACAGTGCAATTTCCCAAAACAAATACTGTAGAGCAAAAAAAGAAAGACGTATAGAAAGTAGAAAAGGAAATACCTAATGAAGGAAGCAAAATTATGGATATAGGATACCAGTAGTGCTAAATATCATACATTAATAAAAAGTGGGTCCTGCAATATGAGATCTGCAGGTGGATCTTATGGTGTATTAATTATAATGCTTAGCACCAATGTTGTTCTCAAGTATTTTCTAAAATTAAGGTAAACACTTATTTCTATAATTATTGATCTTTAACTATATTTAAAATGTTTATACATGTATTACAATTTTAAAACGTACATTGTAAGCGACACATTGAAAAATAATTGGATTAATTTTCTTTTTCAAACACTCTATGTAACATTTAAAAGTCTTCTTTTGCACTTGTAGTCTCATAGTATTATAACTATTAATTTTTTATCAAAAATTATAACTATATAAAAAATAAAATTTTAAAATTAAAAATTATTAGACTGACGCTAGGTCTTATATGGCTTGGGCTTGGAATGACTCTACAAGGGTCAAGACAAAGGCTGGGCTTGAGGCTCCCCTTTAGGTCCGGCGCAGGCCTATCATGAGCATAAGGTTAAAACGGCTGGCCGACCTAGCATGACCCTTTTGACACCTCTGTTTAAAAGAGGTATATTTCGACAACCATATCATGGAGGATATCATTGGTGATGTAACTCATTCAAATTCCAAAGCAATAAGGATATTTTGCACTACAATATGTACTAGGAATTACAATTACTGTATCTGAGATTCAAAGATCTCTTGGTCAAAGATGCTTCTTGTTTTCTTGTCTCAGATAATATTACTCCAATAATGGTTGTATTATTTTGTAGCCTTATCTATATGAGCTTTTTATTTTTCTATCTATAGCAGGCGTTGTCACAATATTATCCGATAATCAGAAGTCTGGCAAGCAGTAGCTCATCACGTGCATCGCGATTGTTGAGCTGACAAGGACTTGGTTTTGCAATAGTGATCTTGTCGTTTTAATTTAAAATTTAGACATCTAAGCCTTCAAACTCTTATTTTATTAACACTGTTAGTCCTTATGTTTTAAAGTGCCAATAAATGCCATAACATGTCAATACTTTGAAGTTTTTTTGTCCCTGAGAACATTTTTCTTAACAAAAAGATCCCAAAAGCTTTTTTGTCCTTGTAAATATGATTTGTACATATTTGTCCATAAATAATGTTAATATGCTCTTTACATAATTGATTATAATAATTGATAATAATAACAAAGTGATTAATTATAAATAGAAAAATACAAGAAATTCTATATATTATAGTGGAAATTAGCCATCCATTTTATTATATTTTAGATAAAGTAATTATAATATGTAACTAAATGACAATAGCACATTGTCCAAGCACATACTTTTCTTTTTAAAAAATACAAAACTATTGCAATAATTGTCCAAAAACTAGTGATTAATCTATCCAAAAGTCAAGGTGAATATATGCCCAAAACCCTGTCCAAAAACTGTTCAAATCTAGCTAAATTCTGTAGTTATTCGTATCCAAAATCTGTCCAAAAAACTGTCAAAGTGTGTTGTTTGCAGATGGCCATTCCCAAACAACATGTAGACCAAGCAGCTTAGCCAGTAGCATCTATTCAATCAGATGCTTGTGTAGGATTCCTTCTTCTTTTGCTTTCCCATGTTCACATTTTATGCTAGTATAATAGTAAGTATAAGCCCTTAAAAACATTGTAAAAAATGAATTTTTCTATGTTAAATTATACCTGTTGTCCACAAGTTTTTGTATTGTGACCAGCTTGGTGGCTTTTGCTGCAATGCGTGACATTGTTGAATCTCTTGCTTTGGTGGCGGTTGGTTGTTCTTCAGGCTCGCTTCTCCTTTCTTTTCTTGGTCGGCCTGGAAGCTTTTTCTCTTTTGATTGCAAAAATATTGGGGGCCCGTTTGGTTGGCTATTCGAATCACGGTTCGAATCATTTTGCTACAGTATTTTCTCTCACAAAAATTTAAATCTTCATTTAAATACTCTTCTCAAATACTCAAACCAAACGGAGATGTTTTCTTATATCTGACCACTTGTCAAGGCTACTCATAAGCTCCATGACATGTATCTATATTCAGACATAGGTTTTCTTTTTGTAGTAGTCATGTATGTACTTCTATACATCTAGTTGCCTGGTTGAGATACACGCCAATGCATGTCTGCAAAGAACATCCCAAAAAAACTGAAACCCGGCCCGTTTGTTTTCGTTCGCAGAATTTTTAAAATTATTTTGACTTGTTTTTCAAGGTAAAAATTTTAAAAACACTCTTAACACAATTCTCAAAAAATTCTTATTTTTCAAAGCAAAAATATTTTCATCTATTTTAAAAACAATATCAAACGATAATTGCATCAACCTTCATCCAAGTTAGCCATGAATTGCTCTGGATTGGCTTGGCGAACCTGATATTTACCATGGCTTGACCATTGAGGGAAACAACATCTAGCCGACTTTTTATTATCCTCAATGATATTAAAGATTTTCTTTCCTATATAGTGCCTCTAATTTTCAAATTCCTTTCATTTTTTTAGCCATTTTGACCATAAGCCATTAACGTACCTTCTCAAGCATTGTAAGTGTGGCCTTATCTCTAGCATGAACAATAGACGCATTGAAACTCTCACACAAGTTGTTCAAGCGAATGTCACACTTTGAGATTGTTTTCAAATGAGCCCTAGCTAGTGAACTCACTTGGAGTTTTCTCAAATAACCAATCATATGCCTTCGGTTCTATCTTCCACTCTTCATTGGTCTATGCTCTAGCACACTCCCACATTTTTTTCTTAAATAACTCACCTTTGAGTTTCTCTTTGTAATTAGCATGCGAATGCCTCACGCAAAAACTAACCTCAGCATTGATGAAATGATATTCAATGGTTTGTATTTGACCCTTTTGTTTATCACTCATAAAAGCGCATGAATAACTATTCTCAATCCTCAAATCATCCTTGTATTAGTTAACAGAAAAAAAAAAAAAAAAAAACAAAACAAAACAAAAAAAAAAACAAAAATTGAATTAGTTAAGCGTTGGAGAAGATGGGTATTTTTTCTACACTTTTCTTCTTTTTTCTTCTTTTTTTCTTTTTTTTCACCTGCTCCCCATTTCAGTAAGTATTTCTACCATTTTTTTGAAGAAAATTAATTAATTTCCTTTAAAAAATACTGTTATATTTCAACCATGGCCCAAAATGGAATAAAAAATAACAAGAAAATTACAGGTAATGCCCCTTAATACACTTGCTTATCAAAAGTGCCCTCTTATTTTTGATTTTTTAAAGCTGTCATTTTTTATTTTTATTTTATTATAATATTATTTATTAACTTTTTTGCCCATGTTAATATTTGTCTACATCTGTTTTTTTTTCCTACTCTCTCATCTCTCTCTCTCTATGCCTCTTTCTTTATTCTCTCTCTTCACTGATCTACCTCGCCTCTCTCTATCCTCTGTGTCTCTTCACCCACACTCTCTCCTCCTTCATCTTCGTCTTTCTCTCTCTCTTCTTTCTCTCTTGGAAGTCGTCGTCGATGATGATCGTCGCCAGAATCATTATGGAGAATAGTGTCTCAGCGACAATAGCTCCATAGATTCCGATCTGCTAACTTCTCCTCTGTCGGGGCCGTTGCATCCACGGTTGCCATCACCGCCTTCCCTGTCCTCCGATCTCGCAATCTCCTCAGCTATGACCACCAAGACGACCGGCCGCCACTCATTCGCCGTTTGTCTTCGATGTCGCTGCCGCTTATGACCACCGCGGCACCACCAAGCGTTGAAGCTAAAGCAAGATCTCTCTTCTATCTCTTTCTATGATGGTGATCTCTCTACAACGATGAGAAACGAAAGCCATTTCTTTTCACGCCATTCGCGATTGAGCTGTCGTGCTCGATCCGCTTCCCGGAGCTCGACAACACAAAAGCCGTCGCTGACGTCGATGGCTCTGCCAATGGGTTTCGACTTTGAGGCACTGGCAGCATCGAACTCGCTTCCCCTCCAAAGCCAGGTATATTTTCACTTTTTTCTTAGCATCGAATTCAGTCTCTTTTTTTTATTATTGTTTTCTCGTTTGGACTTTTCTCAGCATCGAATTCAGCATTTTGACGTGAAGCTTTAGAGTTGTATTTATGCGAATTTGAATTTTTTTTTTTTTTTTGTGGGGATTAGATCGGTAGTAGATTGAGTTGGACGAGGAACCATGCAGCCAAAGACATTAAATTTGGTGTGGAAGCCTTGGATTGATGCTTAGGTGTATTGAAGAGCTTGTTGATGTTGTTAAAGTGACAATGGGATCGAAAGTTGATTTTGTAATAATTATTTTGTAATGATTTTGCAGAAACAATTGTAATACAATGGTATTTGTTATATAAAAAAAAAATAGTCTGTTAGATTTGGATTCGGAATCTGGCATGTTCTAGCAGAATTTGTCAGTTTCGGCAATTTTGAGGACGACATCTAGCAAGTTTAGTATTGAAACCTGGCGAGTTTTAAGATGGAATCTGGTGGGTTTCGGTTAGTTCAGTGGCGGAACCCGGTAAGTTTTGAGACGAACCTAATAGGTTAAAAAAATATATGTTGGAACCTCGTAGGTTTCAAATTGGAAACCGGAATATTACAATCTCGCATCCTACTCCAGCGACCAAAGGCAAGTTTCGGCAGGTTTTATGATAGAATCCGATGGGTTTCGAGACAGAACCTAACGCTTTCTACAATGGAACTTAGCAGGTTCTGGGACGAAATTTGACAAGGTCTATTTTGAGAGGAAGGATAAGTTAGACTTTTAATAAATCATATTTTTTATTAAAAGCACAGTTTTAAAAAGAACATTTTAAGAAGGGTTTGAAAAGGTATTTCTTTGAAGAGACATTCTTGTAAGTTGCTCAAAAATAAAACCTTCTAACCCCTTTGCCACATGCCCTCCGCTGTCTATTTTCTTAAACCCATGATTGTCAAAGAAAAGCTTTATAACACACGCTCACACGCTACAAGCCAATACCCAACAAAGAACAATCAATGAACGTGTCCTTAAAAAAAATGCCATATTCAGGATGGTCCTTGTCCTTTTCATGCATTGGACAACACAAAGACCTACAAAAAAAACATAGAGCCATGTCAAATATAGAGAGAGAAGACTTGTGATTCCAAAGGTGCGTGTTCGTACAAGCGAAGAAGCACATACCTTGCGTTGCCAATCCCTCCAGAAATTCAATGATTTTTCACTGTCTTAGATCAGATTCAGGCTGCCAACCACGAGGCTCAAATCCCTGTTTCTGTGAAGTCTTTATTCTAAGTTTTGCTCTGGGCTGGTGTTTCAAAGGACGTGTGGAGCTCTTTTTGGGTCATGTGAGTTGCATATAGAGACATTTAACAGATATAGACTAACGGTACTAACGAAATAAAAGTTTGGGGATCTGAGTGTTTAAATTCTTAAAATAAAAACCCAAGTACTAAAAATTACAAAGTTTGGAGACCTAAGGAGAAAAATCCCAAAAAAAAAACACAAATATGAAATATCGATATTAAATTTTTCAAAACAAAGGGCATCAAACTCAAATTTTGATATAACATATAGTACTAAACTAAAATTTTCCTTATATATTAATATATGTATGTATTGTTGGAAAAATAGTACGCAGCGGAATTTTAAAATTTTTTATGCCAGAGTATTTTTTAAAACACAAGTTTGATACACTATATGCATAAACTAACTAGATCTTTCTAACTTTTGTATGTCGAAAAGCTCTTGTAATCAATAAAGAGAAGTAACGTTCTAAAAGGATCTCAACCAACTTGTCTTCTTTGCTATTCTACATCCACGATCGGAGTGAGTATGGGCTCGCGTCGTTCTGTTTTTCCCAATGTGACTCTCTTTCCAACCAATTGAGAAATACCCAAAGCAATAATTCGTGATTGGTGAATGATAGCTGATCGATGAGTTTCAAAGTCTCACTTTAAATTTCTCAATTGATCTAAATAATAATGAGACTCACTCGCCCTTTATAGAGGTTGGGCCCAGGAGTCAGTCCTTATCAGATAAGGCATCAAAAATTTGAATCAGAATCAATATCTGATAAAATTTCGCGTGAAAACGCGTAATCCTTCTATCACCCAGTCGGCAAACCAAACTGGCAAATCGGCTTGCGATCATCCTCAATTGGTAGGCCGAACTTAAAGATCGGCCTGTCGAACTTGCAATAAAAAGTTTCTAGCGAATCTTTATTTCTCATCCGAGATTTTGAGGATAGAGCCTCAGTTTTAATTCAAATAACCCAATAGTAAAGTTATCTTATTAAAACAGTCATATCTAGATAATCTCTAAGAAAATAAATATTGTTAATAATTCAACAAGTTTATTTTGAATTAATTTATTTAAAATTAATTCAACCGATAACCAGACATGAATTATCTGATCCTGATAATTCAACAAGTTTATCTTGAATTAATTTTCACAAATTCAACCGATAAACAGACATGAATTATCTGATCTTATCAAATTTTCAGCCAATCTAATAATTTGACACAAGTCACCAATTATTGAAAAAACATGTCGTATCGTTATAGGATTTTTATGAGCTAGCAAAAGGGACCAAATGGACCTATATAGTTCAAGCTCCCGATAATTATGAAACCCAATATCCTAGATATATATTTTATAATTATCAACTTCAACGCTACTCTACTAAAAACTTAGAGTTGCATTCTCAAACTATATAGAATTATGAAGCCCAAATAGCTAAGTTTTCATGACATATCATAGTATATCATATCCTAAATATAATTATCTATAATCGACTTAAAGATAAATTCTGTTTTACCTTCCCGATTATTTTTATCTTACATTCCATTATCTCACCATCGAAAAACTTATCATCCACAGACAGTATACCATTCGGTTACACCTATGTATCCAAATGGTTGAGTGCTCTAGTTTTTCAATTACAAGATAACGCATATAAGAGGATATCTCTACTCCTAAAGAGGAGTTATGAATTCTATATCTATAAATAACAAGTCTACGCTATCAAGAGTCATGCCTCCAACGTATCGACATGTGCACCACTATTAAAATGTAGATGTCACCTTTTGGTACATCAAAAGACACAAATCAAGACAACGGGCCCACATTCATCTAAGGATTAAGATACAATGCAAATGATTGTCTAAAGTGAATCAATTTACCAAGACAGAATTATTAATCTAAATCAATTCACTTTATATCCCGATCCAACACATCATCACCTATGACAATGTACCAATGTTTATATTCATAGAGTCCACCCCCGATGGTCAAGACAAACCATATCACATTAGGGATATAGATAACATAACAATCTTTGCATGAATAAAACGCCTAATTTTATTTCCTTGATTGCAGATCTTATGATTTAGACTATGACCTTAAAAATCGTGTCTTCCATATAATCTGTCCACCAGATGCCCAATTCTTAAAGGTTTAGAACGACAGTTTCAGACTCTTGTTTGCTTAACATACATTCAACAAATATGAATGTAAAAAGAACAAGATTTGGTATATAAATAATAAATAAATTCTTTATTGATAAAAATGTCTTCAAAACATATTATATTTTTACTTCTTAGGACATACATGTCTAACATGTATAATCTAAATGGTTGTAATTGGTTTAGACTGTTTCTCAAATTTTCATTTCTAAATGGTCTTGCCGGTCTAGTCTCGAATCATTGAAAAACTATTAATGACATGAAACTGGACCGACGGTCTAAGACCTATGGATTGTCTAGTTTCGCAAGTTTGTGGTTTTCCTGCACAATGCTACTTCCAATAAGCTTAGGGACCAAATATGCGTTGTTTTGAATTGTAGGGGGTCAAAATGAAATAAACCCTAAAACAAAACCTTTAAAAAAAACAGGGCCAAGTCCACCGAATGAGATCCTGCCACGTGTCCAAATGCATTAGTCATTACATGGCACAGCGGGACATCGACCCTGCACCCACGCACTATTGGGATCGGTCAAAAAGAAGAACGAACATGGACGGCAAGGCGACCACATTCATTCCTCTCTCCAAAATTTAATATCGTACGAAACACGGCCTTTCTACGCCAAAGCTTCTATCTCCAAAATCGTCCTCCATTTTTCTTCTCTCTTTCTCGATTCTCCAATTCTCACACAGAGAGGGAAAATCCCAAGCATACACAACATCTTTTCCAATTTCTAGAGAGAGAAACACACGTACATATACATATACATATACATATACACATATACATACATGCATACATATATATTTATGTGTATGTAATTATGAGCAGGATGAGGAAAGCAGAGAAGCAAGATTTTTATAATTCTAGCTACCATGTCCTTCACAAACTCCCTCCTGGTGATAGCCCTTATGTTCGAGCCAAGCACGTCCAGGTGAAATTCAAAACATGAAACTTTCCATACTTGTGTGTATATATATTTGTAATTTGATTTTGTTTTTGCTACGAGCTATATATATATATGTATGCATATATGTCAAATCTAATCTTTTTGTGATCTGTTCTTGGTTATTGGTTGTTAATTTACAATGCTCTGTTAAAAAATTGTTGGTTTTTGAAAATATGTTGGTTGAGATGAAACTGGAAATTGAAATTTCCGTTGTGAATCCGTGTTTCGTGATAAAAAAAAAGAAAAAAAAAAGAGAGAGTTGGTATTAGCGGTCCTCTGAATTAACGGCAACATTATCATCGTTATTATTATTTTATTTCAAGCTGAAAAGTCAATGTAGCCCTCGGCAAATTGTTGAAACTTAATATGATTTTCATTGGCCGTTTATTTCGTAGACCCAGCCTATAATCATGTTCTGGATTGATCTGGACCCAATAATGTTGACTTTTAATTATTTTCCTTAATTTAAGGGCATTTTTCTGGTTAAGGAAAAATGAAAATAGATTTTTTTAGGGAACAAAAAGAATAGTTTCTAAGGGAGTTGATTTCCCATCCTTGTTTTTCAATGGATGGATGTTACACGTAAAAATAATGGGCAATTGGAAAATCAATCTGTTCCTTTAAAATTTGAAACAAAAGCTTTCAACAGTACCTTTTTTTTCACCACCGCCCTATGTCTAAAAAAGCGTTGCACAGTGTGACCAAAATTGACTTGTTTTGCCGTAGTCCGTTATGGAACATGTTTCATCTTTCATTAGTTGTGTCATCAAGCTCCGATAGAATCATTTTATCAGAGTGGTTGTCGTATCAATGGCACCTTACATTAATTTCCTTCCAAATTTTTGAACAAAAACCGTCATACCCTTTTCAAGATTCCACATGTTAATATCATTGATGAATCATGATGTGCCATTGGCAATACTTGCTAGCACTAACCAATGGTTATTTTTGTCGACACATTTCATGATTTTATATGGTGATGAACATATTGAAAGAAAGCTTATACAAGTATGTAGTCTCGGCATTGCATCTCATGTATGATAATAATATAATCAAATTTTCAAATATATTATCATTCGCTAGGCTTTTCCTTCTTCTCCATTATTCATTCTGTTTGATCATAGAGTGAGTTATGAGTAATTGTTGCAACTTATGTTATCCTAATTTTGAGCTCAAATGTGCTGATGAACTCTTAGCTGGTGTTCCGTTGTGAACCTTGTTCATTCAATTGAGTTTTCGTGCAAATGTAGTTGGTCGAAAAGGATCCAGATGCGGCTATAGTGTTGTTCTGGGAGGCAATAAATGCAGGAGATAGAGTGGATAGTGCCCTAAAAGATATGGCTATTGTTATGAAGCAGCAAGATAGAGCAGAAGAAGCAATCGAAGCGATAAAATCTTTCCGAAACCTCTGCCCCAAACAGGCTCAAGGGTCCCTAGACAACGTGCTCATCGACTTATACAAGGTTAATATCTTGTAGAAATGCTATCTAGTTGGCTTTCTATGCAGTGATGTGCCTGAATCTTTGACCAGTTCTATGCCTATCTTTGCACCTGGTTCTAATTATTAAATGCTTAACAGAAATGTGGAAGAGTTGAGGAACAAATAGAGCTACTGAAGCAGAAGCTTCGGATGATTTACCAAGGAGAGGCCTTCAACGGTAAGCCTACCAAGACAGCACGCTCTCATGGACGGAAGTTTCAGGTCACCATCAAGCAAGAGACCTCCAGGATACTGGTACTTGAGTTATTCACACTTGTTTCTGCGCTTGTGATTATAGCATTGGCAGATGATTCCTCTGTTTTCGTTAATTATTCATCTGTCATGAACAAAATCCGATATTATGCTAGTTTGTTTACAGGGTAACTTAGGATGGGCTTACATGCAGCAAGGAAACTACCTTGCAGCCGAAGTAGTGTACAGTAAAGCTCAAGAAATTGACCCGGATGCTAATAAAGCCTGCAACCTGTGCCTGTGCCTGATGAAGCAAGCGCGATACAGCGAGGCACAGGCGGTTCTTGAGCCAGTGTTGCAAGGTAAGCTTTTAGGATCCGATGGAACCAAGTCAAGAAACCGCGCTGAGGAACTGCTGAAGGAGCTGAAGCAGTGCCAGTGTACCGTGTTTTTGTCGAATTCTTTAGGTTTAAAAATAGAGGATGCTTTTCTTGAGGGGCTTGATCAGTTGATGAACCAATGGACGCCATTTAGATCAAGGAGACTTCCCATCTTTGAAGAGATCTCTCCATTTAGAGATCAGTTGGCTTGTTGATTTTATAGAATTCGCTTGTTCATCTTTTGAGTGTGACGTGTATCATTGTATCAGTTTTAAAAGGGGGTATAATAGTACATGTAATCGAATGGGATGTTACCTAGCGAGGCGGGACGTATTTTGCTGTATTTTCACCTATGGATGAAACACGCACAGTTCAAAAAGCCTAAGGATGTGTTTGTTTAACTGGTTTAGTCCAGTTCAATTAGGTTTGAACTGCCATCAAAGTTTAAATTGATATTTGGTAAAGCATTTAATTCGAACTAAATTAACAAGTCAAATTGGGTTGAACTATTCAACTTAGAATTTAAACATCCCCTCTCTTTCAACATATTGAACCAATATTAAACAATAATTTTTCTCCCATATATTTGTAATTACAATTTAACATTATTATTTTATGTTATTTTAATTAATTATAATTTTTTTAACATATTTCATATATTTTTTAATTAAATAATTTTTTCATGCTTGAAATTAGAGTTTCAATAATTACTCAAACATAAATTCAGATTAGATATTATGTTTAAATTAACACTTTAACTGCACATCCAAATGCTACTTTTGATTACGATTTGAATTTTTTGTTTAAATCAGAAAAATTTAAATTAATACAATTCGAACCAATGAATCAAACGGGGGTAAAAAATACCCAACTTTTAACATATTTTTAACAAAATTCCTTCTGTAATAATAATAATAATAATAAAACTTATATGTACTATAAGGGTTGATTTGAAATTTTGCCCAAGAAAACAACGAACATCTCATTTTGATAATTTTGCCATGGGACGTCAATTTTTGAACGACTTGTTTAGAAGGTAAGAAAGGAATACAGGGTAGTGATGACTGACGGAAAGGTTGTGACTAAAAGAGGAGGCAACACTTGGGGTTGGAGCGAGAAAGAAATTTGTGTTCCTTGTTCTAATTTTTTAAAATTTAAAAGCAAATTTGGTATAATTTGCTCTTTCCCAACAATCACGTAGCTCAAATGTGATTAAAACGGTGAAGAAACAATCCAAATTACATTAGAAATGATAATGATATTTTGATAGAGACCGCCAAATCGGTGATTGTAGTCGCTCTATGAACATTTGACTTCTAGGTACAACTAATTAAGTGGTACCCCAAATAAACGTCAAATCAAATTTAGGTGGGAATTAACTTTTCCCCTAATAAATGCAACCGACTTGATTTTTTATGCATTACTTTGCCCACCCGCTTACTCAATTGCACCCATTAATTTGTTCAAATAGATTGTTCATTCCAGTTTCTTAAAAATCAACACACAGCCGCACAAAGAGAAGGTAAAATGGACATCCAAATTCCTATCCACAGAGCAGATTCCATTTTCACACTTGAAAATCACAATAACCGTAGTGCTAAAAATAGCAAGCTTAGCTTGCACAAAAACGACATTAAACAATAGAAAGTGTCTGAAGAAAATAACCGGATAAAAACATCAGCGTTTCAAAACGACATAGAGACTTGAAATGGTCCAAATATCCTCTATTACATCTTAGACAAAACATTCAATACACACAGCATATAACTAGCTAGACAAGGAAAGAGAAACCAGAGTAACTATACAATGACTCCAAATACAAAGCCTCCCACATCCTATATGGCTGTTCAGTAGGGAACGGCTATAACCTAAACAGAAAAGACCCCTCAAACGAGATTCCGGTGCGGCGGAACGGCAGCCCGAAGACTTCAGATGCAGCATGACAACGGAAGAGTATCCACAGGATAGCCCTGAGCAATTTAACACTTGAAACCATGACAAACAGACAAAATGATGATGAGAATCAAGGCAACGATTACTGCCAAAACGATCAATTTTATCTTCATATTCTGGAGCCACATCTTCCTTCTCATCTTAGTGCCCTGCTGTCTGAAATCTTGAGCCTGTAATACAACATCATTATATAAAGCCATTAAAAGTATATCTATCGGGTTCATCCGACAATCTTTAATCTCAATCCCAAAGTTTTAATTGCATTGTTTTTTTCACCATAAATATGGTTCCATATGCACAATAGCTCTTAGACACTGAGCTTAAATCCTGCAGTTGATGAAACTTTCTAAATACTGTTAGTTCTTTAACTGACCTGGGAGTGAAGATTCTCCGTTTTGTCCACCAACAACTCAATCTTCTCACCACGGTCAAGAACCTAAACGCCAGACAAATACCAAAAAAAATTATTTAAAAAAAGCAGTAAGTATCTTTTATGTACAAACTAAAGTGAGCAAAGAAAAGATGCAGACACAAGCCCATGATAGAAGGGTTAGTCAGAAACAAGCACGAAAAATCAATATGTTTCTTGGCTCAATTTCCACTACCAAACTGACTATACAACAGTTAGAGGGGAGGGGATAAGAGGCAAGCAGCAGCCCTTTCTCTACCTTCTCTATATTTTCCATCATAACACCCTTGACTTCAGAAACTTGAGCCTTCACTTTTGCAAGCTTGCTAATCTCTTCGGGATGGTCCACACAATACTGCATGTGCTCCTTCAATTTAGACCTAAAAAATTGATTAAATAGTTAGCATGTTGATTAAAAGGCAAAAGGAAATATCTACGAAAAAGGATGCATATATAAATACCCGAACTCCTTGTTAAGGCCATGTGCTACGGCAGTTGCTGCTTTTCCTCCACCATATCGTTTGTTGAAATCTTCCTTAACTCTCTCCAAAAAGGCAATGGGAATTTGTCTACCAACAGATTCTACTGCAACCACACAATAGGCTACAGAGGCCAAAAATGGGAGAGTTAGCATAGCCCTTCATATGTTAGAGATGGAAGATTGTAAGGAAGAATTCAGAATTCAACAATAACAGGTGAAATGTTCAATCAAAATCATAAGCAGCAGAGTACATTGATTAAAAAACTGCCACTAAAATCGGTGTCTCAGACCACCATCCACCAATAATTTCAGAAATCTTTGTTATAGTAATTAAGAAACATCCGTGCTTTTCTTCCTTTCTATTTCCATTAAACATCAAGTACTGGATTTTTACACAGCTAGATTCCTTCCTTCTCTGCAAAACGATCGTAGAGAGAGAAGACCAGAATCAACAGCCGTATGTTTCGTAAAATGTATTTCAACCCATAGGTTGCTAGCACAGTCACTAATCTTTCCTAATAACTCTGTCAAGTAATTTCATAGATTTCTTTCTTAGCTTGCCTCAGTCTCCAGACTAGATTTTCCTCCAGCTAAGCAACGAAGGACACGAAGTTAGAAAATTCCACTAACTTGCCTAAATCCTCATAAACATATGCTAAATTCCTATGCATCTAGCACCACAAAAGCATATGGGGACACAAGCATGCAAAGGTAACCTTTTAAATCGGGAACTTGTTTCTACAATTCGCTCAAAGATCTATCAACTAGCCACTATTAGTCTCAGCGAAAATGGAATTAGTCAGAGAATCAAACTAGATCCTAGATATTAAATTCAAAAAAACTTATGACGACATGCTCCATGGTTCCAAATTTAAAAGTCAAACCCTCATGCTAAGATGATACCAAAATTTTCTGAGCAATAAAACAGCCAATACTATTTAATTTATATAAAATTTGGTTCTCTAGAGACCGATCAATGTTCAGCCAGATCCCTGTTTCACATATTTCTCAAGATACATCATATCTAACTGATCTATAAACTTCAAAAAGAAAAAATTACCATTTCCCTCAGATATATTCCATAAGTATTCTTTCTCCAGATTCAAATGCTGCTCTCTGGCGTCCAAAGATATAGATACCCGATTCAATAGAAGACAAAGGGAACTCATATTTGTCCTCTACTTTTTTGCTGGAACTATAACGTGCATGTCTAAATCCATCCGTTGTTTAGATCCCCATAAAACATGGACCTCTTATCATCAAATCCAGACACAAAATCTTCTCTTAATTGCAAAACATATTATTCATTAACTCTATCTCTCCAATTCCTTATCCACAAAGCAAATGGATTTGCAACCAATAAATCTCTCTGTTCTCGCAAAAGAAACTAATGAATCGTCTCAAAAATATTACATTTCCAAAGAATCCTTACAAAAATGCAACGTAAAATAAAAAGATGAAATCAACATGACAACGCATTTTTCCTTGAAATTTCAAATTCACAAAAGAATCGGATGGATCATGAAAAGGAAAAAAAAAAAGTCAACGAAATGAACAAATCTAAAGAAAAACATATTCAGATTTTTCCCAGAAACAAAATTCAAAACAAGCAAAAGAAAAAACCACACAAAGATGCTATCAAAGCGATCACAAACAAAAATATTGTTGGAATCGTAAAAACTCACTGAATCCGTTTTCGACGAGGTAATTGAAAGTATGTCCATCGCAATTGTAGGTGAACTTGTTGTTGGAAGCCGGGAGCTTCTGGAGGCATTGGGAAGCGATGCTCGTGAAATTCCCGGTGAACTCCGTGTACTCGGCGAGGATCACCGTCCCTCGAGCGACGAAGCTGTAGATCAGAGACTGTTGGCCCATCTCCAAAGAAAACCCTAACCCTAGAAATCAATCAACTGAAATCGCTCCGGAGAAGACGAGGAAGAGGAGAGAGAGAGAGAGAGAGAGAGAGATGATGCGATCGCAGAAAAAAAGTGCTGGATTTGAGCTCGAGAAAGAAGGCGTGTTATTTATGTCTGTTTGTGTATGTTGTGAATTTAGGGGGTCACGCCTATGAAACAAGGCAAGTTTTTTGCATTTTCTAAACATTCGCACTATATTAAAAAAATATAAAAACAAAAAGAAACCCCTAAAAAAACAAAAAGAAAAAATAATAATTAATATTTGTACCGATGTTAACTTTTTTATTTGCACCGATGCTAACTTTTTATCATTTACAAGTTAGGCTCTAAAATTTTAATTTTTACATTTAGAATGTTAGTTTGACGATTTATGACAAGTAACAAATAGAAATTACAGTTCATAGCAAAAATAAAATAAAATAAAAAGGGAAATTAGGGTCATAAATGCCAAACGAAAAATTCGAAACCGTTTGATATTATTTTTAAAATAGGTGAAAATATTTTTGTTTTAAAAACTGTAAATTTTTTTAAAATTATACTGAAAGTGTTTTTAAAATTTTTTTCTCTAAAAATACTGAGAATAAAAACAAACAGAAATAGAGTCCAACTTACGAAGCAGTGAAAAGCTTAGGGTGGATTGGTGCTCTTCATGGGAGATTATGTTGAGACTGAGATTTTTGACATCTTGGGTTGATTGGGTTATGGATTGTGTTATGACAGCACGGTTTTCTTTCCTCATCAATGGGATACGGCAAGGTTGCCTATTGCCTCCATATCTTTTTCTTCTGTGTGTGGAGAGTTTCTCTTTTTCATTTAAACAGAATGGAGGTTGAAGGCAGGCTTCTGAGGCTTGCTTGTGCGTGTGAGGCTCTGAGAATTAATCCCTTGCTTTTTGCAAATGATAGCATTATCTTTGGAGATCCAGATGAGGAGATTCGTGCAGCAATTAAAGAAGCTTTTATCGAGGAATGAGCAAGCTTGGGGACAAGCTATTAATTTGCAGAAGTCAGTTGTAAGCCGTAGCCCAACATTAGTGAGGAACGAAAAGGTACATTTTTTCTCTGTTGGGTCTTTCAAGTAATGATTCCAATGATGCATACTTGGGGCTACCATCTTTCATGGAGTAGGATAAGAGGCAAGTGTTTAACCGTAAATAGGAACGAGTTTGGAAGAAATTACAACTGTAAAAGCAGAAATTATTTTGAGTCGGAGGTAAACAAGTTTTCATCAAGACGGTCGCCTAAGTTACATCTATGTATGTGATTAGTGTGTTTAAGTTCCCTTTTACCCTTTGTGATGATCTCCATTCCATGGTGGCTAGAATTCAGTAGGGACAGGGAGTTAATGAGAAAAAGATCCATTGGGTTAGCCAGCGGAAGTTATGTAGAAGGAAAGATAGGGGGCATGGGATTTAGAGACATGGAAGCTTTTCAATAGGGCACTCCTTGCAAAACAAGGGTGGTGGATTCTCACTAGGCCCTTTTCTTTTATGGCAAAGGTCATTAAAGCTAAATAATTCCCCAACAAGGACTTTTTTGGGGCAAGTATGAGCAGCAATCCCTCTTATAATTAGAGAAGTGTTGTTTGGGGTCAAGAATTGCTTTCAAGCGAGGCCTTGTTGGAGAATTGGGGATGGAACTCGAAGAAAGATCTTCAAAACATTGTGGCACTCTCGACCTTCTAGTTTTTTGTCAATTACTAGGCCGAGAGAGGGGGAGAAGAATCTATGTGTAGCTGATCTCCTTGATGATTGGGGATGGAACAAGACAAAAGTGTTTGATGTATTTTCGAAAATTGATCGTAAGATGGTACTAAGCATTCCTATTGGATGCTTTTGCCATGATGATTGTGAGTTCTGCATTATGACCAGCTCTTCAAATGGGATGGTTTGGCTGCTTGATGGAAGGTTTTGTGGTCTTTAGCAAGGTGAAATTTCTGGTCTGTTTGGTTTATGTACTATTTGGATTTAATGTATTCAAATTTAGATTCGAATATCAAGAATCTTTTAGATACGCATTTGTTTCCTCAAAATCCGAATCAAATGAGCAAAGAATCTAAGTTTTCAAAGTTCTGAGTCTCCCTGAACTCTTAATACTTGGATATCTTTGCTACAGTAAAAGTTGAAATTCTCTCTCCTATATTTGAGGAAAAAAATATCATAACTTCTTCATTTGATATCCAATTGAGATTATTTTTTTTATTGTGTTCCTAATAAAGAGAGAAATAAATTAAGATCCATATTTCTTATTTTTTAAGATCATTAACATTAAGATTTTATTAGATTTGTTAATAAATCAAAAACTATTTTCGCTACCTCTTCAAACACAAATTTCAAGTTTACTCCATATTCAAATTAAATATTAAATACACATCTAAACATCAATTTGAATAATAATTCAAATCACACAACTCAAATCAAATCACTAATTTATGTCTAGCAAACCTGTCATAAAGCACTACCTACTATTTTCGCTTAGCTTGGAGTGGGGTTAAGGTACGTAGCTTGTGACCGGTTTGTTTGGAGGAGAATGAGGATGTTTCACATACCTTTTGGTATTGTTCACAACCTCAAGAAATATTGTCCTCTAGCTCGGTATGGGGAATTCTTTCTAACTTTTCTAAATCGGTTTCTCTCTCTATGCATTTTCTTTACGGCTAAGGCTAGTGAAAAGGATATAGACATTTTGTGTATTCTTACACACAGCGTGTGGATGGATCGCAATAAGCTAGAGTTTGAAGGAATTCACGGTGATCCTTTGGGGTCCATTGAGCATACGGGTCGTCTTTTAGGTCACTACAGCTCCTGTGCAAAAATTTTGGTGATCAAAAACCCCCATTTGCTTATCTATGAAAAAATTGGTCAGCTTCTGGGGCGAGTATGGTAAAGGTAAATGCATATAGGTATATTGTTCGTGATGAAGAGGGTTGTGTCTTAGGGGCAACGTCTATTCGTTTTCTCGAAAAGTTCAACCTTCATGTGGGACCGAATGGAAAGATTTTGATGAAAGGGCAAAAAAAAAATTCAAATTGGACAAAAGGCCTCTCTTTTTTTGAAATAAAAAAAACACGCTTTTCTATGCAGGTAAACTGTCTCTGTTTTTTTCAACAGAAAAAGAAAAATGACTGTAACAGAATAAGGAACCTCAACATGTTGAAAAAAAAAAACTGGAACCGTTTTGATGTCTAAAAAACCTTTTTTTTGATGCCAAAAATTGAAAAAAAAAACAGGTCTATTTGTCAAAAAAAATTTCTGCCGAGCCCAGTTATCAAAATGCCCCGGGAGAATGCTTGGCAATACAGGAGGGCTTGTTTCGTGGTGAGCAGAGGCTTCTATAAGTTGGTCATCAAATCAGATGCAATGAATGTTATAAATGTAGTTTGAAGTGCAGGTTCGCAGGACCCTGAAACTTCTATAATTGAAGATGTTCAAGAACCTCCTCGTCATGCCGATGGTGGTTCAATTTGGTACATTTCCTGCCATAGGAATTCTGTAACCCACTATATAGCTAATTATGTTTGTCTTAATTACGATGATTTTGTTTAGATAGGTATTACTCCTTTTTTATTGGCTCGTTTTTACTCTCTGACGTTTCAAATAAGTAATAAAATTTCCAATCTCTACTTAAAAGAAGCTTAGGGTTCATTTTGTGTAGAGATTTTAAAGTACTTATATAGTAATTGAAATCTATTTGCTATTAAGGTACATTTTAATTTTTAAATTTGGGGTTTCACTTTGTCCAAATTAAAAGTTTGAAGTTTGAATTGTTAGATGAGTTCATAGAACATAATGGAAAAGGCCAAGAATAATAATAAATAATGGGATTAATATGCAAATGTACCACTTTTGAATAAACAATTAGAAAACATCATTTTAAACATATTTTTGCCATCTTCCTTTCTTGGGTTAGAGCCTATTTGAAATGACTTTAAAAAAAAAGCTTTTGACTAATGAGTGGGTTCTCGTGAATTGGGGAGAGGGTGTTGGGATTATAACTGAAGTTAGTTTTGGACTAAAGTGGGCCAAATGTTGGTCTCAATTTAAATTAGTTTAGACCCAGTTGATCAGTTGTAACTCATATTGTCAAATAACATATTACTCTAAAAGTAGCTTTTGAACATGTTTAAATAGACCTAGCAAAAGTCCTTTAGGCTTTTGTAAGCATTTTTAGGACTGACTAACTTTTTGGCCCTTATGAAAAAAGTGCTTATGAAATATTTTTTATTACATTTTAACTTTTAATTTAAGAATAATAAATTAAGAATTTTATCAATATATTTAAATTATGTTATTTTTTATATTAATAAAAGCTTTTTACTTATTTAAGCATTTTTATGACAAGTCAACTATTTGGTGCTTTTGAAAAGTTCTTTATTTACATGTTTTGCTTTTAATTTAATAATAATAAATTAAGAATCTTATCCATGTCATTTAATTACATTACTTTTTATATCAATTAAAGTTTTTCACTTATTTAATCAAAATATTTTGAAATTCTTTTAAAATTAAAAAGCATTTTTCTTTACACTATCCAAGCAGTAATTAAAAGCATGATCTTATACTTTTTTCTTTTAGTGCTTGAAAGTAGAAGCACAAGTTATCACAGACTAATCTTTAGTCTTGCTTTTATTTATAAAGAGTGGCAAATGAAACGGCTTAGTGTCTGGTATGTCACTCATTTAAATAGTGAAGTAATTAGGTTGGTGGAGCCTCCATTTAATAAAGTATATTATACGTTCGATTCTATCTGCAAAGAATAAAAAAAAAACCTATTTAGTAAAAAAAGAATTCCATTACTTTTAGTACGGAATAAAATTAATGAGGTTGGTTTTAGTGCATACTTGATTCCATAAAAAAATAAAAATAATAATGACAATTTTTTAAGACGTTCAAAATTTTCCACATATGAACTTTATATTAATCATGTTTTAGACATAAGTTTTATCAAGTGGGATTATGAGGTGAGATTACTTGTGTCAAAAAAGATTAAAAAAAAAAAAATTTGCAAGGAATGTTGCACTCAGATCTTTTTTTATTACACTAGTTAAGAGCCACATGCGACGGATGTGGAACAATTTTGCGGTTAAATATGCGTGTTAAAGTTATCATTACTTTGCCCTTATTTGAATATTTATAAGAATCATTTTTATAATATCTTATATTGAAAAGAAAAATTGAGTATAGAGACATTTAGAAAGATATTTTAATAAAAACATATGGAGGAAAATTTAATTGTATATAAATTCTCAACAAAAAAGAAAAAAGAAACAAAAAAAATAAGATAGACACATATGAAAGAAGTTATTTTTAATAAAAATAAAGCAAGAAAAAAAGTATTTTGTTAAAGTATATCGTAACAAGATTAAACTGTAAAAAAAATTGACAAATTGTAAATTTAAAAAATAAAATGAGAAAGAAAAAAATAATAAAAGATGAATAAATAACACATGACTCATCTTGCACATATGAAATTGCATATGTGCAGATAAGGCATAAAAAGTAAAACCATAAATTGCTCTTCATTCACCAATTTGTTAATTAGTATTTTCAGATTTTATTTCATATTTTTTAGTGTGTGTCACATTATAAACATAGATAGAATTTAACATAAAGTGCAAAAGATGACAACTCATTTTCATATTATTTATGGGCTTGAAAAGAATTGAAGCATACACTTTCATTTAATTATTGATCAAAGATTCAAAGAGCCATGTCCAAATAACATTTTGTATTTTTTAGATCTAAAGAAAATATCCAACATTTAAACTGAAAAACCTGAAATTAAAGCCAGTATACTACTTTTAGCTCTTTTCACCCATTACAACATGTCGAGACTTTAGACTTATAGTAGGCGTATTTTTGATAATCCTGTTTCAATTACACAGTTGTAATTGATATAATATAAGACTCTCACATTTTATAATATAAAACAAAAATATGTTATAGTGTAAAGCTTTCGTATGCTATAGGAAAATCATTTCAACTTTTAGTTTTAACTGCGTTAGCAAACACATTTAATGTGAGCGTGTTTGGAAGGATTAATTCAAACCATTGGTTTGAATTAATTTTGATTAAAATCATTACAATATGTGAGAGTTTTACATTATAATTTTTTTGACACTTTAACGTATAAAAGTTTTACATTATAACAATCAAAAATTTTAATTGAACTAAAAATACCAAACATCTTATAAATCTCAAGAAATTCACAAGTCAACAATTGTTGTGTTGCTAAGAAAACTACGGACCAACTTAAATACGTGGACCGCTCAATATTCAATAAAACAACAAAATGGATTTAGCTAGTCGCTAAGACCGACATAGAGAATATAAATACAATTTATGGAAGGTTAGGTGTGAAGTTGGTGTCAAATTCTAACCTATTATTGAGTTGACAATGATTTGGGAAAAAAAAGAGAAGCCCTAGTTACACTTTCTTTATTATTTTATTTTACAATCTTTTTTTTTTACTGTTTAATATTTATACTTTACTATTTTACTTTTTGTTTAAATAATAATATATAATATTAGTAAATTATATGTATTATCATTGGAGGGAATATTACTAGCACTTCTCGAAAAAAAAAAAAAAAAGTGGTTTTAGTAAAGAATTTTTTGCCCTTAAAAAAACGTGAAGGGAGTTAAGAGATAAACAAAGACAGAGTAGTAAGGAGAAATGTTAGGACTTTGGACAGTTTTTTATTTTTATTTCATGTCTCTCGTGTTGCAAGATTGTCACCAAAACCTAAACCGAATCCTAAAAAAAAAAAAAAAAACCCATTAATTCTGCATTCTAAGCTAAAAAAATTGCAAGATTCCAATTAACATGCTATACATAATAATAACAATAGCATTATACAATAACAAACTAAATTATACTCCTATAATCAAACCAATAACAAACTAATAATTTAATTCTAATCCGAAAATCAAGCATATAACAATAAAATTATAGATCATATATTAAACCATAAACCTTTAATTCTTCTAATTGTGAACCTAAAAAATAAAAAGCAAAAACGTGCAAACATTATCATTCTATTCCTAAATTCATACCAATTATAATGATATTTTACATTCCACACTAAACCTGGGAACATTAAAAGTTGATAATCATTGCATTACATTTTGTTTTCACTTTTGAAGCACAAAAGTTTTATCCCCTTTTTTTTAAAATTTTAGGAGTTGTCACTTTTTCAAAACTAATTGTAGTAAATAAGAAATGTTGAAAATATTTGTAATAAATATCAAATTTATGGTATAAATTTATTTACCCCTTTTATATTAGTGTAAATAATTCTTATTTATATAATAAATGAGGTGTATTTACTACTTTATTTACAATATAGATATTTCTTATTTATAGTGTAAGTAAGTTATTTACATTGTAAATCTGACATTTACTACAAATATTTTCAAACTTAATATTAACTTCAAAAAAATTTTAAAATCTAACATTTTTCTTTTTTTTTTTCGCAAAAATTGATCTCGTAACATATTTTATTTCCTCTTCTTTTTCAATAAAATGTGACTATGATAGTCAACCCAAATATGATAAAAAAAAAATTATAATTTTTTGAATATTTTTTTTACATTAAAAAATTAATATTTTAGTCACTTCCAAGTTGTCCTTTAGGCAACATGTGGTTCTTCAATATCCATTGACCGTTGCAGAAAGTGAACCTTCTCTTAGTTTTTTACCTTTCTTTTCTTTTTTTTTTTTCTTCCAGTTTGCACTCTTTATAATGTATGTCTATCGCATCTAAGGCAACAATTGGGGTAACTTTATAATGTATATACGTTTTTTACATTTATAATGAAAATACCTTCTTTTAGAATAAATAATATAGCAAAGATAAATTATATTATGGGAAATGCTACCACGAGAACTTTCCAAAGTTCTCATGGATGATGCTAGTTTTATGTCTATTGGATTTACATCAAATAGTTGAAGATAAACAAGCTTATCATTGCTTTAAGGAATTCACACACACCCAATCTAATTTATTAAAACTCAAAAACAAATAAAAAAATAAGGAAGAAGAAGGACAGGAGATCAGATCTCTTTCATTGTTGTCTGTGTAGGGATCACTGGTAACCCAAACCATGATAGCAAGTTGTGAGCCACCTTAAATCGCCCCATCGTGACATCTCTTTGCACTGTCACCCATGCGAATGGGCCGCCACCTCTGTGGGTTGCAAGAAAGAGGTCACCACAGTCGCGAGGGTCGCAATTCTATTGCAACGGTTCACCATGGGTCGCAAACGCGTTAGCTTCTGCTGCTACAAATCGCCGCCTAGGATTTTGCCACTGCTGCCCTCTTATCCTAATGGCAGACTTGGTCGCAGCCCTCTCGCGTTCTCATTACGACTTCACATAGTCGATGCGACACCACTATTGTAGAGGGGGTCCTCCTTTCCCTCCTGCTATCATCGACACCACGCTCTCAACCTTGGTCGTCGACGCCACTGCCCCTATGTCCAAGTCCCATCATTTTTTTTCTTGAATTTTTTAGTGTTTTTAATTGGTAGATTTAAAAATATAAAGATTAGATAAAGTTATGTCTATTTTTATTTTTATAAGTGTGTAATTTTAGATAATTGATTTTCCATCCAGTGGCTAAAATAAAATGGTCTCATCAATCAGAACTTTTAGAAGTTCTCATCACAACAGCTCCTTTATATTATAATTATTTTATACTGTTCTTAAAATTATATAAAATATCACTGAGCAACTTCTAATATTTTAGTTGAATATTTTGATCATGTGAACAACATTATGTAAATTTAGCTATGTTTGTAATTTTGCGGCGTTGCTTCAATTAGGCTTGTAAGTTTGATGTTAATGTATTTTAACAATTTTTAAGTATAATTCCATTTGTGTTTAAGATGATAGATTTATCTTCTTTATATTAGTGGAACTAATATTGCAAATGCATCTAAGTATAAAGTAGCAATCTTTAGAAGTAGTAAGTTTGTATTTAAATTATTTCTGTCCACCGGTGAAAATATAGTTTATGGATATTAGTCATGATTATTGACATGTCATAGTAAATCCATCAAAACTACTTATGAAGGTGGATAAATTAATAATATTAACTTGTGAGTTAATAACAAGAAGAGATCAAGAAACATCACAAACACTTGGGCCCGTTTGGTTCAAGTACTTGAATATAATATTTGAATGAAGATTTAAATTTTTATGAAAGAAAATACTGTAACAAAATGATTCAAACTGTGATTCGAGTATCGAAACAAACAGGCCTTAAAGTTTACATGTTATATATTATATTCGACAATTAATTCTTATTTTTTATCTTTCTTGTAATGAGTGTGTAACATAACGTTAGAATTATAATCAATAATTATCTATTATACTCTGTGACATACTCGATCAGAAAGGTAATATTTTTCATTTTCAAGTTAGTTTATATTAAGCAATGTTGATTGCTTTTAGCATTTTGTAAATTTCAACCAAAAAAATAAATTTGTTCTCAATTTTTTTTCAGAGTATCTATTGGATTGATGCTACCCTAAATATTTTTCGTTGACTACTGTACAATTCTATCCACATTGGGATTTTATTTGAATTTCTTTTTTGTCCCTGGCTATAGTTGTCATTGACTAAGTTTTTTTTGGTCGGGCGTCCTTTTTTTTTTGCGCTTCTTTCTTGTTTAGGCGTCGCTTGGTAGGAGGCATGGAGAGAGGGATGCAGAGAAAGAAGGATGAAAAATACGAAAGAAAGATGGAGAGGATTATAATAATTTTTGATGTTGTTTAGTAAGATGAATGAAGAGTTAAAAGGATTAATAAATAGATATATATATATATATTTAATTACTATATTATCTTTTCTATCATTTTATAGTAAATTTTTTAAAGATAAAATAGTCTTTTTAAACCTTTAAGGGGTGGATTATATAGATCCCTTCATAAATAGAGGGCTGCAAAATGGTAGGCCTGGAAGGAGAAGGTCTCTCTTAACCTCTCCATGCCCTCCATCTCTTCCTCTAACCAAACAAATGATTAGAACTCCCCTTCCTTCCCTCCTTTCCTCCTACCAAACATACCCTCAAACAATATGAGACAATGTGTTGTACTATTGCAAAATAACAATGGTGTCTATATAATGTTAAGGCCTGTTTATTTCGCATATTTGACCAACTTTTTAGATTCAAATCTTTAAAATCCTTTAGATATGTGATGACCAAGGGAAGTTTATTAATAAAATCTAATATTTAATTAGATTTAATTAATGAATTTACCTTTAAAAAATTGTATTTTCTGTAAAAATTGTGATAATGTACAAATAAACAATATTAATAGGAAACTCCACTGCGAACTTGATGCAATGTTGGATATTATTAATATAGATTTTGTGAGTCAAAATACTCAAAAATTTGTAACTAATATCCATAAAATAAATTTTATATCACAATTAATTGTAGAATTGTGATATAAATGAATGGTAAACAGTGTAAAGGCGGTCCGATACGGTATAGGTATACTGCTAGTTGAAAACACAAATATAGGAAATGTTATGTTTGGCCTCCAAAAATAAACCCAAGGCAAGAAAAATATTTTATACAGTCTAAAAATATGTTTTGCACTGATTTTACCGTGGCAGTAGAAGAAAAATACTGTGTGGTGAAAAATTATACTGTGTAAAATTTTTGGGACCCACCAAGTGGACACCCATTAAAATTTCATTAGGCCACCATGCCATGAAAGGTAACCCAATCACACCAAGCCACCATAGGTAAGCTAATTGATTACTTGGTGAGTCACCCACCAAGATAAGCATGAATTAAATTTGAAATGAACCAAATTTTTTTCCATTTCTTCTTCCTCACCCACAGCAGCCATTGAAGCTCCCTTTCAAAAATTTTCTCAAACCCAAATCGTCGCAAAATTGGCCCCAATTGAGTTCAAGAAGCAAAGTTCAAAGGATTTTATCAAATTTGAGGTAAAAACCTAAACTTTTTTTTGAGTTTTCTTCGGGCTTTTCTTGGGTTGAGGGGGAAGTTGATTTAAGGTATTTTCTGTATGAAAATTCCTAGGAAAAAGTTTCAAAGGAGCCCTTGGAAAGGCTAGAAGCACAAAGTTTTCATTTGGGTAAGTTTTGATTCCTTAAACTTAAAGTTTAGTGGTTTTTGTTTTGATTTTTGTTATTTCAAAAAGCATGTGGGTATTCAAGCAAAGTTTTGATTAAATTCTATGGGTATATGATTTATGGCATGTTGGTATGGTTGAAATTAGGGATTGAATGTGTAAAATGTTAGTATATGTAAAATAGGATATTTTTGTAATTTTAATGCTAGTTTTGCAAAAATAGTGATTGGGCATGAAAATGGTTTAGACAAAGGTTGGAATTGCCTTCACAGGGGTTGTTTAAAAACTAATTTTTACAAAAATGACCAAGGGACTAAATTGCAAGAAAAAAAATTTTCTCGGCAAATTTAAAAAATGCCCAAAAACATCCATGTGCAGTGAGAATTTTGAAAAAGTTAAAATATGAAAGTTGTAGATCTCGACTAAACTATTAAAATTTCAAACGGTTCGTCGAAAATCACATCCGTTTGTGAGATATTAATTTTACAAAAGTTTGTTAAAATTGAAAAAAAATTTAAAGGGGCAAAAAACGTCATCTTCCAGAAGGATTTTGGATATGGTATTTTGAGCAAAAATGATCCTTATGAAAAATAGAAAATTATGGTTTAAAAAGATTACTTTCAGTTCTGGGGGTAAAATTGTTAAAATTTTCAAATGAGGGACAAAATTGTAAAGTTTTATTAAAATGAGACATCGATATAAAATAAGTAGACCCAACACCTCAGGGTATTATTTTAAGATCTATACACAACTATTTTTGTTAAAATACCAAAATCGAACTCAGAAAATTCTAGAGGCCCACCGAGGGCAAAATAGTCATTTTTTCACGAATAACCCAAATTGCTCTGAAATGTTCCAAAGGGAAAAAAGGGGATGATTAGAAAGATTTTCGCCCTTGTTAAGAGATGATAGGGTAGAGTAAGTTAAGAGTAAGAGAACTGGGATTATCAAAGTTGTATATCATTATGCAACTCGATTTATTAATTCACGATCGTTTTGTATCGACACATAGAAGAAGTAGTGAACATTTGACTAATAGCGTTGTACTTGGCCAAACAGGACGCTAAAAGACTAAGAAAAAGAGGACTGAGGTCAACTCACAGAGCAACCCAAACCAAGTAAGTATCTATCCCACATAAAGTATGCAATTGTAGGTATAGAATATGATATATATATATATGTATACCTGTGTATATATCAAGGTATATACTAATGTGTATGCTATAATATAAGTACCTGGGAGTATATTAATGAGTACCTGTGAGTATACAAAATATGTACCTGAATGTATATTATGTCATGTACCTGTGAGTATATAAAGTATGTACTATACAGTATAAGAGTATTTATGTTTTATGTATAACATGTGAATACAACTTTACGCATGGTATGATAACCATAATAATTGGACTGGTAAATATATCACCAGAATTAAGAAGAGTGTCGTACTGACTCCTGATTTCAGAGGAGTTTAAGGATATAGTATGATCTCGGTGTTACGTAGACATATGTGCGCAATGGTACGAACACTTGGTCCCTAGCTAAAGATAAGACATAATAAGGATTAAGAATGCTAAAAAAAAAGCATAATTGGATCATGCATTTTATTGAATATGCATGTGGGCTGTATTGGGACTTATTGGGTCTAAACTCACTTAGTATTTTATGGTGTAGGTATTCCCATTAATAGGTCAGAATAATTTCATTGATGAGCTAGCGGAGGGATATGAGTAGTGTGCAGAATGGGTATGGAAGCCGCCACAGTTATGTTTTCGTTGTAATATATTTTAAGTTATTTTGAAAAGGGTGGTATAAAAGCTGAAACGCAGTTAAGTAAGACAAAACCTCTCTCTCAAGTATTTAGCCGTGTTGTAAAGAAAGTGTGTTTATGTAAATATATTTATATGTTTGTACCTCCAAAGTTGCTAAAATCAGTATATGTAAAATATTTTTAAAAAAATATTCCTAAGTTTTACATCTATACGTAAGTAAAAAAAATGGTTTATCACAGCCCGAAAAAGGCAGGTTGTGATAAGATATATATTTGTTTATCTCAAAATTCAAATTAAATGAATCCTTTCAATCCAAGTTTTCAGAGTTCTACTCTCCCTTTGAACTCTTTAGACTCAGATGTTAGTATAGTAAGGGCTGAAATTCTCTCTCCTATTCTTGAGGAAAAGAAGATGATTATTTTTTTCATTGCATTCTTAATGAAGAGAGGAATAAATCAAGATCTATATTGTATATTTTTAAAATCATAAACATTAAGATTTTTTTAGATTTGTTAAAAATTCAAAAACATTTTCCACAAATTCAAATTTTATTCCCTATTCAGATTGGTACTTTAAATGTGTATCCAAACGTTAATTTAGATAGCAATTTAAATCATAAATTTCAATTATATAACTCAAATCAACAATTCAAATTTATTTATTAAACGGAACCTAAAAAATTCAGCACACAAAAACACCAGTATAAACATGTCGCAAGCAAGCAAGATGACATGTAGGTTTTTCTATCCATTATGCTTCTACCTTTTCCCTAAAAAACGCCAATATGAAAATGAATAGAAAAAACTACATGTCGTCCTGAACTAAACGACAATGCACATAATAAGACAAAAACTAGAGACGTTTAGACAAATGGCCTAAAGAAAAAGCAGTTTTTGAGGAATAGACCCAAAATTTTCATAATTTGGTAAATGGTCCAAGGGCCATGTCACGGAAACACCTAAAAAAAATGAGGTGCCACCTCAGCAACAGGGGGCAACAGCGGGCAGGCAACAGAGTTGAGAAAAAAAAAAAGAAAAAAAACCCAAATCATCCTGTTTGTTTTGTAAGCGTGTTTGCCTTAGCCCCCTTTCGTCAAAATCATCCTTCGTTTCCCCTCATCCCATCCCATCCGCCGTTCCTTTCTTTCCCTTCAACTTTTCCCCCAGCGGCGATCCGAAAGCAAAGAAAGGCAACAACCAACGGTTGATTTCCCCAAATTAGTCCCTCTTCTCCAGCCTTCCCAAGAACGAACTTCTTCTTCTCTTCTTCAGTTGAGCAGGTGAAGCTCCATCTTCTTCTCCGTCTTCTTTAGTTCCCCAGGAAAATTTGGTGAAGGCACTCAGTCCCATTGATCGCAGGTGGTCTCCATTGATAAAAGCAGCAGGTATTTCATATAGGAGAATATATTTCTTCAATCCCAATTTTTTTTTCTTTTTATTGCTACACTGAACACGAATGAAGAAATGGGAATTCTGAATTTTTTTCTTGTCCCACGCACAAATAAAACTCTGGTGAATGAAAAGTATGTGTTGGATTTTATCACCGTTTTTTTTTTTTTTTACATTAAAGGAGTAGTATAGAAAGCAGAAAGGGAAAATTAAACCTCCCTGGAAAGAAATGTTCTGCTATTACGACTGTAAAGAGTATAATGGACTATGGCAATGATAATTAGCTTATTGGAAGTATGGAGAATTCAAGCATGAGAATCACCATGTGAAGAATGTTGCACGTTTATTATTATGCTTTATTTGCTTTTATTTTTGCATAAGTTATTGGGTATTGATAATGGGAACAAAAAAGTGCTGCGTATATATATATATATATATATATATATATATTACTTAATATGTGTGTGTTCATGCTTGTAATCTCTGTGTAATTATGCCAATATATATATTACTTAATATGTGTGTGTTCATGCTTGTAATCTCTGTTTAATTATGCCATGTCTATGGCTTAGTCTTAGTTGTAATTTTTATGCTTATGCTTGAGTGGTTGATTTGATGAATGTGTTATGGACAAAGGGCATAGCAGAACTTATTGCCCCACTTACTAATGGGCAGTTTGAGTGAAAAGGAATTAGTTGTTTTTGGTCAATCATGAGTAAGAGGGCTTTTCTTTTGTCCTCAATTCATTCATATATACTAGTGCTAATATTATTGGGATATGAGCATGTTAGAATTCTATACAAAATGTGTGCAAGTAATGTTTGGATGTATATCTATCATTTCTCACCATGTTTTTTTAACAGCGCAATTTAAACCATGTATTTTTAGTTGAAACCAAACTATATTTGGGAACACTTAATTTTGCTTTGTTCTTGATTATATAACACAGGGTCCCACCACATGTGATAAGGGCTATATTTTAAATGCATTAATTGTTTTTAGACACTGTCGAAATCCAAGTCATATAACCATTTATTGAAGGAAACTTTAGTGGTACAAAAAAGAAAAGGGCTAAACAGTATTGGCCATGATTCATGATTAGAATGGAGTGATAGTGGGAAAAAAACTAGAATCTATTCATGGCAGACAGTATGAGAATTTAAAGTTTTTTTTTTTTTTTTTTGCTTGAACCAAGGATCTATTCATGCAGTTTTTCCCCTAAGTAGGGCTATCCAACACCAAATAACA
This sequence comes from Artocarpus heterophyllus, assembly GCA_025403435.1. NCBI lineage: Eukaryota > Viridiplantae > Streptophyta > Magnoliopsida > Rosales > Moraceae > Artocarpus > Artocarpus heterophyllus. Next base: position 12,490,524 of record CM046342.1, read on the forward strand.
ACCACAAATTTAACTATATCTATGTAATTGCTAATAGCATTAGTTGTTATTCTTGCAATGGTGCTTTGTTTTGTTTGGGTTGGAATTGTTAATAGCATCTTTTGATTAAACTAGCATTGAAGATTTGCCTAAAAGTCATTGTTTAATAATTTTTTTGGGTTTTGCAGTTCAATAACTAAATGGTACCGTTACCAATTTATTTCGACATTGGAGAACATTGGAATGAGCTGGAAACTTGTTGGGTGTGGTGTGAGGCGCAAAGTGAAATGCGAGGAATTATGTTAGAAGATGAGAGTCCTAATTTGAGTGTGTTAATTAACAAGATTTGTACAAAAGCTGCAATTGAGTGTGGAAATAAGTCATTGAAGATAACTTACGTGCTGCCAAAACAGTCTGATAAGATGAAGCCGATTAGAATTTCTGATGAGGAGGACCTATTTGTTTTTATGGGGTTACTTAAGTTAGGTGGTAGCGCAGTACCTCTGCATGTTCAGGTAGAATAAGAAGAAGATATGAATTCTGTTGAAAGGGATATTGTACTTCGAGAGGAGATTGCCTCAACTCCTAGTAATGAAGAAGAAATTCAGAGAAATCCAGCAGATGATGAATTTTTTGTTGATGCTGCATTAGATGATAATGCCTTAGTTCCTATTGACATGGGTCCACTGCCTCCTCCACAGCCACTCATGATTTTAAATGAAAGAGAAGTTGGATCATCCTCAGCTTTGAATAGTTTTACATTCAATGATGGGTCTAATTTACAAGTTGGTGACCACTTTAGAAGCAAGAGAGAGTTAAAGACAAAACTTCATGTTATAGCTTTACAAGGAAGGTTCGAGTTCTTAACAAAAAAATCGAGAAAAAATTTACTTGTAGTGGAGTGTGTGGATCGAAATTGTAAGTGGCGTGTTCGGGCATGTAAGTTGTCATTGTCAAACATGTTTGTTATTCGTAAGTATTGCGGAATTCACTCTTGTTCGCTAGAGAAACGCTCATCAAAGCACAGGCAAGCATCATACTCTGTTATTGGGGAGTGCATCAAAAGTCAATTTGTAGGTGTACCACAAGGTCCACGGCCTAAGTCAATACGGAATTATGTTCGTAGCGAATTTGGAACAGATTTTAGTTACTACAAAGGTTGGATGGCTCGTCAGCATGCAATTAACCTCGTAAGGGGTACGGCGGAAGAAAGTTTTGCCATCCTTCCATCGTACTGTCATATGCTCCAGTCTGTAAACCACGACACTGTTACCCACGTTAAGGTTGATGATTCAAACAAGTTTAAATATCTTTTTGTGGCACATGGACCCTGTATACGAGGATTTGTTTGCATGAGGAAAGTAATAGTTGTTGATGTTAAGTTATTATTGTTAGAATTCATGTATTATTATTTTGAAAATGACATTAACCAACTATTGTTAGAATCCATCTCCCATGTTGTATTTGTATAATTTTTAATTTTATGTGTGAACTCTCATCCTCGCATGGGTTGAACATTAAAGAAAGTCGAAACCATGTGGACCCATGTCGATCCTGTTCTTTTGTACTTGTACATGTCACTCAATAGCCTTATAAGGAGGTCGATACCATGTAGACCCATATCGATCCCGTTAAATTTTTAAGTTTTGTAAATTCCGGCAGCATAACGACTTAATTTAGTCATTTTCAAAGGAAACCTGTATAGAACAATACAAAAAGGGACAATAGTGATATTAAATGGAACAATTAACAATAACTTCATCGATACCATAAAAAGTCATTAACTGGTGGCAATTGAGTCGGTAGGTCACATTAGTGTTAAAAGTAAAGATGAAAATATTCAAGATATATTGTTCATATATCTTATTTGAAGTTTCGATATCGATACAGAATGAATGAATTTGTATTTTTAGATTTTCATAAAAATCGATAACGTTTATATATATCCTCAAAATCAAAGTAACACTTAAAACGAAATTGAACAACAACAATAAACGAAATATAAACTGAAAAACTACATAAGACGATACTCAACCTATAAGACGAGACAAAATTTCAACAGCATAACAGCTTATATTAAAGAATATCCAAAACCTGCAAATACAATCTAAACAACTATAAAACCTGTAAACATAATCCAGACATTGGTAAAACCTGTGAACATAATCCAGAACACTAGAATGCCTGCAAAGAAAACCGAAACAAGTACATTGTCTACCATACATATGACAAAGACCTTAATCATTTTCTTCTAGGATTAGTATATAGAGTTCGCATATATTGTGATCTTGTTCTGATCCTCCGCGGTCTTTGTGGTCGTTCTATCTGTAGGGGCTGTGGTTCTTCATCGTATACCACTATATGAGTGCTATGTGTAGGACGTGGTGAGGGAGGCGAGGGTGCTGTGCGAGGCAACGAAGGAACGGATGGTGTGCGACATATATCGGGCATAGCCGTAGTGCGAGGAGAGGAAACAACAGGTGATGCATCTTCAGGCAAAGGCGTAGTATGAGGCTGAGCTGTAGTGCGCGGACAAGGACGAGGTGAGGGAGATATGTTTGGCAATCCTTCCTCATGCAGGGGTGTACTGTGCGGCTGAGGCGTACTAAACCCATCATAACCCTCACTGTAATGATGCTCTTGATGTCCCCTTGACAGCATCATTTCTGACCAATGTCTGAATTGGTCAGAAATATGTTGTTTCATCTGCTGAAACCCCAATGCCATTTCTCTTCTCATGGCTTCTTGCTCTTTCCTGATGGCTTGGACCTCGTTCTCAAGTCGCACTACTCTCAGAGGAGCATCCTCATGTTCGGAAGTTGAGGGTGCATCTTGAGCAACGAAAGGGGAAACATGCTCCGGATGGTCATGGCCAAAAACTACACGCTCTCCCCGATCAAGAATCTCGCTCAACTGCCTTACAATTGGATCAACGTTTCTTCCCACAAAAGGCCTATAATTGACCATCCATGGGGTTCTCATCTCCTCATTCGTAGCAAACAACATGCTATGAATATCCTGCAAAACAAATTTTAAAACGGTGTCTTGTTAAGACCATGTTCATTTTACTTATTACAAATAATTACATGTGTAATAGGTAGACATTGACCTGACCGCTCTATTAAATTGCTTATCTCCACCCTCGAAGGATTGGTTGCACCCCTCCACTTTATTATCTTCCAACAACACATTCGGGGCACAGGATCTTCTGTCGAGATGGGGTTAGCGAATCTGTTGGCTACCGTAGGGATGCATTCATAGGCAAATACCTATAACAAAAATAAATTTGGAATCAAATATTATATCAAATATAAAACAATAAATGCAATATCAAATACAAACTAATGTATAAATTACTCATGTTTAATTACCTCAAATGGATATATAAATCCATTGAAAGTGAATGTTGCATTGCTCGAGCCGCACTTACTCTTTATATCCTTTTTTAGCTGCTTAATTGAATACTTAAAACACTCTCGACCCCAAGGATAGGCACAAAAAGCATCTATGTTATCAATCAAAGTTAGGAATCGTGCTTTGATTTTCATGAAATTTTTTTCGTTGGCCATCAAAACACCAACGACAAATATCAATGCCGCCATCTTCCTCTTCTCTAAATGGTCTACACCTTCAGAATTCTATTCCATCTTGTCGATAACATCATAGATGGATATTTCTGTGTTATCCGGCCAATGCCTATGCACAAAGGGTGGAGTAGCATCATCCTCATCCTCCTCATCCCCGTCATCCTCATTTGCTTCGTCAATAACAGGATACTCATCACCGCAACACAACCATGTTAGTAAGGCAAAATCCTTTAATGTGTACCTAATTGAAACACAATTAACCACCATCCAAAATTCATTCTCAGAGTCAACTGCTGCCATCCGAAGAACCAATGACCACAACAACTGGCCAGAGTGTTGAAAATTTGGAGCCACGTCCAACACATGGCCAAATTGGGTGCCTCTGAACCATTGCAGATCATCTGGGTCCAGATTGTCTGTAATGATCTTCGCATATTGCTCGTATTTTGATTTCTTCGACACCTTGCAATCGTAATGCTCCTCACTCCTTAACACGGGATCTAGTCTTAGAGGCTGTTCAATATACAAAACAAATTTAATAAAATTTGAAAACAAATTTATATAACATTTACAACAGAATTAACACCAAAGATCAATTATAATAAAGATAGGCCCATTCCATGTATATCAGAAGGAGATGTTTATCTTACGACATAATACAAACACCATCATACGACAAAAGGAAAAAAAAATTAAAAACCAACAATAGTAGGAACAAACCTAGAAAAGCAAGAAAAAAAATTCAGAACTTCACTAACCATTATTTCGCAGCTAGCAACCAAAGCACGAATTCCAAAATGCTTTCAGATCTTCAAGCAATTTCAAATGGCTTCTGACTTGTGGGTGGAAGAACTGAAAGAGAATAAAGTTAAGGATTTGTGGAAGAGATAGACAGCAAAAAAGAATTAGACAGCAAAGAGAGTTCTGTCTCAAGTTCCCTAAAAACTGCAAAATGTAAGAGCAAGAATTTACATAACAAAAAGCAACTTCATTTTGTTCCAACACATTAAAGCAAGCATGCACTCTGACTAAAAATTGGCAATGTAGGCGAACTCATCACTCACCAAACTTGTTTTTAAGGGGAAAACAGAAAAACAAATAAGAACATACAATGACGTAGAGATTTTAGATAATATATTACTTGATTTTAGTCGAACACCAACAACATCATCAGTTCATCAACATCTTCTTCGCACTTCTCTTCCTACCAACAAGGCCTAAAATCCATGTTGCTTTTACACAAAAATTGAGATATACAACAAGAAGATAACCCAAAAAAAATATTATACCTCCTATCTAACATCAATCTACGCGATCATAATCCCAATGGTAAAAAATTTTATTGGTTGCATTTCCTTTTATATAGAAAACGAAAACTTCTACACCAAAGAAAAAAAAAATATTAGCAAACACAGACAAACGAAAAACTTGAAAATTTACATTAGAATCCTACATAGAAATCAACACATCACAAAAATTTATATCAATTTACTTTCATCATCATCATCATTTGTTTACATATTAACAAAATAAGTGTCGTCAAAACTAAGTGATCACTATGTTAAAAACAACTCATTCCAAAAAACAATTCTTGCAAACAACCATGCTGAAAATATTTACCCTGCATCAATAACTCTTTAAAGCTCAATGGACAAAGAAAGAATCATATGCTACTTTAGGCATGCAAAGATGTTGATATCTTAATGTGTCAAATGCATACAAAGATAAGATTTGACAATTACGCAGGCAAATAAATATATTTTAGTGACTGAATTTGTCAGCTTCCACATAATTGCCTCGTTTAAACCATCTCATTGTTGACTTCTCTTTTTCTTTTCCTTTTTTTAAATTTATGTCTAATCTTTATGATCCTCAATAAACAAAATTATATGAATATTTTTTTTTCAAACTCAAATAATTAGAGTTGTCCCTCCGTTTGATAACAGCATGAGAATTTTGATTTGTACGCAAAAACACACTATCAAACCTATACCAATTAAAAGCAAAGGAAATTATATAAAAAGAGCCTCAATTTTTTGCATTTTAAAAGACCCGCAACATTTAGATATCATTATATATAGTGTCTGTATATATAGAATAGATGTGTTCACAAATTTACATTAGAGTAGAGGTAGCCTCTAGTATTTTCAAACCAATATCTGCTTTACCATAAGAAGGAAAATCAATTAAATCTACTGCACAATACTACAGTTAAAAACCATAGACTAAGAGACAGGAATATGCGTAAGTCATATGTTTTTGGATCCCATTTAAATTGCAATAAAATAGTCCATATCTATAAGCTACCAAATTAATATATGCAGGAAACAAAATTTAAATTGCAACCAACTATAGTAGTTGAACTAAAATTTGATGCCTTGTAGTTCTTGCATAGAAATATCCCTAACATGAATATACCCTCAAGTTTTCCAACCAAAACACATTTCACAAAAAGCTAATCAACCTGGTTGCAGATTTCACAGGTTATGTCACCCTTTTGATTACACCACCTCTGTATGCATCTCCTGTGAACAAACTACATGCGACAACAATTTTTATTTTTAATTTTGAGACATTGAGAGAAATTATGGAAAGTCAACGACACAAAAAGAATCAGTGAATGCCCTCTCATAAGTAAGCCAGTCAAAACCCACATGCCAAAAACCCTAAATGCAAAAAGAAGAAGAATAAGAAGAAGGGAAAGTAAAGTTTAGAACTTTTTGATAAAAACCCATAAAGGAAAGCAAAAGACCTTGAGACTGCCATTGCAGGCACATGGAGCCTCCATGAAAATGACCTCGTCTTCTTCCTGGCAAACTCTACATTTGGCCTTCGTTTGAAGACAATTTTTGGTGGTACATGCTAATTGCTACTGGTTTACAATTTTTTAATCTAAATTTAACAAGCCTGAGCCTATCAAGCGCATGTATTAAAAATTTCTATTCTAAATTTGTCAACGGCATGACTATGCATTTATAATTTCTTGTGCACGATACAAAATTGATCCAACTTACAAATCAGACAATTAAAAGTTAAAAATTAAGCCAATGATTGAAAAAACCAAAGTTTTCTACAGGTTGTGAAAAACAACAAATACTACTATAAAATATCCCATTTTTTAACGAATGAAAATAGTTCTATGATTGAACTTGGCATATAAAATAACAGAATTCTAGTATTAGTATAATATAAACAATCACAATCCAAGTATTTGTCACCTTTCCTCTATCAGTCCATTTCAAGTATGGGGATTCTGCTTGTATAGACCCTAATCAAATTCTCACGGTTGAGGAATAGTTCAAATTCAAAATTATGAACCAATTAGACATATAGAACAAAAACATAGATAACTCTTACCAAAACAAAAATTTGCCCTTTAGAAATTAAATTGTTCTGCTCTATTTAACGACTTCAACTGAGATGAGGAAGCTATTACATAGCTTCAAAAACATTGAAGACGAGTACAAGGTTCAAATCCAAAATCCCATCAGAATTTCAATCCCCTAAATCACAACCAATAGCAGACAACAATAGATAACTGATCTAGCATTCTTTCTAGCTTTTTTTTAACAATCAAAACACTCCATAAATCACAACCAATAGCAGAAAACAAAGAAAACCAAACGAAGATATACTAACCTTGTAGCCCCAGTGACTGAGAAATGGCGAACGAACGGACGATGTCGAGCACCTCGGACAACGGCGACGACCGTGGACCACAACCGCAGATTGGCCAAAGAAGGAGAAGAGAGGAGAAGGTTGGGGGGTTTTTGGCAGACGAGAGGAAAGTGGGTCCAAATGGATCGGAGTATTTCTGCGTTCTGTTGCTCTTGGACGAGAAGGAAGACAGGAAGAGAAGCTAGAAGGGAAAAGGGAAAATGTGGAGTTTGTTGTTGGGTTCGGGGGTTTTTGGCAGAGGAGAGGAAAGTGGGTCGAAATGATTTGGATCGGAGGCTTCCTGTCTTTTGTTGCTCTTGGACGCGAAGGAAGAGAGGAAGAGAAGCGGGAAGAAGGAAGATTGTGACAAAAGGGAAAATGTTGAGTGAGTTTTTTGTTCTTCTGGGAAGGGGACGGAGGCCACAGTAGAACGGAAGAAGAAACGGAAGAACAATTTCTAGAAAATGTTGAGTGAGTTTTTTGTTCTTCTCGGAACCGGAAGGGGACGGAGCGGAGGGGAAGCTTTTGCAGGGATGATTTCGACGAAAGGGATCTTCCTTTCACGAAAGGGCAAAAAAAAGGGGAAACACGTAATGGAAATTGAGGCTGAGATGGATAAACGAAGGCAGGGAATGAAAGGCTGAGATGACAAAATTTAGCCAAATAAGACCATGTCATCAGTTTTTTGAGTGCCAAAAAAAAAAAGGCCTATTAATTAGGTTTGTTCGGGGACTCTTTTATCTAAATCTTCCCAAAAACTAAAGGCCAAAAAAAAAAAAAGAATCGAGCTTTTGCCGCTTTGTTGGGTCTCACTTTCCCGCCAAAAACCGTGTCATTCACTCATTTCCCGATCTCTCTTCGTCGTCTCTCTCCTCTGGATTTTTCTGACCTCGCCGTGGACATGGATATGGATATGGACGTTCCTCTTCCAGACGAGCTCGAGTTGCTCGAAGAGAGCTATCGCATCCACGACCAAGAACTAGACTTCCAAGATCTGGACCCACCGGAACCCTACTCCTACGATGGCGACGAGGAAGAAGAGCCCGCCCAAGCCAAACCACCTGCCGCCGACGACTCTTCGCCGTCTGCCGAAACCCTAAGCCACGGCCACAAGCGCTCTCGGTCCTCCGATGGTACCGATGCGTCGGCTCCTGAAAGATCCGGGCTGTCGGATGAGAAGCGCAGCAGGATCGGCGAGGATGAAGAAGAGGAGGAGGAATGGCTTCGGTACTCGCCGTCAAAGGTGAGCGACCCCGTTGTGGAGGAAACCGGAGGTAGTGCGGTGGAGGAGACGCTCGTGTGGAGGTTTGCGTCGGACATCGACGGCGATTTCATTCCCGTGACTGCTCCGAGCGGCGGAGATAGGGTTTATGCGAAGATGAGTAGAGAGGAGAGGAGCGAGCGCCGCGAGAAATTGAACTTAAGAACGCAATCAGGAGGTTAGGCTTTGCTGGTTTTCTTTTTTGGTCAAATTCTAGTCCACTCTTTGGTTTCCGGGAAAATATAGAAAATTTATGCATACCGAGGATTGTAGTGTACTTATGTTAGCATCTGCAAGCTTAAGTGAGATTTTGGAGTTATTTTTGTTATGTAGATTTCAAAATTCCTCTATATATCGGATTATGTTTGTTCTTTCAGGTCTTATAGTGGAACCAATCAGTGTTCTGTTGCAAAAAGTTGAGCAAGAGGCTTTCGCTAAGGTATCTATTCTGAAATTTCAATCCCTCTCTTGTAGTATCTGTAAGTGGATAAATTGGAAAAAATTTCTCTCTGTATTTGAGTTTGGGTTAAGACTTTGTTATAGTAATGCCATTTTGACCACGGCCTTGATTTGATGAATTACACATGGTTCATTATTTTCAAGTACCAAATGCCTTTGCCTTTGGCAATGGAGACCGTTTGGACAAAAAATCTCTATCCCAGTAAACTTTTTTTTTTTTTTGGTTTTGTATGTCTCATAAGCCACAGAATATTAGCTGAAAGACACGCATAGTGTTTAAGTCTTCTTTGTTTTTTGATACCCTGCAACCTCCCCCAAAAGCCCCACCAACCCAGACCCCCTGGTGCCACTAGATTAAACGATGTTAGGCGTGTTTAAGTCTTCTACATGTTTCTGTTGCTGATGAACTTTTGGCTTTTGTAGCAAAAGGTGGGTTTTTCTTATGATTTCTAATGCTTAAAGTTGAGATTTTAAAGGTTACTTATTAATAATGAAATGTTTTATCAAAATGCCTTAAAATCATTCCTTTAATGCTGCAGGCCTTACAAGCTAGTTCTGGAGACCAGAATGATTCAGTTCTTACTGAAACACCAGTAGCTCATGAACAACTTTGGGTGGATAAATACGCTCCAAATTCTTTTACTGAGCTCCTCAGTGATGAACAAACAAATCGGGAGGTGTGTTTTATTGCTTTGTCATCTTTATAAAACTCCTAAAAATTTAAATCATGCAAGGCATATGTTGAAACGACTTAACAATAGGATTTATCTCACTGCAGGTCCTCCTGTGGTTAAAACAATGGGATTCCTGTGTTTTTGGTTCTGAAGTTAGGAGTACTTCAACTGAGGTTTTGTCTGCTTTGAGAAGACATTCATCTGTCAGTCAACATCAGAAATTTTCCAATTCTAATTTTCACAGGAAGAATAGAGGACCAAGATGGAATAAGGAAAATTTTAGACAGTCTAACGATTTTGATCACAAATCTGCTGATATTGATCAAAATAATACTAATACAAAAGGCATTCAGGATCTGTGGAACAAGAAGTCAAGATCTACTGGTCCGCCAGAACAAAAGGTTTGACCTTTTCTTTTCCCATTCTTGTCCTTTTTAAAAAAATATGTTTTGGTAAATTGAACTTAATACTGTAAATGCATACTTTTCTTAATTTATGCCGAAGTCAATCCATACGCTGCAGATCGCTCTTGTGTTAGTGCTGACAATCAATTCCAATTCAGTTCTAAAATATGATATCTTGCTGATTGGACTAATGTTTATGCTGTGTGCTCAAGGTGGTTATTTGCGTATCTTGTCCACAATTCTCTATGTTACAGTTGTCACTGATGAGATTAGGAAGGAATATTTTGTGTGTAATGAATCTTGTTTGATTTTGAAACTTAACATGGCTAATTTAGTTGGATTTTCTTGTATTTAAGTATGAAACTTAATTTATGCCGTAGTCAATCTTGTATTTAAGGATGATTTGGTGGATGCCTAGGATATTTTCCTGAGGGAACAATCTGTGGGTCTTGCATTTCCAATTTGCTAGTAATAACTTTCTGATGATTCATAGTAGCTTAATTGAAATACGAAGATGTCAACGTGAACCAAGACCAATTTGGTTTAATGTAGTTTTGTTTATATGCCTTATGTGAGTGTCTGATAGAATTCCTCTTATTTCATTAAAGAAAAATTGAGATACATATAGGAATGGACTTGCTAGTTTTCGTCCATAATTCTAGGTCCCTAACAGACTAATAGAGTGAAATCCTCCACTAAAAAAGGAAAACAGAAAAGGAGGAATCTGGTAAATATAATACCGGATTCTTTTTATTACAAGATACCAAAAATAACACTATCAAAATTCCTATGATTCCTAAATATTAATCTATGATAATTCCACACCCCCCTCAAGCTGGGTTGTAAATGTTGAACATACACAACTTGTGACTTAATTCTTCAAAGTTGATCCTTGGTAGAGCTTTAGTGAGAATATCAGTTGTCTGGGACTGTGTAGGTGTGTAGAGAAGTTGCACAATTGAGTTCTCAATCTTTTCCGAGATGAAGTGTCGATCTATCTCGATGTGTTTGGTTTGGTCATGATGCACCGCTTATGGATACTTGATTGTTGCAAAACATCTTAATAGGACTTTTACAGATGACTCCTAGTTCACTAAGAAGCCTTTGTATCCAAATTCCTTCACAGATACCAAGAGCTAATGCTCTGAACTCTGCTTTTGCGCCGCTTCTTGCAACCACGGGTTGTTTCTTACTTCTCCAAGTCACAAGATTTCCCCATACAAAGGAACAATACCCGAATGTAGAACGCCTGTCTGACACATCTCCTGCCCAGTTAGCGTCTTAAAAAACTTCAATTTCCCTGTTGGTACTCTTTTCGTATAGCAATCCCTTTCCTGGAGTCATCTTTAGATGCCTTAGAATTCTGTTCACAGCTTCCATATGTTCTTCTATTGGGTTGTTCATGAACTGACTTACAACACTAACAGAGAACCCAATATCTGGCCGTGTGTGATATAGGTAGTTGAGACGACCCACAAGTCTTTGATATCTCCCCCTGTAAACTAGTGCACTTTCTTGTTCACTTCCAACTTTCTTGGTAGAGTCCATTGGAGTGTCTGCTGGCTTACGACCTAACATACCTGTATCCTTTAGTAAATCAAGGACATATTTACGTTGGGAAACAAATATTTCTTTCTTAGATCTTGCCACCTCCATGCCAAGAAAGTATTTGAGAGAGCCAAGGTCTTTGATTTCAAACTCTTTGGCTAGCTGGCTCTTATTTGTATCAGTTCTTCATTATAGTCACCCGTTAAGATGATGCCATCAACATACACTATTAGTACTGCAATCTTCCTTTTTGAGAACTTCACGAACAGGGTGTGGTTTTCCTGGCATGGAGTGTATTGCTTTTGTAAACCTGCCAAACCAGGCACGAGGAGACTGTATTAGTTCATATAGAGATTTCTTGAGTTTGCATACCTTGTTGTGATTGTTGGTAGTTTCCAGTCCCGTTGGTATTTACTTATACACTTCCTCGTCCAAATCACCATCTAAAAAAGCATTTTTGACGTCTAGTTGGTTCAATGGCCAATCTGTTAGTTGCAAGAGAGAGTAGAACTCTAATAGTGTTGAGTTTGGCTACCGGGGCAAATGTTTCTTGATACTCATTGCCATAGGATTGAGTAAAGCCCTTAGCAACGAGGCAAGCTTTTAACCTCTCAATACTCCCATCTACTTTGTGTTTAATGGTAAAGATCCATTTACAGCCAACAGGCTTCTTTCCAACTGGAAGGTCTGAAATAGTCCACGTACCATTCTTCTCCAATGCTTTGATTTCTTCATTTACTACGTTTCTCCACTCAGGATTATTTAGAGCCTCATGAATTGAGTGGGGAACCTGCACGGTATTGAGAGAAGAGACAAAGGTTCGATAGGATGGTGACAACCCTTCATAAGACACAAATTTGCAAATAGGGTGATTGGTGTAAGATCTGACACCCTTTCTTAATGCAATCAGCATATCCAGATCATTAGAGATTTGTGCAATATTTTCAGGGCCAAAAGTTCCCTTACCTGAGTGATTTTGAACAAGATTTGGACTTGGTTCTAACTCTTGGTCAAGAGTGAGAGGGATTGAGTGCTCTATCCTTCTCTCAGGCCTCGTCCTTCTAGCATAGACACGGAACTCTTTACTTGCAATTTGTGGTGACTTGGTTGTGTTACGAATTGGCTCTTAAAAGGTGTCTTGAGAAGTGTTTACGAGTGGTTGACTCTCGGTTTGATTAGGGACTGGATCAGGAACTGTAGGAGAAAGACCACTTTCGGGTTGGTCAAGGGTTTGAGTGGTATTTGGTTGGTATGATGGTGAGTTATCCCCGGGTTGAAGGAGATTGAATTCCTTGGCTTGATGCTCAAAAAATGTTACATCCATGGAGTTGTAAAATTTCTTATTGACTGGGGAGTAACATTTATACCCTTTTTGGTTTGAGAAGCATCCAAGGAACACACATTTGATGGATTTAGGATCCAATTTGCTTCGATGTTGTTGGTGGATATGAACAAATGCTGTACAGCCAAAGATCTTTGGGTCCAAAGAGGTAATTATTTTGGTGTGTGGGAAAAATTTGAGGACTTGGCAAGGGTTTTGGAATTGGATGACCCTAGGGGGCATTTTATTGATGAGATATGGAGCTGTAAGGACTGCTTTTCCCCAGAAATGTTTTGGGACATATGTAGAGAACATGAGAGACCTGGCTACTTCCAACAAATGTTTATTTTTTCTTTCCTCAACTCCATTCTGTTGGGGTGTGTCAATACAGGAACTGATATGAACTATGCCCTAAGTTATGAGATAGGAACCAAGAATAGTGGCAAAGAATTCTTTGGCATTGTCAATTTTGAGGACTTGGATTTTGGTTTGGAATTGGGTTTGTATCATTGAGTTGAAATTTTGAAAATTTTGGCCTATTTTTTATTTTTCTTTCATCAGGAATATCCAAGTTAATCTTGTGTGATCGTCCACAAATGACGCAAACCATCGAGTTCCTATTACATTTTTTATTCTTGAAGGGCCCCACACATCATTGTGAATCATGGCAAATAGGTGAGATGGTTTATATGATAATCTAGGAAATTTGGTGCGGGTATGTTTTGCTAGTTGACAAACTTTACAATTGAAAAACTTTAAACTTTTATTGATGAACAAAGAAGGAAATAGTTTTTCCAGGTACATAAAATTCGGATGATTAAGGCAAAAATGCCACAACATAACCTCACTATCTTTATTTCCACAAGAAGTAGACTGACTTCTAGAGGACACACAATTTGCATTTTGAGTTTGTCTTCTTGGAGGAGGATGGTCTTTGAGAAGATAGAGCCGAGAACACATTTTAGCACTGCCAATCATCTTCCCCGAATTCAAATCTTGAAATTCACACATGGTAGGGAAAAATTTAGTAATGCAATTGAGATCACGAGTTAATTTACTTATAGAAAGCAAATTACAGTCCAAATTGGGAACATGGAGGACCGAGTTTGGTGTGATGTCTTGTGCAACTGTGATGGAACCTGTTCCCTCAACTTTAGACATAGAGCCATCGGTTATTCGGACTGTACATTTTTCTTTACACGGGCTGTAGTCATTGAAATAGAGTTCTATCTCCCGTCATGTGATCTGAGGCTCCTGAGTCAACAATCCATGGATTTGTTTGTTGTTTATTGACAATAAGGCTTTTGGAAATTTACCTTTTTGTGCTAGCATGCCAGTTCCAGGAGCAGATGTACTTTTGTCTGACTAATGGAATTCTAGTTGAAAAGTTTTTGCAGCACCTCAAGTTGTTCTTTGGTGAAAGGGCTTGTCTCTGTTGAATTTTCGTCGGTGGTTGATGCTGTATTAGCCCGACTTTGTCGATCATTGGTTGCCCGTGAATGTTTCCAATCAGTTGGTTTACCATGGATTTTCCAACAATTTTCCCTGAGATGCCCTGGTTTGCGACAATGGTCACAATTGTCATTGTTGTAGGATTGGGGTCCCCGAGCAGCAAGGGCTGAACTTTCCAAGTTCTGGACAGAAGTTTGGACTCCCATCATAACCTTCTTTCTGCTTTCCTCGCGACGGACTTCTGAAAAAGCTTCATGTGTACTTGGAAGGGGTTTGGTCGCCATCACTCTGCCTCAGACTTCATCCAAATTCTTGTTGACGCCATGAAGAAACTTGAATGTCCGTTTCTACTCCACAATTTTCCTATACAACGCCGCGTCTTTAGAACACTTCTAGGCATGGACTTCGAACATATCGAGTTGTTGCCAATAGCGGGGGAGGGCATTGAAGTATTGGGTGACCATGAGTTCTCCCTAGCGCAAGTCGTAGAGATTTGTTTCAATCTCGAAAGGGGCTGCTATGTTTTTGGTGTTGGAATACATGTCTTTTGCGGCATCCGATATTTCCTTAGCAGTCCCATATAGGAGAAAGTTTTCTCCAATATCATTGTTCATTGAGTTGATTAACCAGGACATAACCGTGTGGTTTTCGGTCTTCCATACCCTGAATTTGGGTTCTTTTTTGTCTGGAATGGTAACTTCTCCAGTGAGATAGTCATCTTTGCCTCTTCCACAAATGAACATCATTACTGATTGAGACCATTGAAGGTAGTTGTGTCCATTGAGTTTGTGACCTGTGATAAGGGGCAACGATGTATCAGGTCCTTCATGACTAATTACCGTCGGTGAAGGGTCTGGGTTGGATGTTACTTCAGACGAGGATGAGTTTTGTGTCTTAGTGGTCATGCCGTATTTTGTCATGGGATGATTAGGGTTCCAGAGGATGGCTTGGATACCATGTGAGTTTCTGATAGAATTCCTCTTATTTCATTAAAGAAAAATTGAGATACATATAGGAATGGACTTGCTAGTTTTTGTCCATAATTCTAGGTCCCTAACAGACTAATAGAGGGAAATCCTCCACTAAAAAAGGAAAAACAGAAAAGGAGGAATCTGGTAAATATAATACCGGATTCTCTTTATTGCAAGATGCCAAAAATAACACTATCAAAATTCCTATGATTCCTCAATATTAATCTATGAGAATTCCACACCTTATAAGAATTGTGTTAAGCTATATATTCTTTATTAGGCAAGCTTGGTGACCTTGAAGCAGAAATGCAGCAATGAAATTAAAAAGAATTCAACCAAGCAGCCTGCACCTTCTAGTAGAAAGAGCTCAGGGTAAATTTGAAATAATGAAATCAAAGTAAATCCTGTTTATTATAGTGTATTTTTGAATATGTCTAATACAATGCTGATTTCTGTCACATTTTCACTAATCGCATAGTCTTATCTTATAAAGATATGGCTACTGTAGTGGTTCCAGTTTAAGAATCACGTCAACGTTGCGATTGTGATCAGCAAAGTTTACCTCTTCCTGTCGGCTTTTCTGGATTACATTAGTAACCAAAAGTTTTTGAACCTTGCAGATACTTTTACTTTGTGGTCCCCCAGGGCTTGGAAAGACTACGCTTGCACATGTTGCTGCGAGGCATTGTGGATACCGTGTGATAGAGGTAACTTGTTTAATTTTGGTTGGATAGTACATAAGTAGTAGAGAAATGTTGTTTCATTTTGTTGGTTATCCACGTAAGTATGGGTGCTAGTACCATATTATGTTTCAATTATAGGATTCGTGTTGGAACATCTTTTCTTTGTTAGTGTCCTTGAATTTCATATCACTTAATATGTCATGAAGTCAACTTAGATATACACACAGGCACATACGCATGAACAATATCGACATACATTGGTTATATACTTTGGATAAGCTGATGTTCCCTTGCCGTTGCGATTATCCTTTTTGCTTTGGGTCTCTCTGCTGTTTGTGTTTATGCGTGTGGCCGTGCACATGCATGTTGTCCTAGTTTCTTTTCTTTCCTTTATTCCATTGAAAAGCTTCTTTTCGCTTGATAAGGATTTTGGTGCTTGTAGATTAATGCTAGTGATGATCGGTCTGCATCAACAATCGAAGCAAAAATCCTTGATGTCATTCAGATGAACTCTGTTACAGCAGACTCGAGGCCCAAGTGCTTGGTTGGTTTTTCTTTAAGGGCTGATCTTTCCTGTGGTAGTATGCACATGAAAAAAAGAGAGGAGAAAATAACTGAACTTTCTGTAGGTGATTGATGAAATAGATGGAGCTCTTGGTGATGGCAAAGGTGCTGTGGAAGTTATCCTAAAGATGGTAATTTCGTGATTCTATTTTTGGCCAGACAGTAATTTATGAAATTTACTGGGGGCACACACATTTCCGCTGATTACTGTAAAATGTTATTTACTGGCTTTTCATATTCTCCTTTTTCTAATGAACAGTGATGGTACAGATTATCATCATCATTCGCTCTCATTTTCTTTATTTCCTGCTGAAACAGTTCCTTCTTGCTTGGTGTGGAGTGTGAACATTCTCTGATTTAATTTTTTTATTATGCTTGTTACTACACATTTTAGTTAACAAAAATATAGGAACATTGACCTTTAATTGCTGCAGTACTATTCCGCCATTCTATGTCCAAGCCAAAATAAGTTAATTAAGTTGCAAACTAATTTGTTTGTGTTTGTACTTTTGTGTTTCTAAAACATTTAGAAGGAATTAACTTGTTGTGTATTTTATTTCTTGTAACAATAACAATATATAGACAGGATTATACAATCAAATAAGGAAAGAAAACAACCCATTTATTCTAGCCTAAAATCTGGAGATAAAATAGCAATTCCTACAAATCTGTACAATTCCTACAAATCTGTAACAAAGTCAAATATCCTAAATCAATGCTGAATAAATGCTGAATCAACCCAAGAATACCGAATATTCTAACACTCCCCCTCAAGCTGGAATGTATATGTTGATCATTCCTAGCTTGCTTACTAAATCTTCAAAACTCGGTTTGTTGAGGCTCTTGGTCAGGATGTCACAGTTTGCTCCCTTGTGGGAATGTATGTCATACAAACAGTCCCATCATTAATCTTCTCCTTGATGAAATGGCGGTCTACTTCCACATGTTTCGTTCGATCATGGTGGACAGGATTATGAGCAATACTCACAACTGCTTTGTTGTCACAATATAGCTTCATTGGAGAGTTACTAGTAAACTTTAACTCACTCAGTAGTCTTCTTAGCCATATTCCTTCACATATACCATGTGCCAACGCTCGAAACTCTACTTCAACGCTACTTCTAGCCACAACTGGTTGCTTTTTGCTTCTCTAGGTTACAAGATTGCCCCAGACGTAGGTACAGTACCCTGAAGTTGATCTCCTGTCTACTGAAGAAACTGACCAGTCAGCATCAGTATAAACTTCAATTATCCTGAGGTCACTTTTCTTGAAGAAGAGTCCCTTCCCTGGTGTATTCTTCAAGTATCTTAGGATTCTGTAGACAGCATCAAGATGTTTTTCCTTAGGTGAGTGCATAAACTGACTGACCACACTCACTGCAAAAGCTATGTCCGGCCGTGTATGCGACAGATAGATAAGCTTTCCTACAAGTCGCTGATATTGCCCTTGGTCAACTTCATTTCCACCCTCAATTTCCAACTTCACTTTGGGTTCCATAGGGGTCTCCGCTGGTTTACATCCAAGCATGCCCGTTTCTTGTAAAAGATCGAGAACATACTTTCTTTGCGAAATAGTAATCCCAGCTTTGCCTCTGGCAACTTCCATTCCCAAGAAGTATCTAAGTGCTCCAAGATCTTTCACTTCGAACTCTAGCAAGATATTCTTTCAAGGAGATAAGCTCATCAAAATCATCCCCAGTAATAATGATATCATCAACATACACGATAAGAATAGCAATCTTGCCCTTAGAATGTTTGTAAAGTGTATGATCAGCCTGTGCCTGTAAGAAACCTTTCCTCTTGATTGCCTGGGTGAATTTTTCAAACCACTCTCTTGGAGACTGCTTCAAGTCATAAAGAGATTTTTTCAATTTGCACACCAAGTTACGTTCTTTTTCAAATCCAGTTGGAGAATCCATATACATTTCCTCATGCAAGTCACCATTCAAAAAGGCATTTTTTACATCTAGTTGTTGTAAGGGCCAATCAAGATTAACAGCTAGAGATAGGAGAACTCTTACAGAATTAAGCTTGGCAACTGGAGCAAATGTTTCTTGGTAATCAATGCCATATGTCTGGGTGAAGCCTTTTGCGACAAGTCTGGCTTTGTACCGGTTGATACTTCCATCTGCATTAAACTTGATCGTAAAAACCCATTTGCATCCCACTGTTTTTTTCCCTTTAGGAAGTTCAATAATCTCCCATGTATTGTTCTTTTCCAAGGCATCCATTTCTTCTAGAACAGCAAGTCTCCATTTTGGATCAGCGAGAGCTTCTTGTACATTTCTTGGTACCTTAGTCTCAGTTATTGAAGTGGTGAAGGCTCGAAATTTTGGTGACAACCTTTCGAGTGAGATAAATTTGGAGATGGGATGTTGGGTGCAAGACCTAGCCCCTTTCCTGAGGGCAATGGGCAAATCCAAGTCCGATGATTCATCTGGAATCCTAGAATTATGACTTTTGGATTCAATGATGAGTTCTTCAACAATAGGCTCCTCGGCAACAGGACTTAAGGCCGGTTCAGATGCTAGACCCTGCTGAGCTTCAGGCTTGTTACCACCTTGAGAATGTTTTCTGCGAGAATACACGAATAGTTGTGATGGTCTAGAACTATCTCCCCCTGTTTTTAATAATTCCTCTCCTGAATGTGTGGCACAATAGGCTCGGTTATGGGTGATACAATAGGCTCAGTTATGGGTAAAGGAGGTGTTGGGAAATTAGATTTAGTTGGTGGATCAAGAGTATCCCAAGACTGTTCTTCTCCTAATATCTCCCCCTGAAGAAAAGGCTTTGGAAAATAAGATTGTGTTTCGAGGAAAGTAACATCCATAGACACGAACACCTGGCGAAGTAATGGGGAGTAACACTTGTACCCTCGTGTAGAAGGATACCTGATGAACACACACTTCGTTGATTTTGGATCAAGCTTTGAACGATTTTGAGACTGAACATGTACAAAGGCTGTACAACCAAATGTCTTAAGAGGAATTGATGATATGGATCGAAAGGTAGGGTAAGTTTTAAGGAGAACTGAGATTGGAGTTTTGAAATTAAGGACCTTTGAGGGCATTCTGTTTATAAGGTGGCATGCAGTCAGAACAGCTTCACCCCATAAATATGATGGGACATGCATGGTAATCATTAGGGCTCTAGCAACTTCTAGGAGATGACGATTTTTTCTTTCTGCTACACCATTTTGTTGGGGGGTATGTGGACAAGAACTTTGATGAATGATCCCATTTGTAGCAAGATACTCACCAAGAATTGAGTGAAAATATTCTTTTCCATTGTCAGTTCGCAACGTTTGAATAGATGTGTGAAACTGATTTTTTATCATTGAATGAAAATTTTGAAATGTTTTGACAGCCTCTGATTTTTCTTTAAGAAGATAGATCCAACAGACTCTTGTATGATCATCAATAAAAGTAATGAACCATCGGGTACCAGAAATATTTTTAACACGGGAGGGTCCCCAAATATCACTATGAATAAGAGAGAATGGATGAGAGTCTTTGTATGGTTTGACAGGAAATGATGCACGTGTATGTTTGGCTAAATGACAAATTTCACAATGAAAAATATTGGGATTTTTATTCATAAATAAATTTGGGAACAAACGTTTGAGATAATGGAAGTTTTGGTGGCCTAACCTACGGTGCCACAACATTATTATATCATAATTGGAGATAGAAGTCGAATCAGTCTCTGCGACAGTAGCGTGTTTTTCTGCATATGCACCATTCTTAAGGTAGTAAAGTCCACCATCTTCTCTAGCAATGCCAATCATCCTCTCCGATCCCAAATCCTGTATTTCACACACAGTGCCAGAAAATTTAGCAGTGCATTTAAGTTCATGGGTTAACTTGCTGATTGACACCAAATTACATGCTAAATTTGGAACATGAAGAACTGAATGAAGATCAATTGAATCTGACAAATAAACCGATCCTTTACCAGTTACATTAGAATAAGTTCCATTTGCTATTTTTACTCTAGAGTTCCTGTAACAAGGGGTGTAAGAGTAAAAAAGCGATCGGTTACCTGTCATGTGGTCCGAGGCACCAGAATCGAATATCCAAGGAGTTTGATTGTGTACAAGAAAGGGAATTCCTTTGTGAGCAAAATTACTAGTGGCTGTATTGGTGGATGACCCGGTCTGCTGACTAAGGAGCAGATGAAGCTGTTCAAGTTGGGATTTATTTAGAAAAACCCCAGTTGACTCACTGTTGGTGGTTACATCTCTCTCTTTCTCAATGGAGGCTTGAAATCCCTTGCTTTGATTTGGTCCACGTGGTGGCTTTGCATCTGTGGGTCTACCGATTATATCCCAACACTTCTCTCTGGTGTGTCCAAGCTTGTTGCAATGGCTGCACCGTGGGCGCTGATTTGTCTTTTGATCTCCACTCGGACGATTAGAGATGTTTTTTGTTGCAAGCGCTGTAGTTTCGATGGTTCTTTCAGCCGAGGAGGTGGTCTGCGAGTCCTTTGTGGTCTGCGAGTCCTTCTTCCCGCCAAGCATGACAGGACAACGACTATCTTCACGTCGCACTTC
Organism: Artocarpus heterophyllus; assembly: GCA_025403435.1. Lineage (NCBI taxonomy): Eukaryota > Viridiplantae > Streptophyta > Magnoliopsida > Rosales > Moraceae > Artocarpus > Artocarpus heterophyllus. Next base: position 12,511,636 of record CM046342.1, read on the forward strand.
TGCAAAGGCTTCACCAATTGATGGTAACGGCCTTCGTCCAAGAATTCTTCCCCGTACTTCATCTAGTTCCTTGTTGAGGCCAGCAAGAAACTCATACAATCGTTCCTTCTCGAGATGTCTCTGAAACTTGACATTTCCTTCAAGGTCTCCCCAATCTGCCTCATAGTACATATCCAATTCCTGCCAAAGCGTTTGCAGTGAATTGTAGTACTCAGTGATACCCAAATTGCCTTGACGCTTATCTTTGAGTTTGTTCTTGATTTCAAAGACTTGTGAGGCATTTTCAAGATCACAGTAATTCTCTTTGACTGCATCCCAAATTGCTTTGGCAGTTCGGAGAAAGAGATATGTGCGACTAATATGTGGCTCCATCGAGTTGATCAACCATGGCAAAACAATTGAGTTGTTGAGCTCCCAATTAGCGTAGGTTGGATTTGTAGCATCTGGGCGTTTTATCTCTCCTGTGATATAACCAAGTTTGCCTCGTCCTCTAATTACCAAGAGCACAGATTGAGACCATTGCAAGAAATTCTTGCCATCTAGTTTGTGGTTGGTGATCTGCAGTGACATTCCTTCACCGAAGGGCTGCGAAACCACAGATGATGGAGTAGATATGGTTGAAGAAGATGAGGACACATCCTGCTCCAAACCTGAACTCTCCTTCCTAGTGCTCATTGTTGGACAATGTTAATATTGATGAAGAGAAAAAAAAACTTCAGCGGAAAAAAAAAAAAACTTGTGGCTCTGATGCCATAAAACATTTAGAAGGAATTAACTTGTTGTGTATTTTATTTCTTGTAACAATAACAATATATAGACATGATTATACAATCAAATAAGGAAAGAAAACAACCCATTTATTCTAGCCTAAAATCTAGAGATAAAATAGCAATTCCTACAAATCTGTACAATTCCTACAAATTTGTAACAAAGTCAAATATCCTAAATCAATGCTGAATAAATGCTGAATCAACCCAAGAATACCGAATATTCTAACAGTTTCAAAACAGGAACTCATATTAGGGTTTCAGAATATAATTTTTGTTAATCCAAGTCCTCTACAAAATCTCTTTGCATGATCAAGCTGAAATATGGTTTTTTGAGCTGTAAGGTTGATTTAATCAATTTATGACATGTCACACATCTAGTATTAAGATCTGTGTGCACATGTTACTACCGACGAGGTATCTTGGTTTTTTAAGAATGCTCATAGGTATTTGGGGCATGAAAACGAGTACTATGTGTAAATGCGATGCATTGATTCCTTTACTTGTAGGACTGTGTAACCAAATTCGATTCCATATACTGAGATCACGTTGGTTGTAGCTCTTTCATGATTGTAATAACTTGGTTCTCTTCCTATATCTTTCATGTAAGGTGTCTGCTGATAGGAAGTCTGATACGGGGAAGGAGTATGCAGCTAAAGAAGAAAATCCACCAAGGGTATCTACGAAGAAGGGGCGTAAAAATGAACCTCTGTCAAGACCTGTGAGTTTTCTGTGGTTATCTGTAGCTTAGCTTAACCTTTTATTATCATTTTTTTTATAATTTTTTTTTCCTGCAAGGAGTTTTAATAAATTGATTGACTCTGTAGGTGATCTGCATTTGCAATGACCTATATGCACCCGTCTTAAGACCATTGCGGCAGGTAGCAAAGTAAGTCTTTCTCCTTGTCAGTCGTCAAGGTATTGCACACAAAATTATTGCTAAATTGAGAATCATACAACATTGGGGTAGAGTGCTTCGTTCTGTTTCTCCTTTGAACTTTGATAAATTTAATTTTGACGCATACTAAAACTGTGCTTGTTAATGACTCTGACAGAAGACTTTGAAGTAGGACATGTTTTCACGTTATTTTGCTCTATTGGTTCCAATTGTCATGAGCTATTAGCTTGGATGAAATGCATTAATGTTCTTAGATTGTAGAAGATCTTTGCCCTCTAGCTTTATAGTCTTGTTTTCTTTTACTAAAGTTTTCCTCTTTCCTATAAGAATATAGAACTTTATTATCAGTGTCTCATTTCTTTCTCATGTTTATTGTTTAATGTTATTAGCATGACGAAAATACTTGTTTCTTTACAGGGTTCATATGTTTGTTCAGCCAACAGTGAGCCGTATAGTGAGCAGGTGTTCCTTGCCTACAGTTTATTTGCTTTTATTTGGATATGTATTTATTGCTTGTCCCATAGATCTCATATTAGGTCCATGATCCTGAATTTATTTATTTATTTATTCCTTTGGTAATCACAGGCTCAAATACATTTGTAACAAGGAAGGAATGAAAACTAATTCCATCGCACTCACTGCACTTGCTGATTACACAGGTGAATATATAATTCCTTGACAAAGACATACCATAACAACTATGATAAAATTGATCGTATTCTATTTGTGTTTTTTCCTTACAGATGCTTGGTGTGTATTGTCTCAAGTTTTTGATCCTCCATTCTAAAAGTCAATGCTTATTATGTCATATCTTCTACAACTTTATCTGTGTCTCTTTCATCCGTCTTCTATATACTTCAGCCTTCGTTTTGCAGAATGTGACATACGCTCATGCTTGAACACTCTTCAGTTCCTCCATAAAAGGAAAGAAAATCTTAATATGGTAAAAATCAGATAGTTCTATCACAAAGGATGTCAAAGGTGTTCGTTTATTTCTTAACCCTATCTTGCTAGATGGTGATAATTGATTCTTTTTGTCTTTTTTCTTCCACATGTTGGATTGCAGTTGGAGGTTAGCTCTCAAGTGATTGGAAGAAAGGATATGTCAAAAAGTGTCTTTGATGTCTGGAAGGACGTGAGATACCACTGTGGAATCCTTTTAATGTGGTCTAAATGTACTAATATAACCGCTGTATCTTCTTACATTTGGTGCCCGTACACTTGTTAGGTTTTCCAAAAGAGAAAATACAAACGGGAAAGTAGGTCTAATATTAGCAGCACGGCTGCGTCCAATGAATTTGACTTTCTGCATTCTCTCATTTCCAGCCGGTAGGTAGCCAATCAAGTAACTATTCTATATACCTCTCTCTTGGTTTTCCTTTTTTCTGACTGGCTTACTGGTAAATTGGTTTGCAGCGGTGATTATGATTTGATAATGGATGGTGTACATGAGAATATTTTGCAGCTCCATTATCATGATCCAGTGATGCAAAAAACTGTAAGCGACTTGATATGAACTTGATTCAATTTAGCCAATTTGGTAAGGATAAAAAGAAGTTTGACTTCTTACCATGTTCTTTGAAGGTTAAATGCTTGAATTGTCTTGGCATTTCTGACCTTCTGCACCAATATGGTTTACGCACGCAACAGATGCATCTTCTTGGTAAAATGTTTATTACTACTGTTCAAATGTTCTCTATTTGACAATTATGCTCCAAATGTTTTTCAATTTTAAGGTTCCTCAGGACCTCAATAATTTTCTTCTCTTTTATATAGCTTACCAGCCAGCTTTGGCAATTGCTGTACATCGCTTTGTGGCCCAAGTCCAGAGACCAAATATTGAATGGCCAAAGTCTTATCTGAGGTATCTCTGACCCTGCCAGGAGTAAAATAGGAGCGGTAATTTTTGCTTACTAACTTGAATATATGAAAAATGCAGATACCGAATGATGTTGACGGAAAAGATGGACACTTTGAGGTCTTGGTACTGCACGATTCCACCATATATTTCAAGGCATTTATCAATTAAGTCTTTCGTAGAAGAGGCAGTCTCATTACTGTTGCACATTCTATCACCACCAACTTTACGACCGGTATGTCACTTTAACTGAAGTTATGCTTTTGACATTCTCTTACCCTCTTTGTTCGTTTCAATTTCTTTTCCCCTTGTAAAATTCACTTTTTAGTTCAAACTATTACAACAATTTTTCAAGCAGATCATTAAGTATTTTGAGTGGGAGTTTATGCATTTTCACTTTCTATCTTGCTACTTTGAATTGATTATTACTGACTGTAGACGTGATTTTGACTAAATCAGTCTAGCTCTCTATATACTGTTTGCCAAATTTCTCCTTTTGCCTTTTTGTAAGAATTATTCGTTCATAAATTAGGTGAAATTTTGAATTTTTGAAATTCATTTCATTATTGAAAGATTTCTTTATGATGCATATCCTTGTGGGCTTCCACTTGTTGCCACATTGTTGCTCTGGTAATTTTGGCCCATGGGAAACATAATATTGAGTGCTTCCAAGTTTCTCTACGTATAATCATAAAATTTTACTTCTTACCTTATCTAAAGTAGTGTTATTTTTTTTTCTTTTTTTTTTTTTTGTGGCTCATTGTAATGTGTATATGATCGCAAAATTTTACTCGTTACCTAAAGTGGTGTTATTTTATTTCTGCTTATTGTATGTGTCTGATAAAATATGGAACTTTTGCAGGTGGCGCTAAACTTATTATCAGAAAACGAGAAGAATGATCTGGATCAGTTAGTTAACAAGATGGTATCTTATTCAATTACATATAAGAACGTGAAATTAAACCCTCTGTCCAGTGACCGGAATAATGAAGCAACTTCAGATTCCTTGGGGCTAGCTTTTGATCCCCCAATTGCTGACTTTGTTAATTTCAAGGTTTCAGTCGTTTTACCTTTAATTATTTGGGTTTGCTACTGTTATAACTCGTCTGATTCTATTTTCTTCCAAGTTTACAGGGCTATAGGTCTGGTCATTATGTTCTTGCCCTAGCAATGAAGCAGGTGTTGGTGCATGAGGTAAGCGTTGCGTGAATAAATTTTTGCCGTTTCTAAAATATGTTTGGATGAAATGCTTTTTCTAATGGATTAGTTATTGTGATCTAAAACTGCCAGCTGCACATATTGGTCTTCATAAACTTGCATTAGGAAAAGCCGTCTCATATCAGTTCTCCGGACATCATCTTCATTTTGCACTGCTGGTGTTTCTATAAGCTCCAGATGCACTTCTAACCATTTCAAACACCATAATATGCTTCTGAATCTTTTTCTGTACTGTAAACATATTAGGCTTTTATATAGGCACGGGCTTTAGGATAACCGTTGCTCTAGTTTTTGATCTTTGAAGTGGTCCATACTCTTTGCAAATTTGACTGGTTGAATGCTGCTTTAGCCCTCGGGCTTGAGGATTTTTCTTTTTTCTTTTTGGTTAAACTGATATAATAACCCTTATAATCGATTGCATTTTAGGTTGAAAAGCAAAGGATCCTGCAAGCAAGTACAGCGAGATTTGGGCACTTAGTAGATGGACGTAACAAGGAAAATGAAGCTCTTCTAGGGGAGGAAACTAGCAGACCGAGACCTGATAAAGCTAATCATGCCGGTCCTTGTGCTAAAAGCGTTGAGAAAGCCTCAAAGCATTGTAACGCCAGTATGCCTGCCACTTCATGTAAGCCCGATTCTAGCAGAAATTCTAGCACAGAAAGTTTGAAATTGAAGTACTCTGGAGGTACAAGACGATCTTCTATTGGCTCGTCCAACTTCTTTGACAGGTAAAACAATTTCACTCTCTAAATATTGTTGTACCTATTAACATAGCATATAGAGTTTCTTTTTATCAAAAAACATTCTAGTTCTATTTGTCGCTATTACAACTGTATTTTACCGTGTCTGCCTCAAGTGATCAAATTTGTTCGTCTGAGGTTCAATGAAAATAGTAGTTGTAGGCTAAGCATCGAGAAAACTTTATAATGTATTTGAGTTGAAATTATCTATTGCAAGTTAGCACGCCATACTTATTAGTTATGTTGCAGGCCATTTTCTCTTACCTCTCATATTTACTTGAAATGCCAGGTTTAGAAAGCTTAGTAAAGATTCTCAGAATGCTGATAATGCCATGCGGAAGGAAGAAACCTCGGAGAGAGATTTACGTCCAGTGCTATTTAAATTCAATGAGGTACGTGAATATTCACTCCTTTACTCTTTCTTTCACTTTTTCTAAATTCCAATGTAGTTGATATTAAGCTCACATTTGTATGTACTTCTAGTTTTAGAAATTAAAATAACTATTGGCTTTTGGTATGCAAATAGCATCATGCAATTTTAGTTGCTTTCAAATTTGAAAATAATATGATACCTATTTTCTTGGAAGGAAAATATCTTGTTTATTAAAACGACAAGTCTTTTGTTTTTATATGTGAATTAGGTTCTATTGTCCCACTGCAAATTTTAATTGTCTGGTTTTCTTTTTTCACTTGCTGCACTTGCACATTAGGTTCTCTCCTTGAGATTCTGTAGTCTTCTTGTCTTCCATAGTATAGTCAGGACCTATAAAGCTTACACTTTTCTTTCTACCAATAAATTTAAGGAGAAAAGAGAATTGAAAATATGTTTTTAAATATGTTATAACTGCTCTACCCTTCCCATTTTTCTGACGCACGCAAGCGCATTTTACCATGGATACACTAGCAGCCAGGTTGGCTTCAAATAATATGATTTATAATGGTTGAAACGGTTCTGTCGGTTCTGTATCTTTTTACTCTTAACCAGAACTTCTAACTCTTAATTCTTCTTGTTTTCTTGCTTTCATGCAGGGTTTTACAAATGCAGTAAAAAGGCCAGTTCGCATTCGCGAGTTTCTGCAATGATGAATCATGGTACTTGTAATCAAGATGGAGATTCTTACCAACGAGGAAACTAAGAGAAGAAGCTAGAACGAGATGCTTTGTTTTTCTCTTTCATATTATCCCTCACCCCTCTTCTCGTTGTATTTACATGTATGTATTCGGATCTTAGGAAGAAGTGTGTGTAATACGAAAGTCATCCGATGGACACAAAAAATTTTACCAGTTATGCATTAGAAGAATTTACATGCTGAAAAGCATAATATAATGAACAGTTTTATTCTATTCTACTTTTAATTAGAACGTTTCATAAACTAGTCTTCTACACTTTCTACATCTCTTCATTAGAGTTCATCAAATCTGGACATTCCTACCAAAGGCACTGAGAGTATCGTCCGGAGGATTAATTAAAATCCACAGCAAAGTAACAGTAATGGAAACCAGTCCTGCCCACACATAAACAATAGTGGGAACCCTTCCTCTCCTTCCCATCAACCCTTTGGCAAAAGGGTACATGTGAGCCAAAACCCAGAAGCTGAAGAACAACCCTCCCAAGAGCTTGTTCCATTGCGGCATCATGCTATACAATGTCCTTGAGCACCCAATAACAGCAGCAACAATGTTCACCACAATGATAGCCAGAGGCATTATGAACAGGCTCGTCCGTTTCACCAAATGAAGATCAGCGTACACATCCTCTTCGTCCTGACCAGCTGATTTTGAAGTCAGCTTGAAGGAGATCGCAATCCCGGCAATGATCTTAAGCAAGCCTTGGAGCACCACAACGAGGTGGGCACTAGTCCCTCCAATTACCCAAAACTGCTCATTCTCCACCACTCTTCGAGTCCGATGCTGGACGACTTCACTTCTAGGAGTGAGATGAGTGTGAAACACACTGTGATAGCACAAAGGTAAGAGAGGAAAGCTACGTCGAGGCCTTGTGCTATGAACTTTCCTGACAAAAGAGACAATGCAGGGAGAAAGCAGTAGACAACGAGGAAGATTGACGTGAAGGGATAAATGCTGACGTTGAGATAGGTGATTCGTTGGAGGAACTTGAGGCGGCGGGTGCTGAGTAAAGCATTGTTACGGGAGAAGAAGATCTCGACTGAGCCAGTAGCCCAGCGGAGGGCCTGGTGTAGCCGGTCAGTGAGGTTGATAGGAGCAGTCCCGTGGAAGGCATCACGCTTTGTGATGCAGTAGACTGACCGCCACCCATGGTTGTGCATCCGGTATCCAGTCACCACGTCTTCAGTGACGGAGCCATATATCCAGCCTATTCTGTTCCCCCACTCGGTCTTGTCCTCGTACATGTGTTTAAAGAAACAAGTTGTGTTAAATTTCTTGCTAGATAGTCAATTGGTTCTTGTTTTCCTGACGTTATAAACTTTGTTTTGTTTCACCATAAACAAGTTTATGTGATGTGCACGGAAGCATTTTCGTGCAAATTTTAACTACTATCAAATTAAAACACTTTACAACACTTTATTATATTTACAAAATTTATCAAAATTACAAAGTTAGAGGCAACTTATCAAATTGTGAAAACTTAGAAGCCAGGGAAGTACAAATAAGTTCAAGAGACTACATAAGGTAAATTATCAGCAGGAGATGACGGCAACAGCTTCGGCGACGGTGGGGGCATCGAGGGGAGGACGGGGCAGGAGAAGGGCGCCAGGAGGGCGGCCATTTTTGACAGAGTTGTGGTCGGCGAGAGGGCGTCCTTGGAACTCGGCAATGGGGATGGACTCAGTGAACATGGTTGAATTTCCAAACTTCTTTGGAAGGTTAAGATCAGGGTGTGAAGTTAGAGGCTGAGTGTCCGATTCTTCATCTATCTCAGACTCTGTCCATCTGCTGGTAATTTGGAGCTGCCGTTTTGATTTGGCCGAACATGCCAAGGTACTCGTTAGCCCTCGGAGGATGGAAGCCGTAGAGTGCGAACTGCCGGAACATGCAGCCTGTTCCGACGTACACCGGGCCCTGGAGGCCGTCTAGGGCTCTCATGTTTCCTGTTCAAACAAAATGGTGGTATTTCTCGTTGAGCGACCAAGTGAAACATGGGTACTAGCTACTATGAAACCTTTTAAAAAAAGTGAGTGAAGAACAGAATGAAAATGTAATTAGTCCTAGTGAAATCAAAAGGAAAATTTTTTGTGTCAAAATCATAAGTTTAAACTAACTTTTGTATTTGTCATCAAACACTGGTATTACAAAATGTTCATATATAATCACACATGAAATTGAATGATATTGTATTTTTTGGGGGAGAGAAGTAACAAATGTCTTTCCAAAAGAGAGAGAAAAATAAACTTTAACCCAAATGCTCATACAAGGTATAGATTTAAAATATATATTTCCAATGTGATCATACTTATGAATTATTATAAATGGAGGGACAAATGTGCTTAAAACATGGAGGAATGGTGTATGGCCCTGTACGTTCAAAAATGAAGAAGTCATGTTGTGATAGAGCAAACATCAAATTACGATAAAGTTTTAGTACATTACCATCAAAGAAGACAGTGTTGTGATTTGCATAACGGTCAGACGGATCGATCCCTTCGAATCTCTGAGGGAACTGTGTGTAACATATTCGGTCCCCTCCACGGTCCATCATGACGCACATTCCTTCGTTGATTGCAAGAGAATTGTAGATGTAATGGTCACAGTTCAGATTGAGGATGGATGGTCCATTGGAGAGTATAGCCGAGGCTCGGACCAGGGCGATAATGGCTCCGGCCTTCTTGTTATGGTCATAGCCAGGTCTCTTCTCTCTTGAGACGTATGCAAACATTAGTAGCCTAATATGAAGTCTAGCTTTTCCTCATCTTGGTGACCCATTACTGGGTCGTTCTCTGGCACTCATTACCTGCAATTTGGGAGATTATAAGGGCATTGTTAAAGATTTTAATTTCTTTTTAGAATTTCAATTATGTTAATTTAATCCTTTCTTGTGAGAAAGGGTAGAAAAGAGGACAGGAAAGTCATGTTTTTGTATGCCTGACTGTTTCTATTTAGCAATAGGCAGAGATTAAAATCCTTCACAAATGACACATAGCATGAAGAAATAGATGGTGTAACATCATGACCATCATTCTTTTAATAATGATTTTGTAGAGGTATAATAACAAAGAATTTATCTATTACAATTTAAATATGAATGTTATACATTTTTAAAATTATGATTACATAAAATAAATATCATGTTATATTTCTTATTTTTACATATTATATGTCGAACTAATATTTTTTGAAAGAGTGTAAACTAAACCTTCAGCCACATGTTCAGAATTCTGAAGAAAAGTGCTACACAATTGAATATATTTAGTGCTACCAACATTATATAGTACAATACTAAATAGATGTGTACCTAGGCCTCACCTTAATTACAATGCATAATCTAATTGGACAAAAAACAACATTTCTGGTTCCACATAAGATTTTGAAACCAGGTTCACCCACTTTTATCCCATACATACCTGCAAGATACCAGCATGATCTCCCCTGGCATGATCAGCTGAAGGGGTGAGCCATGTCCCAGGCCAATGTGTCCCATCTGCCATCCAAGTTGCCTTGGTGATTTTGATTTGCTCCCCCAGCGGAATTATGCTGCCGTTTCTCTCTTAGATAAGCTTCTTTTCCTTGGCCTCCTCTCTTGAGTTGTAAGTTTCACTTCTCTTCCTAAATGACTTCGGTAGAACGTTGATTCTAACTTTAAACTCGTCGTATTCTCTTTTAATCCAACACCGATCCTTGACGAAATCGGGTTGTTTCTTGTCCTTAGTGGGGTTGGTTTTGAAGTTGAAGTAACTATCTGGGTTTCTTGGCTTTACGTTGTGCTTTCTACAGAAGGGTACCCAAACCTGTGTATAATTTGCAAACAAGTGAGCATATTGTATAGGATGACATGTTAGAGCTAAAACAAATTTGGACCTTGCTATGGAAAAAAAAAAATAGCAAAGATCTTTGTTACAAAAAATACTGTAATAGAAACAAAGAAGAAGAACACACAGATTTACGTGGAAACTCAAGATGGGAAAAAACCACCGGTAAAGAAGAAGAAAATCACTAAACTCGAAAAAGATTATAAGATTGCGGTGATTAGAGTGGCGAAAAGTCGATACTCTAATGCTGTAAGAAAATACGTTTATTTATTTTTGGGAAATGTTGTAATCCCTGATTTCAGGGAATTAGTTTAATAGCCTAAGATTAGGGGCCTAAGATTAGGGGATTGGATAGCCCAAGATTAGGGGATTTTTCTGATTTTATTTCTTTCCTAATTTTACCACTCAGTTGTAAATATATATACGTGTAAAACCATTCCTAGTGATATAGAATTGATACCTTTTTCATCATGGTATCAGAGCTCTAGGTGCTTTCTCTGGGAAATTCAATTTTTTTTTCTGGTTCTCATTCCAGAATTTTTTCCTCTTTCTCTGGGAAATTCGATTTTTCTGGTTCTCATTCCAGAATTTTTTTTCCCTCTTTTTTTTTTCGCCCCATTGTTTCTCTCCTTGGATTTGGTTTGCCATTTTCTGGTTCTCAATCCAGAATTTTCTCTTCTTCTTCGCCCATCGTTTTTCTTTTATTTCTCCCAGTTCCTATTAAGCCATGTCAAACACCACGGAAGTCAGCCACACCTCTCAATCACACTCCATCGAGAGCAACCACTCTGCTAATGGGGAATTACCCAACTTCCAGGCTGCCTATAGATTGAATGGAAAAAATTATTTAAAGTGGTCACAACTGGTGAAGACACACTTCAAGGGCAGAGGCAAATTAAGTCATTTGCTTGGAAATGGCCCTAAGAAAGGGGATCCAAAATTTGACGCATGGGATGAGGAAGACTCATTGGTGATGTCTTGGCTTTGGAATTCTATGTCTCCAGAAATCAGTGATACCTGTATATTTCTCAATACTGCCAAGGAAATTTGGGAAGCTATCAAACAAACATATTCAAAAGTTCATGATGCTGTGCAGAATTATGAGATTAAGATAAAGATTGCTGCTACTAAACAAGGAAGTCGGACTGTCACTGAATACTCCAATCTTCTACAAAGTCTCTGGCAAGAAATGGATCATTATCAATGCATCCAGATGAGGTGTAGTGAAGATGCAGCCACATTGAAGAGGTTTGTTGAGAAAGAAAGAATTTATGATTTTTTGGCTGGGCTTAATATCGAGTTTGATGCAGTGCGGGTTCAAGTACTTGGCAAAGAGGATTTGCCATCTCTCAATGAAACCATTTCAATAATTCGTGCTGAAGAAGGAAAAAGAGGAGTTATGGTTGAGAATGTACCTGTGGAAAGCTCGTCATTAGTGTCAAAAACAAGTGGGAAAAGTACTGCAATAGAGCAGTCAGTCACTGAAAGAAGCAAGCAGCCCGACCGGCCAAAGCCCTTTAATAGAGATGATTTGTGGTGTACCTACTGTAAAAACCCACGTCACACCAAAGAAAGGTGCTGGAAGCTTCACAGCAGGCCACAGGTCCCAAATAAGAATGAAACAACAAGAGGAGGACAAGGGAGGGGACCGAATCAAGCTCATGTTGCAGGAGTGCAGCCAACGGATGATGACAACAACCAAGGAGCATCTCCTGGATTCAATAGAGATGAGATTGAGAGATTGAAGAATTTTTTGAACTCACTGGAGAAGCCATCATCATCAACAAGTACTTCTAATTTAGCCTTCTCAGGTATATCCATCCCTTCTCATATCCCTAATGCTTTGGATAATGTCTCAAACACATGGATCATTGACTCAGGAGCCATAGACCATATGACCTCTTCCTCCACAAAATTTATCTCATACACACCCTGTCCTAGTAATAAGAAAATCACCATAGCTGATGGTTCAGTCACTACAGTTGCTGGTCAAGGGGATATCTTTATTAGTGATGTACTTACACTAAAAAATGTTCTCCATGTCCCAAAACTGTTCACCAACCTCCTGTCAATCCATAAACTAACCAAAGAAGCCAACTGCAGTGTGATTTTTTATCCTTCTCATTGTGAATTCCAGGAACAGGGTACGAGGAAGATGATTAGACATGCTAGGGAAAGAGATGGCCTCTACTATCTTGAAGAACCGAGTGCACAACATAAAGTTGAGAATCATTCCTCTTTGTCATTTCTTTCTGAGTCATTCAAATCCAATAAAGACAAGATTTGGCTTTATCACCTTCGTCTTGGTCATCCATCATTTCGTGTCCTTAAAATTTTATTTCCTTCATTATTCAATAAAATTGCAGTTGAAAGTTTTCATTGTGATGTATGTGAACTCGCAAAGCATAAACGTTCTGTTTTTCCAGTAAGCAATAAAAGAACATCTATTCCATTCACTGTTGTTCATAGTGACATTTGGGGGCCCTCTACTGTACCCAACATCTCTGGTGCTCGTTGGTTTGTTTCATTTATTGAGGACTGTACTCGTACGACATGGATCTTTCTCTTAAAAAACAAATCGGATGTGAGTCCTGTGTTTCAAAATTTTTTAAATATGATTCAAACACAATTTGGGGTTGGGATTAAACGGTTTCGATCTGATAATGCGAAAGATTATTTCAATCAAGTCCTTTCTCCATTCTTACAACAACATGGCATCATTCATGAGTCATCCTGTGTTAGCACTCCCCAACAAAATGGAGTAGTCGAATGAAAAAATGGCCATCTTTTAGCAGTTGCCCGAGCCCTTCTCTTTCAAAAACATGTTCCAAAAATTTTTTGGGGGGAAGCCGTGTTAACCGCAGCACACATCATAAATCGTCTTCCCATAAGGGTACTCAATTTTCAGAGTCCAGCACAAGTATTTGCAAAATTCTACCCCCACTTCCAGGTTACCAACAACCTTGTTCCAAAAATTTTTGGTTGTGTTGCCTTTGTTCATGTCCATTCACACCAAAGAGGCAAACTTGATCCAAGGGCTCTCAAATGTGTCTTTGTTGGTTACTCGTCCACTCAAAAGGGCTATAAGTGCTATCATCCTCCCACTCGAAAAGTTTATATGTCCGCTGATGTCACCTTTGTTGAAAATGATCAATACTTTCACCATTTTTACCTTCAGGGGGAGATGACATTCATGGAAGAGAAAGATAAAGATTTTTTTCTTCTTGATCTACCCGTGTCTAAGACATCTACTTCCATTCCCATTCAGTCCGAGCTCCAATCTGAGACCTTGCAATCCCAGCCGTCCTCTGTTACTGTTGTTCCCGTGTCAGGAGAAATATATTCTCCTTCTACACCTGTCGCACAAAAGATAAACCATGCTCGTCCGCTTCAGGTTTATTCAAGAAAGAAAAGGCCATCCTCTCAACCATTGCAAGTGCAATCATTTGATCCAAACCCAGTGACCAATGAAGCAAGTAAGTCAACCACTCCTAATTCTAATGTACCAGATACCCAAATAGAAGATGATCTTGACATCCCTATAGCTTTGAGGAAGGGAACTAGGACCTGTACCCAACACCCTTTATATCTCTTCATGTCCTACAAAAACCTATCTCATAGTCATAGGGCCTTTCTCACTAGCCTTAATAACATTGCTATTCCCAAAACATTATCTGAGGCACTAGGAGATGAGAATTGGAGGAATGCCATGAAGGTAGAAATGGAAGCTCTAGAAAAGAACAAAACTTGGGATTTGGTGAAACTGCCAAGAGGAAAGAAACTGGTCGGGTGTAAATGGGTCTTTACCGTGAAATATAAGTCCGATGGTTCATTAGAAAGATATAAGGCGAGATTGGTTGCCAAAGGTTATACTCAGACTTATGGCATAGACTATCTTGAGACATTTGCTCCTGTTGTAAAAATGAATACGGTGAGAGTGCTGCTATCATTAGCAGCTAACTTTGGATGGAAATTGCAACAATTTGATGTCAAAAATGCATTCTTACATGGTGATCTTGAAGAAGAAATCTATATGGAACTTCCTCCTAGATTCAGTTCTACAAGTGAAGAACAAATGGTATGTAGATTGAAGAAGGCATTGTACGGACTCAAATAGTCTCCGAGAGCTTGGTTTGGAAGGTTTACCAGAGTCATGCTAAACCTTGGGTTCATATAGAGCCAAGGCGATCATACATTGTTTGTGAGACATTCAGCTTCAAGGAAAGTTATAGCGTTGCTGGTTTATGTGGATGACATAATAGTTACAAGAGATGATGTGGAAGAAATTGAAAAGCTAAAGGGATGTCTGGTAAAAGAATTCGAGATCAAGGAACTTGGTAGACTGAAATATTTTCTTGGCATAGAAGTAGCTCACTCTCAGCAAGGGATCTTCATATCTCAGCAAAAATATGTGGTTGATCTTTTGAAGGATACCGGTAAACTGGGATGTAAGCCGGTAGTCACACCTATAGAATCCAATCATAAACTGGGTAATGTCCAAGAAGATGCTACAGTTGACAAAGGTAATTATCAAAGGCTTGTTGGGAAATTGATTTATTTATCACACACTAGACCAAACATAGCATATGCTGTGAGTGTAGTGAGTCAGTTCATGCATAATCCCAAAGAGACTCATCTTAGGGCTGTGAACATGATCCTACATTATCTAAAGGGGTCACCTGGTAAGGGAGTTTTGTTTAGACGAAGAGAAGGATTGAGTCTTGAAGCCTATACAGATGCAGACTATGCAGGGTCAGTGGATGATAGAAGATCAACTTCAGGTTATTGTACATTCTTAGGTGGAAATCTTGTCACATGGAGAAGTAAGAAGCAAAACGTGGTTGCAAGATCAAGTGCAGAAGCAGAATTCAGATCAATGGCACTGGGGATTTGTGAGCTCTTATGGCTGAAGATAATTTTAGAAGATTTGAAGATCAAGTGGGAAGGTCCAATGAGATTGTATTGTGATAATAAGTCAGCTATCAACATTGCACATAATCCGATCCAACATGATCGCACGAAGCATATAGAAGTTGACAGACATTTTATAAAGGAGAAACTTGATAGTGGGCTGATTTGCACTCCGTTTGTCCACACAAAGGATCAGTTGGCAGATATATTCACAAAAGGACTATCATGTTCAGTTTTCCAGAATTTAGTTAACAAGCTTGGGATGGATAATATCCATTCATCAGCTTGAGGGGGAGTGTAAGAAAATACGTTTATTTATTTTTGGGAAATGTTGTAATCCCTGATTTCAGGGAATTAGTTTAATAGGCTAAGATTAGGGGATTGGATAGCCTAAGATTAGGGGATTGGATAGCCCAAGATTAGGGGATTTTTCTGATTTTATTTCTTTCCTAATTTTACCACTTAGTTGTAAATATATATACGTGTAAAACCATTCCTAATGATATAGAATTGATACCTTTTTCATCAAATGCAATACATCATATATATATATATGTATAGGCATAAATAAAACCCTAATATGTGATAGGCCTGATCCCTGCACTACCACCACAGATCTTATGAAAAATCTCATATTTGTTCTATCATTACAATCTTCACACTGTAAGTTTTTGGGTCGAGCTAAACTGAATTCAGATCACCATATTCTAACAATCTTTTTTTCTTTCACCAAAAAAAAAAAAAAATTAAAGTGGCAATAAAAATGTTGAGCTACAAGGGTGTGACAAAATCAAGTTAGTAATATTCACTTGCCATGTTTTGAGGAAGACATATATCTCTTGAGCTAAACTAATAATTTTGTTTTAAGAAATGCTATTCACTTGTATGTTAAAAAAAAAAAAATACTATTTACTTGCATTAACATGTCAAAATATGCTCTCAGTCTCCTTAAAAAAAAAGAGTTAATTACATAATTGTATGTCATATTTTTAATTATTTCTTAATTTATCTTTCTGTTCTTAAAAATTACAAATGTATCATTTGAATTTTAAAAACTTATTTCAATTTCATCTTTATGAATAAAAAAATTAAGCAATACAACATGATTGCCTTTAAATAGTTATAAAAAATATTCTATATATTAAAAGCTTAAAAAATCCTAAAACAAAACATAAAATTTCAGAAAAAGATATTAAGTTTTATCACTTTCTAAATTATAAAATATTTTTTTAAAATTTTTCTCAAGAAAATACATATATGTTATAAACAAATTGGGTTTAATTAAGGGTATTTTTATTTTATCTCTATGTTTTTTAGGGTAAAAAGTCTGCGAGGGATAAAATTGAAACAAATTTCTCAAATTCAAATGGTACCTTAATAGTTTCTAAAAATAAAGAGACAAACTAAGAAATAATGAAAACTAAGAGATGTAATTATGTAATTAACTAAAGAAGATAATGTGCCCTCAGTGTAATTTCCTATAGGGTAAATTACATTGATACCTCTTGTGTCTTATCTAAATTACAAAGACAACATCTAGACCAAAACTAATAAAACTGACCCCCTGATTATTAATTATAGAGAGACCCATTTGTTAGTTGACTATGAGGGTTGACCGAGAGTTGACCATTAAATTTGTTTAAAATGCCAAAAATATCACTCCATCCATTAAAAATATGCTTTTAGTTATTTTTGTTGCTAGAAATGACTATTTTATCTTTCTTTGACATTAAAATGAGTTTAAATAATTTGTACACACTAGTAACTATAAATTTCACTCCATAGAAGATAATTTTTTTCATTTCTTTTCCTCTTTTTTTTTTTTTCAAAGATAACAATTATGTTTAAAATAATATAAAGTACAAAGATTAAAATTCCATAGTTTAAGAAAAGTCCACAATTAATTTCCCAAACATATATGGGCGGTTTGGTATTGTTTTCAAAATAGGTGAAAATGTTTTTGTTTTGAAAAATGAGATTTTTTAAGAATTGTGCTAAAAGTGTTTTTAAAATTTTTGTATTGAAAAACATGCAAAAACATTTCTAAAAATTTTGAAAACAAAAACAAACTGGGTCATAACATCCAGATCCACATTTTCAATTTGAAAAAGTTGGTCGTTATACAAACTAATCAGACAAAGTAATAACATCCACATAAATTAATCAAAATCACACATGAATCTCAACAAAACTAAAACAAATTAATTTCGACAAAACCAAAACTAATTAATTCTAACAAAACCATAATTCAATTATAAAAAATTGTATATTCTTTCATTAAACTATAAAAGTTAAAAACAAAAATTAAAAAAAACAAATAGTTTTGAGAAAAATTTAAAAACATATATAAAATTTACAAAATTATTAAGAAAACAAAAAACAAAAAAATTTATCAAACTCTCTCTCTGGGCTCGACGGGGAAGGGGCAATAGGGACGGAGGCGATAGGGTGGGGCAACGCGATGGGGTTGGTGGAGGGGGCACTCTGGTGGCCGGATGGGTGCTCGACGTGGTCGTGGGTAGGGGGTCTATGGTCCAATAGGGGCTTGTCGGGGTCGCGGGTGGGGTGTCTGGTAGTCTAATGGGGGCTTGTCGGGTTTGCAGGTGGGGGGTGGGTTAGACGTGATGGGAATGGAGGCGTGAAGGGAGAGGAGCTGACGTGGTTGGGGGGCTCTGGTGGTCTATGGTTGGGGGTCCCGTCGAGGTTGCAGGGTGGTAGGTGGGGTGGGTGCATCAGGCTAGGGGCTCGATGGTGATAGGTTGTAAGCATGGGGTGGTTGGGCTTGGAGGTAGGGCTGCTGGCGAGGGTTGGGGTGGTTGGGCGAGGATGTGGGGTCGCTTGCACGTAAGGGGTGCGGTGGGCAGGGGTGGGTGATAGGAGAAGGAGGCCTGCTAGGAGCTAGGTTTTTTTTTTTTTGTTGATTTTGAATTTTTAGGTAAAAATCAAACAAATGGCTGTGATTTGGTGTTTTTGAATCAACAACTGTAATTCAAAAAGGTATTTTTGTCATTTCATGTTAAAAGTTAATAGAGTTAAGCTCAAAGGGTGTTAATATAATTAGTTTTAGTTTAAAAAATATCTTTTTATTTTAGATAAATCACAGAACAGAAGGTGTGAGTAAAATTTACCCTTACCCGTATCAATAGCAATGTGTTATCCCAGACTATTTTTTGAGGTAGATGTTTTTTTTATTGAAGGGGACGATGTCGTATCTCCGCATTGGTCCAATATTAAGTTGTCGTCGTTAGCAATTCAATCAATTGGTACCGTTGTGATGATTTTTTGTCGCTCTTCCACGTCTTGTCGTTGTCATCTGTTGTGTTCTCCTCCCCAAAAAACACATATGTGATCCGCATAACTGGTCATTAGCTTCACGTGTTCCTTTGTTACCGGACGCCTTCCCTCACACAATCACAGAAGGAAAGACCCCAAATTACCCGGAAGAGAAGCCCTTTCTCGTTTTCGCACTCTCTCTCTCGCTCTCTCTCTCTCTCATCCTTTCTCTGCTCCCGCTGCCGTCGCCTGAATCGGCCTCCGATTCCGCCATTTTCTTCTCCGTCAAGCTCTTTCTGAGCCCAGCCTCTCTCAAATCTTCGTCCTTTCCTCTCCTTAAGCTCCGTTCATGGTGTTTGTAGCGTACACCTCTCGGCCTTAGCAGACGAAGAATCGGCCTTCGCCGCTAGAGAAAGCTAGCTACAAATCAAGTTCGTGGGTAAGGGTTTTTTTTCTCCCTCTTCCCAACTTATCTTCTCAGCGGTTAAAGTCCGTTACTTGGTCAGTCGTTTCGAAGCTGATTTCGAGGTCTGGATTTTCGATTTTAGGGTTTGTTTTGCTCTTGAGTTGCTTTAGTTTCGATATTTTGAGTTTCTATTTAGGGAATTTTCATTGTTTACTTTCGTTTTTCTGGTTTTGGTGGTTGCGAATGTCGGGGAGTGATTTCGATTTCTATGGCTTGCGTGCTATTTCGTCTTATTGTAAATGTCGGTGTATTTGGAGTTTAGAGAAATGAATTGAAAAATTCGTTCAGTTGAACCAGAGAAAAATTAATTCAAAAAGCAAATTTGTAAAGCCAAAAATCCATCAAGGGAAGGGCGATAGCAGAATACGTTCCTGAAAACCCCATCAAGAAAGAATTTTGAAAGTTTAGGGTTTGTTTTCTATACGCTGAAATGGCTTCCCAGATACTCTTTTCTATAGACTCGTTTTCCCAGCTTATTTTTGGATTTTGAGGCGCTTATAGTCCATGACAAAGTCGATCATTGTATATTGGCTTTTCTGCACCTAACACCAATATAAAATCTTCTCCTTTTGTTTTTCTCCCTGATTTAGGTTGACGGAAAAACCTCAGAAAAATGCAAGTTATTTGATAATTCGTGAGCTAAAATTAAAAAGCAGGATGCTTTAAGGAACAAGCACTTACAATAGTATAATTGAAATTTTAATCTTGTTTTTCATTGCGACTAAAGTTTCTGAATTAATTTCTTTAGTAGTGGCTAGGGCCAGGATTATTGGACCTTTCTTTTGTTTATTACTTAATTTGATTCAAAATGCTGGTGACTTGATTGTGTGTGTGTTCGACTTCGATCAGGGTTTTTATTTTGTTTGTAACTGTTGCTTTTCTTCATTATGTCCTATTTGATATGATATTGTGTTATTGGGTTGCATCTTTGTGTTTCGCTTTGTTTAGGTTTTTGTATTATCCTATGTCTAGTTTTTTTTTTTGGCATGTTCAGCTTGTTTTTTGTTTTTGAAATCTTCTACTCAGAGGAGTTTCGAAATTATGTTTTTTTTGGTGTAATTTGAGTTTCTCTAAATGATTGAATACTACAAATAATATTCTTTCACAAGTTTGTGTTGGCATCTCTTTTTTATATTTATGCAAGTATGTAAGTTTGCATGTTTCTATTTTGGCCCACGACCACAATATTTGACCTGTCTCAATTATTCATGGGCAGGAAGCTGCTACTGCATTTTGGCAACTTAGTTTTTTCGGCCGGCAAGGGCAGAGATAGTCTATGGTACATTGATACTATAAATTAATTTGTGGAAAAGGATATCTGTATGGCTGGTTTTTTGTCTGGTGATGCTTCCCATCATGGAACATATGAAGGCGGGTCCCACAAACATGCTCAGGATAAGCCAGAGGATGGTGCTCGTTGGTACTTTTTGAGGAAAGAAATCGAAGAAAACTCCCCATCAAGGCATGATGGAGTTGACTTGAAGAAAGAGACTTATCTACGCAAGTCATACTGTACGTTTCTCCAAGATTTAGGAATGAGGCTTAAAGTGTAAGTTTTTAAAAGTCTCATTTATCCATATCTGTGAATTCTTGAGTTTCACGTTTTACCTTAGACACTGGTGTTGTGAGAGATCTAATGTTTGACTTAAGATCCTAGTGTCTGTGCTGTGCTTAATATTTTGCCCATTAATTAGCTTCTGGGTTAAATCTCATTAGAGATTCCGTCCAGGACCCATGTTTTCTCTGCTGGAACTATATGGCATTTAATTTTATATGTGCATGCGTGGGTGGCATACTTGGGTTGAAAGAAATGTGTGTGTGTGTGTGTGTGTGTGTGTGTAGTGGAGTGTAGTGAAGTTGAAAGAACAGTTGCATGTTTCATTTGCGTCAGATTTCATTGGGTATCATGATCATTGATTCAACTTGATAATGATCCCAAGTATTGTATAATGCAGACCCCAAGTAACTATTGCAACAGCCATAATTTTCTGTCATCGATTCTTCCTTCGTCAGTCCCATGCTAAGAATGATAGGAGGGTAAGCCCATGAATAACTTGCCCCCTCTCATTGTTGATGGCGGCATAGGTAATAATAGAAGAATAAGATTTTGCCGTTATATGCTGATTGGCATCAAAATATGTATGAAGAGAGAGATGTAAGAAAATATTAAGTTGAGATTTACATGTATTAAATTATCAATTTCAGAGCCCTAATTTTGATTTAAAATCTTCTGCAGACTATAGCAACAGTGTGTATGTTTCTCGCTGGGAAGGTTGAAGAAACCCCCCGCCCCTTAAAAGATGTTATTCTAGTCTCATATGAAATCATTCATAAAAAGGACCCTACAGCAGTACAGAGGATCAAACAAAAGGTATCCTTTATTGCTGTAATTTCTATGTATAATTTTTTTTCCCTTTAATTGATATCTGAATATAGAAACGGTTCACATATGTTGGACTTCCTTAGTTACTGATTGTTTTTGTTTTTCATAAAAGAGTTCACGACACTTTGGTTTTATTCTCTTCTCTTTACATCAAATTCTTCCCAGTTACGTATTTTAGATATGCTGCTGGTTTCCTTTTGGCAATGACAAATTGCTAACTTATTCCCTGAAGACCTTGATAGTGAGACGATGTTTCTTTGTTAGCAATTATGTTGTTAGCTTATGTCGGCTTAGAGTTTATTTTTATTGATAGAAAAGACGTCAAATACAAAATTTTGACAATGGTGCATTAATAGTAAGTGGGACAGCTGTGTTTTATGGCCTAAATTCAGGGGTTGTTTAGTGAAAAGGGGACCAAATTAGGAAGTTCTGAAGTTGTTTTTGGCCTGAAGACCAATTAGATAAATGGTGCAGTAGTGGTTGCATGATATAAGTCTGCCGATATATTTTAAGTTGTGAAAGTCATGGTGTTATGGTTTTATTGGTGTAGAAGAAAGTTTTACAGTTTTGGGTTTAAAAATATCTAAGAGGGTCAAGCAAGGTACAGTATAAAAACTTTAAATCTTTTTAAAATTCTTAAATTTTCC
The DNA here is from genome assembly GCA_025403435.1 of Artocarpus heterophyllus. NCBI lineage: Eukaryota > Viridiplantae > Streptophyta > Magnoliopsida > Rosales > Moraceae > Artocarpus > Artocarpus heterophyllus. Next base: position 12,533,743 of record CM046342.1, read on the forward strand.
ATTTTATAAAAAATATATGGAAGTTCTTCTTGGTCCTGCCCTCTGTAAGTTTGTGACTCATAATTGTCTCTTTTCTCCTTCTTTGAAACAAAAGAAAAATATAATGTTTTACTTGTCTTGTGTAAGTCGCTGGGAATTATTACCCTTATTCACCGCCTTGAAACAACATAATTTATATCTTCTTAACATCTCTGGTCTAATAGAGAGTGAAGAAAGGAGATTGTGTAATTTAAAGTCAATCTATGTACTAGACCAACTGATATTTTTGACACATCATGATCAATAAGATCCGATATTATTGACCATTATATGGTATTTACTGAATAAAATCTGTGATAGACTAGGGAATTATGTTTCTTATAAAATACACACACAGTTGTGCCAAAACACACTATGACAGATACGGTTTATGAAACAAATGTGGAACTTTTTTGTGAATCGCACAGACCTTAGTAGAGCATTTCTCCTGGATTGATGTTTGTGTTATCACTTTTTTTTTTTTTTCCTGTCGTTATCTTCTTTTTATTGAGGCTGATTTTCTTGTCTAGAGATGATAATATTGCTTGTCCAAATATCTATACATAATTTTTGTACACTCTGTTATGTTTTTTTATTTAGTTTTCCATTATATATATTTATGCGTTTGCCTGTATCATACAGGAAGTATATGAACAACAGAAGGAATTAATATTACTTGGAGAGAGAGTTGTCCTTGCAACTCTTGGATTTGATCTCAACGTGCAGCATCCATATAAACCCCTTGTTGAGGCAATAAAGAAGTTCAAAGTAGCCCAAAATGCCCTTGCTCAAGTTGCCTGGAATTTTGTCAATGATGGGTATGCTTTTCTTAGTTTCTTTGCACTACCCAATGTTGGTCATTCTTCTGAAATTGAATGCGGTATGCAGACTCCGGACATCTCTTTGCTTGCAATTTAAACCTCATCACATCGCTGCTGGTGCCATTTTTCTAGCTGCAAAGTTCCTCAAAGTAAAGCTGCCATCCGATGGTGAGAAGGTTTGGTGGCAGGAGTTTGATGTCACCCCGCGCCAATTGGAAGGTTAGAGTCACTCCTGACCTTCTACAGCAGTAGTAATATTGTACAAAACAGTTAATTGCTTTATTTTTTTCTTTGATATTTGACATGCAATTCTCATCCTTTCCATTGACCTAATTCTCATGTGTTTCTAAGTGGTGGTGATAGCGAATAGGTCTAAAGAATTAAATGGTAATAACCATTAATTATTCAGGACAAGAAAATGGAAAAGAAAAGCGTCCTAGCACTTGTAATCCCTGTTTCTCTCTTTTCTTTTCTTTCTTGTTTTTCCTTCTTTTTTCCTTCCCCCCTTTCTTCTTCTTCTTCTTTTTTAATTATTATTAAACAACAGTTACTGTTGTATGGTCGTGTCTAAATTGATGAAAAGTCTTCAATAAAATCTCGAGTATCAGCTCTTAATATGTATCGTATTTTCCTGCAGAAGTAAGCAATCAAATGTTGGAACTGTATGAACAGAATCGAGTCCCACCATCCAGTGACGTTGAAGGAAGTGCTGCAAGTGGTGTGACTCATCGGGCCCCTGCAAAAGCTACTACTAGCAACGAAGAACATGTGACAACCAACAGTCATTCGCAGGCTGGAAGCACAAGACCTGGAGCTTCAAAGCCAGCTTTATCCAGGCCAGCATCTGAGATGTCACACGTTGACAATCATGGCGGGCCTCCAAGAACAACGGAAAGCCGAACTAATGACCATGGGAACACAGAAATTAAAAATGGTTTGGACCACAAAGTGGATGGAGAATTCAGAGACAATCATCATGTTGAACCAGAGCAAATGCCACACCATGAGAAGGTGGGGGAAGGTCAGAAGACATCAAGGCATGGGTTAGAGGGATCTGGTGAAGAGGATCAACAAAATAATATGGGGAGAAGTGAAACAAGAGAAGCTGGGGAATATAAGGACAAATATCATGGCCGAAATCTTGAAAACGGACAGAATACGCTTGGTCGGTCACCTCAGGAAGCAATAAAGAAGATCGACAGGGACAAAGTAAAGGCAGCGTTGGAGAAACGAAGGAAGTCAATTGGTGATGTGACTCGGAAAACAGACTTGATGGACGAGGATGACCTCATTGAGAGGGAATTGGAAGATGGCATTGAATTGGCTGCTGGGAATGAGAAAAACAAGCGAGACCAGAGGCAAAGCTGGTCCAAGCCCTCTAGACCAGAAAACGACGACTTGCATCAGGGAAAACATCAAGATGCTGCTAGAGACGAGCATTATCAGAAAAAGGGTCAGACATCCGGACCGGATTTGAACAATGTGGAAGAAGGCGAGTTATCAGTACTTGATGAGGTGGTTTACCATTCGCCGAAATCCAGCAGCCGCAAGAGAAAGGCAGGAAGTCCGCCAACAAACCCCATGGAGGGGAAGCAGCGGCATGACTATGCGCCTGGGGTCAACCACCATGATCGGTTTGTGTAATGTTTAATGGGTATTATCTGTTTTCCCCTTACACTTTGTTGAAACAGTATGACTACGAATTTTGAGAGCGGCCAGTAATTCAACCATTGGACAATTCCAATCATCATATAATTAAATATGTTGTCCTTTCTTTCTTCTTCTGCTAATCTGCGCCTTGCTGCTTGTTAACGCGTATGTTCAAACGGTAGCCTTTTCTCTGGAATATGGAAATTGTTTTCAACGAGTAAATACATTATTTGCTAACGTAAATGGTGTTTGCATAATTAGAGTAAATGCTATTGAAGTTCGGACGTATAAGTACATTCATAATTTGGTGACCTTGTTTATGAGGGAATATTTGTAGTAACTTGTCCTTGTTGGAAAAAGAAATGTAAAGTCAATACCTTTGGCCATTAGACAACCATAAACTGGTATGCCAATTTATCACTTGTTTGTGTCTTTCCTTTTTGCAGACTCTGTAGTCTGTAGCTGATTCTTTCTTTACCTCCAATAGAAAGTATGAATAAATAGATATAACTGGGTCCTTCGGATGCAATTAGACGTCTACGATGGCCTCTCGCCCCCAGACAGATCATCTGATAAATTCCACTACACCCGGCTTCATAACACATCATTCGAAGATTCCTGCAAACTTGCATATTTCATCCTTGAATTAACGGGATCTCTTGCATTTTTACCCAGGCCTTTTCAAGATTTGGCAACTTGCTTCTTAAAACTTTTTATGTGTGATTAATTCTTTTTCTTATGTGTAAAACAGATATTTCATATAAGAGTAGGTAGTCAACAGCATAGCTCAAAAGAAACAAGGGATGCATGTAATGTACATGTATTGTACAATACTACCATATGTATCTTCACTAGGGATGTATTCTCACTTGATGTGGCCACCAGCTACTAGCCTAGGTCCGTTTGTTAGGTGGATTCAATCATAGTAATACATTTTTCTTTTCCCTAAACCAATTTTTTAGCGTCACTTATTTTGGTCATTATATCCCATGGATATGGATTTCATAGCCATCTTACATTTACCAAAGAATTAAGAAACTGTTCTAGTAAAAAAAAAAAACAAAAAACATAAAGAAGACTTTAGTAGATGATACTGTCACTCACGATGGCACAAAAATAAAGCAAGAACGGTGAAGAATTTTCTTTTTAATTTATTGAAACAGTGGAAGAAGAAAAGAAAGTTATTATTATTATTGTTCTTGTTGTTGTGAAGCATAGGCCATTAGTTTTAGTTTTGTACATCCTAGCACTTTCTCATGCTGATATTTTAGTCGTGGTAATTGGTTCAAAGGGCAACTAGTAGTATTTCCAATGCAGCCTGCCCCGGTTTCTAATTGGGAAAATGTCTGTATATGTGTGTGTGTGTGTGTATATATATATATTTTTGTACTGGTACTGCATGTTTCATGGTTCAAAGTCAGTACTACCAGGAGGAATTTATTTTTATTTTTTTATATCCCATAGAAGTCTCATAGAAAAGAGAGTGAAAAGTTGAAACTCTAAAAACCAATACCCAAATCCTAAATGCCAATCATCTCAGTAAAGCTCATGTTTCTACGTATGACAGCAGGAATCGTGGAAAAACAGAACTTGTAGGACCAAGAATACAAGCAATATCCGAGAGGAACTTGTTATTTCAATATCGAGCACAAATCATCAAAATTACATCACTTTAAAATCCTAAATATCTCTTCTTAGAAAAAAAAAAGGGGCATTTATAGTACATTGCCTTTCAAATTGTACAACTAAACCACACCACACAAATTGATGTGTTTATTTAGTTAAATTTTTTTTTTCTTTCAACCGCAGTTGAGGTTTGGTGAATGTTCTGCGTAAATGACCACCCAAACCTTGCCGCGCTCACCCTTACAGACCTAGCTTGGGCCTAAACTCAATTCCTTCTACAATGAGACCAGACTTGGGATTGTAATTATCAACCTCTTTCAGACTACAGAAAACTGGACCATCCTCTCCATGATCATTAAAGAACTCACCCATCTCAATCTCCTTCCACCCATCTCCTCTATCTTGAGGCAGAAGAGGAGGAGCGTCTCTTGGAGGATCGAGCAAGACACTGGCTCCTTCGCCATTCCCTTGTCCTTGGAAACCGATGTGAAACTGAACAGGAATTCGATCGAAACCAGTTCTGCCTTCTGCAAGGTTAAAGACTAGATAAGCTGCATAAGTTGTTTCTGTGGACAAAAGCTTAGTTTCTATCCTTCCCTTGATGTCAAGCCACCACACGATAAGGAGTCTAGCCACTTCAGCGAACCTATCCACAGTCAATCAGAAATAACTAAGAAGTAACAGTAATGTGTGTATTTATTATAACCATGGAAGTCTAAGACAATTTTGTTGATGCTTTTCTAAAATTTCAAGTTATTAGGCGATAAGGATGTGATTATTTACGTTAAATTTCAAAAATCAATAGTCAATTTTTGTGTTAGGGACCAAAACAGTCAAAAAAACAAAAGAAGCATGATCAGTCCATATTTGCTTGTAATTAATTGTATTTGCTCAAGAAGCATGATCAAATAGTAAAGGATTCTTTCCCCTCTCTCTGTTTTTTACTTTTTATTTTGTTTAAATGTAATTTCGGAAAAAGAAAAGTTGTTTTGTTAAGCATGGAACGTACCTAGATTCAGGTAGTGAAATCCAGTCCCAGTAACGGGGCGTATTTCCCCATATGATTGAAAGCCCTCTTGCCCCAATCATAAAACATTTCTTTCCACTTGATCTATCCAATGCAAAGCTCTGTATAGGAGTGAGAATGTCAACATTTATCATACAAGCAAAGTGGAAGAAACAGGCTAATAATAAAAATAAAAATTAGTATACAACACGTCAACCGCCAAACTTTTCATGGTTAGTGAGATATTCCTAAATTCTTTTGACATAAATAAATAAAAATTCTAGAGATATTGAATGACGGTTAAAACACATGCTGTTTACGAGCGCGTTTTCTTCTAAAATTTTAACATTATGTATCGATTTGTGGAGATCTAATAAAAAAATCAGGACCCATTTGTTTCGATATTCGAATCACGATTCGAATCATTTTGTTACAGTATTTTCTCTCACAAAAATTTAAATCTTCATTCAAATACTCTATTCAAATACTCGAACCAAACGGCCCCAAGATATCTTCCCACAAAAATTTTGGGGACAACTTACCAATTCAGTCAAAGTTGAAGAAGTTAGCACTAAAAAACCCGAATAAAAAAAGAAAAGAAAAGAAAAAGTAACGTAGTGTTTTAATTTATCATATGTACAGTATTTTTAATAAGGTGTTTGGAGTTAAGGGTTCCAATCAGTTTCAAGAGCAAATAATATACAGCTGCTCTTATACGCTATAACATAAAATAAAAATTTATAATAGTGTAAAACTCTCATATGCTATAATGAGTTATTCTAACTTTATGGTTTTAATAGAGTGCTTGAAATATCAGATTCAACCTATTAATTACAACTAAAAATAGTATAAAACTCATAAAAAGCTACAATAAAAAGTAAAAAATTGCTATATTTCTTCAACTTAAAACACATGTTTTATCTTATTCTCCAAGCGGAAGCTAAATCTTCTCTCAAACACCATAGAAAGATTATCGTGAATCCTGTATTACTAAAGGCTAAAGTGTACAAGACGATTCACAATTCTTCCCTAATAATTTGGTATCTCCATCGATAGAAGCTAATTTAAGATCTATGAAGAAAAAAAAGGGAAGATTTTTAGGAGTTGAGTTTTAGCGTGTTTACCAAGTTGCCGTCGTCGAGGATGATGGGATGATCACAGAGATGGAAATAGAGAGCTTTCTTGGGCATGGAACGCAGTGTCGTCTCTGCAACTGCCGATCGGGAAATCAAGTCGTTGTAATTGGGAGGAAGGAATTTTTCCCAAACGACATCGGAATCCGAAGCTGATCTGAACAGAGGAGAGACCAGACAGAACCTGCAGGCATCTTTTGGAGACGTATAGGAAATTATATGGGCAATGCAGTCTTCTGGTAACGGACTTATCTTCATTTTCCGATTCTTTTTCTTTCTCTCTGTGATTTGCCTCCTCATAATATGAAGTTATTTATTTTTTAAGCTTTCCTTAACAAGGAAGGAACTCTAGGTGAGAAGCAAGACTCCAACATCAAAGTCAACCGTTGACCCGAGACGTAAAAAAAGGGGAAAAGACCCGAGGCACCTCAAAATATTATTTTTGCCTCTTTTTTCATTCAAATGCCTAAACACCCCTGTCTTTTTAAGATCATACATAAAATATCCCTAAAACAATTGAGCTTTCTTAAAATTTCATAATCACCCTTTCTAACCTATATTAAAGTTATTTTAAATATGATCTAATTTAAAAATTAAATAAACAATAATTTAAAATGTTCAAATAAATATTTCAAAGTAAATATGTCAATTATTTTGAGAGTTTTTAACTTTGTAAGATTGATTTTTTTAGTATTTTAGTTTAATAATGTTTTAAATTATATTTAGTAAAGATTAGGAAGGATAATCTTGATTTTTTAAAAAAGTTTAATTGTTTTATGGGTTTTTTGAGTATGATTTTAAAAACACAAGTAGTGTTTTAGGTATTTGTATAATAAGAAGGGCAAAAGTGACATTTTGACAAATGTAGAGCATGTTTTGGATATTTTTTCAAAAATATAAAAATAAAAAACACTATCAAAGCAAAAATGTGAAGAAAATTTTCCTCTAAAATAATTGCAAAGAGCAACATTATTTTTAGTTTACTCCTTAAACTTTAAAAACTCTCACTTTGGCTCTTATTTAGTTTAGTCCTACTTAATTCTTTTTGTTATTTTTTTAAATATTAAAATTAGACCTAAAAAAGTGGTCACATGTTCGTTTCTATTTGTTTTAAAAATCCTAACAAAAGGGGCTTAGTGGGATTAAAAACGAAATTTAAAAGGCAAAGTGAGAGTTTTTAAGGTTTTGGGACAAACTGAAAATGATCTCAAAATTGAGGGATGCCAGTGGAATTAGTCATATTCAAAAGGACAATAATAGCAATATTGGGATTTAATCCGAAATAATATTACGCAAAAACGACAATAACATAACTTTACGTTATCCATGGATATGTATAGTGATTAGAGCTGATAGTACGTGTTATGACTTGATGACATGACACTAACACGATACAATTTTTTACAGGTTAGTGTTAAAAATATATGTTGTGGGTCATTTTTTGTGTCAATCTGAAATTGACTCATCCAATAATAGGTCATGTTTGTGACAACCGCTTTATAGTAAATGGACACTTAATTGACTTGTAGCTTATTACTTTGTTATTTTTTTTTAAATATTTTGCTTTAGTATATAGAGTATCAACAAATTGACACTAAATTGGATCATGTATTTGTAGTCTCAAATTTATTAAATTTTGAGGAAATATGTGTTTTATATTACTTTAATGTAATTTTGGTGTATAAATTGTAAATTCAAGGTCATAAAAATGTCACTGGTTAATTTTGAGTTGTGGTTTAATTTCAGGTTGTGGGTTGATTTTGAGTTGTGGATCGAATGAGGGCACGTGTTACATAGCCCTAAGTTATTAGGACAGGTCTTGTTAGTATCAACTTGTGTTAAAACGGTTTGTATTAGAGTCAGAATTTTCCAACCTCTTCATCTCAAGAGTCGTGTTAGTGTTATGGTATTTTTAACATATGTTGAGTCTCAACCCTACACATACACGACATGGTGATAGCAATTGCCACCTTTTGTAGGGATGCAATCGACAAGTTGTAAAAGCAAATAACAAACGATGATGTCTTCATGACGATGAGAAAGGCTAATGTTTGGAAAGAGAATAATAATTTCTCTAGAATTCATTTGGTTCCAATTAATATTATTTTATTTTGCCGGTTAATATTTTATGGCCTAACTTTTTTTAGTCGACAAATTAACTTTTCTTTTAATTTTTTTGTTTTTTTTTTAAATAATGGATTTGGGATTATCAATTTAAAAGGTAAATTCTACACTGAGTACCCCAAAAAATAAGTTCAAGATACTAAAATAATGTTATATAAAAAACACACGGTACTTAAAAAAAACACTTGGTATTAAAATGATAAAAACCTTATATTACAACCTAGATAGATTAAGGTTTTATTTTAGTTAAAGTCACCAAAATTACGATGAGTTTTGACCGATTTCAACTCCCACACCCTATCTATGATAAGAATCGATTTAATAAAGATTTTTATCCTATGGGTGGAATTTTATTTTACGTGTTATTCATTATTTAGGACTATATAATGTATCAAATAGCGGTATATGTCATGTTGAACTATTGTTGTAGGAAATGTGTGGTTTGGCTCCGTTTAGGACTCTTCTTTTTCCTCTTTTGTTATCGTCCGGAATTTGCTTTAGACCTTATCCCAATGGGAAAATTATACTAAATAACGCATTTTTAAATCTTAATGTAAATAAATAACATAACTTTAAAAATTTTAAAGTATATAGTATTTTTATAATTTCATCTTCATTTTAAACATTAAAATTTTTAATTTTCCTCCGTCTTCTTCATCTCCTCCAAAAAAAAAAACTCTAGATCTACTTTCTCTCTCTTCTTTCCTCCCTAGTCCCAGCAGCAACTTCGGTGACGTTGTTGTCTCCGTGTGACTTTGGCCGGCTCCTCCCTCCGCGATGATGGCGTCTCCCTCCTTTGCGACTCTGTTGGTGCAGCTTCTGCGATTTCGGTCGCGTGACCTCCTCTCTCCTCTTCTTTTCTCTCCAGCCTTGGCAGCAACTCTGGCGATGCTGCTGTCCCCATGTAAGTCCGGTCGGCGCCTACCTCCTCGACGACGGCATCTCCCTCCTCACAACTTCGGCGACGCAGCTCTTGCTATTTGGCCTAGCGACTCCGGCGGTGCAGCTCCTGCAATTTTGGCCTCGCGACTCCAATGGCACAACTCCTACAATTTTGGCCTCTCTACTCCAGCGGCGTAGCTCTCGTGGTCTTCACTTGATTTCGGTCTCGCGTGACAGTTCGGTGATCTGGAAACAGAGTGGATGAGAGAGGAAAGGGAGGGAACGTAAAGAGAAGGGAAGAGAGAAAGCAAGGAAGAAAAAAGGTATAAAATGTTGATAATAATATTAGAGTTATTTTTGTATTTTAACTAGTTAATAAATAATCATTTATGTTTTTTTTGTTTATGTATTAACTTTGCTTTAAACTTAGGCTATTGATATTTATTTTATTAGAAGTTTGGTCTATTTCACTCTTTCTGCCTTTTTTATGAAAAGAAAAATTGAATATACAAATCCAATATTCGGGATAGCTATATATATTTTCTCATACGTTGTTGTTATTTTTTTTTTAATTATTTGATTCAAAAATTTTTAACCTAGTAGGATTTTGTATACTTACCCGACTCTAAATAGGATACGTCTCTTACTTTTACTCTTTATAAATAGCTTATCTCAGTTAATAAAAAAGTTAACAAATTGTTGAGAGAATTAATTTTCTATAACAATGAGTAATTCTATAGATCGTTCTGGCATAGGGTAAAAGCTTTAGGGAAAGATGGTTTTGCAACCATTTTCTTAGCTCAATACACAAATAGAAATACACAATTTTCTGTGGGAACATTAAAATTAGAAAACTCAATTAAATATATATGTATTTCTCTAATATTATTTTTTTCAACGACTCAATTATGAGAGAAATAAGAAGATTTATTAAAAAACTAAATATATGATAAAGTCTATTTAGGGGATGTTTTTGAATTTTCGATATATGTAATTTTAAAAAAGGTCACACTGTGTAATTTTTATAAAAATATAAACCAAAATATATTTCTTTTTTTGAAATTCAAAAAAAAAAAATCTATTTCTATAATTCAATTTTCTTGTACCGTGAAAACACCATTTTTTCTTCCAAAAAAAAAAAAAAACTCATTTCAAAACGCAAACCAAACGGGCCCTTATTTTTCAGTGCCTCCGTTCCGCATCCCTCTGGCCTCTCCATGGTTAGTCATACAACCATTGCCAGATTGTTAATAACATTTAAAACAAACACACAAAACTACATTAAAGCAACAACTTGAACAATATTTTAGCAAGATTGGCCTCCCTTAGATTGCATTTTGTAGCTTTTATTCTTAAAACAAGGTGCAGATGGGGAAGGGAGATAATATATAAAAATATATTTGTTTATTTATTTTAGTCAGTATTATTTCTTTTGCTAACATGTAATTTGTTGATGATGAGTATTTATTGTAGTTTTTATTAACTTTCAAACAGAGTATTTTTTTTTTGTTGAAAATATAACGGACTACTAATGGGCGAAGTTTTTTTTTTAATTGTTTTGTTATTTCTTTACTAGAGGAGGAGTACTTAATAAGTTTAAATTAAAGTAGTTTTTTTTTTTTTAATGGAATTCGCATTTGTCTGGTACCCTATGTAACCGTTTGTATTTCTACGGTTTTAAAATTGAAACCAATTTAATTACTGTAGCGGTTTTACATAAATGGTCTGATATTTATGTTACAATAAACTTTGGTAACTGAATTTATAAGCTGTATAAAAAATCATTGATGGAAGGATTTCATAAGTAGAGAAAGGAAAGTTTTTCTTGTTCATGCTATTGAACATTTTTTCAGTTTGGTCACTATCACCTCTCTCTCATATCCAGTTTTTATACACCACCAAAAGAATGTTTGAGTGATAGAAGCATCCAAACTACTAGAGCAACTGTCGATAGCAGCAACCCAATGCTTGAATTTTACAGTCGAAGCAATAGCCGGAGGTATGTCAAATTTTCACGCTTCCGTTCATGATCTTTATATGCATAATATTTTTAGCATATTAGGACCGTATTATTGCTAACACCCTCTAGTTTTGATTTTTATCTGTGCATTGAGGGCACGGTTATTTGAAGTTGCTGTGCTTGTTCTTTTCTTAGGGAGTCAATAATAGCAAGAAGCTCTTGGCACTTTTGCAAGTTGTTGTTGTTGTTGTTTTGGGCAAGTGTGCTACAGAATATATTTCAAAAATTTTTGTTGGTCATATTCTCAAACTATTTGTAAGGGCGTGGACTTGCTCATCAACTTTTTAGCTTTTTATCGTAATAAAACTTTGTTTGTTTTGAAATGTCAGTGTTTGCTTTAGAAAAAGGACAGTTAATTTTTGCAAGTTGAAATGCTTTTAATTGCATCATCTTTCTTTGATAGGGAAGAAGAGTACTGTTACTGATTCTAACATATTTTTTTGGGCCGAGTCCAAATTATCAAATGGTAAATAGATTGTGATGATCATGACATTTACCACAAAATTAATGTCACCTGCTTATATTATAGCAAAAGTTATGTTGAACTATATCGACATATCCTGCTTATTATTAAAAATACGTTGTCGTCTAAAAGGTACAAACCATACAAAACTTAATAAAAAAAGCCCTTTAAACGTATATAAATTCACAATTTTGTCAGGTAACTGGAAGATACCGACAAATTTTTTACCCTTTGTTTGACTAAGGGTGGTTCTTATCACAAAATCAGTTATAAAATGCTGCAGTAAAAAAAAAGTTACAATATAAAGCTTTTACATACTATAATAAAAACGGTTCCCACCGTCAATAGTTCTCGTCACTAGCCAACTCTTTACAATTAAGAAATTAATTGTGTCCATACAAAACAATTTTGTCAAGTAATTGGAAGATCTCGGTAAATTTTTTATTCTCTGTTTGGTTAAGGATGGTTCTTATCATAAAATCAGTTATAAATGCTGCAGTAAAAAAAAAGTTACAATATAAAGCTTTTACACACTATAATAAAAACGGTTCCCACCGTCAATAGTTCTCGTCACTAGCCAACTCTTTACAATTAAGAAATTAATTGTGTCTATATATACCTATTAGGACATGTTTGACACACCGTATTGTATTGTATTGCATTGTATTGTATTGTATTATATACAGAACATGCAAAACAATAATACAATATAATATAATACAACACGATATGTCAAACAGACTCTTAGTATATAATATAACACATCTTTTTTACCAAATTATTAGTTTTTTTTTTCTCCTAATTGCATGACACCTCATGGATCAAGCTTCCATCCCGATGATTCCATATAATGTTATTCACGGCGGTAAATATTTTCTTTGGCGTGTGGAACTAGATTCTAAAAGTGATTCGACCGCCTTGATGAAGCTCCAACCAACCACTGAAACCTCCGCAGGTGGAAACATTGTTGCGATGATTTTTATGTGGCAATTCATATGGTGCCGTGCAGATACATCAACGATTATCCAGCGACTTCCAGATGTCTTGGTCGACTGTTCTTAGCCAAAAAAAAACACGAAAATAAATATTAAATTAATGAAAACTGTGTCGACGTTGACTCCCTCATTAAACTCCAAATAAATAAACAATAGGTAAATAATAATAATAATAATAATAACGAGGCAAAGACAGATTGGCGGCCTATTTATTTGAGTTGTCTGATATGCCCTTCTATTTTTTTTTTTTTTGGATTCAAAATTCTTTTGATGAGTTTTTAATAACGTTTCGTGAGTTTTATCCTTCTAGAAAAATTTTCTACTAGAGTGAGCTTCTCAGGAAGGTATTCTTAAAAGAGGTTAAAACTATGGTAAAAAGAAGTGTGAGAAAAAATACATGTAGCTTGGTGGAAAGACTTTTAGGACTTATCTTTCATAATTGTTTGGGATGAGTGCTTCAAAATTCTCCTATGAAGCCCACATTCTAATATTTTTAATTCGGACAGATTCCCAGACTTACCTACGCAGTTATATTATGGAGCCAACTTATTTTCACCCCCATTATTATAAGAAAAAAAAAGGGATAAAATAGTAATTATGCAAAATAAAATATTTTCTATTCTTTCCTTATAACAACATATGAAATTCTATCTCACTCATTTAAATTATTTACTTTTCTTTCCTTTCTAATTTCTCTTGTTCCTACGCTATATTTTTCTATTTTTAATGTTCAGTCTATCCTATATTAAAAAAAAAAAAAAAATTCATGTTGAGAATTCAACACTTTATTACAATATTTTCATGGCTCATTAAAAATTTTGAATATGACTTTCATCTTGTTTGACCCTTTTAAAAATCCGGTTCTGAATATTAATAGAAAGTCAGAGTTTTTATTTCTTTCTTCTATTGTCCAAAAGATAACCAAGAAATGTACCTAATAATGATTATAAGCATAGTCTAGGTGCAAATTCATGCATAATTTCATCTTCTGATGTAAAGTTCAAAAATTATATATATATAAATATTTAAAGTGATTGAACAGCCTGTCTATGAGGTCCATATAAATACAATTTTTTATAGCAGCATTTAAATAAAAATCACAATTACAAAATTGGACAATTTATTAAAATGAATAAAACTCCAAAAATGAATATCTAATGTAAAAATAAATACAAATAAGTTCAAAACCACAGATAAAGACAACTATGGACAAAATAATAAATTTGCCAAATACCACCAAAGTCCATATATATACATGCACACGCACCAAACAAAGCCCATGTTTCTATTCTTCCCTGTCATGGATATATAGAAACTTGATTAATAGTTTCTTGATCAAATCCAAGACCTGGCAAACTTCTAAGAAAAGAAAAACAAAAGGAAAAGTGAGAAGAAAAAATAACAAGAAAATGGAAATTGGGCAATTACCAGAAGAGTGTATCTCCCACATAATTTCCTTTACATCCCCAAGAGATGCTTGCAGATCGTCGTTGGTGTCTCCTCTGTTCAGATTGGCTGCGGATTCCGATGTCGTTTGGGAAAATTTTCTGCCTTCTGACTACAGAGACTTTATTTCTCAATCGGTTCTAGTCCCAGAAACGACACTGAATGCCATGCCCAAGAAGAGACTCTATTTCTATCTCTGCAACAATCCCATTATAATTGGCAACGGTAACATGGTAATTATTACTCATGAAAAGACTCATTTATGATATGAACTTCTTAGTATATATCTGATTTCTTTTATTATTTTGTTATTTGAAAGACGGCTCTTTATTCTTGTGTACCTTACTATACAAGTTATAATAACAATTTTGTTTCTGAGGTTTGGGGATGTTTTAATATTGATGTTGAATTTGAGATATTTTTTTTATTTTTTTATACAAACAAAAAAAGAAGAAGAAGATATGATATTTTTCTAGAGACTAGGTTTATGTTTTTTTATTTTTTATTTTTTATTTTTTTTATTGAAGAGGATTAGGTTTATTTTTAATTTCAAGACTCTGTTTATCTCCAAGTATTATTTAGAATTTATTTATTTTTATCTTATTATTTGGGTTAATTTTGTAACTAGGTTTAGTGATTATAATTCCTATAGAGAATGACTACCAAATGAATATTGAGATTATTGGTTTTCCTTTTTTTATTTTTTATTTTTTTTGAGTTCCTGCTCTCCCTAGCCTCTGTTTTCTCTGAAAATTTGATTCTGTTTCTCTTTATCTAGTGCTCTACTTCTCTAGTTTTAATGGTAATCTTGGTCTTATATTATATCTGTTTTTAGCAGATACGAAATTAATGATGCAGTTACCATCAATCTAAACAGCTACCCTTTGATCTTTTAGTCTTTCTTTCATATTGTTTTCCTTGCCTGATGAATTTTGTTTTTTGTTTTTTGTTTTTTTTGTTTTTGTTTTGTTTTTTTTTTTTGTTTTTGGATCAGAGCTTCTCAATAGATAGAGAAAGTGGGAAGAAATGTTTTATGGTAGGGGCAAGAGAGCTCTCAATAGCATGGGGGGATACACCTCAGTATTGGAAATGGACTTCTCTACCTGAGTCTAGGTAAGCTCTCTCCCCCTTTCTCTTATTTATGGAGCGCTACTTGCAAGCAATTTGCTTAAGAAGTGCGAGAAACCTACGCGTCAAGAGAGATTTCTCTAGAAAGTTAGGTAAAACTACTAGACAAACTATGGTACGACCGATCTTTTTTTGTTCGATGAACAATGTATGCAATTTATAATGCTTCTGATGATAGAAAAATCAATTTGGACCGTCGAATTCTATGCTATTCTTTTACAAATGGTATCTAAAAATGAAAAATTTTAACTTTTTTGATCCTTATGGATCATTATACAACGCTTGAAAAAGCATTACACAGTTTGATTGGCCGTATTGTAAGGGAATCAAAATAGAAAATGGAACAGAATTTACTTGTAGATTCCGAAACCTGTGGAAGCTATAGTTTTTTAAAACTTGCCTTGTAGCTAACATTATGCATTACTTAACTAATGGACTATAGGTTCCCTGATGTGGCTCAACTCAAATATGTGTGGTGGCTTCACATCATTGCAAATGTAGACACTAGGATTTTGTCCCCGCAAACGACTTACGTGGCTTGCCTTGTCTTCAAGCTCGGAGAACGCAGGCACGGGTTTGCAGATAGACCAGTTGAGTTGCGTGTCGATTTCGAAGGAAGAGAGCACGGAGAAGGGCTCAGCGTGCTCCTAGATTCTCGGAGAAACATGGCTCTTATGTCTCGAGACAGAAGGGATGGGTGGAAGGAGGTAGAGATGGGTGAATTCCTCAATGAAAATGGAGAGGATGGATCTGTTTTGTGTAGTCTAAAAGAGGTTGATAATTACCACACCAAGTCTGGCCTCATTGTAGAGGGAATTGAGCTTAGGCCTAGAGTTGGTAGATGAGAAAAAACATAAATGCCTGTTTAACAAGTTTTCTCTTCTTCTTTACTCTATATGTACTTGTTTGTCCAGGTTATTACTTTTCATTTGTCAAGCATTCTGTTCTCAAGCCTTGAGAAATGATATACATGAAACTCAGTTGTATATTTTGGTTTGACTTACTTGGCCCACAAGAGGTCTGTAGAGTTTTCAATTTTGAGACAGGTCATTTTTTATTTTATATTTTTATATTTTTTTTTTTGCATTTTGAGTTTATAAAAAAATAACCCTATGTTTTTGATGTTCTTGAAACTATACCTTTGAATTTTAAATTCATGTCAATTTTATACCTTTCTGGGTCAATAGTTGATTATGATCTTGCAATTGTCAAATTTAACCTTTACAACATATAGATGATCTTATAGTAAGAAATAATAAATCATAGAAAACAAAGAGATAATCATAAAAATAGTATTTTAATGCTAAGTTGGAAAATGTAATTTGCCAACCAGTGTCAGATTATACGTTTATTTATAAGCTTTAAAGGATAATTTCAAAACCAATTGTTGATCCAAAAAGGGTACAAATTTGACATGCTTCGGGAATTCAAAAGTATAGTTTCGAGAACATTCAAACTAAAGGGTTACTTTTGATAAAATTTAAAATGGAGATGTAACATCGTAAATAACCCTTTTGTATAATGTTCCTTCATGAAGCTTTTTGTACACTTTCAGAAGTACAAAAGTAGATACTCATTGCATTGTTCAATGCTTAATTGTTTCCTTGAGACTTGTGAGTGATGTTCAAGGATTTTTTTAATATAGTGAAACTTCTTTTTTTTTTCCTTTAACTTTGAAGCAAACGTTGTTTAATTGGAACCTGAAATAGATTGATTACCCTGGGAAAGTGGTAAATTACTATTCGGGTGTGGTTTGTTTAAGAGATATTGGCCAAGGAAAATGCCAAAACTTAAAGAATCTAAACCGATTATGCATACAATGGTCAGAATGAGAAGTCATTATCAGTCTTCTTAAAGTTGTACAAGAGTTAGCGGCATAGCCTGATGTTCGTATTTTATGCCTTCTTTTTCGAGATCCTGTAATCTTATTGAAGTTTTGTCCGTTTTGAAAATAAAATATTCTTCCCTCTTTTTTTTTTTTTTGTTCTTTTTAGAAAATACTCAAAACACATCTTATATTTTTTTAAAATATCACTTTTGTCTTTTTTATTAAGAAAATACTCATAATATTCTATGTGTTTTTAAAATCATGCACAAAATACTCCTCGAAGAGATTAAACTTTTTAAAAAACTAAAATGATCTTTCCTAATATTTGTTGAATACAATTTGAAACATTATTAAACCAAAATACTAAATAAAATCAATCTTAAAAAGTCAAAAATTCTTAAAGAAATTGAAGTATTTGCTTAATTAAAATATTGAGTTCAACGTTTTAAATTACTTTTTTTTTTAATTTTTAAGCCAAGTCAAATTTAAAATAACATTTAATATATGTATGGAAGGATAATTTTGGAACTTTCAAAAAATTAACTGCTTTAAGTGGTTTTTTGTTATGATTTTGAAAACTCTAGGGATGTTTTGGGTATTTTTATAATCAAAGACAAAAAAGGGTGTTTGATCAAAACACACCAAGAGTTGGGGCATTTTTCTTTCCTTTTTTTAATCAAATACTTTCTCGTTTGTTGTTTCTTCAAATTATGTAGTTTATAAACAAGTGAGAGCAGCTTAATTAGTTGTAAGTTGTTTCATCCTAATTATAAATTGAGGGTTCGAGTCACATTTAACCCCATTAAAAAGTGATGACATTCTTCCTCTCTTTGTATATAAAAAAAAAAAATTATGTGGTTTATAAAATAATTTTGGTTTCGTTAGCCTGTTTTCCTTCATCCTTTGGTCCTTCCTATTACATGGACCCTCTATATAACAATAAGTGTTAGTACTCAATGCGGTGTACTTGTTTCTAAGCTATTGTTCTCCGTTAAATCACTCACTCTCTCTTGTAAATAAAAAACATTGGCCTCTTTAGTAGTTTTTTCAAAATAAGTAAAAAAGTTTTATTTTGAAAATAAATTTTTTTAGAGAATTATATTGAGTAGTATTTTTAAAATTTTTGCCTCAAAAAATATACAAAAACATTTCTAAAAACTCTCAAAATAATGCCAAACGGAACCATTGTAACATATTCCTACTATTCTACAGGGTAATTACAAGAATATTCCTTATGTTTTTGTGAAATGTGGATTTTCACCTATATTTTTAGAACATGTTTGTTTTGCATAGAAAGAAAAAGTAAGAACTGTTTCCCTTTCATTTTCCCTTTTAATAATGTGTTTACTTATAAAATCAGTAATGAGAGCTTTGTGAGCCTTATACAAAATAGGGAATAAAGAAAGAGAATACCAATTCTCTTATACCTTTTAGTATCGATTCCCAATCAAAGAGAATGAATGTCATATTTACTTAGATATCTAAATTTAAATGTTATTATTTAATGATTATTGCTTATGTAAGAATGATATTTTAGTAATTATATTAAATAATATCTCTATTTTAAGTAAATAAATACTAGAAAAGAAATTATTGTTTTGCATTATACTATCAAATAAATAAATAAATAGTAGAAAGGAACGAATGATCCCAATCACTATTACTTTACTTTCCAATCTGATCATTTTTGTCTTTTACATTTTTTTATGGATCGGAAAACATGCCTTAGAAAGGACAAAAATATTACTTCATTTCTCCAGTAAAACCCAAAAACCCTCTGGTGTAACAGGTGTCTAATATAACCATATATATTTGTTTTTTTTTTTTTTTTTTTTTTTTTTTTAAGAACCAGAAACTGCTGTTGTTAACATAAAGCATTTTGTATAATAACAGTTTTTATCAGTGAAGGAAAATCCTTCAACCAAATAAGCTTATTGTCAATAATAAGAGCATAACAAACCAATGAGTGGGTTGCTTTATTAGTTTTCCTAAATACATGGGAAATCTTAACTCTTAAAAAAATGACAATAACCTAGACATATTTAACAATAAAACACTAAACTCATTATAACCAAGCTATCGGTCTTAGGAGTTTATACAATTACCAATCTGTCTGACTCCAACCGAAGATTTAATTCCACATCTTTTGTCCAAATCAAACTTAAAGCAAAAGGTTTAGCTTCATGTTTTTGAGCAGAAATAGAGTGATTACCTGCAACGCCCTGAAATTTATTTAATGTTATTGTAATGTAAAATGATGAATTAGTGTGCCATAATTAATGTTTCAACATTAATGTGATCATTTGGTCAAATTTTGAATTTTAGGTTGTTTTGTTAATTTAATGAATTCTAATGATTCCTTATTATTTTAAAATGTTATTTTGAGTTTTAAAACACAACAGTTTGTAAAATGTTAAAAATATTCCGTTTTACAAAAACGTGAGCGGCACATGGTTTTTGTACAGTAAAACCGCCCACCGTTTCTGTCTATTTATTCTCTGTCACTCTCTTCCTCTTACTCTCTCTGATCTCTCTCTCTCCCTCTCACCGTGACTCTCTTTCTCTCTCACTCCCTCTTTTGGTTTCTCTCATTCTCTCTCATTTCTCTCTCAAATTTTTGAATCAAAATTCAAATCCAAGTTTCAGGTTAAAAAAGAGGAAGCTCGGGAACGTGATTTGGCAACCAAGAATGCGGATTGAAGCTTCGATTTGAGGTTAGTTTTGAAATTTCTAAACGTTTTTTAAATTTTTAAATTTCGTGCATTTTTGAAATCTAGGTTTGTTTGAGCTTAAAAAACCCTTGATTTGAGTTAAAGGAACTTAGAACAACTAGAATCTAAGCTTGGATTGAAGAAAAACGAATTAGATTCAAGATTTTTCATTTTTCCCATTTTTTCCCCATTTTCACATTGTTGAGATTTTTGTGTTTAAATCTTGTTTAAATGAGTTCAAAAGTATTCTATTATATTTTTCTATCATCTATGAATGTTTTCCATGCCTGAGATTTGAGAAAAACAGGTTAAAATCAAGATTTGGATTTTGGGAGATTGAAAACCCGTGGCTGGAATTTCTGGGTTTTTCCAGTTCGATAGGCCGAACTACGTGTTTGGCAGGCCGGATTCAAAGGATCGGCAGGCCGAACTGCACTGTTCGGCAGGCCAAACCTGGGAAATGTCTGGCCGACCAGACCTGATTCTGGCAGGCCGGCAGGGCATGGGAAAATTTTATGATTTTTCACCCGTTTTCACTGTTTTGAACCCCGATTGAAATTCTAACATTGTAAAATGATTTTAAAGATACAAATGGCACACTAGGACATCATGAAATGGTTTAGCAACATAAAATATCTCGAACTAGATATTGATCGACTTAGTGTGTATCTAGGATCGTTCGTGGTTCCACGGAGCTAACGTATAGCAGACCAGGATTACGGTGTGAGGCACCGACACGAGTAACGAGGTAGGACTTCTACCTTTTCTTTAGTAACCTAGTTTCAAAATGATTTAGCTTTGAAAAGGATTTCTATAAGAATGTTTTCAATTGTTGATTGAAAATGGAATTTATCGGTTGTATTTCTGTAAACCGTGAATTGAAGCGAACTTCATAATGAATGTTAATGAGAATATCTAGTAGATGGATTTTGTATTATAATAGAAATGAATATAAAGGCATGATGCCATATTAGAGATCGGGTCGTGTAGCGATCGACCTTGGAGGCAGGTCCTGAAACCCAACTGGGCCACTACGGTGGTGATATCCTTATGGTTTGCCTAGAAAAAGAAAATGACGATATTTCTGGTCGACCGAATAAACTATTTTTGGATAAGAACAGTTTTATTTAAATTTCTTTATTCAAGGTTTCTTTTAAATAATTACCTGAATAATGAGACTTTTCTTCAAATTAAATTATTTATTAAAAATATAGTTCTACTGAGCCTTTCGCTCACATTTTATTTGTTTTTTTTAAATTTCCCCCCTTTAGGTGGTTTCCCATTTAGGTTCAGAGAAGATTCAACAGACGGAACTCAGGAGCAGTAGAAGGACTAGTAGGCTATTTGTATTAATTGAACAAGACATGTAATGTTTTAACCCTATTTGTACTTGAACTTTGGTTGTATTATTATATTGTCAGTATTATGTGTGTGCACAAATTATGAGTCAGGAAGACCCATTCTCGCAGTTCTTCATTTTATTATTTTATTATTCGTTTAATGTTATGAATTTTTTTATACAATATTATTTTAAAACTTTTACATTTATATATTCAATTTAACCCCAAATCTTTAATTTTAATAAATTTTTTTTAATTAATTTAAATAATCTATCCCGTCGTTTTTTGTTGGGCGTGACATTACCCTGCGAAAGTGGTAATTTACTATTTGGTTGTGCTTTGTGTAAGAGACAGTGGCGCAGGAAAATGACAAAACTTAAAGAATCTAAACTGATTATACATACAACTGTCAGAAGGAGAAGGTCCTTGGCCCTTTTCCTTAAAGTTGTGTAAGATTCAGCTGATGTTCGTATTTTACGATTTCTTTTTCAAGATCCTGTAATCTTCTTGAAGTTCTATCTATTTTTAAAATAAAATATTCCTCCCTTTTTTTTTGTTCTTTTTACAAAATGTCCAAAACACCACTTATATTTTGTTAAAATACTATTTTTTTCCTTCTTATAAGAAAATACTCAAAATATTCTAGGTGTTTTTAAAATCATGCACAAAATACCCTTTGAATAGAATATTAAATACAATTTGAAACATTATTAAGTCAAAATATTAAATAAAATCAATCTTAAAAAGTCAAAAATTCTTAAAGTAATGTGTTTGCTTAATTAAAATATTGAGTTCAACGTTTTGAATTACTTTTTTTGTAATTTTTAAGCCAAGTCATATTTAAAATAACATTTAATATATATAAAGAAAGATAATCTTCAAATTTTTGAAAAATTAATTATTTTAAGAGGTATTTTGTTATGATTTCAAAAACTCTAAAGAGTGTTTTGGGTATTTTTATGTTCAACGAGACAAAAGTAATGCTTTAACAAAACACAGCTAGACATATTTAACAATAAAACACTAAACTCATTGCAGCCAAATTATCGGTCTTTGGAATTTATACAATTACCAATCCGTCTGACTCCTACCGGAGATTTAATTCCACATCTTTTGTCCAAATCAAACTTAAAGGGAAAGGTTTAGCTTCATCTTCTTGAGCAGGAAAGACATCATCTAACTTCTTAGCCAATGCTGCACGTAATAAATAGAATCCCTTATAACAACTCCTATCTGCATAAGTTGTTTTTTAGTAGAAATGGCAGCATTCGTGTTTTGCAGGACATTACACCAATCCCATATTGATTTTGTACGAACTCCAAATAGGTGGCGTCCATTTAGCTTGAGCCCAACTATGGTCGGGCTTGGGTGTGGGGTCATTATGTTGAGCATCATATATGTTCCTGTTTTTGTTTGTAATTGATAGTCTGCTGAACAACTAGAAAACGTAACAAAGATCCATGAATCTTTATTTCGTTCCACCAGATACTATGGAACTCTTATAAGAAAAAGACCAAGAAAAATAGATTTTTAAACTCTCATAAAAGAGACTTATAATTGCTTACTTGTGAAACTCTGTTAGAGAGACTTACACTAAACTACTTGTAGAACACTCCATAACTATAATGTATAGTTAGCCGCCCCAAATAATAATAACTAAGAATCACGATTATAAATATTACTGAATTAATATTTTCCAAAATATATTACTTAAACGTGGATTTTGGTCCCTTTTTTTGCTTTTTTTTTTTCTCTAAGTATTTTATATTTTCATTTTTGCCTTTCTTTTTCTATTTTTTTTCATTTTGCCATTCTTTTTAGCATTTCTTTTAAAATTTTATACTTTAAATGTATATCATTGAAGTGCTTTTTTCTATCTAATTTGTCTCTATTAAAATTATACTCTCAAATATGTCAAGTCTAAATTTCTCTCACAATTCTCCAAAACTTTGTTTTTCATATTCAATGTAGTTTTCGTTAATAATTTTTATTTACCAAATTGTTCAATTAAAACAACTCTCTCAATAATCAATCAATAAAGAAACTAATAATATGTAATTTGAAAATGTTGGTTCAAACAAAAAAGTTTCCATTCAACTCAAATTTAGTATAATATTTTTCTATAAATTTAAATTTTTATAATGTTTTCAATTAAAACATTAGTTTGAATCATATATCCAAACAAATCTTAAGCTGTTTTAAATAAATAAAAAAAATCTACAAATTGGATACCACACGCTTTTGAACTTGTCCCTATTAATGAGTAAAAGACTAACTTGCTCATCGGAGAGCCACGAGGTTGTCCACGACCCTTGTAAAAATTGGTGAGTGGTGCAATGAAAGTTTTAAAAATTTTAATAATTATCAAAATTTTAATCACTATAGATATAAATTAAATCTAATTATTTTGTATCTATTTAAGACAAAGACCTACGGTACTTCTAATTATTTTGCATCTGTTGAAGACAATGACCTACGGTACTTCTGACATAGCTTTCATTATATAAAATCCTCAACCAATTGGCCTTCTACATCATCCTCATTTGCACAAATTGTTTTGACTTTTGTGTGTGGGCCAAGTCAACAATCTTTTAAGTAGGAGTATCCACGAAATTCATCACTCTATAAAATCTGTCTAATCTAATCAAATCTAAAGGTTTTCGATTGGGTTGGGAGGGGTTTTGGATTAGTAACAATTGAGAAAAATCACTATCCGAAAATTTTAGATTGGATTACAGCTTGAGCGATTTTTAATTTGTTAAATCTGTCAATCCGAAACCTTATATATATGGTTGGACTCCAGTCTAGTATCGGACCTGTTCGACACTTGTACTTTTCTTCTTTTGAAAATGTAACTTTGTTTGTGATTCATTCAACTTTTAATTTATTCACATAGAACACTTAACAACATTCAGTCCAAAAAAGTTAACATTAAAGGTCATATTTTAACAAATTAAGAGTTACATAAAGCATGATCAAAGTTACATTTTTTACAAAACAAGTTGCATATACCACACTGGTTCGCTGCCCGACTTATGACGTGCCTTATATTTATAGTAAAATTAATACATATATGTATATATAATTATATAACATGACTTCATTTTGGGTTTTTTAATTGTGGAATTATTTTGAAATTTTAAGTATTTTTGATGAATGAATAAGACTTCAAATTGATTTTTCTTTTTTTTTTTTAAAGTCTTTATTTTGAGTTTTATTAAAGCTAATTTATCTTGATTGAATGAGTTGTAACAATTTTATATTACGGCGTGTTTATTTTAATTTTTGATGTTGAAACAATCAGCCTTCAATATTCTTATTTTTAAAGATCCTACCTCAATCCACAAATTCAATCCAAATGGTAATTGTAGCACTCCTAATACTAATTTGAATTAATTATGTTAATTGGGTTTAATTAATGTGCCATGTCTAATTAATCCTCATTAGCATTTAATTCAATCTTCATAACATTTATTTAATTTACATTTCATTATTTTAAATTCTAAATCAATTAAAATTTTGGTCATTTTATTTAAACATTATTTTTGTGCACTTTTACTTAATTACCATTTTACTACTGCTCTTCGACTTTATTACCAAAATACCACCCAACCTTCCCCTTGTGCAATATCATGTGAAAGCCATCAGCCAGCTTTAAAATGCTAAATTCCATTCTCCCAAATCTAGTAAAGCCTTACACCACTCATTAGACTTGGTTCCTATGTTGGGATTTTCTTTATAAAATAAAATAACTTTATTTTATTTTTTAATTTATTTTAATTTATTTATTTGAAATTGTGGCCCATAATTCTAGTCTAAAAGAAGTCCCCAATTTTCCTCCATTCATACACATTCCACTATTTAAAAAATGAACTTTTAATCACATCTTCTTGTCACACGGCCTTTAGTCACTACATTTATTTTATTACTACTAAATGTATTAAGTCACAACCTTTTGATTAACATGCATATAGTCACGAATTTGTGTTGTGATCATAATTTTTTGCCATGGGCTTCTAGCAGAGACTTTTCGATGTTTTGTTTTTTTTTTCTATGACTAAAACTCTCGTGGATAATGTAACACCCACCTATTTTTATGTAATGAATCACGTTAAGTTAGTAACGACGTTAAGAAAATTTTATTAATAATTTATGTTATATGTTATGATATATGATTTTTAATGTTACTAACTTTTTATGTCAAGTTTTATGACAGGTGACGACCGCATGGAATTGTTGTGCTCAAGTGTTCATGTGAATTATAATGTATGTTTAATTATGATGCAATGATGAATTGAATGTTTTAATTTATGGCATTTTAAGTACAGTTCGGCAGGCTGAAAAGTCTGCCCAAGATCGACAGGCCGAAGGAAACCACCGGCAAGCTGAACTTGGTGGAACTGGCAGGCCGAAGGGAAAAATCGGTAGGCCGAACACAGCTGACGAGCAGTCAGCAGAAATCTCTCCAAATTTATGGCTGAGATAATTACGTTAAATGAGTGATTTATTATGATTAATTAGCATATTAATGGAATAATTTTGTCAGTTAAGGAAAGAAAAGGTTTGACTTCACATTGATTTGTATGACTTTAAATGGTTTCCTATTTTAAGAGGGCAAAACATGGTAAGTGATGAGTGATTGTTTGACTTTCCTCTTTTCTCTCATTCCTCCACGCCATTTGCTATCAATGAGTCAGAAAAATTCTGACTTAATGGAGGGTAATGAATTTTCATTATGCTCGTTACGTTAAAAAAAAAAAATTTAACGTTCTTTTTCTCAGTTTTTCTCTCATCTTCTTACTCTTCTCTCTCTCAGTTCTGAGACGTTTTCTAATTTCTTTCTTTCTCTTCTCTTCTCCACGAATTCCATCCTCTTTCCTCTCAAAAAAATTCTCTACAAGTATTGAAAGAAAAAGTTATATTTTCATTGGTTGAATTCAAGGGTTTTGAGAAGAAAATTTTTAGGTAAGGACTCAGTTTTTTCGGTGTTTTTGAAAAGCATTTATTCTCCTCCAACCGTCTGCAATATCTTTCTCTAGGTATTATATTTTTCTTTGAGTTTTTAATATGATGATCATGTATGTATTATGTGATGTTTCTTCAAGTTTCAAGTCATTTCGATACTTCTATGAAAAATAGAAATTTTCTATCTTCTACCCCTCAAAGTAAAATATTGCTGTTTAACTTTGATGCATGAAAAATGCAATGTTTATTCAAGGGGTAAATGAATGATGTTTTTCATGAAAGTTGTCTAGAATGTGCATGTATAATGTATGATGAGTGTATTTTATGTTATGAAATTTTATGAGATTACGTCAAGAAAAACTGTTTTAACAATGTTATTTTTAGATTTTCGTTTTATAAAATGTTATATATGTTTAAATGATTTTTATTGATGAAGAAATAATTCTATGACATTGAAATGCATAATAATAAGGTGCTTGTATGAATTTTAAAATTAAAATATATGTATTTTAAATTATTAGAAAATGTTTTCAAAAGATTATTCATCTACATTATTATTAATGTTGGCTGATTTCATGTTTAGAAGTGTATGGTTTGTTTTTACATGCTTAAGGTAATTTTTATGATTTAAGAAAAAATCAGGATAACATGTTTATGTGATGATAATTTTATGTTTTCACAATTATGGTTATGAATTATGTTTGTAATATGAGACGAATATATATATATATATATATATATATATATATATATATATATATGAATGAATGGTATATGAATGGATGTTTTATGATAAGTATTAATTTTATTGTATTTTTTTATTTAAATGGATAAATGGTATTAACACTCAAAGGAACGAGCACATCGAGACCGCGACGTCGTCACCAAACTATATTAAGGTTAAGTAAGCTAGCTGTTAAGGTAAGTACATTCTCACCTGTAACATGACAAGTTTTACAAGGTTTGATGATATGTTCACAATGATATTCGTGATGATTATATGGTTGTTTTCCTTAAAGGATTTATTATGAAAGATTTTCATGATTTGAAGTTATGCATGTATGATGATGACATGTTTCAAAGCATGAAAATTATGTATATATATGTATCACCTAATAAGTGTTGCACACCAATGTTATGAAATGATATGTTATGATGTCATGTTTGGTTTGGGATTAGCTACCCTTCTCCTTTCATGACGGCGCGCCTACAATGATGTTTATGGTGCAACACTTGGGCCCTTAAGATAAAATGGGATAAGTTTTAATATGGTCAATGTAAGGGAAGATATGTTTCTATGAAATTGTGCTTAAGGCACTTTTATGATATGATGATAATGATGATGATGATGTATATGTAATGTTTTAAATTGTGAGAATTATATGTACTTACTAAGCATTAGCTTAAACAAGTTTTATGTCATGTTGCAGATAAGGATAAGAAGATCATGGAATAGGCGGAGGACATGGGAAGACGTGTGAGCACAAAGCACGATGAATTGTAACTGGAAGAATGCCAAGAAAAATGTTTTTATGTTTTAAATCAAGTTTTATATTTTGAACATATTTTTATGTTAAGTTTTAAGAATACTTGAACTATGGTTTTATATTTTATTTTATCATTTTAAAGAATTTTGATCTTCCACAATTTTTATGAAAAGTTAAATTTGTTTTACAAATTAAGTTTTCTTAAGGAATTTGACTCGGTCGGCCTACCAAACGTCATGGCCCGGCCTACCGATGTTTGAAAGTTCGGCTTGCCGATCACGTTTTCGGCCTGCCGGACGATGATGAGTTTTTAATCCAGATTTGCAAAGCCTCTGCCGGCCTGCCGGTTGAGGAATTCCGGCATGCCGATCATGTTCGGCCTGTCGAACTGTGGAAGTATGTAACTATTAAATGATGTGATGTTTTTATAAGTTATGATTTTACAACTTGGTATGTCTATTTTATTAAAATAAGTTTATGATTAATTTAAAGTATAATTGTATAATTTGTGATATGGAATAAGTGAAGCAACGTTATTTAAACAATGTTAAAAAAAATGTATGAATGGATCCTAGTTAAGTATGTTTAATTATATTTTCAATTTAAAGTATCATATAAGTTTTGGACTTATGTTTATGTTTAAAGTTTAAACAAGTATGAATGTATGAAAGTAACGACATCTGTGACGTCCGTAAGGGGGGCGTTACAGATAAAACATAGTCATGCTAAAGATTTGAGACTCGCATATTAGTTAAGATTTTTGTAAATAATTCTTATTTTGGATGACGGTCAAAGTTTTCTAAAAGCTGAAAAATCCTAACGGATGAAAAAGGTGATAAGGACAGTTCAACCCGACAGACTATCCAAAACTAATGTACAAGTATTATCCATCGAGTAATCCTATTTAACCCTATGGAGTTATAACTCTGTTACAAACAAAAGGTGTTCTATGATGTTTTAAGCGTTAACTAATCAGAATTTTGGATTTGAAAATTGGCTTCTAAGCTTGTATGGAATTTGGACCCGTAATTGTAAAGTCACACTTAATCTCTTAGTTTCTATGATTCCTGTGCTAAAAATTTGTTTGAAAATCCATTTATATTGTGAAGACAATCCACATCTTGTATATAAGAAATTTTGTATCAAAAATTATATCTTAAAATAGAGTCTGAATTTAGTTAAACTGTGAATTGTAGGCTCATAAGTTTTTTGAGTGCTGCAATTCTTTTGTTAGTTGTAATTAGTGATTCTGCCACTAAACAAGTGTTTTGTTCAAAAACTAGTATCGAAAAGTATTTTTTGGTTATTTTTAAAAGTCATCTTATAATTATATGTTAAAGATAGTGTTCTTTGAATTTTTCTTCACAAAAAGTTTCTCGTTTTGATGAGGTCTAATACTTTTGTGTTTTTCAAAATTTTAGTTTTTGTCTTTAGCATATTTCATTTTTGGTGATTGTCGCAAACTTTATTGATTTAACAGTTTTCTATAAAAAGTTTCAACTATTTTTATAAATCTGCTTTAAAGTCCAATTTATATGCGGATTCTTAAAAAATTTGTTCATGAAAGTTTTTTCATTTCATCAAAATCTAAAGTTTTTAAATTTTACGAAAATTATGATTTGGACCTTCTAAGGTTTGGCATGGATACCAGTCATAAGATTACTGGCTTTATAAATGCATATCTAACTATTTGACATATTTAAGGAAGAACAAAAAAAATAAAAATAAAAAATAAAAACCTATCTCAACGTAACTCTTGATTTTTGTCATTTCGTTGTCTTAGAATTACGTTCCATTTAAGTTTGTATGTTAATGGAGAAAGTGTAATAGAAAATATTTAGAGAAAATTACACGATATGTTATATTTTAAACTAATCTAGTTATCTATGTCACAAATTTTGATCTCTTTCGAAAAGAAAAAGATCCTCTTCCTTTTTCCCCTCCCTCTGCCTCTGATTCTCTCTCTCTCCCCCCACCTCTCTCTCTATATATTCCCTCTTTGTCTTATCTTAAATCTCTTTCCTCCTCCTCTCTCTCTTCTTTGCGCCAACTCTCTCTCCTCTTTCTTTCCTCGTGGTTGGTCGTCCTTCACATTGACTTCGTCGTCACCGTTGAATGCCGTCCTTGCACCAGAGTGCAATGTCATAGATTGGAGCTCGTCGTCCTCACCTATATAAAGAGCTTGCAGATCGTAGCTCGTTGTCTTCACCTTTAGATCTTGGCCTGATCTGCAACCCTTGCTGGTGGCTAGGCGACGATGATGGTTTTGATGAGTTTCATGACCCATGGCTTTGAGAGGGCGCGCCATCTAACCATGATCGTTGTCAACTGCAGTTCGAGCGTAACTAGTGAATGGGACGTCATCACGAACTTTGACGATCGTCACAGTCGTTTACAAGGACTGATGGCGGATCTAATATCGAAGGAGATCAGCGTACTTGCTAAACTGTGGGCAACGAGTTGTCGAGAAAGCCGTTGCTGGCAACGACTGATTTGAGAGGAAGAGCGGCAGGCCAGTGGGAGATCGACAGTGCCGTTGTCGTGCCGAGACCCGGATTGTCGCTGTCGTTTTGTTCTCCTTTGCCACGTTTAGGGATCACCGCTGCCACCGCCATGCTCTCCGATGTTAGAAGTGATAAAATTTTTTTGATATATTTGTTGAAAAATATCACCGTAAGACATAAAACATCTCTATAGGACACACAAAATATTTCAAAAAGATACAAAAGTATTTCGCTAGGATACAAAATATTCATGTAGGACATAAAACATATCCCAATGAGTTTATGGTATAATAATTTTTGATATTTTGTGACATAAATAAAAATTAATTCATAAAATGTTGCATTTATGAGAACACTTCCAAATATTTAAATGTTTAAGCATTTGCATCTATTTCCCGATAACATATGGTTTTGTACAAGAACCATGCTACGGGAAGACGCCAAATTCGATGCTAGGTAAGGTGCGGACATAGAATGTATGTATTGAATTGTAATTGATTTGTTTATATACGACATAGAAAACGATAGAGGAAAATAAAATAAAAAAAGACATGCTAAAGGTAAGGAAAAAAAATCATAAAAAGCGAAAAAGAAAAAGCAACTTCTGGAAGGGAGAGAGAGTCAGAAAGAAAAGTTAATTTCCTTATAAACGAAAGAGTTGAAAGGGGAAACTAGAAACATATAGCTTGACAAAACCGCATGGAAAAAGAGAGAGAGAGAGAAAATCTAGTAATCTATAATCAAACACAAAGTAAATAATAAAACAGCATCTCAAAGTCGCTTGACGTCGGCATGATGCCCAGTCCCTTAGCAATCGATCCGCGCATGAAGAAAGATCAACGTTGAAGAGAGACTTTTTATTGAGAGAGAATTATTGCTAAGGCTTTATGCTTTTATTTTAAAAAATTAATCTATTAAGTGAAGTAGCTCAATGTCCTTATAAATTGTTATTTGTTTTTAGGTCTTAATAATGTGAGATTCAGGATTCTTTTCCCTTTACACGTCCTCGAAGATGATCTTATATTAGATAAGATTGAGCCGCTCATTTGAGGTGGTTGGACTCTGACTCTAGAATTTGGATTTGCAAAGGACTAGGCTTTCATATTAAAAGGACAACCTGTTAAATTAGGTGGCTCCATGTCCTTATAAATTGCTTTGTTTTTTGTCTTAACAATGTAGGAATCAGAATTCTTTTCTATTCGTTATTATCTTTAGTACTATTACCAAATCAAATGACTGCAACACAAATATAAAAAAAAAGGTCAGGCTAGGGAATATTATGTAATAAAAAATTTCAATTTCTATCATAACTATATTGTATTTCAAGAATCCATATATATGTATATATATATATTTTAATAAATTTTATAAATCCCTTTTCTAAGGCTTTTCTTTTTATTATTAAGAAACATAGCTTGATTGTGGATGTAACACCAAAATTTGATTTAGCAAGATTAGTAAGTGAAATGATGAATTAGTGTGCCATGACGTAATTTGAACATACTATTTTGTGACATTTTCAAATTAAAGTTACTTTTAATCATTTTAACCACTTTTAATTAATTTCATTTGTCATCTTGGATTTTAAAAAAAAACAATTTGTCAAATGTCCAATATGTCCCTTTTGAAAAACCATGTGTTGGAACATAGTTTTTACTCTGCAAAACTATTTTTTTCTCTATTTATTCTTCTCTCCCCCTCCTATCCTACACTCACTCTCCCTCTCACTCTTTCAGCTCTGTCTTTCTCTCTGTGTTTCACTCTCTCTTTCTCTCTCGTGATTCAAAATTTTAAAGCTCAAGCTTCGATTCTTAGCTGGATTGGAGGCCTAGGAATGTGATTGAGCTTCCACAAACTCGATTTCAAGCTTAGATTCAAGGTTAGTTTAACTTTTTTTCAAAAATTTCAAATTTTGTCTTAAACTTTGATTTTTCTTTGAATGTGAAAATTTGAGTTTGATTTAGCTTAGGAAACCTTGAATCTAAGTTATGCAACTCAAATTATCTAGAATCTAGGTTTGATTTGATGAAAATTGGATTGAATCAAGTTTTTCCTTTTTCTTTATTTTTCTCCATTTTTGGATTTCTTTGAAATTTTCTATATAAATCTTGTTTAAATGTATTTAAAAGCCTTCTAGTATGATTTTCTATCATTTATAATCATTCTACATGCTTGGGAATTGAGAAAACAGGTTGAAAATGAACATTTGAGCTCGAGCAGGCCGAGGCTTGAATATGGAAAATTTTAGATTTTTTTAGTTCGGTAGGCCGATCTTGATCATCAGCAGGCCAGATTCATGAGTTTGGCATGCTGAACTCATATTGTAAGTAGGCTGAACCTGAAATAGTTTGGCAGGCCGGTCCCATGTGGCCGGTAGGCCGAACTGTGAAGTTTGGTTGGTCGGACCAAGGGTTTTCGTAGGTCGACCAAACTTTGTAAAATTTGTGATTTCTCATCGGTTTTCACTGTTTAAAACTATAGATAGGAACCTTAGCCTTATGGCATGATTTCTGAATCGAAATGGCACACTAAGTTACCATAAGATAGTATAATTGCATAGAATACCTTAAGCTAGATGTTGACGGATCCAGTTCCTATTTAAGGTTGTTCATGATTCTGTAGAGCTAACGTATAACGGGTCAAAATCATGGTGTTGAGTTGCAATGCATAGTATCGAGGTAGGACTTCTACCCCCTACCCTTTTGGTAGCCATGTTTTTAAAGGATTTTGGCAACAAAACATTTCCTTGTCAAATGTCTTTAAGAAATGAAATTCATTACTTATTTTCATTATTGGCTAAATAATGAATGATCATAATGAACATAATTAGAATATCTGGCAAATGAGACATGATAATGATATGACACTAGATGTGTCGATTAGTACCGCCTAGAATGATAAAATAGAGCATCATGCCATGTACAGAGATCATGTCGTGAGGAGTACGACCTTGGGAGGCAGGTCCCGAAACCCAGCTGGGCCACTACGGTGGTGATAGTATGGCTTTGCCAAAGAGCTATTTAATAAAGAATAATTTTAGATGAATAGTAATTCTAAAAGGTAAAGATGAAATTAATATGTTTTAATCTTCTTTTTGAATTTTTATAATCTATTTTCAAATATCAAACTTTAAGTTCAGAATTAATGTCTTCTAAATTTAGTCCTACTGAGCCATCCTCTCACATTTTTTTTATTAGTTTTAAAACCTTTTCTCCTAGGTGGATTGCAGTTTATGATCGATTGGGAGGCAACATGGCATACATGTGAGTCGCAGGGATAATGCTTACGTTATTTCTTTGTTTTAATCAAGGCACGTATTATTTAAATTTTTATCTTTCATATTGAATTGTGATTGTAATATTTTATTGTCGATATCATGGGTGCGCTCTTATGTGAGTCCGGTGGGGCCCGGCTCATGTTTATTTGTCCTTATTATTTTGTTTCATGATTAATTATTTCAAAATAACGTTAGTTATTTTACAATATTTTTAAACTATCACGTTTTTTAAAATACCCCCAAACATTTAATTGGTGTTTTAATCAAAAATCTAGTTTAATTAACTTAATTAATTTACTACTCATTACCCGTAGTTTGGGGCATGACAGTGGATGTCATCACAAAATCTAAGACACATTTAAAAATTCCTAAAGGGTCAAGTATGAAGAATTAATAATTCATGAAGGGTCAAAATATTGATCAGGTAAATATTTTTGCGTATACTTTTTAAACATTGATTTAGTCACATATACTAGCTGCTAATTTTTTAGCTCAAATTGATATCCTTGTCAGACAAGTTAAAACTATAGTAGCAAATGAGTCTAAGATATGCCTAAAGCATGGTAGACTAATCGATTCCAAAGATAAAATCCCTCTAAAAAAGAAGGGAAAAGTTGAGCAGACCAACACTTCTGAAGAAATCAACACTCCTGAAAAGGTCATATTGCCAAAACAAGCAACTGACATTATAAATGTAGAAAAGATCCTAGAAGTGATTAAGGTACCTGAATATACAGAAAATTTTGATATCTCAATAAATTATGTCAGCACAAGAAAACAATGGAACCATGATAAAGTTATTGTCGACAATGTATTTGCATATTCAATATGTTAGACATGTATGCCCTAAGGAGTAAAAATGTAATATGTTTTTAGAGACATTTTTATCAATAAAGAGTTTATTTATTTTTCATACACCAAATTGTTGTCCTCTTTATGTTCATATTTGTTGAATGTATGATAAACAAACAAAAGTCTAAGACTGTTAGTCTAAACCTTTAGAATCAGGCATATGATTGACAGATTATGCAGTAGACATGATTCTAAAGGTGACAGTCTAAATCATAAGATCTGCAATTGAGGAAATAAAGTTGAGCACTTTATTTATGTAAAGATTGTTATGTTGTCTATGTCCCTAACGAGAGATGGTTTGTCTAGACCATCGGAGGTAAACTTTGTAATAGAAACATTGGCACATTGTTGAAGGTGACGATGTGTTGGATCAAAATATAAAGTGAATTAATTTGGATTAATAATTTTGTCTTAGCAGATTGATTCACTTTAGACAATTATATGTGTTGTATCTTCATCTTGAGATGAATAATGGGCTTGTTGTCTTGACTTGTGTCTTTTGATGTACCAAAGGATGACATCTATATTTTATATTGGTATGTATGCTGGTACATTGGAGGCATGACTCTTGATAGTGTAGACCTGTTATTCATAGATGTAGAATTCATAGCTCCTCTTTAGGAGTCGTTGATATCCTATTTTATGCATTATCCTATAATTGGAAAACTAGAGCGCTCAACCATTTGGATACATAGATGTAATCGGATGGTATACTATCTTTAGATGATAGGTTTTTCGACGGTGAGATAATAGAACGTAAGAGAAAACTAATCAAAATGGGAAGACAAAATTTATCCTTAAGCCGATTATAGATAATCCTATGGGGATACAATACATTATGATATGTCATGGAGACTTAGCTATTCGGGCTTCGTAATTCTATATAGTTCAAGAGTACAGCTCTAAGCTTTTAGTGAAGTAGCGTTAGAGTTGATAATTATGAAATATATATCTAGGATATTGGGTTTCATAGTTATCGGGAGCTTAAACTATATAGGTTTATCAGGTCCCCTTTGCTAGCTCATAATAAATCCTATAATAATACGGCATGCTTTTCCAATAAACTGGTGACTTATGTCAAATTATCAGATTGGCTGAAATTCGGTAGAATCAGATAATTTATGTGTGTTTATCGATTGAATTAATTTTGTAAAAAATTAATTCAATATAAACTTGTTGAATTATCGGGATCAGATAATTCATGTTTGTTTATCAGTTGAATTAATTTTGAATAAATTAGTTCAAGATATACTTGTTAAATTATCAGAAATATTTATTTTCCTAGAGATTATCTAGATATGACTGTTTTAATTAGATAACTTCTCCATTTGGTTATTTGAATTAAAACTGAGGCTCTATCCTAAGAATATCGGGTGGAAAATAAAAGATTTTTAGGGATCATTTAGCATAAGTTCGATAGGCCGGTCTTTAAGTTTGGCCTGTCGATAGAGTAAGTTCGGCAGGCCGATCTGCCAGTTCGGCCTGCCGACCAAACGATTTATGATCATGCATTTTTAGACATGATTTCTTATCTAATATTGATTTTGATTCGAATTTTTGACGCCTTGTCTAAGAAGGACTGACCCTTTGGCCCAACCTCTATAATAGGAAAGTGAGACTCATTGTTATTTAGATTAGTTGAGAAATCTAGAGTGAGTACTCTGCTAGTGAGACTCTGAAACTCCCCAAAAAGCTGTTGTACACAAATCACGAGCTATAGCTTTGGGTATTTCTCAATTGGTTATAAGGAGAGTCGCCTGGTGGAAAAGCTATATGAGTGTGCCTACACACACACCAGTCATGGATAGAGAATAGCAAAGAAGAGCTGTTATTTGAGGTCCTTCTACAACATCCTTTCTCTTTGTCGATTGCGGGAGCTTTTCGACAAACAAGGTTACTAAGATTTGGTTAATTTATGCACATAGTGTGTCAAACTTGTGTTTTAAAAAATACTCTGATAATAAAAATTTCAAAATTTCACTGCATACTATTTTTCCAACACAATAGCGATTGATATATTGAAAGAAAGTGAGGATCTTGATCTTAGAATTGGTGCTTATATAGTACAGTTTAAATTCCACATGGCCATTATAAGATTGAAAGTATTTCATAATTCATAAAATAAATTCTTTTTATTCTCCTCCTATATATATATATATATCTTGTTGAATATATATATATATATATATATATATATATGTAAATATTATAAAGGATCCAATACTTGAAAAAGTACATAATCATGTATATAAAGTGTTCACAATATAGAGATATGATTATGTGTAGTAAGTATAAATTTTGATTTACAATCAGTAGATAAAGCTGGACACTTTATCTTACTTAATATTGTGATATCGTCTATTCCTAGCTTGATGGAATGATCTTATCTGGATTATAGTAATATGATGATTGCTAGATATAGACATTAATGTGTTTGGAACAAATTAAACCTAGACCAGAACATAATTTAATTACTTGTATAATTCCATAACAAGAAATTAGAATTCTATCACTCTGATCATTTTATGGATCTTGCCTTAATCTTGAGGTGATTAGTGGACTCACATCTATTTAGTATGTCTTTTGATTACCAATGAGTGAGATCTGTAACATTCATGATCTATATCTCGATATATTGGAGACATACTAATATAGATAGCTTGGAATACTATTAACAGATGTGGAATCCACAGCTCCTACAGGACAGGGTGATGAGATAATATTCCTATGAGAATTAGTTCGGGAGCGTGAGTAAAGAGTACTCGCTATCTGATATGAGATATCAGATATTACCTAAATTCTTATGTATGATTTGTTCATAAATAGGTCACCCATTAAAGAATTAACAGAACTCTTGGACAAAGATGTAGTTAGAGAGGTTGTACGGAAATCTATAAACTTAACTCTAATTATGAATATTATCGTGGAGGGTATTATCACATGGAAAATGATTATATCAATGGACGACCTCATTCACAACATTTATAAATAAAGAAAAGATCTTTAATCAATATCCTCTAGCAACATTACTTGTCTTTGCTTGAGGGGGAGTCAATTGCACATTGTACTCTTTTTTCTTTAGCCATGGCGTGTCCCATTGGGTTTTCCTAGCATGTTTTTTTAATGAGGCAATTTTCAAAGCGTAACACAGTAAGAATATTGTACTTTTTTTCCTTCACTATGATTTTTTTCCCAATGAATTTTTTCTTGGTAAAGTTTTAAGGAGGTAGATTCTTGTGTGATAGACATCCAAGGAGGAGTATTAAGAAACATAGCTTGATTGTGAATGTCATCACAAAATCCAAAGCAACATTTATAATTTCTTGAAGGTTCAAGTATGAAAATTAATAATTCATGAAGGGTCAAAATATTGATCAGCTAAATATTTTCGCCTATGCTACTCAACATTGAGAAGCTTTGTTAAAATTAACAAAAATTCTTTGATGAGCTTATTGTACAAATGAAATGCCTGTAAATAGGCAGTGTTATAAGGCAACAAATGTACGATAAGATTAAGAGATGATAAGTAGAGTAAAAGGAAGAAAGAAAGAAAGAAAGAGAGAGAGAGAGACTATCAATAAAATTCTTGATGTCTTTTCTCCATATTATATTACTTGTGCCTTTAGTTTACTATTATTCTGTTAAGTACCATACCATTTATCACTTTTTTAGGCAATTTTGTGATATAAGGGTAATAACATCGTGGGTTTAGTTCACTAGTCATTTAGCCTCTTTTTTTTTTTGTGGAAAAACAAAGATAATTCTTTGATAGGGCAAGAAAAATCTATATGATTCATAAATGGTTAGATTTTCATTAAATTTCATCAAGCTAATATTTTATTTCTCAATTTGATGTGATTCTCATGTTATAGAATTCAAATCATAGCTATATCGTACCTTTTTTTAAATACCCTCATATTAAATTCTCCCAAAAGCAAACTCGAACATGGCGTGCGGTTGGCATTGCTAGGGGGAAGCGACAGATCACATAGCAAGTGGTCTTCCGGTTGACCTTGGCACTTATCTTTAACAAATTATATGTAGGTTTTAGAATTGACATAATTGGTTAAAAATACTAGCCACTGGTGATTAAAAGAATTGCAATTTCAGGAAAAAAAAGTATCTTTCAATTATTCAACTTATTTGATCATTTCATCCAGGTGGCCGTTATTCCCGGATAAGTATTAAAAAAAGAGACCAAAATCAGATATTTATTTCATTGGATGCAAATTGGTTACGTTTTCAATAAGTACTATTATTATTAACTGTTTGGTATAAATCTAATTGTTGTAATGAAGTGGTTAATTGATCAAAAAAATTATGATAATTAATGAGGTTGAATTCTTATCATATCACATAATCAATTATTGTTAAAATGTATTTTTTTTATATAACCATTGTAGACATAACCATTTAATCCATTATGTGATTTGAACTCAATGGTGTGAATTGATTTTGACATTTGTCTGTTGGATTGGCACTAAACCGATCGAGCCATTTGACCAAATCAAACCAATTAAAAATTGGTTTGGATTGGTTTAAAATTTTGAAAAACCAATTAAACTGGTTTGGATTGATTTGTAGTTTTGACCTTAAAAAACAAAATCAAACCAATTTCTATTTTTTGTACTTAAAAAAATAATGAATTCTATATATTTATAAAAAGATAATTAATTATTTTATTTTATTTTCTTAAAAAGTAAATGCGCTCCAAAATTTAATAATAATTATTATTCTAAAAATAAATAAATAGTCATAAAATTTATAAGTCAT
Source organism: Artocarpus heterophyllus (assembly GCA_025403435.1). NCBI lineage: Eukaryota > Viridiplantae > Streptophyta > Magnoliopsida > Rosales > Moraceae > Artocarpus > Artocarpus heterophyllus. The sequence continues at coordinate 12,572,792 of CM046342.1, forward strand.
AACCATAGCTAATGATGTCTTATTATAAACTTAATATTTTATGTCTTATGGATTTGAATGTATTAGTTTTGTTTAATTTTGAGCTTTGGATGTTTTACTAATATTATGAATTGGATACTGTATTCTTGCATTATTGATATTTATAATAAAATAGAGAGTTGTTTATCATACCAAAATGTTGGTTCTAATTATAGTTAAGAAAAGAAATTATAAATATTAGTTCAAACTGATTAGAAAAACTAAACAAGTTACAATCAGTTTGATTTGATTTAAATTTAATTACTTAAATGCTTTGGTTTGGTTTGAAAATCTCCCAACCAACCTATAATTGGTTTGGTTTGTGGTTTACTAAAAACAAGTGGTTTACTCAAAACAAGTCCTTGCCGCCATGTTGGGAGTATACTGTGTCTAGATCAGTTCCGCCATTGGAGTTTGCCTCCAAGAAAGAGCTTTACTTTCACCTCTGTCACTCTCCAATCCTTGTGGATGGAACTAAGAACAAGGTACTTTCACTCAAATTATGTTCATTTAAGTCCCACCATCTTGGTGCTTGATGTTTTCTTAAAAGAGATGCTAAATGTTTTATATTAGCTTGTTGTATGAATTAACAATGATTTTACTCCAAGGGATTCAAGGTGAAAGGTGATAATAGGAAAGGTGGAGCAACTTCAATCAACATATATGAAATACTAGAAGCATATAAGTTATAGCACATATTACCTTTTTTAAAAGAGTTGTTTACTATTTTATACCCTATATTTTAAGCTTGTTATGTTATTTTTAATTAATTTATTTATTTATTATTTATTTAGTTTTTAAATGATAATAAATAAATAAATAAAAATAAATTTAAGTGGTCCAATAGGCACGTATTTTCTAAAGGGTGTCAACTAAAGGGTATTCAGAACTATTATAACACTTTAGAAAAAATGCATCCTTTCATGAAAGATAACGTACACCCTGACGGTGGGTGTCTATAAATATCATGTAAGAAGGTCCCTAAACCGTGCAATTATTTTAAAAAATACACAATCTCTCAAAATTACAGAAGGTTTAAAAGAGCCTCTTCTTTCACAAAATTCTTCGGGAATTTCTTGTAAAGGTATTCTCCATTCAATTGTATTTGTCAATGGTTGGAGGTTAAATTTTCTTTCCTTTATGTTTCCGCATTTAGATGTTTTTATGCAATTTGGTTTATGCATATATGAAAATCATAACTCTGTATATATAAACTTCTTACATTTGGCATCAAGAGCATGGTTTTTTTCCCTGCCTTGATATGTTTGAATGGAGTCTTATGGAGTTTTTCAAAATACCTAAAAAAAAATTGTTGTATTTGAAATCAATTTTTGATGATTTTTTGACGAAAACCAACATTAGAAATCATTAGAAAATTAATTTTCTAACATTTTTGGGTTTTTGAAATGTCAATTTTGGTGCCCATAAGGTATAGAATTAACCGGGTCTACAATTGGACCCATTTGGGTTAATTCTGGGTGAAGAAGAACCAAAATCGTGTGAAAAAATGATTTCTAGAGTCCAAAAAATGGCACATCATTTTTGAGGGAGGGGGCACGTTTTCTGTGAAAAAAAAAACAACATATCGTTTTGCCCCCCTCTCCCCCTACAAAACAACATGTCATTTTGACATGTGAATTTATTCCTGTCCAGACCGAAACGACACGTCGTTTTGGGCTTAATGCCCGAAACAACATGTCATTTTCTTTTTAATTTTTTTTCAAATTTTTAATTTGGGTATTTAGGAAAATTGGTTTTTAATAAAACTAAAATTAATTTTAATGAAATCCAAAATTTTATTATTTATGTTTAAATAAAATTTTGGAAGTTAATTTAGATATGTTATTAAATTTATGCATAATTTATTTTGCATGTGTTCTTTAATTGTTATTTTTAATACATGCAAATTCATGAATATTTTATGCATGAAAATTAAATGTCTTAAGTGATTTGTATAACTTTAATTATTTTAAGAGTAGCCACAACATCTTAGATTATATTAAAATTATATGTTAAGTTTTTTAAATCACATATAGTTAAACGGGCATTAATTGTAACTAATTGTGTTTGGTATAATAAAATTTATCCCATAGGAAATTTTATTATATTAAATATGATTAGTTAGGATAAAATATTAAACCATTTTCTTAATTTGCCTACAAGATTAAGAAATAGAATATAGTTTAATAGTTTCATCATATGGTTGTATGTGAATCAATGTGAATTAGAAACTTAGCCCACAGACAGTTTTATGTCATATGATTCATAATTTTTGTTGCATGATTTAGATTGGTAAAACATGACATATATTTATTAGCTTCAAATTTTGTGACATGAGCATGTATGTTTGATGTATTGTAGTAATTTAACCTGTTAATTTATCTTATATGAAATAGGATATCCCGAGCTTAAGGGTGATAACTATAAAATCTGGAATGAGAGGATTCTCCTTTATTTGAGGTGGATGGACATTGACAATGCCATAAGGAAGGATGAACCACCCTCTATCATTGAGACCAACACTCCAGATGATGTTGGTCGATATGAAAAATGGGAGCGATCCAATCATCTCTCAGTTATGTTCATAAAGACTAAGATCTCTGCTTGGATTAAGGGTTCGGTTGATCAATATAACAATGCCCGAGCACTACTGAAAGCTATTGATGAACAATTTGAGTCTTTAGATAAGGCATTGGCAAGTATCCTGACTATGCAGTTTTCATCCTTGAAGCTTATCAGTATTAAAGGCGTGCGTGGTCATATCATGCGCATGAGGGACATTGCGGCTCAATTGAAGGCGCTTGAGGTTGAGATGTCTGATTCGTTCCTAGTACATTACATTCTAAATACTCTACCCTCTAAGTATGGTCCCTTTAAGATTTCCTATAACACACATAAGGACAAATGGTTAATTAATGAGTTGTTGATCATGTGTGTTTAAAAGGAGGGAAAACTCATCATGGAAGAGGGAGAGAAAGTAAATTTGGCAACCTAGGGTAATAAGAAAAAGGGAAAAGGAAGGGTTCCTGCCCAGCCAAATATTAAGAAGGAGTTCAAGGGCTTCTTTTGCAAGAAGAAGGGGCACGTAAAGAAGGACTGCTCCAAATTCAGAGAATGACTTGATAAGAAAGGTACTCAACTCTGACTTGTTGTTATAAATCTAATATGATTGATGTTAATTATAACATATGGTGGATTGACGTCGATTCTACAATCCATGTTACCAATTCCCTATAGGAATTGCAAAACCTGCGGAAGCCAGTGGGAAGTGATTAAAGCATCTATTCTGGTAATAAGATGCATTCACATGCAAAGGCTATAAGAACGTGCAAACTAGTCTTAAGTAATGGCTTTGTTTTGTATTTGGAAAAGACATTTTATATTTCTAGTTTTTCTAGAAATTTAATTTCTGTTTCCAGACTTGTAGCAGTTGGATATTCCTTTAAATTTTCACAACATGTTTTCAATTTGTTTTATAAATATGATTTTATTGGATATGGTACTTTGTTTGATGGTCTTTTTCATCTTAATTTACAAAATGATGCCAATTATACTACTATGCATGTTTATGAAAATGTTGGTATAAAGCAATGTGTTATAAATGATGAATCCTCCATGTTGTGGCATCAGAGATTAAGACATATCTCCATTGAGAGAATTAAGAGATTAGTAAATGATGGAGTACTCAGTACTTTAGATTTTACTAATTTTAATACTTGTGTGGACTGCATTAAGGGTAAGCAGACCAACAAGTTAAAGAAGGGTGCCAAGAGGAGTTTTGATTTATTGAAAATCATACATACAGATATTTGTAGTTCAGACATGGACACGTACTCCCAAAGGTACTTCATCTTTTTCATAGATGACTACTCACTATACATGTATCTCTACTTGCTTAATAATAAAAATGAAGCACTAGATGCTTTTAAGGTCTTTAAAGCGAAAGTAAAGAAACAATGCGAGAAGCAAATTAAGATTATGAGATCAAATAGAGGTAGGGAGTACAATAGTAGATACACTGAGTATGGACAAGCACCTGATCCATTTGCTAGGTTTCTTCAAGAACATGGGATTGTTGCCCAATACACTATGCCTGGTTCTCCAGACCAGAATGGTGTAGCTGAAAGAAGAAACCGAACATTATTGGACATGGTGCACAGTATGCTTGCTAGCTCCAAACAAGCCTCTTACCAATGGTATTTGAAGTTCCATGACGTTATCTCTTCATTTGGTTTTGAGGAGAATATCATAGATCAATATATATATCAGAAGGTTAGTGGTAGTAGGATTTATTTCCTTGTACTATATGTGAATGACATATTACTTGCAACTAATGATAAGGGTTTGCTATATGAGGTGAAGCAATTTCTCTCAAAGAACTTTGATACGAATAATATGGGATAGGCATCTTTTGTTATTGGCATTAAGATCCATAGGGACAGATCTCGAGGCATTTTGGGTTTGTCTCAAGAGACCTCTATCAACAAGGTTCTAGAGAGGTTTTGGATGAAGGATTGTTCACCAAGTGTAGCACCCATTGTGATGGGTGAAAGGTTCAATTTGAACCAGTGCCCGAAAAATGAGCTTGAATGGGAACAAACAAAAAACATGCCATATGCTTCAGCTATTGGAAGCCTAATGTATGCTCAGGTCTATACAAGACCTAACATTGCATTTGCTGTAGGAATGTTGGGTAGATATTAGAGTAACCCAGGTGTTGACCATTGAAGAGCTATAAAGAAGGTGATGAGATACCTTCAAGGGACTAAAGATTACATGCTCATGTATAGACAGACTGATAATCTAGAGGTGATTGGATACTCAGACGCAGATTTCAATGGCTGTGTAATTTGAGAAATCAACATCTAGTTATGTTTTCATGTTTGTTGGTGGAGCTATATCTTGGAGGAGTGTGAAGAAAACTTTGACTGCTACCTCTACTATGGAAGCTGAGTTTCTTTCTTGTTTTGAAGCTACTTTGCACGGTGTATAGTTGAAGAGTTTCATATCGGGGCTTAGAATTGTAGATTCTATTTCTAGGCCATTGAAATTGTATTGTGACAATTTATGGCAAAATATAATAAGAGTGGCAGTCGAAGTAAACACATCGACATTAAGTGCTTGGCTATAAGAGAACGTGTTAAAGAAAAGAAAGAGGTCATTGAATACGTAACACTGAGTTTATGATTGCCGATCCTTTAACTAAAGGCATGCCACCAAAGATTTTTAAGGATCCTGTAGTACAAATGGGACTTGGTTCCCTGATGTGAATTTCATTGTACATACATTTGGTTATTTTTATGAAACTCTTATTCAGTTGTGATGTTTTCTCATATTCAGTTGTGCATATATTTAGTTATTTTGAGAAAAATCAATTAAGTTGGACCTGGAATAAACATAGGGTTTATTCATCAAGTTACGTTACCATTTATGAGTTAGTATTAAGGGATATAATGCATTGTAACACATGGAAGATAATACTTATTATAAGAGGAACTATCGCCATGATTCATGTGTTTATTCCTTAAATTTGAGATTGGTTGATTTTCGTTATTTAGAAAATATATGTGGACTAAGTGGGAGAATGTTATTTTTAATTTATTAAGTGATAATAAATAAATAAAATAAATTTAAGTAGTTCAATAAACATGTATTTTCTAAAGGGTGTTAACCAAAGGGTATTCAAAACTATTATAATACTTTGGAAAAAATGCCTCTTTTCATGAAAGGTAATGTACACCTTGATGGCGGGTGTTTTGATAGTAGGTGTCTATAAATATCATGTAAGAGGGTCCCTAAACTATGCAATTATTTTCAAAAATACGTCATCCCTCAAAATTGCAAAAGGTTTAGAAGAGCCTCTTCTTTCACAATATTCTTCAGGAATTTCTTGTAGAGGTATTCTCCATTCAACTGTAATTGTCAATGGCTAGAGGTTAAATTTTCTTTCCTTTACTTTTCCATATTTAGATGATTTTCATGCAATTTAGTTTATGCATTGATTCCATTTAGAAAAACAGTTGTCGTTTCAAAGCTAGTGTGAGTAGTGTCCTCTGTGTGATACTGTCATTTCTTTAGAAATTGTCGGTTTGTGGTTTGCTAAAGTGTCTAATACATTGTCATTTTGTCAAACTTAAATTTTTGTTTTTTTTCTTTCTTTTTTTTTTTAAAAAATTTGTGACCAAGGAAGCACAAGGCTTCTTTCGTAAGCAAAACCTAAGAATGGACATGGTGCCAAAGCTAGTATTGAAACTCGATATAAATCAAGTAAAAAATTATCAATCTAGTCCAATAAATCATTGATTTGTTATCACATAAAACTAGCCACAAAAAAAAAAAGACAAAACAAAATAACTCATTTTTGAAAATGAAGTGTACAAAAAAAAAAAAAAAACATCTATCACAAATTTCCTTATACAACCACCTTTAGCCAAAACTCAATGCCTTGAACAATAACTCCATTGCATAGCACCCTAATAAAAGCTCCACTTACTTCCCACAAGGAGATCACCACCACATCTTCATCGTTGTAATCATCACCATTGAAGAATTCTCCCATCTCCATCTCTGTCCAACTGTTATCTCTATCCCAAGGATGGAATCCCACGTTTTCTTTCGAGATTAAGTCATCATCCAAATAAGCATCGCTTATTACACATTCTCAATTCCTTCCTCAATGCATCTCACTGATGCCCGTAATAATGGAGGCAACTCAACGTCGTTGAATCGCAGCGTGTAAACAATGTATGCAACATATTGTGTTTTAAGGGACAACAACTGCCGCTTTATTCTTGCTTGGATCAAAAGTTGGGCTATGTCATATATGTGTGACATTTCTAAAAATCTGTATGACATGCGAATTCACATGTCATGTCAGTTGGTGTTAAAGATCAAAATTTTATAGCCTAATTCTATAAAAAGAATTACCTGGAAATAACAGGTTTGTAGTTTGGTACACAAAAAAACATTGAATGCATCTGGGTCTGCACAAAGACTGTATATGTCCCACGATATGGGTAGGTCTCCGGGTCCGAGCATTAATAAAATTTTGCCACTTATTTTATTTGGTACAAAACCCTAGTCATCCAAAAATAAAATAATAATATGTAAGAAGTTTATATATATAATTATATATATATATATATATATCATGCTAAGTTTCCTCATATGCATAGACACACTCTCATGGGTCACTCACCCATTACTCGATCATTACCACCCTGGTAAACGATCATCGTCCCCTTATCTATCACTAGGGTTTCCTCTCTAATGTGACAATCGACAGTTGCATCTTACTTGGACAACTCGTTCATCCTTAAGATCAATCATAAGTGCTCATAGGGATTATAGTCAAATTACTTTCTAGGGTCTCATCCCCAATCATTATCTTACAAGATCTACATATACAGTTCATACACACCTGCCTCAAGGGTGAAGCAATAATCAAGGGTCCATTAAAATCCTCTATTTCAAATTCCAAGGCATGCACAAATAAATTCAGAATGAAAGAATGAATAGCACCAGTATCAAACAAAACTGAAACTAAAAACTAAGGAACTAGAACCATACCGTTGACTCTCACGTTGCTAGTTTGAGCATCCGAACTCCATGAAATCATAATGTGAACTCGAACTGGAGCCTCTCCTTTTTCCTTTGCTAGCGCTGCCATGTCATGGATTTATTAGCCAATACTACTACGGAGAAAACTGATGAAGCTGCTGCTGAAGGAGTTGCTGATGTGGAGATGAAGACTGAGGTTGAGGCTGATGGCTTGCACCCTATCCAGTCCAAGAACCCCGTCGAGCATTCCTTACTGGGCACCTTCTCTCGATTCGCTCATAGCTACTGGTAGAAATGACAGGGGTTGCTTTGTCCACTACTCGATGAACTGTCGCTCCCACTGCTAACGTTACTATGTTGATTCTTCACCCGAGCTTGGCGATCGCTACTTCTCCTATTGCCCCTTTAAGGTCCTCCTGATGTTCTCGCCTGATCCCAACAGTAGAGAGCGTAATCTCCTCCTATCAATAAAGTTGAGGACTCTAACCTACCAGAATTCTGAAGTCACAAGACCACCAGTTGCCGTCAAATGGATGCCTTGAGCCATTCCTAGAACTTGATACAGTTTTCATGTTCAGAAGCCACAACAAATGGAGCAAACAGGCCAACTCATCAAACTTCACCTTATATTCCTGAACCATCTTGTCACCCTATTCCAAATGGTAGAATAGGCAATCCTTCGATCCTTGCATCACTCCGAAAATAACGCTCATGGAACAACTCTTTGAATTTTTCCCCGTCGGTATTCCTATCATTCTCCAGACACTTTGCTTACTCCCACCAGGTGTTAGCACTGCTTGCCAACTTATAAGGTATGAATTCCACTTGATACACTACTGGTATACCAAGGGCATCCAAACGCTTCACTACAGAGTTTAACCTATATTCAGCCACCTGCGGACTCCCATTTCCATCAAAAGTCAGGATAAACTTGCGCCTAAGCTCCTTAAAGCACTCATGCCAGTGACTCACCCCAGGATTGCTAAATCCAACCCTCACTACCATTTGTTGAAAAGCAACAAATGTAGCTCCTATCATACTTTCCTCATTCATGAGACTCGTGTTTGCCGCAGCTAAATGGTGCTTAGGTACCATTCTCTCAATGCTAAAAACAAAATTGGACTGCCAGAGGCCTTTCACTATCGTACCTATATGTGTAAAACTCCCCAGGTTCATAACCTACGGCTCTGATGCCATTCTATCATGCCCCAAAATAGGGCAATGACATGGTGGATTAATTAAGTTAATTAAAGCAGATTTTTATTAAAAACACCAATTAAATGATTTGGGTTATTTTTGAAAAAACATGATAAATTAAAACATTTTTAAAGCATTATCATTCATTTGAAAACAGTTAATTAAAAATAAAATAACAAGGACAGTTAAACATAAGCCGGGCCCCACCAGACCCACATTAGTGCACACACATGGTATCGACAATATAATATTACAATCACAATCCAATATGAGAGAATAAAAGTTTAAATAATACATGACTTGATTAAAATAAAGAAACAACCTAAACAAAATTCCTATAACTGACGTGTTTGCTCTGTTGCATTCTAGTCTGTCCTAAGCTACAATCCACCAAGGGGAAAGGTTTTAAAATAGATAAAGAAAAGGTGAGTCAAAGGCTCAGTAGGACTAAGTTAGAAAACATTAATTCTAGACATAAATTCTCATATTTGAAAATAAGTCACAAAATTTCATATAGATAAATAAAACATATTTAAATTCATCTTTACCTTTAAAATCCCTATTCATTTGGAATTATTCTTTATTAAATAACTCTTTGGCAAAGCCATACTATCACCACCGTATTGGCCGAACTGGGTTTTAGGACTTCCCCTCAAGGTCATGCTCCCCATGACCCGATCTTTGTATATGGCGTCATGTTCTATTATATCATTCCAGACGGTACTAACCGACACGTCCAATGTCCTATCATTATCATATCTCATTTACTGGATATTCTCATTACATTTATTTTTTGATTCATTATGATCATTCATTCTTCAGCAAGTAATAAAAAATACTAAAAAGTTCATCTCAATCATTTTCTTGAAACTCATTTTAAAGAAATCATTTTAGAAGAAGTCATTTTGTGGCCAAAGGCCCCCTTTTGAAAACATTTAAAACATTTTGTCATTTATTGATAACAATATAAAAGAATCTTTTGAGGCTAAAACTATTAAAAACCTAGCTACCAAGAAAGGGGATAAAAGCCCTACCTCAAAATTTTGCCTCGAGACCTAACACCGCAGTCCTGACCCGCCTTACGTTAGCTCCAGGGAATCACAATCAACCTTAAAAGTAAACTAAGCTTTATTAATATCTAACTCAGAATATTCTATATCCTATGTTGTTTCATGGTGTCTTAGTATGCCTTTAAAGTTCACAAAATCACATCATGAGGTTAAAATCTTTAACTAGGATTTAAACGGTGAAAAACGTGTGAAAATAACAAAATTCCATGAAATCTGGTCGGCGTATTGAACTTCCCTATCCGGCCTACATTAGGCCTGCCGGCCATGCAGCACCGGCCTGTCGAACTGGCCCAGGTTCGGCCTGCCGATGGTATGAATCCGGCATGCCAAACTCATAAGTCTAGCCTGTCGAACTGAAAAAATCTAGGGGCCCGAGATTCGAGTCTTGGCCTCCCAAAATCCAAAATTCCATTTTAAACTTATTTTCTCAATTTTCAAGCATGGGTAATGTTCATAGATGCTAGAAAAACATACTAGAACACTTTTAAGCAACTTTAAACAAGTTTTACACAAAGATTTTGAATAAATCCAAAAATGGAGAAAAAGGAAAAAAATGTAATTTAACCCAATTTTCAAGAAATTAAGCCTAGTTCTAGATGATTTGGGCTCTACTAATTTAGATTGAAGGTTTCCTAAGCTTTAGAAACTCAAATTTCAACATTTCAAAGAAATTTAGAGAATTAGGAAAAAGTTTAAAATTTGAAAGTTAAATAAATTAACCTCAAATCTAAGCTTCAAATCAAGTTTATGGAGACCAAATCTTGCTTCTTGAGCTTCTAATCTCGTGGGGATTCAAGGCTTGAGCCAAATTTTTGGAAACAAAAATGAAAAGAGAGAGAAGAAATGAAGAAGAGAAGAGAGGGAGAGAGAGAGGCCTAAAAGAGAGTGAGGGAAAGAGAGGAAGAGTGAGAATTAAATAGAAGAAGATGTGATTATGTGGAGTGAAAATCATGTTTTAACACATAGTTTTGATATTGGGACATATCGGGTATTTGATAAATTATTTTGTTTCAAAATTTAAAATAATACATAAAAATAGTTAAAAATGAGATAAATTTAAAATATACCATAAAATATTTAAATTAAATTTAAATCACATTTAGGCATACTAATCCACCATTTATATGCTAACCTCACTTAATTAAATTCTAGATGTTACATAAGACCCTTTTATAGCTATTAGATATGCATCTAAGGGTAAAAAAAGAAAGAAAGATAAGCTCATTATAATAAAATGAACCACATGCTCCAAATTAAATAAAAAAAAAACCCCACAATTCTTTAATAAAAAAAAAAGAAAGAAGCTAAAAAACTAAGAAGTAACTGGGCCAACTTCTCCTCCACCACCGGGAGGTCACCCGCTACCCTAGTTCGATCACTATGTCCAGAACTTCGTGAGGGGAGGCGTAGGTTGTGGAGCTCATAGGTGGACAGTAGAGACGGATCTGTCGCCGTGAAGAATTGCACGAAGATCATGAATCTCGACGGATAGAGGTTGGGACCCTGTCGTGTGGAGGTTGAAATCTCCTCTTATGCTTCCATCGGGAAAAAAAAAAAAAAAAAAAAAAAAGATAGTTAATTTTAGGGAAAAATAAGTAGTAGCGATCCTGGCGTAGGGGCGATTTTCTGTCCGGAGTCTCCATTCATTGTGTCATGCACCGCCAGGATCCGCCCTAGCCTCAATGACGCCGTTTTGAGGAGCAACGTGCTGGAGCCTCTCGTTGAGCCGATCACTCCTACGGCGGCTATGGACTCCACGTCTGCCGTTGTGGAGAGCACGCCTTGTGTGGAGGAGACAAACAATTACAGGTACTCAAAGGATTGAATCAGACGCAAAGATTTCCTCCTGAAAAGGTCATATTCATTCGGATTTGAGCGAAGTGTGGTGTCATAGAGATGATGGTGATGGAGCCCACGACAACATCACCGTAGCGGTATCATAGAGGAAGTTTCTAGAGCAAAAAGCTGTTGGCGTTTGGCTTGCCAGAGTTCTTTTTTTGTTCTTTTTTTTTTGTGGTCTCTTATTTTTTAAATTTTAATTTTATTTTTGATTATATGTGGGAAACCTTATTCTTATTTGATAGAGTTGAATTTTATAAACCGTTTAATTAAATCCGATGGCTATAAAAGGTGGTTTTCGTAGATAAGACTTTTTAAAAGAGTCTTACTGTGGTCTTGTCCTGAAAAATAATATTACTATATGGTAATAATGATAAAAAATAATCTCTATATATAGACTTAAAAGAAAAATGTTAGGGATACAAAGTTTATTCTCAACTCATGTATCAACTTATGAATTGTTATAGTTTTATTGTTGAATATTTAAAAAATTATCATGTCAATAGATTATGGCCACTTAAAAATTGGAACAAAAATTGATATTAAAGTTAACGTCCCAATTATTACTCGACCTAAAATTAAATCAACTAGAAAATAACGTTTTGAATGCACGTAACATGTTAACAACAATTAAGATTATTGTGAAGCATTTTGAAAAGAAAAGTAACATCACGACGAGAAACAAATTCAAACTACTAATTTATGGATTTTTATTTATAAAATATATATATTTAATCATCTATCACGTAGTAGCTATCACTACCAAAAAAAAAAAAAAAAACTTTTAGTTACAATAGTTTCAACAAAACTTTTAGTCACAACAAAATATTATGACTAATGCATATTTAGTCACAACTTTTAGTCTAATTTTTTTATTACTAAACTTTTAGTCATGGAGTTTTTAGTGACAGATGTTTCTATGACGGTCTAAAACCATCATAGAATGTTTTTAGTATTATAGTTTCAATAAAACTTAAAATCAAGTCTTCTTAAAAAAAAAAAAAAGAGAGAAAGAAAAAATAAAATAAAGTATTGTTCCTTCATCAACAGTACTTAAAATTTCAAAGCAATTTAAAATTAGAAGATATATAAATGTATATGTGAGGTTTCGAATTGACGGATTAGATGGATTGAAAAGTCATCAATTTATAATCCAATACAAAACTTTTGGATTGGGAGTTTTCTAATCCGTTACCAATTTACAATTCTTCCCAATTTAATCCAATCCAATCCAAAATGTTTGGATTAAACTAGAATGGGCAGATTTTGCAGATTGATAAATTTCGTGAACACGCCTAGGCTGGATATTTGTTGCTCGCGCAAAGAGTACAATAGGAGAATCACATAGCCAATTCTTGACCTCCTTCAAACTCATCTCCACAACACCAATATTATCATCATTATAAAACTCTCCTATCTTAAGTTCTTTCCATCGACCATCTTCAAGAGCAGAAGTACAAGCAATGAAATCATGACAAAATCTTGACTGGCTTGAAATTGATTCGCTAGTCGTGGTGCAAATCTTCACTGATACCTCCACGAGCAAAGGAAATGAGACATCTATAGGAGTGATTTTGTAATCAAGGTAGGCAGCGTAGGTTGTGTTGGGAGATAGTACTTTTGGTGAATCTAGTAGTCTGCCATGGATATGCAAAGGCGCCAATTGCAGACCACCTGCGAATTCATAAAAATAAAAATAAAAATATTAGCGAATTTGAAGATTATGTATGCTATAGAACTATTTGAGTTATTTACATAAATAGGCCCCGAAGAATAAATATTATCTCAATTTGATCTTTGACGTTTAGTTTTAGACATCTAACTACTCTAAGGTTTCTCAAATATACAGTTCTCTCTGATAGTAAATGTCAGATTCGTTAGAAAAGCACACAAAGCACTAAGAACATCCAGTCACAGGGTAATTAGCAGTAAATGTCATAGCACTCTTTATATAACATATGCGTGGTTAATTTATTTTACATACCCTCTATTTCAAGCTTATTAAAAATATATATCATGCATTTCGTATTTTTCAACATTGTATCCTTAAATTTTATTTTCATTTCAAATATATACATTTTCTCAGTCAAATGTTAATTCTAAGCAATTAAATGACAACTTTATACTAGTTGGTAGATATAGAGTGAACAATGACTTTAAATGGTTACAATGTTTAAAACATCCAAATTGGATGGTGTGTGTGTGTGTGTACACACCACCTAGACTGCAAAGTAGAGAATAATAAATAAACCTACATATGTATAGTTAGCATTTATCAATGAACAAATGTAAGTTTAAAAAGGCATGTGAGTGAACACGTACGAATTGAGAAACGGCATGTTGCCTGATGGCACTGTAAACGTTTCATTTTCTACGGTTTCAAAAAGGAAAGAATTGAAACCAATTTAATTTGTTGCATTAATGGCCTCATATTTATGTCCATTAAAACCAGCTGGTAACTGTTTTTATTCTGGTGCTATTTATTTCCTTGATGGGAGGAAATCAATGGCAGAGAGAAGAGAAATCCAGAAATCCAGAAATTTTCACGTACAGTTCTGTGAAAGAAAATTGGGTCCCCAAGTTCCAAAAATTCCATAAGATTCTTACACCATCAATTGAGTTTTTGTGAGAACTTGGAAGCATCCCAAGTGCAGGCAGTCACAGCACACCGTTTGGACAGCAATGGCAGGAGGTAATATTTTTCACGCTTCCGTTTTTTCGTTTTCAATTCTTGATATGCATACAGTTTATAGCATGCTTGAATTGGTTTTATGTTTTTCATTTAGCATCAGAGCCGTATATTTGACCTCTGTCTTGCTTGAAAAACTGGAAAATATGCAAAATATTCACTGTGTTATGTTACGCATGGTGGAAACTTTTTTTGATTTTTGGGTTTTGATTTTTAGCGTTCTTAATTGAAACTAAGATTAGAAATCATTTAGACATTAGATTTCTATGAATTCTGCAATTTGAAACGTCAAAATTGGAGTCTGGATGGTAGAATTACAGCCGGGTCTGAAACGGGTCAAAACCGGGTTGAAACCGGGTCGTTCGGGTGAAGAAGACCCGGATTCGTGGTTGCAGACGATGAAAACGACATGTCGTTTGGCTTGGGTCAGTCAAAAACGACATGTCGTTTCGGGCACTGAGGGGTTCGTTTCACGGTTAAAAAACGACAAGTCGTTTTGGACATTAATGACCAAAACGACATGTTGTTTGGTATGTTGACAGGCTGCCCTTCTTTGTAAATGACGTGTCGTTTACGCCGGGGCCCTCTCCAAACGACGCCGTTTTTGGCTGAGCAGAAAATTATAAAAAAAAAAAAACCCAAAAATTTTTTTTAAAAAAATTTTGATTTTTTCCAGATTTAATTAAATGATGGTTTTGGGGTAAATTTCATAAAATTTTCAGTTTTTATAATTTTTATGAAATTTTCATAATATCCACAATTTGATATATTTGTATGAAATTTTTCATATTATGGAATGATTTATGAAAAATTCATAATTTTGAATATTCATAATTTTTGGTATATGTTATGAATATTATACAGTAATTGTGTGGATATAATTTTGTAAATTTATGTGCATATAGTGTTCATTATGTATAATTTGTGATTTAAAATTATGCATACAATATTAAGTTAAATAATTTAGTACATTTAATTTTGTGCAATAATGTGCTAAATTATATTTTTGAACGTATAATTTTAATATATACATAATGAAAATTAGTACATAAATTATGGGTCTTTGTTCATATTTATTTATTGCTTAAGGTAATTGCAATTTATTTTACGAACAAAAATTTAAGAATAAATGTCTTGTGATATATACATTTAATTTTGAATAATTAAAGAGTAGCCACAACATCTTTAATTATGCAAAAATTATGTAAGATGTTTAAATCACATATGGTAAAAGGACATTAAATTGTAATTAATCATATGTAATATGATAAATTTTATCCCACAGGAATTTTTATTGTATTTAATATGATTAGTTAGGATGATGTATCAAATTATCTTTCTTAATTTACCCACAGGAATTAAGAAAAGGGCATATAATTTAATAGCATCATCATAAGGATATATGAATCTGTTTGAGTTAAAAATTTAGCCCACAGGCAATTTTTATGTCATTTGATTCATATTTTAATGCATGATTTACATTGGTAAACATGTCATAAAGTATTGTAGCCTCAATTTAGTATCATAAGCATGTATGTTTTATTATGCAGCTATACAAACTGTGAGTTACTCTGATTTCTAGTGTGACATTCCCAAACTTAAGGGAGACAACTATAAAGTGTGGAAGGAGAGAATTCTTCTTCATTTAGGTGTCATGGACATTGACTTCGCTATCCGTAAGGATGAACCACCTGCCATTACGGAGACCAGCCAGCCAGATGACGTGGACCGTTATGAAAAGTGGGAGCGATCTAATCGCCTCTGCGTAATGTTCATTAAGACGAAAATCTCGGCTGGCATACGTGGTTCATTGGAGCAATATGACAACGTGCGAGCTCTGATGAAGGCAATTGATGAGCAGTTTGCTACATCGGACAAAGCCTTGGCTAGCACTCTGATAATGAAATTTTCATCCATGAAGCTCAGTGGAATTCATAGTGTGCGTGAGCACATCATGCAAATGAGGGATATAGCGGCTCAGCTGAAGACACTTGAGGTTGAGATGTCTGAAACCTTCCTTGTGCACTACATCCTCAACACTTTTCTATATCAATATGGACCTTTCAAGATATCCTACAACACACATAAGGATAAGTGGTCTATCAATGAATTGATGACCATGTGTGTCCGGGAAGAAGGAAGGCTTGCTATGGAAGTGGGAGAGAGTGTGCATCTAGCAACTCAAAGGAAGAACAAGGGCCAAGCCAATAATAAGGGAAAAGGCAAACTGTCTGCTCAGGCTGATATTAAGAAGGAATCCAGGTGCTTCTGTTGTAAAAAGAAGGGGCACATAAAGAAGGATTGTCCTAAATATCAGAGATGGCTTGACAAAAAAGGTACTCAATTCTCACTTGTCTGTTATGAATCTAATATGGTTGACGTTGAACATAACACATGGTGGATTAATTCTGGTTCTTCAATCCATGTCACTAATTCCTTGCAGGGATTGCAAGGCCTAAGGAAGCCAGTGGGAAGTGAGCAGTACATCTATATAGGCAACAAGATGCGCTCACATGTAGAGGCTGTCGGAACATGCAAATTAGTTTTATCTAGTAGTTTTATTTTAAAATTAGAAAATAAATTTTATATTCCTAGTTTTTCTAGGAATTTAATTTCAGTTTCAAGGCTTGTACCATTGGGATTTTCCTTTAATTTTTCAGACACTATATTTAGTTTGTTTTATAGATATGAACTTATTGGAAATGGTATATTGTCAAATGGTCTTTTCAAAATTAATTTACAAGATAAAACTTCTTATACTTCTATGCATGTTCAAGATAATGCTGGCATTAAGAGATGTGTTATGAATGAAGATTCCTCTATGTTGTGGCACCGTAGATTATGTCATATCTCTATTGAGAGAATAAAGAGACTAGTGAATGATGGGGTACTTAGTACTCTAGATTTTACTGACTTTGACACTTGTGTGGACTGCATAAAGGGAAAGCAGACCAATATGTCAAAGAAAGGTGCCAAAAGGAGTTCAGACATATTAGAGATCATACATACAGATATTTGTAGTCCAGACACAGACGTGTATGGTCAAAAGTATTTCATTACTTTTATTGATGATGACTCACGATATATGTATCTCTACTTGCTTCATAACAAAAATGAAGCTATAGATGCCTTTAAAGTGTTTAAGGCAGAAGTAGAGAAACAATGTGGTAAACAAATAAAGATAGTGAGATCTGATAGAGGTGGTGAATACTATGGTAGATACACTGAAGATGGACAAACGCCTGGTCCATTTGTGAAGTTTCTTCAAGAACATGGGATAGTTGTCCAATATACTATGCCCGGTTCTCCAGATCAAAATGGTGTGGCAGAAAGAAGAAACAGAACATTGTTGGATATGGAGCGGAGCATGCTTAGCAGCTCCAAGCTTCCTAGGTCTTTTTGGACTGAAGCTCTCAAGATGGCTGTGTATATATTAAACTGAGTTCCAACCAAGGCTGTCTCAAAGACACCGTTCGAGTTATGGAAAGGTTGGAAACCGAGTTTGCGACATATACGTGTTTGGGGATGCCCGTCTGAAGTGAGAGTCTATAATCCATAAGAAAAGAAGCTAGACCCAAGGACCATAAGTGGGTATTTCGTTGGATATGCTGAACGGTGTAAGGGATACAGATTTTATTGTCCATCACATACCACTAGGTTTGTGGAATCAAGAAATGCGAAATTTCTTGAGAATGACTTAATCAGTGGGAGCAATCGATCCTGGAACACCGTTCTAGAGAAAGATTATACAGATGCTCAAGCTTCCACTTCATATGATAGAGTGATTATTATATGCGACACGCCTACAGTTCAAACGCGTGTTAAACAATAGCCAGTCATTCAAGTTCCATAGATTGCTGATCAAGAAGTAGTAGATCGAGTTGAACAGCCAGCTGATCAATATGCTCCTCAAGAGAATGTTGAACCAGCATTAAGGAGATCTACTAGAGTAAGGCGATCAGCCATTCCTAGTGACTATATTGTGTATCTACAAGAGTCTGACTACAACATAGGAGCCGAAAATGATCCAGAAATGTTTTCACAAGCCATAAGTTGTAAGGAATCTAACTTGTGGTATGATTTCATGAAAGAAGAGATGAACTCTATGTCATCTAATGGAGTCTGGGATCTTGTCAAGTTGCCTGATGGTGTAAAAGCCATTGGATGCAAATGGGTCTTCAAGACTAAGAAAGACTCATTAGGCAACATTGAGAGACATAAGGCAAGACTCGTTGCTAAAGGATTCACTCAAAGGGAAGGCATAGATTACACTGAGACTTTTTCTCCTGTATCTAAAAAGGACTCCCTTCATGTGATCATGGCATTAGTAGCTCATTTTGATTTTGAGTTACATCAGATGGATGTGAAAATGGCATTCCTCAATGGTGATCTAGAGGAAGAGGTTTATATGAAACAACCTGAAGGATTCTCCTCTAGTGATGGTGAGCAATTGGTATGCAAACTCAAGAAATCCATATATGGTTTGAAACAGGCTTCCCGTCAATGGTATTTGAAATTCCATGATGTCATCACTTCATTTGGTTTTGAAGAAAACATCATGGATCAATGTATATACCAGAAGGTCAGTGGGAGCAAGATTTGTTTCTTTGTTTTGTATGTGGATGATATCCTTCTTGCAACCAATGATAAGGGGTTTCTATATGAGGTGAAACAATTTCTTTCTAAGAACTTTGATATGAAGGATATGGGTGAGGCATCTTATGTCATTGGCATAAAGATCCATAGGGATAGATCTCGATGTATTTTGGGACTATCGTAGGAAACCTATATCAATAAAGTCGTAGACAGATTTCGGATGAAAGATTGTTCACCAAGTGTAGCACCCATTGTGAAGGGTGAAAAGTTCAGTTTAAACCAATGTCCAAAGAATGATTTCGAGAAAGTTCAAATGAGCAACATTCCTTATGCTTCAGCTGTTGGAAGCCTTATGTATGCTCAGGTCTGCACAAGACCTGACATTGCATTTGTTGTTGGAATGTTGGGAAGATATCAGAGTAACCCAGGCATTGACCACTGGAGGGTTGCAAAGAAAGTGATGAGGTACCTTCAAGGTACAAAAGGATTACATGCTTATGTATAGACGAACTAACATTCTAGAGGTGATTGGCTACTCCGATTCAGATTTTGCTGGCTGTGTTGATTCGAGAAAATCATCTTCAGGTTATCTTTTCATGCTAGCCGGAGGAGCTGTATCTTGGAGGAGTGGAAAGCAAATGTTGGTTGCTACTTCCACGATGGAGGCAGAGTTTGTTTCTTGTTTTGAGGCTACTTCGCATGGTGTATGGTTGAAGAGTTTCATGTCAGGCCTTAGAATTGTAGATTTTATGTCGAGGCCATTAAGGATATATTGTGACAATTCAGCTGCTGTCTTTATGGCTAAGAATAATAAGAGTGGCAGTCGAAGTAAACATATCGACATTAAGTACTTAGCCATAAGGGAATGCATTAAGGAAAATAAAGTGGTCATTGAGCATATAAGCACTGAATTGATGATCGCAGATCCTCTGACAAAAGGAATGCCACCGAAGTCATTTAAGGATCATGTTGTACAGATGAGACTTGGTTCCATAATGTAAATTTGTTTGCACATACAATTTACAGTTTTAATGAAACTCTTATTCAGTTGTGATGTTTTCTCATATTTGTTTGCGCATTAAGTTATTGGAGAAAATTCACATATAGTAGGACCAAGAATAAACATTAGGTTTATTCATAAAGTTAAGTTACCATATAAGGAATAAAGTCTGAGAAATAATACATTGTAATACATAGAAGATAATACTCACAATTTAGAGAAATTATCGCCATGATTCATGTATTTGTTTCCTGAAAGTTTGGGTTTAATGGATATAAGGATAAATATAGAGACTAAGTAGGAGAATGTAAACGTTTCATTTTCTACGGTTTCAAAAAGGAAAGAATTGAAACCAATTTAATTTGTTGCATTAATGGCCTCATATTTATGTCCATTAAAACCAGCTGGTAACTGTTTTTATTCTGGTGCTATTTATTTCCTTGATGGGAGGAAATCAATGGCATAGAGAAGAGAAATCCAGAAATTCAGAAATTTTCACGTACAGTTCTGTGAAAGAAAATTGGGTCCCCAAGTTTCAAAAATTCCATAAGATTCTTACACCATCAATTGAGTTTTTGTGAGAACTTGGAAGCATCCCAAGTGCAGGCAGCACACCGTTTGGACAGCAATGGCAGGAGGTAATATTTTTCACGCTTCCGTTTTCGTTTTCAATTCTTGATATGCATACAGTTTATAGCATGCTTGAATTGATTTTATGTTTTTCAGGCGCCCCATATATCGGCAAAGAGTCATAACACGGAACGCCAGTCTTTCATAAATTTATTATTTTCTTTTTTGACGGTAACAGATAGAGTATTTCCACGTCCCAATTTGCAGCGTATTTTACCACTGGATTTATCTAACTCAAGAACCTGCCAAAAATTAGTACACTATAACAAAAACTACATTTAACGACATATTATTTACAACATGTAATTTTTAAATGTCGTTGAAAAGTACATACAACGACATCTCCAACAAACATGTCATTAATGACATTTGAAACAATAATTAACGATATCTATATAGACGCCATATTAAACGTCTCCTTTCAAAGACAATAGTTTAGTGTCGTGAAATTATTTAACGACAAGTAGGGGATGTTGTCAAAGCCTTAGAGATTCTACAACACCCGTTATAGACGATATCTTGACTAATATCGTCTATAAGGTGTGTCGTAGAATCTCCAAGGCTTTGACGACATCTCTTACTTGTCGTTAAATAATTTAACGACACTAAACTATTATCGTTAAAAGTAGAGCTTTAGTAAGACATCATATAGATGTCATTAATTATTGTTTACAATGTCAATAACGATATCTTTGTTGGATATATCGTTGTATATACTTTTCAACGACATTCAAATACTACATATCATAAATAATATGTCATTAAATGTGGTTTTTCTTATAGTGGTATATACTTTTATACGTAGCATTTGCATAATTATTGGTAAATCTACACGTGACTCTATTAAAAGATAGAAAGTTAAAATCTATTGTTCCCAAATTAAAACGAAACAAAACAATATGTCACCCAAAACGAAAGTAATTGAAAGATCTAATAAGATAATTTCTGAAAGGTTAATTCTCACAAGACTATAGCTACAGTTAGGGGAGAAATAGTTAATTTTATTAGTAATTGTTTACCTTATTTGCATTTATTAGTATTATATATAGTTATCTAACTCAAAAACCTTCATAAATCAATAAATGCAATAAATATATACAAACAAATATGTCACGCTTGAAAAGAAAGTAATTAAAAGGCTTAATGGAAACAAGTTGATCTAAAAGATTAATTTTCATAAGACTAATTATTTGCATCAGGAAAAGTTATTATTTATTATACAGTTACTTTCAGTAATATTTTGACTTTATTTGTATTTATTAGTATTTTTTTTAATTGGAGTATTTATTAGTATTAAGTGTGTTATCCTATTATGTGTTTGTAATTTGCATTTACTAATTGAATCTTCTTTATTTTTCTAGTCTGTTAATGTAAGCATATTTTTAAACGGCAATAATTCTTGATCTTCTCTTCACTTTTTTATTTTTCTTATTTAATTATTATAAACTTGATCTTATGCATATATGAATAGGAGATTGGTAACACAGTTTGGGGATAAGTTAAATGATTGTAACAGAATGCTAGGAATACTGGGTGAACCAAAGTTGTATAACATATGGGTTGGCAACGGAACATGCAAGGCGTATGTAAAACAACAATGAAAATTCCTTTTTTAATTTTTGCTGAAAAAAAAAAAAACATGAACGACCTTAACTTCAAAAGATAATGCCACACTGAAAAATGACAATACGATGCAAACAACTGAAACCAAAAACTACGACAGGCACCAGTAAAAGTACTACAAAGATGGTTGAAACTTCAAAACGACTATAGCAAAACAATATCAATATGAAAAAGCGACATAAACAGTAAAAGCATAATATATATATATATATATATATATGTATATGTATGTTTGAATTTACTCATACGAGATCCCCTTAGTATCGTCGTCAAGGAGGACCAGAAATTGGGTGCAAAGATGGAAGAAGAGGTCTTTCTTAGGGGGAAAAGTCGGTAAAGAAACTATGGACTTGGAGATGATCTCTGGGAAGTCAGACGGCAGAAAGTTGTTCCAAACGACGTCGGATTGGGAGGCTGAACGGAACGCCGATGAGACGGCCGAAAAACGACGAAGATCACAGACGTCTTTGATATGATCAGAAATAGGACCTCATTGGGCATGGAAGACAAGTTCCCCAACGCCATCTTTTTCTCTCTCTCTCTCTCAGCTGCTAAATAAGAATTCTGGTTTTGTAAGAACCTAACGGCGTTTCCTCCAAACAAAAAAAAAAAAAAAGAATGAGGAAAGTAAAAGGAAAGATAATGGGAATGTAAGGGAAAAAAAAGGAATTATTAGAATCCAATTACATGGCATGGTATCACGAGAAATAATCCAATTATCTTTTTAGTGTTAAAATAAACTTGTGATGAAAACCATCATCACCCAGGATCCTTTATATCAAATCATCAAGAATATTAACAAGATGCGGAAGCTAACCTAAATCCATTGATTGAATGTGATTCTTGAGTCTTTTGATTGAGGATCTTCCAACTCTGGTACGTAAATCCTCTTTCTCAGAATGCTCTGTAATCTCTTTGTGGATGGGAACAGAAAATAATGTCCGTACTGACTTGGGGACCACAACCCCTTTATATAATTTCTAAACCCTAACAATTATCCTTAATTACCAAATTAGGTCATCATAAAATTAGTAATTATATTTTTGGTCTCTACACATAGGAGGCCCACACTTAATGATGCATTAAAAGCCCAAAACCGAAATTGATCACTTTTAATTGGGCAATCTTATTGATAGCCTTTAATTCACATTTATTTAATATATTAGCGCAAATATTGGATTTTGATCCAACATTTAGGACATGTTTACTTTGCATTAAAAATAAAGGGAAAATAAAGAGTGACTTATTTCCCCTTTAAATATGCGTTTGCTTAAAAAAAGAGTTTTGTAGCCTGCCCACACAATGTAAAAAATGAGAAAAAGGAATATGAATCTTCTCATATCTTTTAGTATTCATTAGCATAAATGCCATATATTAGATCTTGAAATTCAAATATTATTATTTAATAGTTATTAGTTATAATAAAAAAAATTTTAGTAATTACATGGAATAGGAATGAGAATGTTTCCTATTATAGCATCAAATAGAAAAGTAGACATTAGAAAGAAAATGAATGATCTCCGTTGCTATTACTTTACTTTAATACCATATTTAACGCCAATATTTATAGCATTACATTTGAGTTATTTTCCAACTCAAATGTCAAAATTTAACTTCATTACATTGATATAGCATCACATTTAAAATGTTCTAATAAAATAATATTTAAACTCGTTACATAAGATATGTCAAAATCAATTAGGCGTATTTTCTCGTTTCTTTATAAAAGAATTCATAATTCATGCAATTTCATAATTTCTCGGAGAGACAGATCATGTTTATTGAGATTTATGCAATAATCATTAGACCGGACGAATCACAAAGCCAAGGACACTGAAATACAGCAGTCATAAGTATCGGTAAGTGTCATTCGAGTAATATTACAATTGATAATATATATATATATATATTAACGATAACAAAAAATATATATATCTCCATGTATAGACATTAAGGTTATGGTGGAACTTTTCAAAAAGAAAAGTAACATGAACACGATGAGAAACAAATTCAAACAAGAAAGCTTGACACTACAATATTTGAGTTTTAATTCCCCACCTCGAGTCAAAAAAATTACACTAACTTGATCATATATATAGATTTTATTTAATCTTTAAATTGCTCTTACTAATATATCTATTTAGTTCTTCAAAAAATATTGTGGTATTCTGGTACTCAATAAAACAAAGTTTGGTAACCAAATTCCACGAATTTGGTAATTAAATACATACAGCAGCGTATTCATTGCCAAAAAGACAAATAGAAGAAAAGGAGAAATTATGTACGTAGGACTAGGATAGAATTGAAAGCAGAACAACTTAAGAGGAGGAAACTACTAATCATTAAATGTTAGTTTTTGAAAACGTTTTTCACAAGATATAATGGAAATGTGATAATAATTTGGATCGTGTTTAGAAAAATTATAATATGGTGCCAAAAATTGTGCTGCTTGTAGCTGATGTCAAAGCAATATGCATGTTATACAATAGGAAGATTGAGTTACAAATTAATATATGGCCCAAAAATTCGTCTACACAAATGATAATGTTAATACTAATGCAAATATAATTCACTAATCGCCGTAATGCTCAGCTTTCTTAATTGTCTTTGGAATTCTAGGCTAATTTTTTTCCAACTTTTTCCTAAAAAAATAAGAGAGAGAGAAGAATCTAGGCATAGGCTCAGAATATATGTTTCTTCTCTAAGAAAAATAAATGTTTCTTTTAGAAGAAAGCTATATATATATATTAATCATAGAATTAAGATGGACTAGTTATTATTTTCGTTTCAAAATGTATTTTTTAAGTTATATAAATAAAAAGAGTTATTCTTACATGTGACATGATTTTTGTTTCACAACTAATGTCACGTGTGATATCGCTTGAGTCTTAATATCAAACCGACAAGACTTAATGACGAAGAATGCCGAACAAGCATTTTAAGGATTTCTCTCCTATAATAATTAAAAATTGTTTTTGTTTTAGAAAAAGTAATCGAAAAGGATTCCGATATTTCGAAAGGGAAGAAAATGAATTCCCCAAAAATTTTCACCAAGGAAAGCTAAAACAATTTTCCTTCCAAGGACGAACTTATCCCAGGAAATTTGTAAAAACACCAAATTCCATTATATTTCCATTTGTCACCCTCTAAAACTTTGTTTCATGGGTCCCCTCATTATGTGTATATAACCACACTCTTAGGTACCATTTCTTCTCACAAATCTCATATCCCTAAGTAGTCCTAGCCCAAAGTTTAGCTCAGGAAAAAAAAAAAGCTTTCCATCTCCCTCTCTTTTGATTTTTTAGATGGCTCCTATGGAGAAAAAAGTCCCAAAGAGTGACCCTCGAAAATATAGTGAGGAGTGGTTCGCCTTGGCAAGCTCCAATTGCAACAAATTTGAATTACCCAACATTTCCATCCCCACTTCTTCTGGCTCTTCAGCACCCAATAGGCCTATTAATCCAAGCCACCCCTTTTTCAACATGTCGCAAAGTCAACTCCTTTCTCCATTTCCAAGGCCATCACAGCCTAGGAGATATCATGGCAACAATTATCTCAATCATGGCCAACCCTTAAGGACTCTCAACAATGTTCCTTTGGCTACCTATCTCTCAGATGGGACCAATTTCCCTATGGGAAACCCAAATGACCATTTTGGTCGCTTTGAGGCCAATCCAAACAGATCTATGAGTTGGTCCCAAGTGGGGTACCCCCAAGAAATGCGCACTTTTCATGGCCCCTTAAGAAACCACCCTTTCTCATCTGGCTTTTATGCTACTACCACCCAAATCACAAAATGTCATTTTTACCCCAATATTGGAGAGTCTAGCACCATTACCACACCTATAATACCCTTCCACAGCAATATTTCTTCTCCATTACCTAGATCTGCACCTTCCCTAGACTTGCACCCCTTGCAGGCCCACAAAACCTCAGCTGACCTTCCCGGCTTTGGAGACAACTTACCGGGACCGTCGTTACCTGGCCATATACCTGAAACTTTTTTCCCGAATCGTGTTTGCCCGGCTTGCAATAGAAGCCAATATAATCCTGTATTTGACCCTCAGCTTCTCAGTTCTTATCTTGCAACCAAGGCTTTCCGATTTGGTCCACCTCTAGAAGTCGCTGCAGTCAAAAGCGCACCCCTCCAAAGGCCGAACGACGTCATCAATGGTCCTCTCGCCCTCGGAGAAGACCAAAGGAATGACAATAATAAGGAGAATATCAACCTTGCTAAGGAGGATCAAGAGAGGCGTGTCTTCCCATGTCTGGAGTGCAACGCGACGTTCCCAAGTGGTAATGCGTTGGGAGGGCACATGAGTTCACATGCAAGGAAGCGGAAAAGGGACTTCATGAACAGCTTCCAAAGAGCCCCTAATCCTCCTCCTGAAGATGGAGATTTCTTTGAGTTTATTGATGTTGCTTTAGGCGTCAACAATAACGGCCTCAACAACCTTATTCGCGATGTCGCTGCAGTGGCCCCACTGCTTGGCAACCCGCCTCCTCCTGCTGCTGCTGCTGTCACTGCTGAGTCGGCCTCCATCGAGGACGCTGGCGAAATCGAAGAGGAGTTGTCCTCCTCCTCGTCGCGGGCTGACATGGGCCCCGCTGGCCGTGGACTTAATTAACTAGGGTTTATGAGTAAGGATTTTTAAGGGTATTGGCTAGCAGTTTTAGTCTGGATGTTTGTTTTTTAAGTCAATAAGCTAGCCTGCTGAGTTTTTACTCTTTTTTTTCAAATTTTTCAGTTTCAGTTTATGTACTTTCGCAACATTCCTTATTTATCGAGGTTTTCTTAATCGAAGTACTATTTTCTGTTGAGACTGAATTATGGTTTTTTATATTTTGTTTTTCCAAATCAAAGCTATAATATTGTGTCTGGATTATTATTTTATTATTTTTGGCGAGATGTCTTAGAGTTTCTTGTGTTCGTAGAAAGAGTAGATTATTTCAACAAGCAGAACGGTGGAAAAGATAAAATAAAATTGTCACATGGATTTAATACGAAATTACATTGGATATACATCTTTATAATGAGATATTGTCGAATAATATTATGCGTTATATGCTAAACTATGTCTTTATTTACTAAACTATGTCTTTATTTACACTCTTCTTGTAATTAAATTATGCGATTCTGAACGTAGTTGTTCAATGATTTTAATGCAACATCAAGCAGCCTACTTCCTTTCTTTTTTTTTTTTTTTTTTTTTGTGCGCAGTGGATATTAAGGCACTGTATATTATTTTAAAAAAAAAAAACAGACACACACACACAAACAACATTGTATTTTTTCTGTATGTATGTGTTTGTGAACATATACAATCCCCAACATATACAATAGCGCTGTCTATGGTATTCAAAAGGGAGGAAAACATATATAATATAGATCCTTATTGTATACAATAGTTGGCCTATAAAAGAACTTCTGTTGTTAATAAAATTTCTTCTATCACTTTCGCAAAAAAAAATTCTTATAATTTTTTGCTTATATCATTTTAAAAAATTCCTATTTTATTCATTCTAAAGTTGAAAAAAATGATAATTTTATTCTTTTAAAATAATACTGTTATAAGATTTAATTATTATTTTATGATGTCATAAAAATGCAATAGAATTAAAATAATTAATCGTGTATGATCGCATGCATAAGTAACAAAACATACACTACGTTACGATATACCAAACATAGCCATAAACTAGACAGCAAGTTTATTAAAGCTCATGAATAAATTAGGTAAAAAAAAATCATAATTGCGGTCACACCCAACGAGGTTCTTTTTCATTTGAATTTTTTAAAAATAATCATGATCTTCCCTATTAGACATTGTTTTCTCGAACTTTTCTGAGGACAATCTCGACCTTTCATATTATTCACGAAATTTGAATATTATATCACACGTCATTACCTCTTAACTTTCTTAAAAATAGTCCTAACCTTTCCTATTATATGGGCCCATTTGGTTTCATTTTCGAGAAGTTTTCTCCCATGTTCAAAAACATAAAAAACAAAAATGAATAGCATGTTTGGTTCCATTTTTGGGCCATCATTTTTCAAATTATTTTTTAAATTTTCCAAAAAATTGCACAAAAGTTGAAAAAAAAATTTGTTTTCTTTGTTTTGCAAAACCAAAACAACTTCCCTCGCCTGTGGAGCTTGCCTCGCTAGAGCCCAACCTCACCGAAGCGCCACCCACCGACCTATTTGCAACAGGAGGGAAGCTTTCATCACTAGTGCTCGTGACAGGAAGCTTCATGTGGATCTCGACGGAGGGTATGTTGCAAAATTTTAAAATTTTTATTTTAATCATCCATAATCTAACTCATGTTGCTATAAACAATAACTAGAATTCTAATTAAAACGCACCCGTTGATGATCAGAAGGAGCATGTCTGACTGACAAAAAGAAATCTCTACCTTCATATATTCAATGCTATGACTCTACCTCCTAGTATTGTATATGTTGGCACAACTCAACAGAATTATCACCACAGCTTCTCTCTTTCTAACTGGACTATGTGCTCGAGAAGCTAAGAACATTAAAGATCAGTGATCAAAGCTTAACGCTCTGAAAGTTGCATAATAACAGTCTAAGACTAAATGAAGACCCATGACCTCTATTTATAAAATAGGTTAGAGGAGGTAGAAGTCTATCAAGATTAGAGGAGATTTTCTCTCTCCTCCCTACTGTGTTACACACCCACTGGAGGAGCCTTATCCCTTAAAGCACACCCCCCATCCTTAGTAGAGGAAAATTAGAATTTCAACCAATCTTAGTATAGTTTTTGTGATGAACTGCATCATTCGAGATGACTCATATTTAAATAATTCTACTTAAATTAGAACTCCATTATTTAATATAAGTATCTAATTTAAATAATTACAAATGATTATTCTTTATTCAAATTCATATACAAATAAGATTTAAATTAATTATTCAAATACAAATAATAAATTATCACAAAATCCTAATAATTAAATTTGAATAAATGTTATCCTGAAATTAACTAAACAAATAACTAATTCCCAAAATAACCCTACTGTAAGCACTACAATCTAGATGGACTTGGCTTAGTGCCACTCACAGTCCAACTACACCGTTAGGCTTGCATATTGACAGGTCTAGCAACCTATATAGCATAACCTGTTGTGTTTTCTTGTGATCCTACGGTAAACCACATCTACACAACTAGTCAAGAAATTTATGAGCTAGCATTGGGACCCGATAGACATGTATTTATCAAGCTCCAATAATAACAGGAATTAATCCCTAATTAGTTATCCGTTTAATTATTAATTTTGGAGTCACTCCATTATCGGACTAAAGCTACACTCTCAATAATATACTGTATTACGAGACTTTATTTTGTCTTGTCCACGGCATCTCATGCACATATGTATGCCCATAAGCAGATGAAGAACTTAGTTCCATTTTACTTTTCGATTATTTTATCTCAAAGTTCCATTGTCATTTATTTAGCAAATTCCATTTATAAAAAATACAAATAAAAAATCATCTAGTTACCAAAAATGTCATTAAAGCCTTATTCTTTTCCAAATTCACAAATAATGCCTTTGGAAGGATAAAATTAACTCTATTAACGATCTATAGATTCTATGTCGTGGATCCACTATGTGCTCATCGAATATATGTTGCATCACCAACACACCAACAATGGAACCTTCGATCATCAAAAATCATGCCTTTGGCATATCAAAATATACAAGCTATAAACATAAAGTCATGAATCCATTTCATAATTAAGATGACACATAGATGATTGTCAAAGTGAACTGATTTAATTAAATGGAATTATTATTAAGGTAAATTGCTCTAGTAGTCCGCAACCTTTCAAGAAAAGTAAACATTTGGTCCCCAATCTTTTATTTTTTTTATTAGTCCCTAACCTTTGATTTAATTCTTGAAGGACTAATTTAACTGTCAAATAGTTAATTTTGGATGGAAAAATGTGACAAACTGATCCATAAAATTATAAAAAAAAAAAATGACAGACTGGTCTCCAAAATTTGATCCTTTAGTAACCAAAATGAAAAGTTAGGGACTAATAAATCAAAAATAAAAAGTTGGGGACCAAAATCACACTTTTGTGAAAGGTTAAGGACCAACGTGGTAATTTACCTGTGACGACCTGCCTACGTGGCCGTTACTTAACTTGCACATAATCGTAACTTCAACATACTTTAACATAAAGTACTGAAAATTACATAATAAAACTTTTTTCTCAAATAGATTCTTAACATATAACCTTTAAAGGAATAAAAATCCTTTATTAAAACTTAATTCCATAAAGGAAATAATGACTATTTCCCTAAACTCACTTTTGGAAACCTGACATAATAACATTAATTTCGTAAAAGTGATAACAACGTAATTGTAATCATTATATTTAAACGTAATCATAAATTCCAAAACTTAATCTTTTGCATACTTCACAACATCAATTTCCTTAAAAACACAGTCATAATAATTTTCTTGAAACATTTCCTTTGAACATAAGAATAATTATTTTAGAAACCTCTTTCTCTAAAACATTTCTTTATGTAAATAAAGCTATTTCAAAAGAACTTTAAATCAAATGATGGAATAAAATCATACTAAATGCTTTTTAAAACTTCCTTAAAACCATCATAATAATTTCTCAAAGCATAACCGTTTAAATTTTCATGTTAATAAATTCATAAAACATATTCATAAAGTTCTTTCTTTTAAAACATTTTTCATTAAACATTTCTAATACATTTGGCATAAAACGTCCTTTATAAACCTTTCCATGAAAATATAAAAATGTTTTTCATAAACATTTAATGTAAAACAGAAACATATATAAATTCGTAAACTCATAATGCAAAAATATTATAAATTGCATAGTGGTATCCATACCCATCTCCACCATTCGTCCACTGCTCACCACTGACAGGTTTTCTTACCTACAGTATGAACATACTTAAATTAGCTTTCGCTCAGCAAGTAGGAAATTAGTATCGCAAAATATAATTAAAAAATCATTTTAAATAAAAATATCCATGAACATTTTATGTTGTCTTATCAACTTGTTTTATGCTAAATCATTTAAACTATAACTTGTCTTGTTACTTAACTTTCCTTTCCTTGTAAACTTTAGTGTTCGTACTAACATCATTAATCATGAGATCATAAACATGATGCTTCCCTTGTGGAATACTTAAGATGCTTCCCTTCCAGAAGACTTGAGACCATCGAACATCGAGGTCATAACTTTAACTTTTCTTGAGTACCTCACAACAAGGAGGCTGGTATGAATGTTTCTTATCACTTTCACTTACATTATTGTGTGTATGCAATATGACTTATCATTACATAACATCACAATTACATAAATCATAAATTGTAAATTGTAAATCATAAACATACTTAACTTAAGAGTGACTAAACAATATAATTCAAATATTGTATTTATCACACATTGATCATAACATCCTCAAATAGCATGTCATGGCATATCATAACATAATAAATTATAACATAACACACATCATAACATAAAACAGTGTAACAAATCACAAATCATGCATTTTCATAAATCTTTATGAAAACATTTAAAACATTTTATTTTAAGATCGTTCATACTACAGGCAAGATTCCTACTTACCTGGACTCCAAGCTATGCGGGTCCAGTTATACCTCGCTGTATCTACAGTATACAAAGCATCCTTTGCAGTGCTTCTCGAGCGACCATGAATGGCTAGGAATGCTTTCTGGAGATCATACATTCCTGAAAATGTCATTCTAGACTCTGTTACTATGGTTTAAATCGCCTCGATCTACTTGCAATCGGTACCAGACAATTTTTATCGGAGTGGAACTAGGTAGAGCGGAGGGCACCATCGTGTTCAGAGCATCAAAATGAGTCAGGACGCTATCTCGGATCGTCGATCGAAGGTTTGAATCACAAAATCCCAAAGTCACTGTTGACCAACATTGACCAGCATTGACGGGACTCCAATGGTGGCTAGGCTCAGGCCTACCCCCCTAATTTGACCATTCTAATTCCAATGGCAGTGTCAATTTCACCTAATTCTGCCTCTATAACATAGCAGGTCGGGCTCCACAATCTTGGCTAAAAATGGTGGCTTAGGCGGCAGTGCTCCGGTTATTTTGGCCTGAAATTGGCTAAGGGCTTTTGCTACCTATCGGCCTCTGAGTGTTTCCCCCTCATCAATTTGAGCTGAAGCCATTCGATTTAAAGAAAACACAACCATCCACGGCAGTGGTCGATGACATTCATGGAAGTCTGGCAAGGCTGCCTCCTTCGGTGAAATTGATTGAGGGAATTCATCCCCTTGATCCTTTGAGCATTGTGGTAAGGTCAATTGACCTCAATGGTGGCCAGAATTGCAAAGTCAACGGGCTCCATGGTGGTGTACGATGGTGGTAGACGGACGAAGCTCTTCAGTGATGGTTGAGGTACAACCATGGCTAGGTTTTGTCCCTCTCGTCATGGTGATCGTGTACAAACAGGAATCACGTCGATCGGATGTCGGATGACAAAGATATCTCATTAGAAAGTTTGGGTTTCTTTATCACTTTGGGCAGCGCGTGCGGCTTCCTCCGATAGTGTTGCAGGCAACAAGGTACACCGTTGGACTCAGCTCGTCAAGAGCTTTCCATTGGTACAAGAGGTGTCGAAAACGGACACCGAAATCTTGACTGGAGTTGAAGGGGAGAAAAAATGTAAAGAAAGAATGTAGAGAGAGAAAGAGTGTAGGGGGATTTTCTTTTTTTTTTTTCTTTTTTTCTGCATTTTGAAGTATATATAGGCACCATTACTGGTCTTTAATACCTATACTGTGTCGTGGTCGGTTTGATCAAATTTTGATCCGTAAACTTAAAA
Organism: Artocarpus heterophyllus; assembly: GCA_025403435.1. NCBI lineage: Eukaryota > Viridiplantae > Streptophyta > Magnoliopsida > Rosales > Moraceae > Artocarpus > Artocarpus heterophyllus. Next base: position 12,605,906 of record CM046342.1, read on the forward strand.
TTCCTATATACATAACTGTCCTCTTGCTGTATCATTGCTTTATTAGGATTTTCATACTATAATGAAATCATTTCCATAACTTTATCCATACTGCATGGATTATTCATGACATCATAAACTTTTAGTTTAGCACATTAAATAATTATTTTAAGGTACTATCATGACATGATACTGTTACATATCTCATACATAAAGCACATAAATTTGTGCACATTCATAACATTATTTATTTCTAAAGTCTTGTAACTATTAAGACCTTTAAATTTGTGTGTTAATAAATTATAAACTTGTTATTTCTCAGACACTTAGTTGAGTAATAATAGAAAATCTTTAATTAATCACATTTATTAATTCTTGTATTTTTCTTGGTCGTTACTTTACCCTTATTATTAAATCAATCAAACTTTAAGTCCAGTCCACCATTAGTTTTACCACAACAATATGTCTACCATAGAGTGATCAATCCACTCCGAAAATATAGATAAACTGTCTCCCAAATTTGATTTAGATCCCCATTACAGTCTTATCATGTATAAAGAGCCCAATTGAATACATAGACTACGAACTATATTATTTACACTATTAATCTTAAAATCATATAAAACTCTATATATATATATATATGCCCAATGCCAAGATTTAGTTATGATAGTCATGGATCACATGTTTGCTTAAATGCTTGATTAATATAATGAAAGCAATATGAGGACTATTATTAATTAATAAAAGAATTGCATTTTTATTTGTTTATTCATTTAATCCAAAATGTCTTTAATTACAACTAAAATATTTGTTTTTTAGGGAACTTATCCTAACAATCTCCCATTTGCCTAAGCGAGTGAATGTGACGTATTGCACATCTCTATGCCTTCCACTTGTTTCTCAAATCTTCTAGTTGTCAACACTTTGGTAAATGGATTAGCCAAATTATCCTCAAATGTTATCTGTTAAACCACCACATCTCCACTCTCTACAAAGTAAATAATTATATGATACTTTTAGTCTGTGTGCTTACTCCTCTTATGGCATCTTGAACCTTGATATTAGCTATAGTTGTCATATTATCACAATATAAAACTATATGTTTATCCATACTAGAAACTACCTCTAGATCTCTAAAGAATTTCTTAAGCCACACAATTTCCTTAGATGCCTCATTGGCAACTACATATTCAGCTTCTATAGTTGAGTCAGTAATATAAAATTGCTTGACGCTTCTTCATAGTATGGTGCCTCCACCTAGAGTAAAGACAGAAGCTGACGTCGATTTCTTCAAATCCTTATCTGCTTGAAAATCAAAACCATGTATCCTACATTTGTTAGGTCCTCTTCAGAATTCACAAGCATATAATTTCTCGTTATCTTACAATACTAATTATATGTTTAACTGCTTGCCAATGTTTTGGCCCAAATTGATTAGTTTCAATTCACCAATCAAACCACATAACAACTATCCAGTCTAGTGCAAAGTATATTATAAATGAGACTTCCTACTGCAGAAGCATAAAGAACCGTCTCTATGTATTTTCTTTCTTCTTCTATCTTTGGACAGTCATCCTAAAAAAGACTAATTCTACATTGAGTAGACTATAAGCCTTTCTTAGAATTTTACATTGCAAATCTTTTAAGAACTTTATCTATGTATGTAGCTCAGTATAAAGTTATCATTTTGTTCCTTCTATCACAAAACAGTTGTATTCCAAGAACATAATTAGTTTCTATCAAGCCCTTCATGACAAATTGTTTAGACAACCAAACTTTGATCGATGACAATGTCTCTACATCATTCCCAATGAGTAAAATTTCATCTATATACAATACCAAAAAAACCACTCTTCTATCCTTAATGCATTTGTAAACATAGCACAGCATCGAATGCCTAACTCAGACTTGTCTAAAAGTCTGCCAACTAAGCTGCCATATGGGTACCGGATGGCAACCAATATCGGATGTAAGACTTCTCTTTAATTTTTATAGGTACTCAAATTATGTTATTTCCCTCATTCCCTCTTTAAGATATGCACTTTGTATCATCTTGGACCTTGACAATTTCTTTTAAAGATATGACTATCCTGATATTTTTAAAAGGAGAATTCATATAAATGCCATATTTTTATACTTAATTTTTATTTATGCCATAAATATGAAAAGTTCTTATGTCACAAACGTAAAGTGCTACAAAATGGATCAAGGGACTATCACATGTCCCACTAGGATATTTCAATTTGTCCCAAAGTGACATTTCTTCCATTGAGAAGGAAAAACCTCCCAATTTCCTGTTGGGACATTTCAACATATCCCGACAGGATATTCCTTCCCATTGGGAAAGGAAAACCTCTCACATATCCCGCTAGAACATTTCAACATGTCTCGGTGGGACATTCCGAAAACCTCTCACATGTCCCACTAGGACATTTCCACATGTCCCGGTGGAGCATATCCACATGTCTCACTAGAATATTTCTACATGTGTGAGCAGGACATTCCTTCCAACCTCCTATATGTCCATATGGACATTTTGAATACCTCCCATATGTCCTGTTGGACTTTTTTTCCTCTATTTTTCTCTCTCCTTTCTCTTTCTCTCTCTTATCTTGTTGTCATTGGCGATGTCTCTTGGCACCAACGACATTGCTAGTAGAAAAAAAAAAAAGAAAAAAGAGCAAAAAAAAGTAACAAGTACAGTAGGTGGAACATAATCTACTAACTACGGACATTCTAAACTATTCTTTTTCAAAGCCGAAACAATGAAAGCATGAAGAACATTGTTCAAAAGAACAATGAAAAGCTGCGAAAATCCAAAGCTGTAACGACTACACAATTTCCTACACCTGTTATCCTATATTCCTATAAAATTATATTAGTATACAATCAACAAAGGAAAAAATTAACAAAAATATAAGCTTCTGTTTATTATTATCTCTATTTTGGAAGCAATCGTTATCCTCATCTTCAATTAAGCTTTTGTTTACAAAATTTGGAAAACAAAATCATTTACAAGATCCAACAACTTAAGCAACATCACCAAAAGAGGAGGAAGAAAGAGAGGGAGAAAGAAGAGAGAGAAGGGGAGAAGAGTTCTGTGACTTCAATAGCCATGGTAGAGATCCACAATGCCCTCTCAGACTAGGACGGTGACGGTAACAGCGACAGGAGGCTCAAATCTGCGGTGACTGGAGGACAAAACCAGCTCCAGCGATCGGCAACGGCAGATCTGTGGCAAGGACGATAACTCTGCCGATCGATGACTTGCTCTACGACGGCGATGGCAACAGGGGCTGGAAGATTTCAGTCACTGGACAACTTCATAGAGGGAGGAGAGAGAGTGAGAGAATGGAAAGGGGAAATCAGAAAAAGAAATAGAGGGGGGGAAAGAAAAGAAAAAGTGGCTTAAGTTTTTGTAAGTTTTGTTTTTGTGGCATAGAAAAATAGATGGGAGAAGAAAGTGCCATAAACTGTAATTTTCTGTTTTTAAGGTATATAATTTTGGACCATCGACTAATAAACTATCTATTTTCATCCAAAATCTAACACGAGAATAACATATATAAGACTAAAAAGACCAAGCCGATGTGGGAAAAAAAACTTGAAATAGAAAAAAACCTGATCTAAAATTAGAATATCAAATCCAATCTAATCCTTTTCTATTAGAATAACAGTTTTAGATCTTTTTTTCTCTTTTTAGACCATGGTATCCCTCTTGTACCGCCATGTGCCATTGTGTGTGCATTTTATCAAAAAATTGATAGTTCACCAACATTTCCAATAGAGAATACCATAGAGGACGTAAAATAAGATCATTTTCTACGCAGATGCGAATAAAATACTATAATGTAAAAAATAAAAAATAAAAGACCTATTTAATATGTTATTGATTTGTGCTTCTATATATAATGCAATTTTAAATATTGTATCTACTTTTGTTATATTTCAATAAGCTTTGAAGATTTTAAAAATTAAACTATAAAATTTAAAATACTTTTAAAGTGTCAATGATTAAATTGGATTTCAATACATGATCAACAAATAACAATCACACGTACTCAAAATTTGATATATGCATACTTGGAGCCAAATTTGCAACCAACTATAACATAGGATAAATTTAGTATTATAGATAACATTGTATTAGAAAGTATTTTCTATACTCAAATTAATGCCAAAATTCATCAACATTGAAATTTACGTTGGCGCACTAATTATATAGCAATTAAATTAAAAATTATTTGAAGAAACAATACTATTTGAAGTAGTTCCAAAAGAAACGTCAAAGTAGATAATTGAGCAGATCAATGTCTCGTTTCTTTGTAGACGTGTTGTTTATCATATTTTTCGAAGTAACGGATCACGTTTCTTATTTTTACGCAATGATAATTTGGCCGGGCGGATCTCAATTCCAAGAACATTCAAATACATGACGAAATGATGGAATTTTTGACATTTCTTCAAACTCATCTCGACGTAACCACCATCGTTGTGTCTAGCATTGTAAAACTCTCCTATCTTAAGCTCCAACCATTTATTATCGTCAGCCTTTCTTTTATTTTCTTCCTTCCGTAATCTCCCCAAATTATGAACTCTTAACACGGATTTTGTACTAATATTGTTTTCAAGTACTTCACCAGTAGCACTTCTCCTACCACAAAACTTTAAGGACACTTCCACGTTTAGATGAAGCTGCGAGATCATACGTCCAACGTTGTAGATGAAGTAGGCGGCATAGGTCGTGTTTGGAGAGAGTGTTGATATGTCCACACGTCCACTTTCAATAAGAAAGAGACTACATCCAAGTGGAATTGCATTGCCATAAGCCATAATCTCCATCTGCAAAATATTGCCTATCACTCAATGAACCAATTTTTATTTATGAATATATGAGTTAATTTCATTTTTGGTCCTTGAAATCGCTAAATTTTCAATTAACATACTAATGATCTTTAAGCTTTTCAAATGTTACGCTAATGGTACTTTTGCAATGCAAACATTAATAAAAATAGACAAATTTCATCAAGTGAGGCACGGGTTGTTCAGTTTAAACACCTGCGTAAATCAAACAACCCAGAAATAATGTTACTAGATTACTCTTTAATAATGAATCATGTGCATCTTATATGCTAAATCCATTAGAATTTTAATATTTTTTTTATAGAGGTACCATTAGCATAACGTTTAAAAAGCTCAAATACTATTAGCGTGTCAATTAAAAGTTTTGGGATCAAAGTCAAGACAACTGCTATTCTTTATGAGCCAAGTGAAGTTAACTATATATATATATACACACGCACATATGTATATATATAATGAGAGAAACCTTTCATACTGTAATAAGTTTATATTTCCTTTTGTCATCAGGGTTAGTTATCCAATGCAATATTTGGCAACAAGGAAAGTGCAAAAGAAAGCATTAATATAGGTTGTTTTATTTTATGCTCAAGTACATGATGTTATTATAAATGGTATATTTATTTTGTCATAAATTTATAGCCTTTAAACATGTAAATAAAATTTATATTTTAAAAATAAATTAAAAGGGAAAATGTTGTAATCATCAAATAGAAAGGTCAACAGGCTCAACACATCAACCAATTAAGCAATCAAAAACTAAAATTTAGTAAAATTTGACATTGTAAAGTGTAGTGTTGTATTGGAAATAGTTTTCTTTCTTAAAAATTAAAGATGATATTGGCAACGCATTTAAAGATACTCTAATATTAGAAAAAGAAAATTATGGTTATCATCTTAACTAAACCAGAAAAATCATGGCATTGAATTGGAATTTCATGTAGAAACATAAATCTAACCCAATGGTTGGGAAGAAAAATTGAAGATATAAAACCTTTGCGACGCAGAATATAGGGATTGTGGTACCTAAACAAAAGTGAATTGAGGTTAGCTAGTATTTAGTGGGTGTGTGAATTATTTTCAATGCATTTAGTCATGGGTTAAAGTTTCAAAGGATAGTAATTAAAAAAAAAAAAAGTTATACCATTATTGTGAATAAACTTTCAGGTTTTCAATAATTCTATTCAGTTTGCAAACTTGAATTATTTTTTTGTTGTCATGACTTATATATACACTCTACTATAGCCATTCAAATTAAATATTTTTAATTTTGGCATATTTATAATCTGATATTAAAAACCATGCACCATCGACCTATGCGCATTTCTCATACAGAAGTCATAAAGTAGATGCACACATATCATATGCCAAAAGAGCAAATTAAGGCACAAGGGACATACCTGGACTGTTGAGCAAGGAGATAGTCGGTAGGAATTCGACGACGTCGTTCTTCATCCCTTAAAACAGATAATTTTCCGGCTCCCAACGTCCAATATATTTTACCACTTGATTTGTCAAACTCAACAGTAAATCAAAAATTGTATACATACAGTTAAATATATCTCCCTTACGCAAAATAAAATTTTAAAAAAGAAAATTGAAGACAAAAGGCAAATAATTACAAGTATTCTTAAGCAAATTTTATCTGCTTTACTTTTTGCTTACTTAGCAATGAAGTATGAAAATCATAAGACCGCTATGAATTGAACTCAATTCCTGGTATTGACAAAAGCAGTAAAAGTAAAGAACGACAACAAATAAACATATCACGTACGAAATTTATAATAGTGTTATTTTTAATTTAAGAACGTTATGTTTATTGGATCTGTTGTTATAAAAAATTGATTATTAGGGTACTTGAAAGAATAGTTTAAACCAATGGTATGAACTGTAAACAATGTAACTCTCACATGTTACAGTGTAAAGCTTTTACATGATACAGTTTTCAAACCAAAATTGATGGTTTAAACTAATCTTCCAAATACCCTTTATTGATTATGTAAGAAATACTCTAAAACATGGATCTTCCCTCTCCATAGAGCCATTCACAAATAAGGTGAGCGGTCGTTCACTTGAACTTTTTTTTCCTTTTAATTTTGCATATAAACTTTTATAAAATTTGTAATTGCCTTCCTCTAAAATTTGGTATAAGTTAGGCTAGTGATGTTTCCATATGATTTGGGGTTTAAACTCTTATAGGGATCCGTGTGAACCCTAATTTGGTACGGGAATTTCTAACCACCAAAGTGAGAAAAAAAAAAACAAAAATAAAAAACAAAAACAAAAACAAAAGAGACAATATTATTGGAGTTTAGAAGACTGATTAACAATACCTAATGAAACATATTAGAGAAATAATAAGAAAATTTAATGGCCTGATTCTCATTGTCAAACAATATTGTGTAGGACGAGCAGACATGGAAAAAGTGGTCTCTTATGAAGGGGCAAAACCACAAAGAAGAGACGAAAGTGGTGACAACCTCTGGTAAACTGGCGATGATCAAGCATTCCTAAACTTTGCCTATCGGAATGCCAAGGAGACAGCCGATAATCGACAAAGATCACGTGGAGAAGTCTTCGATAATATGAGGACTAAGCAATCTTCGGGTATGACCGGGAAGTAGTCCCGGGTCCTTGAAATTGTGCATGCTTTGCCTTCTTTCTCTACCATCACGTACATACGTTCTCTCACTTAGGTAAGGTTACTGGTAGCAATTTTTTTTCTTTTTTTATAAATTAAAAACAATGGATAAATTCATAAATAGTCTCTGAATTCTTTTCTCTCTCTAGAATTGGTCCTTGTACTCAATTTTGTCCTACAACAAGGCCTTGAACTTAAAAAGTGTCTCATGAATGGCCCTCTGTTAAATTTTAGATGTAAAAAGTTAACTTTGTCTCATAAATAGTCTTGAACTATCTTCTCTGTATAAATATTCTATATGCTAAAACTTGTACTATATTTAGTCCTTATACTAAAAATGTGGCATCTCCAGCCCCACTCAAGCCCCTATGAGGCCTCGACCCCTGGCATAATTGGCTCTTATTGCGGCATAACCGGGCCCACTCATCCGTACTATCCCCTCTGGGGCCCTCGGGTCCCTCAGGGTTTTCTTTCGCGTCCTTTACGTTCGAACCTCAAACCTCTTAAGGGAGGTTTGAGGCTCGAACGTGAGGGACGTGAAAGAAAACCCTGAGGGGCCAAAGAGCCCTAGAGGGGATAGTACGGATGAGTGGGACGGCAAGGGAACGGTTCACCAATAAGAGCCGTAAGTCCGGGGTTCTCGCAAGGTGGGTCCTATGGAGGCTTGAGGTGGGGTCCGCGTCGGATGCCACAAAAAAAGCATATGCTAAAATTAGTAATATTGTTAAATAAATATATAGAAAACACTAAATATACGAAATTGTACTAAATGTATTGTCCCTAAACTAAAAACAATATATATATATATGCCAAATTAATTTTTTTCTACACATATTTTACATATTTTATCTATTTATTCAAATATATAAATTTGATTTTTTAAAAAATGATCATATTTTAGTCCACCATATTAATAAATATCTAAAAATTATTTTTATATCTCATATAATAGATTTATAAATTTATAAATATCTTTTGTATAATATTTTAACCAATTTCCATTCATACTAATCTATCACTTTTTTTATTTTATTAATAAAAATATCAAATTCGTGTACAAAGTCAAAGTTACCAACACACTGAATTTTAAAATAAATAAATAAACAAAACAAAATATTGAAACCCAACACATTCAAAATTCAACTAAGATGACAATACTTATATATACCTTAACTACTTATTTTGAAATCTTTTAGCACCAAATTAAGGAATAAAAGTTCCCTAATATACCAAAATATATGTAAAGACTATTTTCTTACATTATTTTTTGCACTGTAATAAGAAATAAAAAATAATATTTTTACTTGGAGATATTCATATAATTAATAGGTATAAATAGAATCACCATTTTCGTTTTGCTTAAGAGCTACAGATCCGATACAACTTCACATATCTAATGTTTTCTATATATTTATTTAACAATATAAGTAATTTAAGCATATGTTTTTTTTTTATTTAGGGACTAAATATAATATAAACTTTAACATAGAGACTATTTATAGAGAGAAATAGTTCATAGACTATTTATGAGACAAAATTTACTTTTTCTATTCAAAATTTAATAAAGAGACTATTCATGAGACACTTTTGAGTTCAAAGACTATTTATAAGACAAAATTAACTGTAGAGACTAATTTTAAAAAGAGAAAATAGTTCAATAACTATTCATGAATTTATTCCTAAAAACAAATATTAAGATTCGACAGTGTCTTATAGTTTACGCAATTCGTTTTGGTGGTCTTACAATTTAATAAATTGTGATTAACAAGAAGTGGGCGAGAATAAAAGAGAGAGAGAAACAGCAAAATAACAGATTTTGTTTAAAACTTAGTAGATAATTCATATGGTTTCAAAATGTATAATAAATAAGATATCATGAGAAATTAAGAAAATTTTTAATATACCCTCGTCTCTGCCTCCTCTCCATCTCTCACCCTCCTCCCTCGCTAATGGTCAGGAAACACCGTATTAACATACAAATACTATATTTTCAAGAATTAAAAAATTTACCAATAATTTCGTCGGACCACCTCAGCTAGAAAATACATAATTTATCTGTAAATATTGTATTTATATATAAATAAATAAATCAATAGGCAATGTCGTCAAACCACGGGCAACCGGTAAATATAGTATTTACGTATAGCTACAAAAATTTTCTGACGACTTCGTCGGACTATCGGCAGCTAGTAAATGCAGTATTTACCTTTAAATATTGTATTTACATATAAATATAGATATGTACCAACAAATTCGTTGGATAACTACCAACCGGTAAATACAGTATCTATTGGTAAATATCATATTTACATATAAATACAAGTTTCACCGACTTTGTCAGACCACTGACGGTCGGTAAATATAGTATTTATCGGCCGGTAAATATAGTATTTACCTATGAATACTATATTTACATGTAAGGCATTTGGCATCAGATCTCTTGAACTTTACGAGTTTTACAAATTGGTCCTAAAATTAAAAAATTTTACGATTGACTCGTTGAACTTCAATATCCGTTGCACTACAGGTTCAATTAAAAACGGTGTTAAAAATTTCTCCATGTGACTTGTACGTGATGTTTTTAAAGAGGGTATAACAACTCCATTTCGTCAAATTGAAAATTAATGGAAAAAAAATCAAAAGTAAAAGAAAAAAATAGCCACACCATATTCTTCTTCGTCTGCACCCCATCTCTCTCTCCACTCACGGTCGCGCCTCCGCCCTGCTTGATGCCCCGCATCGCAACGCTCCTCTCTGCCACCAGATCCAGCAATGTCGCTTCCTCCTTGCCAGATGCTGGTGACACATTTGCCCCTTCACATCCTCCCTGGCGGCGATCAGGTTCAAGGTTTCGCCCGGATGACGCCGTCGCCGTCGCCGTCGCAGCAGCCCCCTCCCTGCTAAATCCTCAGCATCGCATCTAGTCCCCCACGAGATTTTCTGAGCTCGTTTTCTTTAAAGGAAAAAAAAATGCGGTGACATCTTAACACCCCCTCGTGCACCATAACTCTGCACAAAACAAGACCCAATAATCGATACACATAAGCTTACAATCATCAACAATCAGCTACAATCATTCGCGATCACCCCTTTTTTTCCCTCACCCAAATGGACGATTGAAGCTTGCCATATTCCCCTCTACCATACACATGCACGGAGCCAGTATAGGACAAGTGAAGGCTCACTTTTTTTTCCTTCAAATGTTATACAGAGATGTTTGTATAGATCAGCTTGGTTTATTATAAATACTAAATCATAACTCCTAAATTTTAAAGCCCCACCCCTAATTGATATTAAAAGAAAAAAAAACACTTAATCTAGCTTAATAGCCTATTAAAGTGGGGCCAATACATGATAAAGGCTTTTCTTTAAATAAATTTTAAAAAAAAGAAAGAAAGAAAAAATCTACCTTTTCCCTTTATACACTCTTCTACTCCTTTTATGTCTCGTCTTATATCATATATGTAATTTCAAAGACTCAGATACCAGAGCGAAAAAAAAAAAAAAATCACCTTTTATATGATATAAGCTACAGGTAGGCACTAAACCGATCAAACTAACCAAACCAAACCAATTACTAATTGGTTTGGTTTGGTTTCATATTTGAAAAAACTGATTAAATTGGTTTGGCATGGTTTGTGGTTTTTACCTCCAAAAAACCAAACTAAACCAAATCAAACCAATTCATATTTATATAAATTTTTAGAAAATAATACATATTTGTAAAATATAATTAACTATTTTATTATAGACTTTTTAAAAGAAAGAATCATACTCCAAAATTCAAATATTGTTATTATAGAAATAACAATAACATACACTTGTCTTCTATGGCTAATGTGTTGTTAAAAAAGTTTAAGAAGTACTGAGGAGGTGTTAACAAAATGAACAAGAGTATGTTCATTATTGTCTTGCTTAATCCTGGTTACAAGAAGTAGTTTTTGAACTTTAGTATTAAGAAGTTGTGTGACAATGATGAGAAAAAAATTGTTGATATGAAAGTTAAAATGAGGAAAATATTGGACAATGTATATGTAACGCCCCGAAATTTATTTAATATTAATGTAATGTAAATGATGAATTAGTGTGCCATAATTAAAGTTTTAACATTTATTAGACTATTTGGTTAGATTTTTGAATTTTTGGTTGTTTTGTTAAATTAATGAATTCGAAGGATTTCTTATTGTTTTAAAATGATGTTTTGAGTTTTAAAACACAACAATTTGTAAAATGTTAAAAATACTCCGTTTTGCAAAACCGTGGGCGGCACATGGTTTTTGCACAGTAAAACCGCCCACCGATTTTCTCTATTTATTTCCTTTTTCTCTCTCTCTCCTCCTCACTCTCCCGCAACACCTCTCTCTCTCTCTCTCAATTCTCTCTCAAATTTTGAACTCCATTTCGAATCCAAGCTTCGGGTTAGCAAGGAGGAAGCTCGGGGACGTGATTCGGCAACCGAGAACGTGGATTGAAGCTTCGATTCGAGGTTAGATTCAAAATTTCTAAACTTTTTACAAAATTTTCAATTTTGTGTGTTTTTGAAATCTAAGTTTGTTTAAGCTTAGAAAACCGTGGATTTGTGTTAAATGAACTTAGAACAACTAGAATCTAAGCTTAGATTGAAGAAAAACGGATTGGATTCAAGATTTTTCATTTTTCTCCTCTTTTTCTCATTTTCGGATTTTTGAGGATTTTGAGTTTAAATCTTGTTTAAATGAGCCCAAACATGTTCTAGAATGTTTTTCTATCAACTATGATTATTTTTCATGCCTGGGATTTGAGAAAAACAGGTTGGAATCCAGATTTGGATTTTGGGGATCGAGAAACCCGTGGCTGGGATTTCTGGATCTTCCCAGTTCGGCAGGCCGAAGTTCATGTTCGGTAGGCCGGAGTGATGATCGGCAGGCCGATGTTCTTCCGACCGGCAGGCCGAATCTGGGGAAATGTTCGGCAGGCCGAACCTTGCTTCCGGCAGGCCGAACTGTGCAGTTCGGCAGGCCGAAGCAGGGCGTCCGGCAGGCCGACCGAGGCATGGAAAATTTTGTGATTTTTACCCGTTTTCACTATTTTGAACCCTGATTTAAATCCCAACCTTATAGGATGATTTTAAAGGTACAAATGGCACACTAGGACATCATGAAATGATTTAGTAACATAGAATGTCTCGAACTAGATATTGATCGACTTAGTTTGTATCTAGGATCATTCGTGGTTCCGTGGAGCTAACGTATAGCGGACAGGGATTACGGTGTGGGGTACCGGCACGAGTACTGAGGTAGGACTTCTATCCTATTTCTTTGGTAGCCTGGTTTTGAAATGATTTGGCTTTGAAAATGATTTCTATCAAAATGTTTTCAACGGTTGTTTGAAAACGGTTTTATCGGTTATATTTTAATATACCGTGATTATGAAATGAACTTCATAATGAACGTAATTAACAACACTCGGTAATTGGGTTTTGAATGATAATGATAATAAACACATGGGCATGATGCCATATCAGAGATCGGGTCGTGTGGCGATCGACCTTGGGGGCAGGTCCCGAAACCCAGCTGGGCCACTACGGTGGTGATATCATGGTTTGCCTAGGTAAAAGTAAATTGGTGTTTTGATTTGACGAGTAGACTGTTCTGTGTCAGGACGGTTCTACTCAAATTATTTATTTATTTATTTATTTATTTATTTAAGTTTCCTTTGAATAACTTCTAATAATGCTATGTTCCTTTGCGTTAAACTATTTTTATAAAACCTAGTCCTACTGAGCCTTTCGCTCACGTTTTATTGTTTTAAATTTTCCCCCCCCTTCTAGGTGGTTTCCCATTTAGGTTTGGAGAAGATTCTTCGGACCGAACTCAGGAGCAATAGGAGAATTTATTTATATTCTGTATTATTAATCAAGGCATGTAAGACTTTAACTTTATTTGTACTTGGACTGTAATTGTATTTATGATATTGTCAGATCCATGTGTGTGCACAAGTTGTGGGTTGTGGAACCCATATTCGCGGTTTTTATTCAATTACTGTTATTTGTTTAATGATTTTAAATTCTTTTATAAAATGTGGTGGAAAATCTCTTTATCTCTTACTTAATTGGATTTTTAAACTTTTAATTTCAATTAAATCCTCTTTTAATTAATCTAAATATTCTGCCACGTCACCTCCCGCACTCCGGGGCGTGACAGTATATGACGAATATTCTAACATACTGAATTGCGATACACAACCACCAGCTGTGGCACCATCACAACCGACTGATGAAATGGAAGCTGATGGTACTGATGTTCATATAAGTTGTATTTGCTTCGAGAAGAAGGAATTGAATATTTTAGTTTCATTTAGGATGGTATAATTCTAAACTTTAGGTGTTTTATCTATGTTACGAGTTGGAAACTTAATTCTTGCGTTATTAATATTTATAATTGAGAAATAGAGGATTGTTTATCACATTAAGATATTAGTTTTAATTATTGTTGAGTAAAAAGTTTATAAATATTAGTTCAAATCAATTAAAAAAACAAATCGATTATAATCGGTCTGGTTTAGATTGGTTTTGATTCCTTAAACTGTTTGGTTTGTTTTGCTTTGCTTAAAAAATCTCCAAACCAATACATAATTAATTTGATTTGTGGTTTATCTAAAATTAACGGTTTGGTTTAATTGCCCACCCCTAATATCAGCTATGAGTGTAAACAAAAAAGGGCCAGTATGGTAGTGTTTTTACATTGGATGAAAATATTTTTATTTTGAAAAATGAGAATTTTTGGAGAATGAGGCTGAGAGTATTACTCACTCTCAATCTTATGGCATTGAGTGAAAAAGTTGTTAGTTAAATATCTAATATTCATATTTTTCACATATTCAATTTAAAAAATAAAATAAAACTTTTATTCTAAATTTTTAACATTTTCAACACATAAAAACCTACTGGGTACAATAATGCTGCATTCATTATACATATTGATTTTTATTAAATTTTTTATTAGTTATTAGATCCCACTAATAAAAATTCCTGGCTCTGTTTCTGACCACACATCAATCACCTCCCTAAAAATTAGCTAACTCATATCTCCGAAGCCTACATGTCAACACCCAGTATATATTAAATTCTTCTTTTCTTTCCCCCTTGCGGCACCACAAAGGGCAACTAGCTCTTGATTTCGGCAATGGCATCCCAATCCCAACCTCCCCTCCGATGGTTTTGTCTCTCGGGTGAAATGTGTCTACTTTTATTGGGGTGGGGGGTTGGTGGGCAAAGTCCAAATTTGACCCTCATAAGTGATGCATGTGAAGGGCACGTGGTTAACACTTTAAATTTTTTTAACATCGTTTTTAATTTGTGGGATCAATTGCAAAACTTTGTAGTTTAGGGACAAATTTGCCAAATACGTAAACTTTAAGGGGTTCTATGCAAAAAAGCCTACATGTAAATAAATACAAAAAAATTTCAACAATTTCGCCCACCAACCAATGAACATAATTCAGTATTTACCTATAAATACTATATTTTGATACAAATACAAAAATTTATTGCCAATTTCACTGAACTACCAGCTGCCGGTAAATACAGTATTTACCTATAAATATTTTATTTACATGTAATACAAAAGTTACCAATGATTTTGATCCCTAATTTATTACTCAGTTTCACTTTTGATCCCGCCATTATCAAGACTAAGGACCAAAATTGAAAAAATAAAAAATGAGAAACTAAATACAACAATTTTAATATATGTAACTAAAAGCAAAACAATTTTATCGTATTGTTAGTCAAATGAGTTTTAATTTTTTCAAAAAAGAGTTAGAAGTTAAATTTTTCATACATGTATATTACTTATGTAGTAACTATATAATTCAAATGCACCATTATTCAATACAATATATGAATACACATATATATATGTATATATTAATTATAATTCTTAGCTTTTCGTTAAAAATGTATTTAATATTTATATACTGAAATTAAATTCAACATATGTTTTTGTCAAAAATAAAATTTGTTCGACTAACAATATGACTAAATTGTGAGAAATTGTGAGAAATAGCAATTTTTTAAATCTAATGCAAGAAAATAATATATTTAATTATTTTGTTAATAAATAACATTTTTTTTCAATTTTTTTGCAATTATAATTATATGGTTTCTAATTTTAACCTAAATTAAACCCTAAATTTTTCACCTAAGCCTTAAATTAAACCCTAAACCCAACCTCAAATTAGAAAACTCTCTCCTCCCTCCTCTCTCTCAGACGATGATGGCGTGGCGACGGAGAACGATGACCTGGTGACGGTGAGCAACAACAGCCTCCCGAGGGAGCCACGACAGCCACATGATCTAGAAATGGCGATATTGTGCAGGTAATCCAATGAACGGCCTTCAAGTCACCATTTATCTTCTTTGCCAAAGAGCAGTTCACAATACCCAAGGTGAAATTTGGAGTTTAAGCTTCGACGGAAATGGATTGGCAATTTGACTTTTGTGGTAGCAAGGTCGCAATCTCGCTTCACGCCTCCAATGGACGCGATTGACTTTGTAAACCAGTGGAACAAGTGATTTGCAGCAGGTCGAGCGTGTGTGGAGAAGGGAGCAACCAAGGGACTTTTCGGGCATGGTAGACAGCGGAGAGAGAAATAGAGAGAGTTTGTTTTTGGTCTTTTACATTTTGTTAAATCTGATTATGTTATTTGTTAAATACAACATTAAGTTTATGCTTTTTATTTTGTATTAAATTTTTGCTAAATTTCTCCCTCTCCCTTAAATCGTTTTAGTTTAGTTACATGCATCAAAATTATTATATATAATTTTTCACTTGAGACTTTTTTCAAATTTTGTTCTATAATAACTCTTAGTTAGTTGAGGGACCCAAGTGAAATAAAATAATAGGTTAGAGACCAAAATAGAATATTTTAAAAATTATTTAAATATTTAACCCTAAACTAAAGGAAGGACTAAAAGAAAGTAATAAGTTTAAAATCAAAACAAGACCTTTTAAGCTTTTGAGACTAAAATAGAATTAGAAGTAAAATTCAAGACCTCATCTATAGGATTAACCCAATAATTTTGCCCCAAAAAAAGGGACTTATTCTTCTCTTTTAATTTAAAATAGCTATAAAAAAATTACTTTTCAAATAACGTAGCACTACACATAAAAATAAAATATCATGTTTATTAGAATTTTATGCTTTCTTAAACTGTTCCTAGATGAAGATAAATTTTGCATAATATGCTTAAAAATAGCACTAGATAAATTTTTTTAAGGTAAAATATCATGACAAGATACATACTTAAAAATAGTCACAAAAACACAAATTATAAGCTAATTTGAGCCTAAATATTGGCTAGATTTACTAGTGAAAACAAATGAACACAAATGCCAACACCCAACGAGAAAAGAACCACTCACACTTAAAAAGCAAGCACAATCAAAGCTCGTTAGGAAAAACAACTACAGTTGATGAATAAACCAGTTAATTGAGAACAACCCCAAAGAAAGAACATCTCTCTCTATATATATCTCTATCTATATATATAGCTTTTTTCTTAGGAAAGAGGGAAGAGAGAGGGAATCTAGGACATGGTATTAAATCTAGCTATACACTAGTAGATGCACTGCTGTTTATTAACTCAAACGAGCAAGACACATAAACAAAATCGATAAGCAGGGATAACATCTCTATTATTACGAAGAAAATCCTGCTCCACAGAAAAAGTATCGTCGTTATTAAATTGAAAAACTTAAAGAATTCAACAAGAGGAACATGAAAACGGATAATAAACTAGCTAACATGACTGTAGAAGACATATCAGCGATGACCCTTGCAACTCCACGACCAAAAAGCATCAGTACGACAAGGGCGAAGACCCACAAGGCTCCACCACCAAGAAGCACAATCACTGCACCCATGGAGATCCACTTAATTCCACAGATGAATGATATTAAAAAAAAAAAGAAAAAAAAAAGATATGTCAAAAGAATTTTCCAACATGGGGATGCTTATTTTATACCTGTTAAACTATTTTAGAAGAGAATATTTCAAAAAAAATGAAAAAAAAAGCTATAAATAAAATATTTATAGTTTAAAATAGTTTTCTACTTAAAAGAGAGTATTTCAAAAAAAAAATGAAAAAAAAGGCTATAAATAAAATATTTATTAAATTTTAATGAGAGTATCTACTTTTTAAATAAATTAAAAAGTTGAAGGGTGAAATCATCATGGGGTGGTGGCGCAGTTGGCTAGCGCGTAGGTCTCATAGCTACAGTGAGTGATCCTGAGGTCGAGAGTTCGAGCCTCTCTCACCCCAATCCTTTTTTTTCCCCTTCGTAACTTTCTTTTCTTCCACGGTGGTTGGCATTAAAAATAAATAATAATAAATAATAAAGAGTTAGTACTCTTTCATTAGCGTTCTATTGTGTTTTTATTATTAATCTTGGATAAAATTCAACCACGCATTTCCATCAACTTTAAGCTAATTTACGCGGCCAAGCCTAATAATGAATATATCATTTTTACTGTGAAAATTTAAAATCATTTTTATGTATAGTTGTGAATTGCAACTTTTCATTATGGTATATATGTACATATTCTTTGGGATAATTAATCAACGAACACATAGTTATATAATTATAACAAAATACGTTGACAGCCTAAAGGCATAATTCATCATATAAAAGAAATTAAAAATAGAAACAAAATGTTAATAACAATAAGGAATAACGGAAACAATATGAAGAAAACCAAAAAGAGGGGGGGAAAAAAAAAAAGAAAACGGCAAACATGATTTTTCAATGTAATAACAATGAAAAAGGAACAACATGCACCAAACAAACAAAAAATGATATCAAAACATAATGACATAAATTTAGGGTAAGAAACGACAACCCTGAAACAAAAAATAAATACCTTTTACGAGTTAGAATCATTTTAAGAGAACTAGAAGCTGCTTGGTGGACAACGGTTAGCCTTTTCAAGATGATTTTAAAAATAATTCTCTATTTTATATTTTAATTTAAAGAAATTTGTAATAAATATTAGATTTGTAAATGTGTTGATCCTAAATGACATTTTATTCTAATCCATCAATAAATATTATACTCGGGCTAAATTTCATTTGCTTTTCCTTTTCCTTTTTTACCTTTTTTTAATTGATTTTTCTTTCATAATATGAGTTCCTTCGTTTATTTATTCTTCCTCTCTCTCCTCTGTACATCGGTCCTCTCTCCTCCATGACGTCACTGCAAAACTACCGTCGAGCCATTGCTGCTGGAATTCCCTCCCCCTCTTGTAATGCTCTTCTTTGCAAAGAAACCATTGGATCTTGTTGATGGCTATTTTTATATCACATTTTTTGGAAAGCGCAAGTATAATATCCCATCTTTTGGCGTGAATGATTTTAATACATAGACCTAAGCCACGTTCGAGAAATTCTTATAGGTTGTTGTTTGGTAGGCCATAAATAAGCAAATAGATTCATTCATTTTTGCCTACCGGCAACTCAATCTAATTTCTCTTGAAAATAATTTGACACTTTAGCTTCTAAAGATCCAAGCTAAAGAATCTGATGGATTTCACAAAGACAAGTGCAGTAGTCACAAATTTGCCTTTGAACAAACGGTGATAGTTTTTTCTTCTTCTTCTTTTTATCTTTTCGAGTCATTGGCTAGAGAGAAGGTAGGTTCCTGTATCTCATCAATCTTGTCTTTGATAGATTGTATTTTATGAGTGTTAATGTACATATAATATTATATTGATTAAAGGTGTCATTTTCCGTCGGGCCATGCAGGCCAGCATGGGGCCATCTCTTCTGGCCTGAACTAAGCCATTTAGATATTTAAAAAATAAATAAATAAATTTCCTTTGTTAAAATGCGGGCAAGTCCAACCCTAGGCTCATAGGGTTTTTGGACCAGACTAAGTCTCCCTTTTCACTAATTGGGATAGCCCGATGTGATTTTCTCTTTCGGCCCATATGCGTTGGGTCAGGTTGGGCTAAGCCAAGCGACTCAAATTGACATCTCTAATGTTAATACAGATGAAATCTAAGAATTTTGGCCAAAGAGGGAAAAAAATAAAAAGAAGAAGAAAGTTGAAAAATGACTCATTTCTTCATTTTAGTTTGGACTTGATACAGTCCGTATAGAGTTCATTTCAATTTTATACATTCCTAATTCATTTTCCCTAGAGGTTTAAGAGGTGCATTTATGGAAAATATGATTAAGCATTTAATGTAAAATTACATTAGAAAAGAGAAAGCATGATTAGATAGAATTCATGTGATCAACCACCCAAATGTTAAATATGTATTGGACAAGTATACCGCGTAAGAAAAATGATATGGTATACCGAATCTACTAAATAATTTCTCAAAAATTCAATTCCTATAAACATCTTGTCCGTCCCAAGTAGGGGTGAACATCGGATGAGTTTGGTGGATTTTAAGGATTTTTTAACCCAACTAATTAAAATTCAAGCGGGTTGATTTTAAATCTAATCCATCCAATGAATCCGAACTTTAAAAGCAACCCACCCAGTTGAAGTTTAAGTGGATTTGGGAGGGTAGATCGGATTGAGCATTATTAAAAAGAAAAAAATTCAAACGAACAATTTACCAAAATAAGAAATGTATAAAAAAAATTCATCATATATTGAATGTCTAACAAACCTAAAATATGTAAGTCATACCTAACAAATGGAATATAATAAAAACTAAAAAAATACCCATGGGCTGACAATGTCGGCGAGAAGAAGATCATATGAAAGAGAGGCATAGCTATAGAGGTTGGCAGCGATCAAACGAAGAGGGTTTTTTTTTAGACTTTGAAGTGAAAAAATAGATACTTAAATAGGTAGGGTTGTGAATAGAATGCAAATGGGGTGTCAAGTGTATATAATGGAGCAAAAAATAGTGAAGTCTTTTTTATTTTTTATTCTTTTTTAAGGGATTGTGTAATGTAGCGTATGCATTAGAAACTAGAAGTTAGAAAGTAAAAAAATTAAAGTCTAGAACCAAAGAGATGAAGTCTTTACAAGCTATGTTACGATTTTTTTTAAGAATAAAGGTTTTTCCGCACAAAATTATATTAAAATTACAATATTAAATATATATAATAAATATTAAATATATATTTTATAGTGGGTGTGTTCGAATTATATTTCGGATTTTGAAAAACTCAACCCAAACCCACCAATAAAAAATCGAATTGTGTGGGTTAATAGAAATTCTTATTCGGATTCGTCGGATTCAGATTATCTTAGATTTCATTGGATGGGTTAAATCGAATTCTCCGGATTGTCAAATTTTTTGTTCACTCCTACTTCCAAGTGTCCTACCATAAAGCATTAAATTTCATATTAAAAAACAAAAAAAAAATAGCTGCATTTTTTTCCAAGAGGAAAAATTAAATTTTACAATGTTTTCTCCGTCGATGTCATTTTATACAAAGTTCATTTACACATCGATAAACGAAGTTACTTGTATTAAAGGAAAAAGTCAAAGGATTGATGTCAAGTACTGTTCAAGGCAGCACCAACCACAACTAGAGAAAGAAATCCCTGGTGTGATTTTTACTTTAAGAAATAGCAATCATAGAAATTACATACATTAGTTCAAATAGCAATGATAGTGCATTTTCATATCTGTTTGACAGGCTCTCAATATAGTCTAGGATAAAGTGTAATTACAGACTACTCTAGTAAGAAAAACTGAAAATTTGTTTGCAATTATACATATCATAATGTAATTCGCTTTAGTATGTTAGCAAACAAAGCCTAATTATGGCTCAAAATCAAATAGCTAGAACATAATTAAGGCAAAGATATCATTTGGAACAGGTTTACCTAGCGCCATCTTTGACACCGAGATGTATTCGATGCCGCAAATCAAACACATATAATATTCCATGGCCAGTCTAGATAGGGGTGCAGAAAAGAGTGCATTTATCCAATCAATATTGAAATTTTGAATCTGCATTTATCCAATCAATATCGAAATTTTAAGCAGAATACAACCTGAATCAAGACTCTAATACCAAACTCGTTCATTACTCAGCAGATCCTAAAGAATTTCTGAAAGTAGAGAAGACTTTGTATTTTTATGTATCTTGAGAACCAAAATAGGAGTCCCTTATATAGAATAGATTATGACTTCATTCCCTTTTCAATGTAGAACAAAAAAATTTTCCACTTTCACTTTGAAATTTCACATTTGCACCTGTGTACTTTGGATATCAATTTGTCGTTCACCATTTTAAGAATATGAATATATTATTTCAATCTTTACACAGCAAAACAAGCTTCTACCTTGACCCATCACTAACGCATAATGGATCCCACTTAAACTTGAGCTTGAAAATGGTATTTCCAACAATTCCCTACATGAGTGAAAATTGATGGAGATAGCATAACAAACAACGAAGTTTGACCCTAGTGATAGAGTTCAAAAGTCAAATCCTGCATAGGATAGGTGGGTGTCACTCTTTGATCCTTCCCTTATGAAAATATATTTACTTTTATTGGTTGATCCATAGACGCAATGTCCTTAAAATATTCTATTGTTTGTGTAAACGATAATATACTCATACAGGAATCTTTCTTAACACAATTCAATTCTCACTGTTATGTTCATGTTGGTCATAAACACGTCTCTAGTTTTGCAAGAGTTTTTAAAGAATTGAGCTCTAAACAATTCTTCTTTGAAGTGACCCCCCTTCTCTCTCGCATAGGTGATTTTCTATCCAAGAGTAACCCACATTACTCTGCTTAGAATTTTAATTCCAACGCCTAAGAATCATTAAAAGCATAGCTTAATCTTACCCCTATAGGTATTACTATTTTCATCATAGGAATGGACAAGAGACTAATCCCTCACAGTGATCTCACACAATCTTTGTAACTAAGTTGTCCTTTTGAACCTAGATCTTAGGATCTCCAGTCAACTAGGTTAGGTATCCATTGTATTGACCGCTTATTTCATGGACTTTAGTCTTATTCCTTTCAATGGCCTATCAACCAACTCTCTATTTAACCCTTTGGTTAACGGATCCACAATATTATTCTTTGACATCATATAGTTAACAAAATTAACCCAGTTGAGAGTAGTTGTGTTTAATAGTATTGTGTCTATAATAGATGTGTCTAGACTTACATTGTACATA
Organism: Artocarpus heterophyllus; assembly: GCA_025403435.1. Classification (NCBI taxonomy): domain Eukaryota; kingdom Viridiplantae; phylum Streptophyta; class Magnoliopsida; order Rosales; family Moraceae; genus Artocarpus; species Artocarpus heterophyllus. The sequence continues at coordinate 12,628,540 of CM046342.1, forward strand.
TTACTCTGTGCCCTTCTAATCGCAAATTGATTGTCATAATGTATATATATTACAACTTTGAATTAGACTGACCGTCATCTATGTTCTTGTTTGTACTAATAAAACAAGCATAAGAAATATTTTGGAAAAGGAAAAGGGAAAAGAAGCATAAATCGCCTCTATTTAGCAGAAGAAATCCAGCTTCAAAATTATATAACAAAATTGTTATGTCAAATTTAATTATCATCCAGATTAATCAGAAAAGAAAAAAAAAATCTGTGACACAAGATTAATTATTGGAGTTAACACTCCAACTAAATCAAGAAATATAAAAACGAATAAAATCCTCATACGTTTTCTTTCGCAGATGTTGCAATTCTTGTAACAGGTTGAGGTCTGGTTTACACGTACAAGAAGTGCAAGATTTAAACGTTTCTCTTACTTTCTCGTCATTTCTTGCCATCCAAACAGTGGGAATGCTCTTCTTCTTTTTCTTTTCCTGAAGTTGAGAAGGTCAGACATCAACAATATCTATATTTTTTTTCAATACATTATCTTTTAAGAAGAAATAACGCCAATACTTATTTGCAAACAAAACAAGGTATATATAACAAGAAACTGACACAGCATTGTAGAATCACTACCCACTTGAACACAAACAATGAACAGATTTTGGGACAGTTCATTTTCCGAGAAAAAGCCACTAAAGAAACAATGGAAATTTAAAAAAAAAAAAAGAAAAAAAAGAAAAAGAAGAAAAAAAGAATTTCCCACCATGCAATATTTTATTTGATATCGGTTTCTTGAAGTTTCTTTTTCATTTTCCGAGAAAAAAACCAAAAAGGAAACAATCGAAAATTACCAAAAAAAAAAAAAAAAAGAAGAAGAAGAAAAGAATTTCCCACTATGAAATATACTATTTGCTAGTGGACTACACTTCGTTTTATGCTTGCAGTTAAATTGAGTTATGATGTTTGCTGTAACGTTCGAATCTAGATATAACTAAGGGATGTAATCAATTAACAAAACTGGTACAAAAACCATGAATTACTTTCCTTTTTTTTTCCCTTTAGATGGAGAGGAGTCAACTAAAAAGAGCATATCACAAGTTCACAGCTACGTAATCTATGCTACCTCACCCAAGTAATCTATGCCACAGCAATATCTACTCAGTGATAAAGCCAGAAATTATTGCCATCAGGGTTACGAAAAAATTTTGTCAAAATCAACCAGTACCGATGTTATACAATTGTCTTCACTACAAAAAAAACTACATTTAACGACGTATTATTTACGACACGTAGTTTTTGAATGTCATTGAAAAGTACATACAATGACATCTTCAACAAACATGTCGTTAATAACATTTGAAACAATAATTAACGACATATATATAGATGCCGTATTAAAAGTCTCCTTTTAACGACAATAGTTTAGTGTGTTGAAATTATTCAACGACAAATAGGAGATGTCGTCAAAGCCTTAGAGATTCCACGACACCCCTTATAGACGAAATCTTAACCAATATCGTCTACAAAAGGTGTCGTAGAATCTCTAAAGCTTTGACGACATCTCCTATTTGTCGTTAAATAATTTAATGACACTAAACTATTGTCGTTAAAAGGAGACCTTTAATACGACATCTATATTGATGTAGTTAATTATTGTTTCAAATATCATTAACGACATCTTTGTTAGAGATGTCGTTGTATGTACTTTTCAACGATATTCAAAAACTATATGTTGTAAATAATATGTCGTTAAATGTAGTTTTTCTTGTAGTGCCTCGTTGAGTTTTCATGCAATGAAAATATGAGATAAATAACCTCATTACTAAGGTCATTGAAAATATATTTCTCAATATATTCAAATACAAATTGACATCTCATTAATTTGCATAGACAATTTTTCGCAATATTCTTAATAAAAAAAATCTCCACAGTAGAATAACAACTAGCATGATTAATATTTATGCAAGAAGCCCTCAAAATATTCAACTATTTACTACTATAACTTAATCAAATAAAAAATACAAAAATAAGTGAGAAAAAATAAAATAAGAATTAAGATAATTACAAACTAGAGCTTAAGACACTTGAATTTTTTATTGATTGATGAATTCTTTTTTTTTTTTTCTCTTTTTTTTTATCTTAGGTGATTGTCTATTGGAATTAAATTTAATTTGTTGAGAAAGAAAAAAAGGATTAAGATGGAAGCATGAACTAAGGAGCCATAAATGACCTTTTTGTTTCTTTTTTATGGTTTCCCTTCGTATTGGTTGACAAAAGCTTAAATATAATACAATAGAAAATAATAAAAGAGAAAAATTAAAGAGTACAAAAGTACTGGTATGCACTATCTTGTAATTAAGGGGCTAGTTTCATTTCTTTTCTTTTTTTTTTAATAAATACTCTTTATGGATTAGTCTAATATTGAGCACTAGCTATTAGGCTTTGTTAGAACGTGAATTTCTTAGATAAAAAAAATTAAATATTCAACTTTTTGCAGGCCTTTGTACATAAGATTATATTTTCAACTTTTTTACTGGAGGCCTTATGCATAAGGTTATATTCAAATTTTTGAAAGGGAGGGCTCTGTGAAAATTTTAACATATAAATTAAAAAATGTATATTATATATAGGTAAAAAAGAAAAAAAAAAAAAAAAAGCCTTGAGCTCCCTGGGACCTCTAATTCAATAACCATGATAATGAGGTTATTTATCTAACATTTTGAATGAATAAAAACTAGACAGAGACGATAGTAGAACATCAATATATGTTAACTTTGATTAAAGTTTTATCGTGATTATTAACCCCTGACAAAAGTTCTTGGTTTTGTCACCGGTTATGCCACACTTTTGCAAAATATATTTATTTATGCTAAAAAAACTAAATTATAAAAAAATTGTGTGACTCTACTAATGGTATTACTATTTTAAAATAATTAGTTTTGTTTTTTTAAATCTTTTTTCCCAACTAATTGAAATAGACAATGCCTAACAATCTCTCAACTCTCTTCATCTCTCCCCTAGTTATTAAATATTTTTTAGTGATATAATAAGTTTCAAATGTCTGTGGTATTTGTATATAAGTAAGTTTCAAAAAATCATATTTAAGAAAATTTTCTTAAATGTTATAAAAAAGAAGAGGAAATATATACAATATAATGAAAAGAAAAGAGGAGGTGAATTTCGAAGGGTAAAAAAAAGCTAGAAATAGCCAGAACATAAAAAATAAATTAAGTCTCTAGAAATAGCCAGAACATAAAAAATAAATTAAGTCACCTAAAAAAATAAACAAATAAAAAGCTCTAAAAGGACTACACTATGATCTACTCTTTAAAAAGAATATAATACCTCAAACACCTTTCAGACAGACTTAACCGAGTAATTACCAATATTTTTCAAACCTTCCCTTTATAACGACTTAGGGAGCGTCTTGGTAAACCAAAAAAATTTAGCTAAACCATTTTATATCATGAAAAATGATGCTAGTCTTTTTGCTTCCAAGGGGTGTTATATTTTTCCAAACTTTAAATGAAAACTGATGCACGAGTTCCCGCACAACATGAAGCTTTGACAACTTAGTTCCAAAATTAGCATCTTCTTTTTTTCTTTTTTTTTTTCCACATGTGTTGGTACATAAGTAATAAGGTGGGGTATTTGACACTGGTACCTGCTAAACTTATCACACATTTATAAATTGCATATTAATTTGCACACTTACATATTGATTACTGACATGAATTATCATTTTATATATTTTAATCTAAATTTATCGTGATTATTGTTTTTAGTTAAGTTGTTATCAAAAAAGAAACTTTGTGTTGAATATTAATTTTGGTTAATATTCATAAAAAAAATCTTTATATACTTTTACTTAACAATCCATGTGAAAATCACATATCAGTGTCATTCAAAAATTAAAATTGCTATCAACAAAGGGTGATTCGCTATAGATTTATAAATTCATGGTATAACTTGTCAAAATTAAAAGTTTAGAGGATAAATTGCACACGTGCAATAAATTCAGAAAGTAATAGTATCAAATACCCTTGTTTTATTTATTGACTGTTCGTAATTGCTAATAAAAACCATAATACGCTTCATAAGAATTCACACACATTTATATCTCTATTAACTATGGAATGACTAAAAAAGCTGACATTTTTTAAAGAGTAAGATAGGATGGCATATCTAACATGAATAATAATTTTAAATATTTCTATGCAAATTCAATGCTCAAAATATTAAGTTACAGATTTGATAATTTTATTACAACCTCTAACGCCCACTAATCACACTTTAGCATATACACAAGTTGTTTCATTTAATTTTGTATTTCTTTATTACAAAATATCATTAAAATACTGATTCATTATTATAAAGTATGCTTTCTAATTGATTCAATCAATGACAAATAAAATAAAAACTAAAAGTAACAAAATTTAAGTAAAAATTAAAAAATAAACAAAATTAGCACTTTGACGAGTAAAACAATTTTTGGTTACAAAGAAAAACTTTTCTGCGACAAAACCTGCTTTGGTCGCTGAAAGGGAAGAATTTTAGATTAAATTTCTACGATAGTTAAAATTAATTCTCTTACTCTAATTAGTAATTTTAAATGGTCCTATGCTCAAAAATATTAGGTTACAATATTTTTCAAGTTAATTAAAACCCTTAACTGCATAAATATTCTAAAATATAATTATTCAAAGCACAAATTAAACAAAAGATAAAATAACTTGAGGTTGAAAAATATATGCAAGCATTTGCGACCAAATTCATTTTTGGTCGCAAAAAAAAAAAAAAAAAGAATCCGCAGCCAATATTTGGTCTCGACTTCATTAATTTTTTGCGCTTGTTTAATTGTGAGATTCTTTGCAGTACCTTTTAATGACCAAAAATTTTTCAGTCGCCAAATACTACCTTTTACGACTAAATTTTGGTCGCGGAAAGTCTTAAATTGGCAACCAAATTTTGTTTAGTTGCGAATTCATGGCTACAATTATGGTGCCCAAAGTATTTTTGGTCGTTGTTTTGCTATATTCTGAGACCAAATTTGGTCGCCAAAAATGTTTTTCTTACCTTTTTAGCGACCAAAATTTGGTTGCAAAATATCTGTTTTGGCAACCAAAATAAATTTGGTCACTGATTCTGTGGTAGCTGAATACAAAATTTCTTATAATAAATTATAACATAAAACTATTACATGCTACAGTGTCAAGAAAAAATTGCTACAATAAAAAGCTCTTATATGTTACAATATATGAGTTCTAATTATAAGTTTCAATTTTTACAATATATGAGTTTTAATTATAAGTTTAAACTCTTCTCCCAAACACAAAGAATGTAAAAAGTACTATAACTTAAAATATATTAAGCTGTAAAAGTAAATTGATTGATGATTCTGCGCAAGTAAAAACATGTAGACATTCCGGTCAGTAGGGGACAGAAGAAAACAAATTTGAAGGGAAACATTAAAAATAATTTGAAATGACAAGATTTCAGATTTCTTAAAAAAAATGAGTGGAATAATATAATTAATTACAAAAATTTCCCTCATATATAGCGCTTTTAACAATGTATACTATCTTCAAAATGTAACATTTCCTTTCCATGATCTATAAAATATTGACCAAAACACTCCTGCAATATAAGATCCAACCTTCTGTTAATAGGTGTTGGGAGGATAGCAAGATGAAAGGGATGGCAAGCATGGAGAAGGGGTTGGTGGTGTAGAAGTAGGAAAATATTACCTTACAAATATTAACCATGAAATCGTTGCATCGTGCCTTCTTTTTCCTTATTTTTGCTAAGTTATTTATTTTCCCTAGAAGAGACAAAGCCAGAAAATTAATCGGAGGTGAAGTGTATGATAAAATTATTAAGAAAATTGAAGGAATAATGCATACAATTCCAAAAAAAAAAAAGATTTCAGGGCGGCCATCCACCCTCGTACGTTTGTGGCTAGACCCTTGCTCCCAGGCCAATTCTGACTTATTGACTAAGAGTTTTAGATATCATGTTTAAAGAATTCTGTTTTACAAAAACTCAGATTTCACCTTGTTAATATTAAAAAGAGGAAGATCAAAATGAAATAAAGATTGCACTTCTTGTTATTAACATAACAACGTTGTACTTTGTCCTATTCGAGGGCAACATACACCATGAGTACTTAGTGGTTCTACTCGTTTTTAATGAGAAACTGCGATAAATTCAAAAATAATCAACAGTATTGGTATCCTCACGATCTTTGATTAATTACATAATCTGTCACCGTCCGTGCCAAAATGTAGACCCAAGTCACTGACTACAACTTGGAGGAACTTGTACTTCGAGAGATTTTACACAAAAATGTTTTGTGATGAAACAAGCCGAAGTTAAGTTCTGTCTTCTAAATTAATAATAATAATAATAATTAAACAAACATCAGAAGCGTTCAAAAAGGGCACTTTATTTTAATTTTTATCTATTTTTTTGTTGTCATCATTCCCCAATTAAAAGAAGACAAAAGCTGTCACTAAAATCAGTTACCATGTTCGGATTCATTTGGTGTATAGGTCCGAAATAGTTAAAACTTCATGGTTTGAATTGTGAGTTTTAAACTGTGTGATTTATGCGGTAGTTTTAAACTGGCGTTTAGAATATGTAAAAGTTGAAAACAAAAATAATGATTTAAAACGATAATTGATATTTAGAAAACTATGGTTTATCAAGAGAAACGATAATAGGAATGGTGCTACTGCAGAGATGGTTTATAACCGTGTGAACATGATAGGGTAAAATTTAAATTTTAAGTGTTTTGGTCAGTTTAAAACTGCCTTTATAGTATAAAATTATTTTAATTATTATTCTACCAAATATCAATTTGAACTGCTTTTATGGTTAACACCTACGCATCAAACTTAATGTTAAGTTTGTGTGTCCACCACTGCCACTGGTTGATGATTTTGCAAAGCCTCTTTTTCTTTCTTTCTTTAGGATACAGAAAACAAATTCCAATAATGTTACCTTTTTTTTCAACTCTAGAAAAGTACATCATAGCTATACCCTTACAAAAAAAAAATGACAATTTTACAAGTCAAATAATAATTTACTTTTGAAAGAAATGCATTTTATTGTGGTAAATAGGCCTTGCGAGTTGTATTGAGGAAAATTACCCCTTTTTTCAAAGGGATTTTTACATCACGTTTTTTTTAATTTTATAACCTTTGACACTTAGGTTCTAAATTTAATATTTAGTTACTCAAAGTCTCAAACTCTTAATTTGTTGACATTTAGGTTCCCATTTTAAAAATTTAGACACTCAAATCCTTACCGAAGAGTTTTATCTCATGTTTCTCGAGACCAATAGTTCTAATCTTGTTATTATGCTATGTTTGACATGCCATATATGATATTGTAATTTCTAAGCGAATCTCTTGCCATAGGGTTTAAAGGTGATTTTTAAAAAATATTAAGATGTGCCTCTAGTATTTTCCACTTCATAATCGTTGACATTAATTGGAAAATAACATGCCCAAATTTTTTTTTCCGCAATAACGATATTAAACCATAATGTTTGGAGTCCGTACTGAAGAGAAGACATCAACTATTGCGGCCAAGTAGTTTAATTTGCACAGTTTTTCTTCGAGTCATTCTAGTAAATAAAAAAGAATGTACAAAATTGCTGATGAAGGCACTAATTATATTAAAATCATCATTAATATTTGCACTCTATGATTCCTCTTTAGCCAAAAAAATAAACATCACAGGGATTTCATTCATCACAGGCATTTTTTTCCCTTGAGTTAGTTAAGGGTGAGTTTCAAGTTTCCTGCATTTCTGTCCCCTAAACCAATTAACTTACTAGCCTTTCCGTTGATTTTTGGGGTGTTTGAGATAGTTCACAAAAAATCACCATGAAAAGAGAGTGGAGAAATCTATTACTGCAAGCTTTTTTCAAAATATGCTAGTCATAAATCATGAAGATCAATGCCAATCTACCATTCCTCCGAAAGTGGTAGACCCCACCCCTTCCCATACCTCACTAAATCCAACTTCTTCATTGTCAACTCCCTCCATGTTGGAGTCCCACCAGCCACCACCATTTGCATCTGTTACCAAAAAGTAAAGAACCAAAATGTCTTATTCTCCTTTAAGAAGAAAGAACAGGAAAGAATCTTAAGATGTTGAAAGAAATGCATTGGAATTTTCCTACTCCAAGTGTGATTATATACTAACAGGGATTATATGCGGGAACTTGATTCTCTTTGCTAGTAAGCCTCTCGACCCTTCTCTGCTGCTTGAGTTTTAAATCACCTCCAAGAACTACAAAATGCTTTCGGGAAATTCGTCTCTCATGTACACCTGTGCATCCAGATTTAGAAGAACAGACCAAGGTCGTGATATAAGATTAAGGCAAAAAAGGAAAATAATACAACCTTGGAGACAGAGCTAATAATAGTTGGCCTCACCTGAAACTTCTTTTCTGCAATCTTATTATAAGTAACTAAAGAGTAATTCTATATATGCTATGGTCAATTTTTTCTATCAAAAACCAGCTTGTTTGCCCATCTTTTGCATAAAATGTATGTTCTATCCCTCTTATTATCTCCCTTCATTGATTTCAAATTCTAAAAGAGACTCTTAATGTTGTTGCAAAATTGCTTCTTTGCGTCAATTGGCCGAAAACGCATATTTTCATACATTGAGAACAGAATCAGCTACACTACTTGGTCGAGCTTTTATCCCGCTTAATAACGAGCGCATACAAAAGCAAAAGAACTCCAAATTCTAATGATAATGCTGCATAAAGGCATCAAAAGTAAGTAAAAATCCACAAGTTTCCTGATTGTTATAACCAATGCTGCGGCCCCTCAAGACATATCAACCTAAACAATCAAACTCTGTGCAATACTGATATGAATATTGGATTTTTCGTAACACCCTATTTTTCTTAAACTAAAAACTCGCTAGAGCATTTTACTTAATCTTTGGTCCAAATTATTTCTACTCTTTTACGCTCCTGACAAAACAAATGAAATAGATAGCAAAACAAAACTGAAGCCATTGGTAACAGTAAGAAAGAAATGCACTAGGACCTAGGTCAGCGAGAGCTTCAAACTGGGATTACTCACCTTCCAAGTTCTTCCTCTTTCTTGATCCATGAACATCGGAGATCTCACAACTTTCTGCTTCGCCAACACTGCTTGGACCAACACAATCTCCTTTCGCTGTACCACTATCTTAAACTGTTCAAGAACAACTTTCTCAACGACAGAATTCGAGTCTGCTTCCCCTCCTTTCTTGGCCTCAGCTGGCTCATCAATAGACCCATGCCCTCTTAACTCTCTCACTCCCAACAAAGACGAAAAGGGTTTTGATTTCCCCTGCCAAGGATGACACCAAGTCAATCCTAAATTACAACCTAAAAAACTTGAGGACATTCAATAAGTGCATCAGCCAGATGGTCCATGCAGATCCTAATGAAATTCTATTATTCTTTATCTAACAAAAAAAATTTAAAGAAAAATGAATAATAATTCTAGCATCCATCTTGAGCTTTATGTTCACTAGAAAAAGGGATCATTACTGTCATTGCAATCCCTTCATCTATAGCAAAAATTTTGGAGCCTACTAATGGAATGAAAAAAACCCCTGACCTAATTCTACTCAAAAAATGGACACAGTTTCACTCCCGCAAGCCTAAATTCGTACAATCCGTTAACCAGACAGAGTCCTTAAAATGCAACAATGGAGTATCAAACCTCGAACGCGTCGTTGAAGGAGGAAAAAGGAAAAGTATCTAAGCCACTATACCACTTCATTAGTGGTCCACCTTGAGCTTATTTTGGCAGAAAATCACTTCACATCTTCAAAAATAGAAAAAATTGCAAATTGATCCACATCAATACTAAATTCGCCTAAGCCCATTTCCCATTTTGATTTCTGTTCTCTAAATCATCCAAAATAATTTCCCAAAAAAAAAAAAAAAACCGCTAATTCGATTTCTGTTCAATATTCGGAAAAGCAAAGAAATTGGGTACACAAAAGGAGTACTTTCACCGTCATGGGAAGTCCAGAAGTTTCGTTGAGCTTCCATTGGAGGAAATCAGCGAGCGATACAGGCGATGTGCCCTTCTTCGAAACTTCTTCGTTTTTGTTTTCTTCTTTCGAAACCTTGAAACTATTCCGTACATATTACACAAAAAACCCAAAAAAAAATGAAAAATCAGATCCGAAAAGAAGAAAGTAAAGAAAAACTCATAGAATTTGCATTTTGTTTCTTATTTCTTACGGATTGGACGAGGGAATTAGGAAAGAAGAAACGATGGATCGCTGACCAACTGCTGTGAAAGGAGTTTCCTTCGGTTTCATTTCTGTGCTTTGGACTTCCAATTTTTTCAAAAAGCAAATTACTTTTTTGGTTTTAAATCTCTCTTTGTTTGATTATTCTTGTCTGTGTTTTTTGCTCAATGATTTCGTTTTTCGGTGGAATCAGAAGTGGAAGAACCGATGAAGTATTGGGCGTCTCTCTCTTTCTTTTCTCTGTTTCTCCCTTTCTGACTTTGGCGCCAAAAGTTCAAACTTTTGTTAAAGAGGTTAGAAGCACCTTGTACAAAAGCCAATACAATGTTGGTGTTTGGTAAAAGTTTACAAAAACACTTTACATAAAAAACCATACACTTTTTAATCTCTTTAAAAAAGTTAAAAATTGTAGTTTTTGGCTTTTGCTTTACTTTAAGCAAAAGTTGGTGTTTATCCTAGAAGCCCATTAATATCAAACTGAGAAACTATTACCCAGTTTGGCATAGCTATTTCGTGTCGTTGTATTTGTTGTGTTGTGTTGTAAACCAAGAGCAAATATGTGCTTGGTGAATTTTTTATAAAGCTTTTACGAATACTAGAAGCAGAATTACTAGTATTTGTCAAATTACGTATAAAATTATTGTGGAGATATATGATGTCAAAAATACACATATTTTACAAAGGTATTATACAGTTATAGTTTATAATTTTAATTTTAAGATTAATATATAGAATATTTTTCCATTAAAATGCTACAAAATTTAATTTTACTTTTATTATTGAATATGTTTAAGAAACAAATTACTTTCATTGAATGAGATAAATTATACGCCTATGCAAAAAATAAATAACATAAAAAATTGAATGTTAATCTTTGATCTTATGCCGTTAGTAAATTTAAAAAGAAAATCACTCTTAAAAAAGCACAAAGACATTAAAAAGTTACCTTATAATTAATTTTAAATTTATTGTATTGATGTTATCTTCATTTGTTGTAGAAAAAATAGATAGATTGAAAATTATGTATTATTATTAAAGTTAGTTTACTAATTTTAAATTATAACAGCAGAAGCTGTTATAAAAAAATAACCTCTAACCTGCTTTTCAAGTTTTTCTGATAGACAGTAGTTTTTTGAAGCAATTTCAAAAACAAAGTTAACCAAACACCATAAACTATTGTTGATAGTTACAAAAGTTAAAAACACCTAAAAGTAATGCGAAATGGGCCTTATGTATATTGTAATTTTTATTTATTTATTTATTTATTCAGAGAGACAGGGTAATATCGTGTACTTCTTTTCTTTTCGTTCTTCCTTTCTTTCTTTCTTTCTTTTTTTAGAAGATTGCAGAGCATTGATCCCAAAAAAATTGAATTGTTATTTACATTTTGATATAGAAATTCTTGGGGTAATTGTGAATGACAATTTTTTTCCCTCGTTAATATTATGTTGATGTTTAAAAGCAGCACAACAATGCAGGCGGAGGTGCAGAGTGGTTGAACTCCCTATTCAGCTCCGTTTTGGTTGCTTTGGTCAGACATGGGGAGAACGCCTTGGAGTAAGGGAGACATGGAGTGGTCTCTGTCAAATAACACCCCGATGTTCAAGTGAGCCTACTGATCGAGAAGAGCAAAGGGAGAGGCGCAATAGACAAATGAAGAATATATGTTACCTTTTATCGTGGAGTTAATGTTTCTATTCATAAAGTTCAACTTAGATCTGAATGTGGATCGGGTTTGGCTCATAACTGTGTGGGCAGTTGCATGGAGCCCATAGACTAAGTGACAGATGTCAAGATCCTAGACGGGAGATGTTTCCCAAAGGCCGAACATTGACCCAAGTTGGGTAGTATCCTATTTGGCTATTTAATACTCACCCGAACTCAGGTATTTAGTACTCAACCTATTCGGCACTTGGTACTTGGTCTAATCAGCCACTTATTGGACACTTGAAACTGAGATGGTCTGGATTTTTGGATGGTCTTTTAATCAAAAGAAGAAAAAAAAAATCTCTATAACACATTCCAAGCTGCTTTATTTATTTTTGTATGGTTGGGATTTCAAAAGATGCACTTATAAGGTGTTCAAGAGCATTGATTAGAGCCAGTAGTTTAAACCATTTTTTGTTGAAACACTATAGCATGTTAAAGCTTTATACTGTAGCATGTTTTTTCTTGGTACTGTAACATGTAAGAGCTTTACACTGTAACATTAAACGTTTTAGTTCTTACTTATATTATCAAATACCCCATGCTTTTTGAACTTACTGTGCATGATTTACAATTTGTTCCTTAAATATTTAATTTTAACAGTTTGTATTTTGAAATTACTATTTGTAGCAAATCACCTTACTAATAAAAATGTTAATTTTTTACCTTAAATTGATATGTCATCCTCGTATGAGTCTTTAATGAAGAGCATGAAAAGATCTCTTTTTGAATGTTAATGAAAACAAAATTAATTAAAAAAAAATTCTTTTGATAAAGCTTAATGAAAGATTCTAATCGCAATGAATTTGGACCAATAAAAGAAGTTACCCTAAATAGGCCCTTAGAACTTGGACGAATAAGATATATATTAATGATATCAACAACCTTAACAGTTTTTGGCATATGGTTTACTAGTTTAGATCTACGATACATGTACGGTAAAAAATAATAACAAATTAACAAATTTCTTCACGTATATTAGTATTTAAACTATGGGTTTAGATCCACGATACATATGTTCAAATTGGAACTTATTTTCTTTGATATCTCCATTTATTAGCAAGTCGCACCCTAGTGCAGCATAGGTTCTTTTTTAGACAAAAAAACTGTAATGTTTTTCAAGCTTTTTAGCTTTATGGATTCACTCAAAAAAAAAAAAAAAAGAGTTTATTGGTTTTGGTTGATTCTAAAGAACATTTTATAGGCTGCTTGGAACTTCTGTTAGATTTAAAGTTTTAAGTTTAAATGTTATAGCATATTAGAGTTTTATATTATAGTAATTTATTATAGTATATGAGAGTTTTATACTGTTTATTAGTTGAAAACACGGTTAGATGGCTTTTCAAACAACACATTATTCGGGTATTCCTTTACTGTTGGGTGTTTCCTTGTGAAAGGCTAAAGCTGCTGGGCCCTGGGCTATGAAATGGGCCTGGGCCAAACGCGGAGGGACTCATGACAGACTTACGGGAAAAGAAAATACAAAATTGAAAATTGAAGAATTAAAAAATTAAAGAAAATTGCAGCAAATGATAAGCTTTTAATATAGTTGTGTTAAGATAGCAAACCTTACTACTTATTGTTGTTTGATATATTTGTGTTAAGTCATTTGTTGAAAAGCTTTTAATAACTGTAAAGAAGTTTTAAACTTACAGATCACCCGTTTAAGTTGTCATTCTTGGACATATGTGCGAATAGAAGATCGTGGCTTTATTTAAGAAGCAAGTTAGAACTTTAAATTTCAATTTGTAACAGTGTAAAGTTTTTTAATACTACAGTAATTGGCTACAATATATAACTCTCACATACTGTTTAAGTTTTAACTTTAAGCTCTAACTTATTTTTTAAACTAAGTGTGTAATTTTGGAGGATCGTTGATACAGGAGTTGGAGGGCAATGACTCCCTTGTGAAATTCTTGACCTAGATCTTAGACCGCATGAGTTAAGAGAGATTAGCAAAAAAAAAAAACCAAAAGCGATAATTAAAAAAACAAAAAGAAAGGACAGCTCCAGAGAAAAGGTGTCAATTATTTATTTTTCATCTTTGTATTTTTTTCAAAATAATCAAAAATAACAAATGCCTTTTCCTTTGGATGACGCACTTCATTTTTTTTTCCCCACAAAACAAAACCGGCCTGCAGGGCAAAGGGAATGAGACTTTAACTTTTGGATTTCTTCATTATATACAGGAAACCAAATTATCCCTAAATAAAATATCTTGGAGTCACAACGGTCAAAAAGGGTCCCATCTTTTAAAGGTGCAATAACTATTCTGTCACCTTCCCAAAAGGGACTTGTAAAAAAAAAGAAAGAAAGAAAGTCATGCAAATTTTGGATTATTAAGGATCTGTTTGGTTTATGTTTTTTTTAAGCTTTATAAATTTATATTTGATATAAGTATTAAAAAAATTTTAAAAACATGTTTATTTTTTAAAATATTTAAATTAAATAAGTATTAAAAATTTAAGTTTTTAAAGTTTTGACCTCTTTTAAATTCTTGATGCTTAAATATCTTTGTTTCAGTAAAAACTGGAATTTTCTCTCATACATTTAAGGGAGAAAAAAATCATTACTTCTTTATTTGATTTTTAATTGAGATGATTCTTTTTTATTGTGTTCTTATTAAAGAAAAGAATAAATTGAGATCCATATTACATTTTTTTAAGGATTAGTAACATTAAGATTTTATTAGATTTTTTAATAAATCAAGAATTATTTTTACTACTTTTTGAAATACAAATTTTAATTTTATTTAATATTTAGATTAAAACTTAAATATAAATTCAAATATTAATCGATAACAATTTAAATCACTAATTTAAATCAAATTAAATCATTAACTTGACTCTATTTATCAAACGGATCTCTTTTCCTTTTCTTTTGTTTTTGGAGATATGGATTCCTCAGTTGTCATCTTCAAATTATTGATGGACAGACTACTATTTTCCCTAATACATATATTTTCCCGACACGTTCAGCCTATTTATGTACCTCCGTTTGCTGGATGGGAAAATGTTGGTTTCCAAGAAAATGACAACCTTGTGTTTTTCTGTTCAATGGGTGGATTTTTCTGACCATAGAATGGATATGCTTCTTTTGACAAAGTAAATGCGTTCTAGATAGGCGAAAAAGAAAAAAAGAAAAGAAAAGAAGCAAGGAATTGATTGATGAGGAAGCTCCCCCTCAAACCACAAAAGCATACAAAGGCAAAGGGGTAAAAAGAAAACAATAAGTAGTTGTTTCTCAAATGTTGTTTTATTCCCCTCTTCGAGATGGCTGCGATTATCGTGCGAAACCAATTAGCTTTCACAAGCCAAAAGACATGGAGATGCGACGGACTTTAGAAAAGTAGTTTATCCTCTTCGACCTGGTGTTTAGCCAAACATGACCTTTGTCTCTAAATAATTTTATGTATGTGTAAAAGATATCCAACGAGTCAGTGAACTTCTTTTGCAATTGAAATATGATGAATAAAAATTTTTTAGCTATAATTGTTAACTATGTTTTTTAAAAATTGTTTATTATTTTGCATTTTTAAATCTACTAGTTAAAACACGTGTTCTGTGCGCGTGTATTAATTATATTACAGATTTTAATATATATTTACTAATCTAAAATTTATTTAAAAATTTATAATTTACGAAGCAAGAGAGTTTTAAAAAAAAAAAGAAAGAAAGGAAACTTGAAGGTCAATTTGAGGAAGTAATACCTAGAAGGTAAGAAAATATTTTGATAATACATAAGGAAATACGCCAGAAGCAAAAGGCATAACAAAAAAATAATAATAATAAAGAAGGAGAAAAGCATTTAAAAAAGAAAAAGAAAACAACACACAACAAAATTATAAAAGCACAACAAGAAAAAAAAAATACATGCACAATAGGGCCAAAGTAATATATTTTAGTGGGTAGGAGATGAAAAACGCAGGGACACATATAAGACAAGGGTAATTTTAAAAATAAAAAAAATAACAATATATATAAGTCCAAAGTAATAATTTAAGCAGGTAAGAGATCGAAAACTACTTATGGGCACATAAAAGAAGTAAAACGATATTTACAGTGGCACATTTGAGAGAAAAATATATCAGTAGCAATTATAAAAGAAGTTGTGAAGATAATACTTGATAAAGTTTTGAAGAACTGTAAGAAAAATACCTAAGAGTGATATATATGTAAAAAAATAGATTTAATGAAGCGGATGTGATAATAGATAAGATGTTATGTATGAGAAAAAATAAAAAAGAAAAACACATAAGAAGATTATTTTTGTAAATGTAAAAAAGTATCAAATAATATATTTTAGTAGTTGACAAGTGCAAAACCACCTATAGAGATACATTAAACAAGTAAAAATAATAGTTATTAATTAGAAAATTTGACCCAAAAAATGAAGAATTATAAAATTTAGGTGTTAAGATTAAAGAGGATTGTGCCTTCATTACTGAGGACTTGCTTAATCTCATATTATAATTAATTAATTTCATGACTTGTAGAAATTAAAACTCGTTCCTTCTAGGATGTAATAGTTTTTTTTTTTTGAAATAATTACAAAAATTCCCTTAAACTATAGTCCTTATAATACTTTACCTCTTGAATTCCAAAACGTAACATTCATCCTCTTAAAATATAAACCGTTAACAAAAATGATCTATTTGTTAGAATTTTAACAAAAAAGTAATAAATAATTTTAACATTAGTGTTATTTTGGTAATAATACTTATAAAAATGACTAAAAATTAAAAATATAATAAAAATAGTCCTTATCGATTATTACAAACAACAAAAAAAAATTAAAAACAAAATACTATCTGTATCCCTTTTTTTAAGTATACAAAAATTTTATTAATTTTTTTCACCCCTAAAAATTATTTGAAATTTTAAGAATTATAAATACTAACTAAAACTTCAAAAATATGAAGAAACTTTATACATACTATCAGAGTTTTTTCTTTTTGAAAAATTTACGTTATACTTCTTGGTATATTGAATATATTTGCATTATATTCTTTATCATTTCACTAGTATCTATAACTTTTAAATTTTCAAAATACTATTTAGGTTTTAAAAAAATTAATAAAATTTTGAAGAAAATTTTAGTATATAAAAAAAAGTAAGGATCCAAATGGTATAATGGTTTTAATTGATTTTTTTTTAATTATCAATAAAGACTAATTCTATTATAGTTTTAATTTTTGTGGTTATTTTTATAAATAAGATTACCAAAATACCATTAATTTTTTATTATTTGTTATTTTTCTGTTAAAATTCTAACAAAAGACTATATTTATTAAACGATTCATACTCCATGAAGAACAGATATTACGTTTTGGATAAAATGTTACAAAGGCTATAATTTAAGGAGAACTTTCGTAATTAATCATTTTTTTAATCTCTAAGATATTGATTAATAATAGGCTTTCGGACATTAGATAAAAGTTGGGAAGAACTTAACCCTAATAGCCTAATTTGAAATTTTTTTTCTTTTCTTTGGGATTTTGAACTT
Organism: Artocarpus heterophyllus; assembly: GCA_025403435.1. Classification (NCBI taxonomy): domain Eukaryota; kingdom Viridiplantae; phylum Streptophyta; class Magnoliopsida; order Rosales; family Moraceae; genus Artocarpus; species Artocarpus heterophyllus. The sequence continues at coordinate 12,646,023 of CM046342.1, forward strand.
GAACCTCAACATTTAGAAGTTTGGTTATACCAACCAATACCACCTCAGTTTGTTTGTTTTTTATTTTATTTCCTGAAAATACTACCACAGAATTATTAGTTACACTATCAGCACTTGAAAGAGAAACATTACCCAGTCATTGCTTTTTGGGTAAACCATATATGACATTCTTCATTGCTTTTTGCATAATTCATCACATTCTTAGTTGTCTATTTCTTACTAATAAATACAATCAGCTTCTTTTCTATTTTATTTATTTATTTATTGCTAATTAAGTTCCCTTTATTCTCTCCAGAATTCAAACTGGGGACTTAAACCTTTAACCCTGATCCCCTCCGTTGGGGTGTAGCTTCTTTTCTATTTTTGATTTCATATACAGGTTTACCATTTGTATTATGAATTTAATTTTCTTCTTTTTTTTCATTTTTGACGTTGCAAAGTGTATCTTCCAATTGTGCCATTCTTGTAAGTCCATCAACAATTATAATATATTGTATACAACGTTAATGCTACGCAACATCAAAGTGTTATGACATTAATTCATTGTCTAATTAGAGAATAAATTCTTAAAAGTGAAGAATAAATTATTCTTCAATTTTAGATAATTGTTCCGGAATAACATAATAAAGCCTTAGCGTTATATCCACACACCACACCATATTGTAAAAAATAATACTAGTGATTGACATGTCAGAAATAGAGTAAGCAAAATTAATTAGCTTGTTACCACAAATACTTGTATTGAAATAAAACCATAGAGTAATTAAGAATATGATGATCATAAGAATATTTTGTGAGTAAAAATTCGATAAGTGGAAAAAGCTCAACCCACGACACAACTAAAATATTCCAAGCTTTATTGCTCGCCTTTGGTCCTTGATGTACTTTGAGCAAAATCAAACCTTCAGTTCCAAAAACTTTCTTGAGATCAAGATGTACAAGACGAAAGGTTGAAAATGCAACGATCCTTCGTATGTGGTCGTTACTTAACTACTTAAATATATTTTTATTGGGATTATTTAAATTTGCAAAAATATTTTTTTTCCTTTTTTAAAACTTTATTGAGTAACGTTACTTAGATCATTTTGCTATTGTTGCAATAAATACTATAACATAATATATTAGTATAAAAATCCTAAGGTTGTATAGCTACCACCTTAGTCACCAAAAATATACACACACAATTTTAACAGTACTACTTATACTTAATTAAAAACTTTTAATTAAAAAACTAAGTGCGAAATAAAATTTGTGCAGTATCCTTTTCTCATCTCCATAATTATCACCATTCTCCATTAGACATTATCGAAAGGTTGTTTATCTATAGCACGAACATACTTGGATTAGCTTTCACTCAGTAGGAACTATAACTTACAAAACGATTGAAAATATAATTAATTAAACATGCATGAACCAGTGATGCTTATTTATTATCATATCTTATGAAACTTAAGCGCATGAATATACATACCGGTTGCGCGTGATCATCGGGAAGTTAGGGTTTGCAAGGTCCTTAACAACCCATGATCTAAATTATCTTTACTGTAACATGAGTCTCCCCATAGGTCGAGAAGTTGGTATGACACTCACTTAGCTTAATCTTTTTAGGTTTCACTGAGCTTATTAACGTTTAAGCAATATGACACGGCATTACATAGACAAAAACATGTATTTATGATTTTTTATAAAACATGCAAATTATTTTATTTAAAAGTATTAGTACTATAGGCAAGATTCTTACTTGCTTGATTTTTAGCAGTAGAAACCACCAACTCGCCAAAATTCTGTATCCTCTATTCTTAAATTCAAGAAGAGAATTCCTATTGTAAGCGTAACGTCAGCGTATCTTACACTATTAAACTTAACATGATAGTATAGGAATTAAATCCTTTCCTAACACATATTTTCCATTATTTAATGGACCGTAGCATCACTGTGTTTATTTCAAGGATTTATTATTTAATAATCATAATTTGGTTTTCCTTAGTTGCCTTTACTAACCATGCTTAGAGTTGAAGACTAAATTAACTAATTAATTATCTTTCCATTTATTATCATTGTTGGGCTCGTAGTTAAATAAGGCCCACTAATATCTAAGCTTGTCTATGGTATTCAAAATGTTTAAATGATCAAATTTTTCAAATTGAAGGTGGTTTTTGAGTTGGTACAGGCATTGAACCCGTTTACAACTTTGTAAAGTCATGGCCTAACTTATTGGCTTCTAAAATTCATAAGTTTTTATTAATTTTAAAATTATTATAAATTGCACTATAGTTGTTACAGAGGCCTTAAGAATGCAGTAAACTCTAAGTTCATTAAAAAAAAAAAAAGGCAGCTTTGAAATCTATAATATCGAGGTTGTAACTCATGTCGCAACACCACATATGACTTCAATGAGAATTCCAAAAATCATCACCGATTGTATTTATAGTCTATACAAAATCAATCTAAACAACAAGGTAAGGGGTTTTAACTCTTGGAAGTGAAAACCAAATAGGCTTTTAAACAGAATGCACTCTGCACACTTGAGGTCGTAACCCAAGTCACGATTTCATGTGTACCAGTTAATGAAAAAGTGTTGATAACAACTATAGGTTGTACTACAGTTGCAACGAAAGTCTTGTTAAATAATTAAAAATGATGTTCCAAGATTTGAAATCGAAAAAGAGAGGCAAAAACAAAACATATAAGCCATTTACTACCAAGATTGCAAACCAGGTCACGACTCCTTTACTAATGTGAAATTTCACAAGTGCACAAATCGCAACAAGTAATAAATTGATGAGAGGGTATCATTTTTACGAGGATTGTGTCTAATTATTTAAGTACTGTAATTGGTTAACTCTTAGAGTCCATTTTGTTCATAGATTTGAATAGATAATTTGAACGAAAATTTAAATTTTTGTGAGAGAAAATACTATAGGGTCCGTTTGTTTTGATACTCGAATCACGGTTTGAATCATGTTGCTACAGTATTTTCTCTCACAAAAATTTAAATTTTTATTCAAATACTCGAACCAAATGGGCCTTAAGAAAGAAAACCGGTTCTTTCTTATGGAGGAATATGAAATAGGAAAAGAGAAAACGACTAATTTTGCCTTAGGAGAAATTTGGGAGAAAGAGAGGAAAATGATGCCTTGAAATGGGTGGGTCTATTTATAGATTTTTCTTAAACTTTTATTAATTTTCTGCATAATTTCTAACTCATCGTTAAAGTGTTGCATGGATAACCAAGTGAGACAAAATTTGGTCCTTCTTTTCTTGACGTGGGCGCCATTTTCATAAGTGAAAGGGAGGGAAAATAGCTCATAATGCTCACTTTTTAGGCTTAGACTTTTTCTTTTTCAATGTCACTTTTTCGTCATTTTCATCACACACTTTACCACACAATATCTTAATTTAGGGAAAGCAGTTAAAATTTCATTTGCTTAAAGGAAACTAACTAGTTATCACGAAATTTTGATATCGTCGGGTTTGTTCAACATAGTTTAAGAATAATATTGGTCTAAGTTAATACCCGTAAATTTTAAATCTCGTAATAAAATTAATTTTGTAATTTAAAAATCATTCTTAGATTGCATAGAAATAAAATTAATATTTTTGGCACTATATCTCGGCATTAAGCCATTATTGACAGTGTTGATTCCCGAACTTGGATAGTATTTTTCACCAAAAATACTATTGTGTAACTCAATTTTCTAACTAACAGGCAATTAAGAATTTATTCAGCGTTAGAGTGTTTATTGGTGCACTATTAATATTGTAATGCACTTCAAAATTCTTATATTTTAAATTCTCAAGTTATCTATGGATTAAAATTTCTTCCGTTTTAAATTGCAGTGGAAATTATCAACTGAGTTATACTTAATTAAATTCCAAAACAAAATTTGGATCAAAGACTAAGAAAACTAGTACAAAAAATGCATTTGTCGCTGATGGAAGCTCCTTACAGAATTTACTGAAAATAGCATTACCCAAATGTTTGCTCATTAAAAAAAAATCTTTAATATATGTAGTATGACAAAAGACCCCTGTTTTAAATTTTCAAAATTTTTTTTAATTTTTTTTAATTTTTAACTAGATTTAATGTCTAAGAACGTGTACCACTTATAGGGATTACATTATCGTAAAAAACTAAAGAGTACAAATAAGAATAAGCATAAAAATAACAAATTTAATTATAAGGTATGAAAAAAATACCATCACGTCAATACGGTTAAACTTGTTTTGAACCATAGTATACGTATTAATAATTTATAAGTTATATAATAGAGACCTGACCTAAAATAACGGAGCAAAGCTTATTTGTGGAGTACACATGACACATCTACAAACGTAATAAATGTATGTGTGTGTGTATATATATAATTTTTAAGGCCTCTAATAGGAGGAAAACAATTTTTGAAAAAAAGCCGAACTAGGCCATGGTACAACCAAAAGTCCAAAAATCAAAAACAATGTTTACAAGCAGGCTCAGAAAACCTACTCGGGGATTCGTAGTCTAATCGACAGAGCTAAACGGATCCCTACCCTTACATGAAGCTATACTTCTACCACTGGTGGTCCCAATGACCATAGAAAAGAGTCATACCTTAATCGTAACTCGACTCAATACACCACCCAACAAACCAAGAGGCATGGGGCACCATATTCTAAACCCGACACTGCCCACAGCAACACAAGTACAACAAACATAACCACCATCCCTTATTACAAGAAACCTATTACACAAAAACAACAGGAGACACATAACCAAAACACTGTTACTACCGTGATCCACAGATATGGGGTCCCTCAAAGCCAACCACCTAGGAGCGCCAGCCACCCAACTCCAGCCACCTAACCACTAGAAAGCTCCCACAGCTCCTCTTCGGCCGATCCAATAGCGAGACCCAAACAGTCGTAACCCACCCTCACCCAACAACACGAACCCACCCCCAGCCAGAGGAAGGCCCCTCAATGTCGGCATTAGGCGGACGGCCACCTCTCCTGTCCCACGCATGACGACTTCTCCCGACCCACCCACGACAGACCTAATATGTCAAGCCAACCCCCTCGCTTGGCCGCCCCAGCTCTATCCTGAAGGAGATCCAAGCGACCCACCACCTCCATGGATGACAGCATTTCTTTTCTTCCCGTTCCCGAGATCAAATAAGTGGTGGAGTTCCTCTCCCTCCTAGCTCTAAGCCCGACCTCGAACCCAAGCCAATCTCCTTTCTACAAGCAGCACGAACCTCAAAACCACGTTGATTGCCCAATGGCAACCCCCTAATCGAAGATCGGAGACTAGTAAACCAACGATGTGTTAGCCGGCTAGCCCTAGCACCCACTCTCTCTCTGTCTCTCTTTCCTTTCTCTCTCTAAAAAGTCACTTTGATTTTTATGATAAATGTATATATATTGCTGTTTTGCTAATGCGCCACTAAATGATAGCCATTTGTGAAAGCAGTATCCATAAAGTATACAAAGTTTTAAAAATAAAAATTAAAAAATTTTCCTAATCTTTTGCCATGTCTTATTCAGGTACATGCGTGATTGAATATACTTATGATAATCGAGAGATAGTGACTGCATTCAAATCATTGGCTCTTACATGAGACGCTCTACCAGCTCAATTCTCAAGTTCATGAAAATTGTCATCTCTGTCCGCCTGAGAGTAAAAGGGCCAAAAAGAATAAAAAAATATATTAGTCAGGAATTCATGGATCTTGATGTAGACATAATATTTTATAATAATTATTTATTATATCGGAAATCATATTATATAAGGGATACGACAAATTGCTTGCTTAATCTTGAACCTTTAAAAATTGAAGTCAGGGTTCCATATTTGTATTATATGTACGTATGTTTCAGGATTAGTTAAAAACAAAAACAAAAACAAAGCTCGATTGATGGTGTTTTAAAAATAGTATTGTACTAGGTAAAAATTTGGGAATAAAAATATTTTTTAAAAAAATTGTTTTAAAATTATATTTGGTTGATTTTATGAGTAATGTTTTTGAGTTCTTAAAAAAAAAAAAAAAAAAAAACTGCATTTGGTTACATAAAAACTGGTTATTAATGTAAAATAATGATATAATATAAAATAAAACTAAATATTTAATATTTTTTTAAATAAAATAAAAAAGTTGATAAAATTTATGCAGTGTTTGACAAACTTAATTCGAATTCATCTATTTCAACTTAAAATAATGTAAAACCTCTCATATCCTATAATACTTTTAATTTCAACTCACTTTTGAAACAACATATTAATTTTTTTCTTTGAAAAGCAAAGACCTTAATTGATAAAACTCTTTTCCCCCTTTGTTTCCTCAAAAAAAAAAAAAAAAAAAAAACTACACACAGTCAGGTGCGCTCCTGCGAACTTTAGTAGCCAGGCGATGATGAGATCGAGTGGTGCGCAGGCCACTGGCTTTTGTTTTAGGCAAACTCCAATGTGCTCTGGCGGAGTCTAATGACTGGGCGATCATGAGATTACGTGGTGGGATGAGTAGGACATTGGTTTTTGTTTCTGGCACACTCCAGTGTGCTCCTGCGAACTCCAACAACCGGTTGACGACAAGATCGAGCGGTGGGATGAACGGCCATTGATTTTTGTTTTGATTGGGACCTTGCCGGAGAGAGATGAGAAAGGGAGATAAAAATTAAAAGGATGTTTGGCATTAGTGGTACAAACCACTTTCTTAGTTACAGATAGTGTAAAGCTTTCACATATTACAATAACAATAAAAAAATTGTTATAGTATAAAGTTCTTATATGCTACAGTAAAAAACAGTTCTAACCACCCTGTTAAATATCTTATAAAACAAAATAAAGCTTTTTTGGTCCTCAAATTTTGAAAAAAAAAACTTTTGCTCTCAAATTTTGGAAAAAACCATCAGGAACAATTTTCATTCCTATCTTCCCACAATTTTTTTGACCAAACATTTTTTTAAACTTTTCTTTTTATTTTTGGTTCATTGGTAAATGTGTGAAAACATCCTAAAAACAAAACCAAATAAAAAAACTCAACCACATTTTTTTAACTAATAAAACTTTTATTTATAAAAACTATAGTTCTATAGCACAATTTTTTTGTGCTACTGCTGCTAATCCCTCTCTGTCAAAGTATAGTATGTTTGGAAATTAAGTTTTAACTTCAAAGTTTTAACTGTTAAAATATAAAGCTTTCACATATTACAATATAAAGCAAAAATATGAGACTATATAAATTTCTCACATACTAAATTGCATAAAGATTTTGGCACTAGTTATTATTTATCAAACAAGCAACAAGACCTAGAAGTTTTTTGGATAAAATCCAGAGATATTCTCTTTTTAAATAAAGGGTATTGTTTTATTACTCTAAAGAATGAGTTATATTACCTTAATAATAATTGAAAAATTACGAAAGTTCATCAAATATTTGTCTAATCACAAAGTGATGAAAAAAACAAAAAAAAAGCCTCTCTAGAAGTTCTGTCACGCCCCGGAGTACGGGAGGTGACGTGGCGGAATATTTAGATTAATTAAAAGAGAATTTAATTAAGATTAAGGGTTTAAAAATCCAATTAAGCAAGAATTAAAGAGATTTTTCCACCACATTTGATAAAGAATTTAAAATCATTAAACAAATAACAATAATTGAATAAAAACCGCGAATATGGGTTCCACAACCCACAACTTGTGCACACACATGGTTCTGACAATATCACAAATACAATTACAGTCCAAGTACAAATGAAGTTGAAATCTTACATGCCTTGATTAATAAATACAGAATGTAAATAAATTCTCCTAGTGCTCCTGAGTTCGGTCCGAAGAATCTTCTCCAAACCTAAATGGGAAACCACCTAGAGGGGGGGGAATTTAAAACAGATAAAACGTGAGCGAAAGGCTCAGTAGGACTAAGTTTTATAAAATAATTTAATACAAAGAAACATAACATTATCAGGAGTTATACAGAAAAGAAACTTGAATAAATAAATAAATAAATTGAGTAGAACCGTTCTGGCACAGAACAGTCTACTCGTCAAATCCAAACACCAGTTTACTTTTACCTAGGCAAACCATGATATCACCACCGTAGTGGCCCAGCTGGGTTTCGGGACCTGCCCCCAAGGTCGATCACGACCCGATCTCTGATATGGCATCATGCCCATGTGTTTATTATCATTATCATTCAAAACCCAATTACCGAATGTTGTCAATTACATTCATTATGAAATTCATTTCATGTCACGGTATATAAAAATATAACCGATAAAACCATTTTCAAACATCCATTGAAAACATTTTGGATAGAAATCCTTTTCAAAGCCAAATCATTTCAAAACCAGGCTACCAAAGAAATAGGATAGAAGTCCTACCTCAGTACTCGTGCCGGTACCCCACACCGTAATCCCGATCCGCTATACGTTAGCTCCACGGAACCACGAACAATCCTAGATACAAACTAAGTCGATCAATATCTAGTTTGAAACATTCTATGTTACTAAATCATTTCATGATGTCCTAGTGTGCCATTTGTATCATTAAAATCATCCTATAAGGTTGGGATTTAAATCAGGGTTCAAAACAGTGAAAACGGGTAAAAATCACAAAATTTTCCATGCCTCGGTCGGCCTGCCGGACGCCCTGCTTCGGCCTGCCGAACTGTACAGTTCGGCCTGCCGGAAACAAGGTTCGGCCTGCCGAACATTTCCCCAGATTCGGCCTGCCGGTCGGAAGAACACCGGCCTGCCGATCATCACTCTGGCCTGCCGAACATGAACTTCGGCCTGCCGAACTGGGAAGATCCAGAAATCCCAGCCACGGGTTTCTCGATCCCCAAAATCCAAATCTTGTTTCTAACCTGTTTTTCTCAAATCCCAGGCATGAAAAACAACTATAATTGATAGAAAAACATTCTAGAACATGTTTGGGATCATTTAAACAACATTTGAACTCGAAATTCTCAAAAATCCGAAAATGAGAAAAAGAGGAGAAAAATGAAAATCTTGAATCCAATCTGTTTTTCTTCAATCTAGGTTTAGATTCTAGTTGTTCTAAGCTCATTTAACACAAATCCACGGTTTTCTAAGCTAAAACAAACTTAGATTTCAAAAACACACAAAATCAAAAATTTTGTAAAAAGTTTAGAAATTTCGAATCTAACCTCGAATCGAAGCTTCAATCCGCGTTCTCGGTCGCCGAATCACGTCCCCGAGCTTCCTCCTTGCTGTTCCGAAGCTTGGATTCGAATGGAAATCAAATTTTTTGAAGAAATTGAGAGAGAGAGAGAGGCTGCCGAGAGAGAGAAGAGAGAGAGAGAGAACTCGTGAGAGTGAAGAGAGTGAGAGAGAAGAGAGAAATAAATAGAGAAAGTCGGTGGGCGGTTTTACTGTGCGAAAACCATGTGCCGCCCACGGTTTTGCAAAACGGAGTATTTTTAACATTTTACAAATTGTTGTGTTTTAAAACTCAAAACATCATTTTAAATCAACAAGGAATCTTTTGAACACATCAATTTAACAAAACATCCAAAAACTAAAAATCCAACCAAATAATCTAATTAAAGTTAAAACTTTAATTATGGCACACTAATTCATCATTTACATTACATTAATGTTAAATAAATTTCGAGACGTTACAAGAAGTCTCTTCCTTTTCCTCGTACAGACAAAGAGGCTTCTAGAAGGGAAGTTATAAAATAACACATTTTATAAGTTTTTGCGCTTTATTAATACTTGCTAGTCCTAATATCATCAATTAATTTCGACTTCACTTTTCGACCCCTAAGAAGAAAATTGTGCGAAGGCCATCAGAATAGAGCAGAGCCCTTGGACTGTGCCACTGTGGTACCCACAACGGCCAACGGTCACTACACGACGTTTTCGTCTTATTTTATTTTCCAAGTCGGCGGCTATATCCTTTAATTGAGTCCATAATGGATGGCCGTGGACATTGCACTAATAATAAAATTTATTTTTTGGTCCCAAATAATAATAATAAAAAATAATAAATGTTTATAGTGTATTACAGCTTATTACGCCATAACATGCACATCATCAGTTACCACCGCCAATTTTATTTTATTATACCATGGGCGAAGAATTTATCTATTTCCTATATAGCTGTTTGGTTTTTTTACAACATTTTATTAGACATATATGTCTTAAAGAGAAAAAATATAATATATTTTTAGAGACATTTTTATCAATAAAGGATTTATTTATTATTTATTTACTAAATTGTTGTTTTATTTATGTTTATATTTGTTGAATGTATAATAAGCAAACAAAAGTCTAAGATTGTCGTTCTAAATCTTTAAGAATTAGGGATATAATGGACAAATTATGCGAAAGACAAGATTCTTAAGATGACGGTTTAAATCATAAGATCCACAATCGAAAGAATAAAGTTGGGCACTTTAGTCATGCAAAGATTGTTATATTGTCTATATCCCTATTGAGAGATAGTTTGTCTTGACCATCAGATGTCAACTCCAAGAATAAAAACATTGGCACATTATCATAAGTGACGATGTGTTGGATCGGGATATAAAGTTAATTGATTTGAATTAATAATTCTGTCTCAGTAAATTGATTCACTTTAGACAATCATATGTATTTGCATCTTAATCTTGAGATAAATAGTGGGCCGGTTGTCTTGACTTATGTCTTTTGATGTACGAAATGGTGACATCCACATTTTAATAGTGGCACACATACCGATATGTTGGAGGCATGACTCTTGATAGCGTAGACCTATTATTCATAGATATGGAATCCGTAGCTCCTCTTCAGGAATAGTTGATATCCTCTTCTATGCATTATTCTGTAATTGAAAAACTGAAGCACTCAACCATTTGGATACATAGGTGTAACCGAATGGTATACCATCTTTGGATGGTAAGTTTTTTGATGGTGAGATAATGAAATATAAAATAAAAATAATTGGAAATGTAAGACAGAATTCATCCTTAAGCCGATTATGGATAATCCTATGGGGATAAGATACATTATGATATGTCATGGAGACTTAGTTATACGGGCTTCGTAATTCTATATAGTTTGAAAGTGCAGCCTGAGCTTTTAGTGGAGTAGCGTTGGAGTTGATAATTATAAAATGTATATCTAGGATATTGGGTTTCATAATTATCAGGAACTTGAACTACATAGGTCTATTAAGACCCTTTGCTAGCTCATAAAAATCTTGTAACGATACGGCTTGCTTTTCTAATAATTGGTGACTTGTGTCAAATTATTAGATTAGTTGAAAGTTCAATAGGATTAGATAATTCATGTCTATTTATCGGTTAAATTAATTTTGTAAAAATTAATTCAAGATAAACTTATTGACTTATCGAGATCAGATAATTTATGTCTGTTTATCGGTTGGATTAATTTTATATAAATTAATTTAAGATAAACTTGTTGAATTATTAGGAATATTTGTTTTTCTAAAGATTATCTAGATATAACTGTTTTCATCAGATAAATTCTCTATTGGATTATTTGAATTAAAACTGAGGCTCTATCCTAAGAATCTAGGGTGGAAAATAAAAGATTCTTAGGGATCATTTATCGTAAGTTCAGCATGCCAATCTTCCAGTTCGGCCTGCCGACCGAGTAATAAATTGATCCATGTTTTCACGCAGATTTTATTAGATATTGATCTTGATTTGATTCTAATTCGAATTTTTGAGGCCTTATCTGATAAGGATTGACTTTTGGGCTTAACCTCTATAAAAAGGAGAGTGAGACTCATTGTTATTCAGATCAGTTGAGAAATCTAGAGTGAGACACTGCCAGCGAGACTTTGAAACTCCCCGGAGAGCTGTTGTTTACAATTCATGAACTATAGCTTTGAGTTTTTCTCAATTGGTTGGAAGGAGAGTCGCCTGGTGGAAGAGTTGTACGAGTGTGCCCACACACACACTGGTTGTGGATAGAGAATAGCATAAAATGCTAGTTGGTTGAAGCTCTTCTGGAACGTTACTTCTCTTCACGGATTGCGGAGCTTTTCGACAAACAAGGTTAGTAAGATATGGTTAATTTATGCATATAGTGTGTCAAACTTGTGTTTTAGAAAATACTCTAATATAAAAATTTTTAAAATTCCGCTACGTACTATTTTTCCAACACATTTATCCCTTCAAACTTCATCAAAATTGATTTCGCCTTATATGCCAAATAATGAACTATTAATTACCTTTTTCTCTCCCAATTTCTTCCAAAATATTTACCTTTTATTTATTTTGTAGGGAATATTTTACCTTTTATTTAATAAATTTTGAGAAATCAACAATTGGGTATAGAAAAAAAATAGCACTCTATTTTGAATAATGTTATCTGTATTATGTTAATTCACATTTTTTTACTATTTTAATTAACTAGCTTTCAAGTACATTTAACGTTTTAAAATATGTCCTACAACCTTTTAAGCTCCAACAAATCAATCTATAAACCTTAAAAGAAAAAAATTGCAGCACCACCCTGCCTAAGCTCCAATAAATTAATCCATGAAATTTTGGATTTCTAGGTAGTTGCTTTATAACAAAACAATTGAAGATTTGTGGCTTGAAAAGAAAACTTATTCATCATTGAATGTGTTTTATGCAATATATCGTTTAAAGTAGTCTATAGGTCCCAAATATAATATGTGACAAGAATAGCATCTTACCTATTTTAAAAGAGAATTTTCTACCTTATCTTAGATTTCACCAGCATCTCAATATTCTATTCCCTTTAACTTTTTATTTTATTTGATGGTCACAAACGGCTAACTAGCTTATTCGAAAGAGAGATAGTTAACTTCCTTTTGTATAAAAAAAATAAATGTTTTAAGGCCTATAAAAATAGTACTGCCACATAAACAGAAATTTTTTTTTTTTGAATATACACAAATTATATATACTTTAAAATGATTGATTGTTGGGGTCAAATTTCATCCCTCAATAAGACTGTGTGGTCAATTTGGCATTGCCGTGTTATTAAAATATTTGTTATAAATTTTGTTGTTAATCAAAAGTTAATGTGACTATAATTAAGTAGATAAACTCTTAGTAACTTATTTTGTAAAAGTTCATGATGACTAATTTAGATATAATTTATTTTTATTCAATAAATGTGTTTTAGTACACATATTTATAATGTTACTATTTTAATTTTTATTTTTATATGCACGTGCGTATTTAAACAAGTTTAAGATTTGTTTGGGTAGTTTAAATTGAAGGTTTGAATTGAAAAATAGTAAAAGTTTAAATTTTATGGGGCAAAATATTGTAGCAGCATTGTTAATTTTTTATCAATTTATTATTTGAGAGAAAGCTATTTTAGTTGAGTAATTAGGTAAATAAAAAAGTTAATTATGAAAACCATATTTGGTATTAAAAAATATTTTATAAAATTATGAGAAAAAAATTTAAGTGGGATATATTTAAGGGTAATGATTTTAACAGGAAAAATTAGATGGAAGAAATTCCTTCAATAACATATATCTAAAATATAAAATTTTAAGACAAACGCTGAAAAAAGGGAAAAATAAAAAAGATAAAATATTTAACAAATAAAAGCAAAAAAAAAAAAAGATGAAAAGGAAAAATAAAGCTAAAGGGAGGGTAAAATGAAAAAAATAAAATATTTAAGAAAAAAGCAAAAAAAAAAAAAAAAAACCAGAAGAAACGTTTTCAACGAAAATATTCGTTTTGGTCGAAAACAATATTAAACATTGGCACTTCTATTTCGATATATAGTTATAGATAAAGGTCAAAATTCATATTTTTTACACCAAAATTATATTAAAAAAAACTTTGCTATCTCAAGTATAAATCAAAGAATAATTTACTTTATTAGGGGAATAAGGTTATATATACTATATATATATATATGTATGTAAATATCGTAATAACTATTGAAAAAATTTCTTAAGGAATTTCAAATAAATGCTTGTAATTACTAAATAAACATTTAAAAGTTATGTTTTATTTGTTACATAAATAATTAAAATGTGCAGCAATAACAACAACATAATTGTGCAGAAACAACCCCTAATCTACCTCTCAAAACAATTTTTTAAATGTATTGGGTAATCAAATTCCATTGTGAAGCAAAAATTTTTAAATGTATTGGGTACTCAAATTCTATTGTAAAGCAACAATTTTTTAAATGTATTGGGTAGTCAAATTCTATTGTAAATCAACAATTTTTTAATAGGGTATTTGGCAAGGTAGTTAAAATTGTCAGTTAGAACAATTTTTTACTGTAGTATGTAAGAGCTTTATATTGCAACGATTTTTTTATTGTTACTATAGCATGTGAGAGTTTTACATTGTTTGTAACTGAGAAAGTGGTTTAGACCACTTTTACCAAACACCACATAAATGTATTGGGTAAAAGTATTGTTTATCAAAAAATGTGCCATAGATTTTTTTGATAGTCTAAAAATAACCTATAAAGCACAGTCAAACGAGCCCCTAGGCCCACTACTTTCGCTAACAACAATTTAAATTATAAATTTATGCAAACTCTGAAGCCAAATTTATCACTCTTCCTTATACTTGTGAGACCCGTTATTTTCCTAACAGGTATTATGGTAATTAAATTAATTATTAGTGCATCAATTAAAAATTTGTTTTATCTAAAATCTATTTCATATTATTTATTTCTATCTATTTTAAAGTCTACGGAGGAGACTCAATTATCCACCTGTCTCCCTCAATCATTTTCCCTTGCCCTTTTCTTTTCTTTCCTCTTCCTTCTTCTCTCAAGCCGACACTCTTTCTTTCCTTCCTTTTATTTTTCTTTCTTTTCTTCTTCGTCATCTCTCTTCCATAGTGACGCAAAACCAGAGAAAAGCAAAGGAAACCTCACGCTGTCCTTCACAAAAACCACAGATAATCACTCACAAACTCAAGGATTAAGAAGGCTTAAACGTTTTCAAAATCAAACCACGTATTTAAGCTAAGTTTTTGAGGTTAGATTTTTAAAAACTTTAATCTTGGTTCTAAGTTGTATTTTTGCATGAAAAATTATGATTTTGGTATAGAAATTCAAAGAACTTTGTTCATCTACATCTTAGCATGTTTTCAAAGTGTTTTAAACGAGTTTTATGCATTAAAAATTGATTTGGAGCAGAAAAATTGTTTTAAAAACATGGTCTGTCCTCTTTGGGACGAACTAGGTAAACCCGATTACCATATATTCTTATGGCACACTCATAAGAATAGATGGTAATCGGTATGATTATGGATTAGAAATTTAGTTAAAGTATGGTTATTTTATACATCGTAAGATAACAAAGTACTTGGAGCTTACATGGTGAGCTTGGTTTCGTGACCTGGAAGTTATTAGCATGGTATTCACTAAGAGGTAGAGATTCTATTACTCATCTTTTATGAGGTTTTGGTAAATTAAAACGTGGTTATTTTATGTTGCAAGATATGTATATGATATTTTGAATATATATGATTATATCTATAACATGATGATGTGGAACTTGTATTATACAACGAGGAACATAATAATCTAACACATGTTGTTGAAATTGATAAGCATGGTTAGAAAAATTGACTTTATAAATAACGATTGAATATAAAGGAATGGTGAGACGTGAAGAGGGCGACAGTTACGTCCTTGAGTACGAATACCCTAAAAGGTAAAATGAGGGAGATGATGACAATCCCTAGGGTCAAAAGTCCTAGAACGCACTGTACAGTAATCAACTTAGTGAGGATTCAGTGCTTGATATCCCCTCACCTAACACCCTTGGAATGATTGGAGGGTGGTCAAAAGCGCCCATTTGGGTTTCGTTGAGTTGAGTGGTGAATACTTTATTAGAACGTGGATACCAAGGAATATTAATGAATTATAATATTTGTATATATGTATATATATGGAACTTGGTAATGATTAACGTAAGGTATCCACAGAATATAATCATAATAAATATCATAAGATGAATAATGAATGAGAACTAGCTAACCATGCTAGTTTTAATGTGGCAATAATAAAAACTTAAAGGTGAGTATGGTTTTTTCCTACTGAGCATGTTGTGCTCATTCCCTTATATTTCTATCTTTTTAGGACACACAATGTGTGAGGTGGTGACAAGAAACATAGTTGAGGAAGTTATGCAGCTGTATATGTGGATTGCTTCATTTGTTATAGAATGCACTTCATGATAATGTAAGCATCATATGTTGCTTTCTGTGACTGTATTAAGATTGTGTTGACGGTTGAAACGATGATAATGACAATTTCATATTATTTAATTTAAAGGTGCTACATTAAACTGTGGTTTAATTCTTGTTTACATTTTTATTTTGTTTTGAGAGTTTTATTTAAGTCCTAGGCAAAAAAAAAAAAAAAAATTCTTTTGATGTCTTTTTTTTATAATTTTTGTTTTTTATTTTATTTATTAAAAACTGTTAACCCCAACATAGGGGAATTACAATACTCAACCCAAAATTATTCAGTACAAGAAAGGAAAGGAATTACTAATGAGTTATAAAGAAAAAGAAAACAATGATTGTGCCCGTTTAAAACTTCAGTAAAATTACGCTCATTTGTTTGAACCAACATTTTTATAAAAGAAAATACTATAACAAAATTAGTTCAAGCTATATTTTATTCTATTTTTAGTTCAAAATAGGTGCCCAATACTTTTTCTTAAAAACATTTAAAATGGTATTTAAATAATTTTCAACGTAAATGTAAATACAAATACAAGTGTTATATTTCACATTAAGAAATATAAAAATAATATTCGATACATTATTCTATCTTGTGCTGTAGTACAAAATATTTTATTTTTATCATAACTTTTAAACTTTAAAATTTCAAAGTAATTTTTCAATTTTAAAATAATTTAAAATCAACAATGTTGTAATATTTAAATAAAAAATCAATAATCAAATGTTGAAATCTACTATATACCATATTTGTTGCATTTGACACTAAATATAGCATACGTTAAATTTAACACACACACGAAAAAAAAAAATACTATATTAAAAAGTGATTTCTCTACTCAAATGTTAATACTTTACTTTGATATATTTTTTAACACTGCATTAAAGTTGCTCTTGAATAGTATAACCTCTACTAAAAAAATAAATGTAAAACAAGAGTAAATGTTTTCGGTTCATTGTGTTTTGTATAGAAATATGCGTTTTGATACTTTATGTTTTAGAATATTTAATATTGATATCCGAGAAATTTTTTTTTAGTGTCTCAAAGCTTTTTTTGAAACATGAAAAGACAAAAGTACTCTTGTTGTGATTACTAAAAGCATGATTGATAAAGTTGGTTTTAACCAATTTTTTAGTTATAAACATTGTAAAGCTCTCACATGCTATAGTAAAAAGAAAACAATTGTTACAGTGTAAAACTTTTATATGTTATAGTATTTACAGTTCTAACAATAATTCTAACTATTATGCCAAACATGTTGTAAATTTATTTAGCATTAATTAATTTTAATTAATTTTTTAATTAAAAATATTATAAAATTTTTATAAACTATAATAAAAAAAATTACTATAACGTTAATGTTTTAAGTACTACGGCACTTATTGTTTTAACGAATGGTTGTAACGAACGTATCAAACAACCCTGATGAGAAAAGGAAGGAAATTGAATGCCTTGTAGAGTGAGTTTACCATCTCCTTCCCACCTGGCGATTTAACACGCGGACTTGCAGGCGCTTTCCAGTACACTCGGCCCAATTCTCCTCTCGCTACACCATTTCCCATTCACCTATTTTAATTTTCCCGAGAAACAAACACTCACGCCCAATCGAAATAGTAATTGAAACCGTTTGTTTCGTTTGATCCATCAATCAATTGACGTTTGAATCTCGTGAAGAGCTGTTTTTGGTGGACGTAGGAAAGGGTGTTTACGTGGTTTGATTTTGATGTTTGGCTTGATTGATGCTTAAGATCTTCACAAGCAAGTAAATTATTGGTGAATATCGGTCGCTTTTCAGGTTGTTGGAAGTTGTTGTTTGGAGGCCAAGAAAGTTTTGGGAGTTTCGTAGCTTTTAGAGGAGTCGTTTTTTTCTTTTTCTTTTTTTTTGTTACTTTTCTTTTTGTTCTGTTTACATGAGGTGTAGTTGTAGATTGAGAATCTTAGGATAATCCCGAGGTTTTCGATTATTCGAGCGGGAAAATTTCTGGTTTTCTGTGTTGAGAATCGGTAGAGATGGTCAGCGGGAATTTGTTTCACTATAGAAAGAATTCATGGCCGCCCGAGGAGTATCTTAGCAAGACTGCCTTGCATTCGGTATTCTCTCTCTCTCTCTCTCTCTCTCGTTTTTTGGCTTCTTTTCGGTGTTATTTAATTGAGTTCGGTTGTGTTTGGTTACTGAGAAAAATTTGAGAAATGAGAAAATAACGAAACTTTGGGAAAGATTCGATGTCGTTTTCGACTTTACTTTAACAGAATCAATAAATTGATCAGTCTCATGCAATTGCCACGCTTGTAGTGAATCAAACTGTAAGTTTGGAAAGCAATTTCATGTCTTGTCTGTTTTCAAGGAAGTCAAACACGGTCAATTTTGCATTTGTACTTGGTTCCCATTGTCCACAAGCTAGTTCAAGTGGCTTGAGGAAATTGGAAGTGATCTTTATCAAAGGAGGTGAGTTTGAATGAGTGATTTGTGCGAGAAAT
This sequence comes from Artocarpus heterophyllus, assembly GCA_025403435.1. Taxonomy (NCBI): domain Eukaryota; kingdom Viridiplantae; phylum Streptophyta; class Magnoliopsida; order Rosales; family Moraceae; genus Artocarpus; species Artocarpus heterophyllus. The sequence continues at coordinate 12,664,662 of CM046342.1, forward strand.
ATAGTTCAGATTCACTTGCTAAAAATCAGTTGCAGCAGATCAATCGTTAGAAATTTGATAATCTATCAAATATTATTTCGTTTTATTGAGGCCTTTGGGACACTAGATTTTGTTTTCCCACTTGGAGCATAGTCCAATCGAAAGTCTAGATTTTCTTAAATTTGCTGTGTAAACGCCATTTCTTGACATTAGAAATCATATTTGGATGTTTAATCTTGTATGTTGTCAACGGTATTTGGATTCTATAAGCATGGAATCATCTCACCAGTCACCTCCTATCGTGTAAAGAACATCGAATTTGGCTCTAATTACTTTGCTGTGGGTTCTTTGTTGATGGAAGATAATTCCCTTTTGCTTTTTTTTGGACATTTATGTTATGCATTTTCTTCTGTTTATTAGTTTTTGATTAGTACATCACTTATTTTAAACCTAAAATTGAGACTTAACCTATCTAATATGTTATTGAATTAGGAATAGCTGTAAGTCAAATTTTTGTCCCCAATTGGTTGTTGTGTTTGATTTATGATCCAACCTCAACTGTTTTCTTTCTTTCGTTTTTTCTTTCTTTCCTTCTTTCCTTCTTTCATTAATTGCTTAAGAAATTTACTACTAAAGGGGATATATATTGAATGTACTATTATTTTGTGCAGTTTGATTTTGATAGTGCTGCTCCACCAAAACAAGCTTGGAGGAGGAGGTTAAACAGCCATGCAAATATTCTCAAAGAATTTAGGATAACATTTAGAGAAGCAATAAAGATGGTAAGTAACATAATTTCTCAGTATGTGCTCATTGTTTACAAGGATAACTCCAGTCCTGTAGATTCTCATATCTGGTTCCCCTTTTCATTTACCGATGTTTTTCTTGGTTATCTCCTAACTGGTGTATGAACATTGGTTCATAGGTTCGATTAGGTATACGCTTGTGGTCATACGTTAGAGAAGAAGCCTCTCATGGAAGGGTATTTCTTTAACCTGCTTTTATTTGTTTTCCGTTGTTAAGGGTATTTTATGCGAGGATGTGACTTCCCACCTTTTGATTGGATGAATCAATCTTTTATGCTTAGGAGTTTGAAACTTAGTTGCACGAATTTGTATCCTTGCAGACAGCACCTATTGATCCTTTCACTCGTGAAAGTTGCAAGCCATCTGCATCTCAAGGAGTTCCGCTTGGTGGCATGGGGTATGTGGTATACCAAGTTTATGTCTTCAAAGGTTTAGGCTCAAATATTTTTAACACTCTGATGCATGTTTCTTTTTCCATATTCTGCAGAAGTGGCAGCATATCTAGAGGCTTTAGAGGTGAATTCAGGCAATGGCAAATCGTTCCTGGTTCATGCAAAGGTTCTCCCATCATGGCCAATCAATTTTCTGTAATGTTCTTTTCATCTAAAATTTATTTGTAGCAGATCTTAATTTTGGTTTTCTGAAATTCATGACATGGCTAATCTATAATATGTAAATCATGGTTGTCTATATGTTTCCTGAACACAATTGTTACAATATTTCACGGAGTTCACTTTGCAGATACACATAAGTAAAATTTTGTGTCTAGCCTCCAGATTGTTTTCAATCTTCAGTAAAACTTCTTTTTTGTGTAAATTTAAACATTGCACCTTTGGATCTGAAAGAATGCATGCATATTAATCTCAATTGTTATTTAAGTATAAAACTTAGGGGGATTCCAGACATTTTTGTGCAAGTTGAGCTTCTCAACAGATTTTATTTATTGCTTATAAGTGGACGAAAGAATGTGGGGTTTGCTTGTGTGTATTTTTTTTTTTTTTAATTATTATTTTTAATTTTTGCTGTTTGACTTGAGATGAATGCTTAGCAAAGTACTGTGGCATCTGAAATGGATGGAATGGAAGGTTTCTGATCTGATGAGTACTGTCTCTAATGTTTTGCTACTAAAAAGAAGTGGATACATATAATCCACCAGTTCTCTCTTTAATAACATGCGTGTTGTCCAGTTGTCTTGAATCTTCTGCTTCTCATTTTTTGGATAATTTTGTGGAACTTCAGATTTTCATACAAAGAGATGGAGGACATAAGAATTACGCATCTGTTTTGGCCCCAGGTCAACATGAAGGACTAGGGTAAGCAATTGAATATTTTGTGCATCATATTTCTGGGGATAAGAAAAATGAAAGGACAAGTACTTGCCATGCATTGTCCGAATTATGTTTTAAATATTCTGTATATTGTTAATTCATAATAATTTATGGATGCTTCGTAATATATGGGCCACAGCTTAAAATATGAAAAAGAAAAATAAAAAAAGCGGTTCCACATGGCACGACTAGTGTGATTCCTTTGCATCAAAGGTGTCTGTGAAGTCTCCCATGTTTGGGTATAAATTTCATAATTAAGGGGTGAGCTTTGGGTGATCTTGATTGGGTGGGCATTTGTGTTATGTTCTCTGTGGTTATCATGGGGAGAGGTCAGGATTCTTTTAGGGGAGGAGTTCTGGACGTAGCCAGGTGCTATGCGGCTCGAGGTGGATGTAAGACAAACAAACTTTTGAATTCTTCTATACCGCTGATAGACTTTTTGGCTTGATTAAGGGCAGCAGAGCCCAAGGAGACACGTGTGAGGAAGTTGGGTATCTTTTTCTTTTTTTTTTTTCTATGTATTAGTCTGGTTTGATTGGGATTAGATTACTGGCAAAGTACAAAAAAGACGCCTTTAGTTAGTTTGAGATATTCACGAACACGAACCTTTACGTAACACAGAGCAAGATGTCTACCGTAGTGATTTTATCCCATCCCCTATAAAAATGATTTTAGTTTCAGGAAACAACTGCATTGCTTTCACCATGTTTTACTGGAGTATTTGGTTTTCTTATTACATATCAGGGAGCAATTCATTTGTTTCAGGAAGTTTTTTTTTTTTTTTTTTTTTAAATTCTTATTATTATCTAGTGTTTAAATAAAGAAAAAAAATCTTGGCGCTGGACAGAATATTTGTTTCATGATTTCTATATCATTCATGATGGGAAGGAAGGAATAGGAATTTAAGTATTATTAAGCAAAGCAAGAAAATAATAATATTATTTTTTTAATTTATGTGTGATTATTCCAGAGAGTAAAATTATTGCTGTAGTATGCTTAAATGCTTTTATTGTTTCTACAGGAAAATAAATGATCAGGGCATATCTTCTTGGGGTTGGAATCTTAGCGGACAGCATTCCACATATCATGCTCTATTTCCAAGGGCATGGACCATATATGATGGTATGAGCATGCTTTAATTTTACTGTGTTGAAAAGTATCTTTCCCCTCGAGTCTTCTTTTAAATTATTGGTTTATGCTTTGTATATTAGGTGAACCAGACCCAGAACTGAAAATCTCTTGTCGGCAAATATCTCCATTCATACCACATAATTACAAAGAAAGCAGTCTTCCTACTGCCGTTTTTGTTTATACGGTATGTTCAACTAACATATACTCTTAAATTTTGCTAAAACAGAACTTTTTCTCGCATAGCCAAGAGGAAATTTCAAAGAAACAATATCTTTCCTTATGCAAATTTAGTAGCATGAATTTGCAAGGGTAGCTGCATAAGTAGAGAAGTAGATCTTTGCCTAATTATCTGTACTAGAGTCTGGTTCTACATGGTATTGAGTCCTTACTTCGGCATATAGGAAATAGCTTTCATACCTCGTAGTGATTTTTATGATCTACGTTGGAATATTTCATGTCTCGTTTTTCCTGCCTCCGAAATGAAGTTGATTTAGTTATTTTTTATTGTACAATTCTAATTGAATCCTGTTTGTTGATATTAGGATAGGAACTACAGTGAGATTTTTCAATGTTCCTTATGCGACTTTATGTTTGTTGTAGTTGGTTAACACAGGAAAGGAAAGGGCAAAAGTTAGCCTTCTCTTTACATGGGCGGTAAGATTATCTCTTCACAGCAGCGTTATGCCTACACTAACAATTAAAATATGTCCAAATCCTTGAAGACAAAGTGATTCATTGCTTGTTTTGTCCAGAATTCAATTGGGGGAATCTCACACCTGTCTGGAGATCATGTAAATGAACCATTTATGTGAGTAAATTATGCTGCTTCTAAACTTTCTGTGGTTCATAAGAAAGTAGTTATAGTGTTAAACACTTTGGCTAACTTCATCTTTTCTTTAATAGTGGCAAGGATGGAGTCTCTGGAGTTCTTCTTCATCACAAGCAAGTTATCAAACCTTACTAGCTATATTTGACGGTTGGCTTAGCCATTCCAATGAAAGAATTGGTGAAGACGTTTCATAACATTCTATTTCATTTGGAGGCATAAACGGACCCAAATCAAAGGGAAAGAAGGATAAACACAATAAAAATATGATGTTTCTGTGTGATCTTGCCGATATTAGAAACTAGCACAAGGTTGTCATATATATATATATATATTAAAGAAATGGCCTTATAAACAACATTATACAAAAGAAGAGAGGAGCATACTCCAATGCTTGAGAGTTGAAGAAAAGGGATCCCCCCAAGCTCTAAGAAATTAGAAAGTTGTGATGCTAACATGGATAGTGTTTCATTATGTTTTTATGCTAACTAAAATCCATGATTTTCTCATTTCACGTGTTTTGATTGATTATGATCTGTCCAAATTCAAAATAATAATTAAAAAAAAAAGGGAATTAGTATCACGAAAGAAATTATTTACAGCTAGCTTTTATTTGTTATCTTGGTTCATTGACTTTAGTACCAACCAACATGAAGCTCATTAGGGTTTTCGAACCTTAAAATTTGCATTTTCAAACTGATAGATCCTTATGGCCATCGTAAAACATCTCAATATCTACAATGTGTTAGCTAGTGATTAGTTTCATGCTTATTCTAATTATACGTTTTGCAAAGATTTTCAAGTGATATATTTGGAAAGCCTTGTTTTGATAGTAATGAAATGAAACAAGGACTAAGCTATTGTTCATTTTTTATTTGACAGAAAAACATTTTTTTCCCTATATTGCCTTTTGTTATATTGCAGTGTTGTTGTTGAATTAACACACAGACGACTTTTGTTTCTTTACCTTCGGTCCTCTTTTTTTATTTGGTCAACTCTTATTTATTTATTTATTTCTTAATTTATTTATTTATTTCTTAATTTATTTATTTATTTATTATTTTTTAGCGATAGGAAGTGTCTATCCGTCTGTTTGTAACAATATTATCAACTAGATTGATATGTTACTTTAGTTTGTTTGTTTTTAGAAGAATAATTCCGTTTCACCTTGTTTTTTGTTCTCTACCAATTTGTTGTCGGTTTTTTGCAATTCAACCGTTGTAATTAGCCTTTTGCAAGTTCTTTACATTTCATTCCTTTCAGTACTTGTAGTTGGTATTCTCTGACAGTATGTTAGATTTCTAAGGACCATGTCTATGGTGCAGGACTGCAAAAGGGAACCCTTCTGTTACTTTTGCAATAGGTGCATGTGAAACGCAAAATGTGAATGTAACAGTTCTGCCATGTTTTGGGTTATCTGAAGGAAGCAACCCTACTGCAAAGGAAATGTGGAGTACAATGGTTAAGGTAGTCATACTCATGTAGATTTGATTGTTTATCTTATTATCTGGAACCTCATACAAATTTGTGACTTTGTTCATTTACATTGACATTTTTTAATGTGATGGTAGTTAGTTTAATTCCATGATATTTCGTAGCTTCCTTTCAGAGGTGTTAATATAGAATTATGCAGAGCTTAATTTTGTTAACTTGTGCATTTCTTCCTGAAGGATGGACAATTTGCTCGGGAGAACTTCAATTCTGGACCATGCATGCCTTCGTCACGTGGAGAGACACTCTGTGCGGCAGTTTCAGCTTCTGCATGGGTCGAGCCTCATGGGAAGTGTACTATCGCATTTGGTCTCGCATGGTCATCTCCAAAAGTAAAATTTTTGAAAGGAAGTTCATATCATAGGTAATTTTATTGTATTTTTCATTTTTTCCCTTGATTTGAGCTTGTCTAGTGTTAAAAAGTAAATGCCCAAAGAATTATATAAAAAAAAAGGCAAAAAGGGTGGACACTGCTTCTTAGCAGTTTTATGCTTGGTCATTAATAAGGTTACTTTATGCCCTTTTCAAATACCAAAATAACCCTAACCACACTAAAATATTTTACTGTACACATGTTGCTTATATTTTTTATTTGTTCATATTTAGCGTGCTAATACATGGGTTTTGATTTACATGTAATGGCAATTGTTTTGAGTTTGTTATGTTGTTGCAGGAGGTACACAAAGTTTTATGGTACTTCTGAATTAGCAGCTAAAGACTTGGTTCATGATGCCCTTTCAAGTCTGTATCCCTGATTAATACATCCTATTTTGTTAAAGCCTAAGATGTTTGATAGATATCAGTGGTTATTATCATGTGTTTAAGTCATCTTAAGGTATGATTTGAACCTGATTTCATCTTGAAAAAACAGATTATAAGCGGTGGGAAGAAGAGATTGAACAGTGGCAGGGTCCCATTCTAAATGATGAGCGGCTACCAGAATGGTAATAATTCATTCAGCTATGTGAACTTTTATGGCCAACTGAATATTGGTATCGTCGTTAAATAAGCCTTAAAGCTTAAATGTTCCTCTTGTATATGTGACATTTTGTGAGCTTGATATCTAAGCACGGCAGCATACTGAGACTGTTATCTGATACTGTAAAGCTTGCCCTGATGAGGTTGAGCCCTGCATTCTCACAAATATCCAAAAGCGTGAGGCTAAAGAGGACAGATATTTCTGCCGTTTTATTGAATTTGGTTGAAGGATATTAATCTCATTTCTTTAGACACTGTAGCGTTGGACAGGAACCATTGTATTGGTCATCTGTAAACTTTGTTGCATACTTGCATGTGGCGTGTGCTACTCAGTAAATACCTATAATTGTGTCCATTGAAGATTTAAAATTTAAAAATACTTTTGTTTATGCTGTCTCGAGCTTTACATGGATGTGGATTAATTCTGTCTATTATTGTCTGGTCAAATATTTCGCCCATTTGGGACTTGAGGTACCTTTATCTTTTCCTTAAAACTATTGGAACCATTTAGTTCTGCTGCCAAAGTTGATATTCATATTCATTTGCATTACAGATAAGTTCTAAAATACCATTTCAGTTGGTCTTTTCAAGTTGCTTATACAGTCATACGTAAGCAAGTTACTTTACAGGCTTTTAGTGATCCAGTGAATCTACGATTGTTCTGGGTCTGTGTTCTTGTCTGTCGAGGGGAAAACTTTGGTCACCATGTGTATATAATATATGCCTCTTGATTTTCGCAGGTACAAGTTTACGTTGTTCAATGAGCTCTACTTTCTGGTTGCTGGTGGAACAGTTTGGATTGGTACGCATTTACAGTCTTGACATATTTTAACGATAAAACAGCTGTCACTTGTAATTAGTGGCACCCTTGATGTGAAACTTTTATTTTTGTTTCTTCTTTTGTCGTAATGCTAAATTATCATCTTTCCTTGTGCTGTAAAAGTAAGCATTAACATTGACTATAACTCTGTAATATTGGACAGATTCTTTGTCATCAACTACAAACATGAGAAATAATCAGCAGCAGCTAACAGAAGTTGATAGAGGAGACATGAAGACAACTAATGCTGAAGCAAACTGCAGACTAAATACAGATATGAAGCATGCAACGGCTAATAGTTGTTATAGTACTGCAGCTAATTTTGGTTTGGAAAACAATGGTAAAGAGCTATATACATGCGACAATGAAGATGAAGATGTTGGAAGGTTTCTCTACTTGGAAGGCATGGAATATGTCATGTGGTGCACATATGATGTGCACTTTTATGCATCATTTGCACTTCTTGAATTGTTTCCCAAAATTGAACTCAGTATTCAAAGGGACTTTGCAAAAGCCATCTTATCTGAAGATGGAAGAAAAGTAAAGTTCCTGGCAGAGGGAAATTGGGGGATTCGTAAGGTTAGAGGTGCTGTCCCTCATGATCTGGGAACACATGATCCATGGAGTGAAATGAATGCATATAATATTCATGATTCAAGTAAATGGAAAGATCTGAACCCAAAGTTTGTGCTTCAAGCGTATAGAGACTTTGCTGCAACAGGGGATATGGCTTTTGGAGTTGATGTATGGCCTTCTGTTCGTGCTGCAATGGAATACATGGAGCAATTTGACAGGGACAATGATGGTCTGATTGAGAATGATGGTTTTCCAGATCAAACATACGATACTTGGACTGTTCATGGTGTGAGTGCTTACTGTGGCTGCTTGTGGCTCGCTGCACTTCAAGCTGCAGCCGCAATGGCCCTTCAACTGGGTGACAAAGATTTTGCCGAATGGTGCAAGACCAAATTTTTGAAGGCCAAACCAGTATTTGAAGAAAAGTTGTGGAATGGTTCTTATTTTAACTATGACAGCGGGTCCAGTAGTAACAGCAAGTCTATACAGACAGATCAACTAGCTGGACAGTGGTATACAGCATCCTCAGGGTTGCCTTCCCTATTTGACGATTTTAAAATCAAAAGTTCTCTTCAGAAGATCTTTGATTTCAACGTAATGAAAGTCAGAGGAGGCAGAATGGGTGCTGTAAATGGTATGTATCCGAACGGAAAGGTTGATGAGACATGTATGCAATCACGTGAAATATGGACTGGTGTCACCTATGCTGCGGCGGCGACAATGATCCTTTCAGGAATGGAGGATCAGGCATTCACGACTGCTGAAGGCATCTTTATCGCAGGTTGGTCAGAAGAGGGTTATGGGTAAGTACTAAGTACCACATGTACTTGAGTTATTTGTAGTTCTTTCCGATGGTTAAACTTGCTTAATCTTCTCATTCTATTATATGTTTAGCTTATACATTACGAATGGAGATATGCGCATTTAGGAATGGTGCTAACTAACGTCATTCTTAAAAGAAAAGGTAAAAGAAAAAGAAGCTGGCGTCATGCAAACTAAAAAAGTGGAATAAAATTCGGTCATATTATTGATGATTAGATAGATAATTTGAGTAACCATTGAAGGGCTTATCAAGATTTTAGGCTGAAAGATTCGTTAAAATTGATGAAAAGGGAGTCATTCAATTGCTAGGACTTGGGGTGTTAAGAATTGAGAGATGCAAGTGGCGCAAATACGTGGTTAAGATAAAAGAGCTGACATGATGCTGAAGGTCACAGCTGAGGGTCAGAGTGGTGTTACAGTCGTTGCGGGTCTACTATATTTTGGGGTTCATCATATACACGTGCTGAAAATTACGCTCTTCAAAAATTGCACCTTAGTGATTTAGCTTGTGGTTCAAAGATGAAAAATCTTTTACTTGAAATTGAATTGATCCTTTTTTATGCTTATTAATTATAGATTAACTTGGCGAGCGACTCTAAAAGCTAAGCTGACACCAGCTTGGCGTGCATAGGCTGTGCTAGTTGGTTTATTCACAGCTTTAGACAAAGGATTTTAGACTTGCAGTTCAAAGTATATAGTGTCTCCGTAATTGTTTCAAGTGTCACTATCAACTATAGCAGAGAGAGTTTAAGTTCCTGCTTGCCAATCTTGGGCCGCATGATGACAACGAATTTTTTCAACTTTACTCAATCCTTTTCAACTTTCAACCACGCTAAACCATGCTTATGTAAGTTTGGTGTCTCATTTTGTCACCAAATATTGATTTGTACAGTAAAACTAGTTTTTCTCCATTTTTCTTAAGTCTTGAGCTTTCAGCTTAATCGAACTTGTCGGCCTTTATTTATTAATCGACTATTCAAAGACTATTAATTTTGCTCAAGTTCTTCACTTCTTGATTGACATTCGCATCTTCCTACGGGTGTATCTTGTTCTCAATTCAGATGTGTTTATCAGCCAACTTATGATTTCTTTTTCCCGACTGTACAGGTACTGGTTCCAGACTCCAGAGGGATGGACGATCGACGGGCACTTCCGCTCGCTTATATATATGAGGCCTCTATCAATATGGGGAATGCAGTGGGCGTTATCCGTGCCTAAGGCAATCCTTGAGGCCCCTAAGATTAATGTAATGGATAGAATCCAGTTATCTCCTGCTAGTTCAAGAACACCCCCCATACACAATGAAACGGGTGTTAGAAAGATTGCAACAAAAGCAAAGTGCTTGGGGAACTCTGTGTTCCAATGTTCCTGCTGATTGTATCTTGTAAGTTGTCAGAATCTTGTAAAGAAATGTTTTACACGGCCTTTCTTCGGTTTCTGCTAACCTTCTTGCAATAGAAGCAAAAAACTGGAGGTGGTTATGAGGAAGCCGTTTAGAAAATGGGCAATAAAAAGACCGGGTGGCAACCAAGTATCTAATTCACTTGCATGATGTTGTAGATTAGTCTCTGTCATTTCAAAATTTTCTTTGTTACTTTTTTTTAAAAGAATCCATGAATTGATATCAAGTGTTGTAGATTAGTCTGTCATTTCAAAATTTTGATGTAGCTATTTCAAGTATCCGTAAATTGATAGGGTCTGTGTAGTAACTATAAGACGCTGAATTAGATTATCTAAGCCTTAAAGGACATATCATTTGTTTATCTACTTATTTTTAGTTTCATTTTTCTAAAATGGAATTGAATCTTACCTTAACTAAACCAGATAATGAAAAGAAGACTAATGTTCGTAATCTATATTAAAGGGTACGGGTACAACACAACTCACATAATACCAAATCCAAATGGGTTCTAAGGCGATTCTTAGGATGGGATGATTGGTAAGGGGCCTAATTGCTGACCTTACCTCTCTTATTTACGTCGCCAAATCTGGCAATATTGAGAGCTTTTTTAGAAAATTACTTATAATGCTACGTTTTTTAAAGTTGTGTTTATTTATATTATATTTTAAAAAAAATGATCATATTATTATTTATATTACACATTAAGTTATGCCACAAATAAAATATTTATAAAAAGGTAAATTTTAATAGATACCATTTATGAAACTTTCTAAAGTTTTTCGTATAATGTCTCTTAAATTTTTAATTTTGATAAAATATAGAATTAATCTTAAAATTATTAACAATTAAGGTCTAAAAGGTATTTTAATTTTCGTTAAGTATTTTTTTTACATGTTGAGTTTTAATTTTTTCTTAAAATAATAAGCTCTATCTTTAAAATTACTTACGTGTGAATTTCGTAACCAAAATTGTTTATACCTTTTATACTTGTTAGCTATTAAATCTTAATTGTTAATTATTTTAAAATTTAAGATATATTTTATTAAAATTCAAAATTCAAAATATATTATACAAAACCGTATAGCTTAAAGTTCAACACTGCAGTTTACTAATAATTTTGTGTACTCCATTGTCATTGATAATTGACAGCATTTCCGATGTGTGGTCCTCGCAGCCCCACCTGCGGTTTGTGCGTCAGTTGTCTTTTCCCTCTCTATCTCGCAACTAATAAAAGGGAGGCCAACTTCTTTTATTCGTGCACAGTACATTGTACCAGATGACTTCTTTTTTTTTTTTGCTTATTAAAATGGGTGCAGATGACTTTTTAGTAATTTGAAATCTTGCAAGAATTGGGAATAACGACACCAATATAATATGACGAATGGGTTTGCATAATGTGATCGTTGAGATAAACCTTTACGACTAGATCTAAAGATTATTTTCTTACACGTCGTGAATTATATAGTATTCATCAGTGTACCCTCGGTTCTTCAAAATCATACAGTTCTACGCCTTATTTACTAAAATACAATTCTTGGATTGATTTATTACAAGTAAAAAAAATAATTTATCGAGCAAATTTGCTATTTAAAGCTATTTATTTCAAATATTATTAAAACCTCCAATTAACTTCAATTATTTATTGTAAAATTATAACTTGCTTAAATTTCTGTTATCAATATTTAGATAATTTCTTGAAATACAAATAGTTGAAGAGGTGAAGTGCTAATCACCTAAAGAGAAAGTGAACTTTCAAACTTTTCAGCTTTAATAGGTCTTTTTTCCCTTTAAACTTTTGGATCGAACTATATTCTCAAAGAGAGTATAATTATTAGTTAATGTTTTTCCATCACTAAGATAAAATGGCATTTTATGTAAAATACTCTTTTTTGATTATTTTTGCTTAGAGCAAAATAGGAAGAAGCATGCAAACCCAACCCAACAGCCCACCTCTTGTACTTTAGTGCGAGGTCAGCAAGTAGAGCCTAAAAGAGTTAAAAAAAAAAAGAAAAAGGCCCCGCACAGAAAAAAAAGTAATGGGGTGGACCTCAGAATTTAATAGACATTGCCATAAGGGAAAGGATAGTTAAATTTAGCCTTAAAGATTTTAGAGATACTCTTTTTTATAAGAAAAACTAAAACTGTGCCTCAATTGAAAATTAAAAATATGTTATTATATCTCAATTTTGCAATAAAAATTAAAATTAAAATTAAAATTACTACCTTCATCCAATCAATAATATAGTGTATTTTTTCTTTCCACAATGTTCCCACTAAACAAAAAAATTTCTGGCTATACTACTCGACGTTGCTCCTAATGCAAACTACAATACACACTCCTTTGAGGTATGATTTTACCGCTTATGTAAATAAGTTATTATTTATTGTTTATGCTGAAAAGGCTTCTTCGTTTCAAGAATGATCCTCCTTTAATATGTCAAACCATCTAAAAGGGTTGTCTTGAGAGTACTCCAACAATGGCATCCAATTTACCATCATAGTGCTGGTAGCAGTACCAGTATTGCCCAAAGCTTTGTAAAGGGTCTCTTGGTGGAATTGAGAAGGGAGGGATCCAGAGAGTGCTTGTAATAAGATAGGTCGTTCAGAAAGTAATTTAAATTAAGAGTTTTAAATTATAACTGATTTGAAATTTAAATTTTATAGAAAAAATATAGAAACAAAGTTGGTTTGAATCAAAATTTATTGTTTGATCTTCTTCATTTGTAACGAGGGTTCAATGAACAAAGACCTCATTGCTAAACCATTATAAAAAATGCATTTTTTGTGATTTATCTTCATCTACTTCTTTATTATTCACGTTGATCCAACTGGATTTAACTATTAATTGTTTTCAACACCCTTTACGACGTTCTCATTCATATATGAATTTATTCTTCCAATGTTGACTTTATGTAATATTATGGTAGAAATTGTGGTACTCATTGACGAAACAAGGATTTCTTTTTAGGCTAATAGCTACAATAAGTTTTGAGTAAAGTAAAAAAAAAAAAAAAATTCTCTCAACAGTTATGATCGTTATTCAGTATTGTGTTTTGATCCCAAGAATTACTCGTCAGAACAAAATTTTTTATAAAAAGTATTCATTAAAATTTTATTAATACATATTTGATAAAATTTATGACATATACTTAAAAAGTCTTTAATTTCAAACTACTATCAAGCTTAAAAAGTCTTTACTAGTATACAAAAGATTAATAACTACCCTTTTGAGTCTATCTCGGATTCAATGAATTTTGTTCATATATTAGATAAAGAAATCTATTTTTTAAGGGTAATGCAAATAAAATAGAATGATAAAAGAAAACAAAACAATATAATGTTATAAATATATCACAAATTCACAATCGTGTCTAATTGATCACTTTATTAAAATAGATTTTTCCTTTCAAAAAAAATATGACACAATTTAAATTTTTTTCTTAAAAAATTATTGTTTTTATTTATTTGTTAAAAGAATGGGTATGTATACCAATGAAAAAAATCAAGAAATAAAAAAATAAGAGGAAAAAAATAAATAGGCCTGAAGCCATTGTTGAGGGGAGAAGATCTTGCTAAATACTTAGAGATATTTAGTTAAGACTTTGATCTACATTGATACTTTTTAAATTTTTTAGAGAATAAAATCAAATTATTTTTATTTTTAAGGAGTGGCTATATACAAATTTGTCAGAAACACATATATAAAAATATAAATGGAAAAAAATTGAGGGGGCTCACTTCGTCACCAGTCGTGCTCACCAACAGCTATGATACTTCATTTGTAATTACTTATGATAATTATAACATTGCTTAATAATAAACATTGGTGTAAAAGTAACCTAATAAAATAAAGGATTTAGAAATAAAAGGCCATTTTTAGATTTTCTTTTAGTAGATGGCAAAGTTTTGTAAAAATAGGAAAATTACTTTCTTTATGTTATGAATATAGTATTACGATGGATGTCCATAACCTCCAAAGTCTTCAAGTCTCATAACCCCCAAAGCTTCTCAAATTCTATAACCTCTATTTGTTACAATTTATTCATCGTTATTTTCTCAATTTACAACACCATTAAACCAATTGTAATCTATAGGCATCTTTAGCCTGTAAATAGAGGCTTTGAGAGGCATGTATCAAAAAGAAAAAGAAGAAATAGATATCATTCTCTCATTTTTTTGTGTTTTTCTCTACTTCCAAACTATATTCTCTTGTTTTATCTTCTTTATTTTACAATACGTTATCATCACAAACTAGCTCCAATTGTGTCTCTATACTGATGTATCTTGACGAGAACAAAAGTTAATTTTGGCAATATTGGACAATCAAAACCTCGGAAAACTTGCTGAGTGTGCTCAGTAAGTAACTTCTGCCCTCTTACTTCTATCTCACTCAATGCCCATTTGCATGTTTGTTTTGATGGAACTAATGTTACAAGTCTTTTAATTACGAATACTAGGTCTAACTCCAATATATTGTTATACTGCTACTACTTTCTTTTTTGGCTTTTCAAGTATTTCTGTGAAGTATCGTTTATGTCATTGCTTCAATATTGGAAATATAGAAACGTTTCTGCTCTATATTCTGTCTGGGTGTATTGTTCTTGAAGTCACTTGATTTTCTTAGATTTTGTGATATTACCAACAATGTGAAGAGTAATGTTTTGCATAGCGCATAACGCATGACATAACCAGAAACTAAGAATATGGTTCTTACGATTATTATTATTATTATTATTACTACTACTACTACTATTACTGCTGCTGCTTATGATTTTGATTTATATATAACAAAATACACATGAACAAAATAAACATAGAAATAAATTATCAAATACGTAAACGTTTCAAATATATGAACTGTTGCAGCCAAACTATTGTAAATAAATGTTTATTGTTATTCATTAAACAATGCATATACTATTTACTGATTGTTTATTGATATTTTTATCTTCTAGTTTGATTAATACTTTTGTGATAGTCTTTACCATGCCAAATCTTACCAAGTTGGAATTTATAGCCCTTGATATTACGGGCAAGAACTATTTATCATGGACACTTTATGCTGAAATTCATTTGGATGCCATGGGTCTTGGAGACAATCAAAGAAGGAAATCAAGAATCATTACAAAACCATGCGAAAGTAATGATTTTCCTTTGACACCATCTCCATCAAGGATTAAAAACTGAATATTTTACTGTAAAAGATCCACTTGACCTTTGAAAAAATTTGAAAGAAAGATATGACCACCAAAACTATTATTCTTCCAAAAGCTTGTTATGATTGGATGCATTTACGATTGCAAGATTCTAAATCAATAAGCAAGTATAACTCTACAATATTTAAAATTAGTTCTCAATTAAAATTATGCGGAGAAAATATTATTGATGAAGATATGCTAGAGAAAACATTCTTTACTTTTCATGCCTCGAATGTGCTCCTGTAGTAGCAATATCGAGAAAAAGATTTTAAAAAATACTTTGAGTTGATTTCATGCCTTCTTGTAGCTGAACAAAATAACGAGCTATTAATAAAAAAAATCATGAATCTTGTCCAACTGGTTCTACCCCATTCTCTGAAGTGAATGCAACAACATCTAACAATTTAGGGCGTGGACGAAGTCATAGTTGTGGTCGCAGCCGTGGTCGTGGTCGTGGTCGTTGACGCGGTCGAGGTTGGAATACCAATCACAATCGTGATAGTAACAATTCTCATGTCCAGAAGAAGGAGAATAATAGAGATAAAGGAAAAGGTGGACAACAAAAGGATTCAAAGAATTCAGAAAATATATGCTACCAGTGCAACATGAAAGGACATTGGTCATGTACTTGTTGTACGTCGAAACATCTTGTTGAGCTTTATCACGCATCGCTCAAAGAGAAGGGGAGAAATATAGAGGCAAATTCTGCCTACTTTGATGATCTTGACCAAAGTGCGATTGATATAACTCATTTGGATGTGGCAGATTTCTTTGAACATTCTAAAGGGAGAATTGATCATTTAATCGGTGATGGGAATGTCCAAAATAACTAAAATGATTTCTAGTCTTTTATGTTTGGTGTGTTTTTATTTGGTTTGAGGTGTGTTTTTTTAACTATGGTTTTAATATCTAATATTTTACTTTGTTGGATTGTAATATTTCTTATAATGTATTTTTGTTTTATTTGAATGAAGAAAATATGGATATTCCCTAATCTTTAATTAGACCCAAGATCACTGGTGAAGATGTGTGTCTCGCTGATAGTGCAACAACGTGTACCATACTTAAAGATAAAAAATATTTTTCCCACTTAATAATTAGCAAAGCTAATGTTAATACAATATCCGATAGTATAAAAATTATTGCAGGCCCTATAAGAGCCAATATATTATTACTTGGAGGAACAAGATTTTTTATAAATAATACATTATTGTCTACTAAGTCTCAAAGAAATTTATTAAGTTTTAAAGATATCCGCCGAAATGGATATCACATTGAGATAGTGATTGAGGGGAAGTTGAATACCTCTATATTACAGCTATGATTTCGGGTAAGAAATACATATTAAAGAAATTGCCTGCTCTTTCTTTTGATTTGTACTACACAAATATTAGTCAAATTGAAGCACATGCAATAGTGAACTAGAAGTTCACTGATCCAAATACTTTTATTGTTTGGCATAACCGGTTAGGCCATCCCAGGTCAATAATGATGCGAAGAATCATTAAGAATTCAAATGGACATCCATTGAAGAACAAGAAGATTCTTCCATTTAATCAAATGTCATGTGCTGCTTGTTCTCAAGGTAAATTAATCATTAGACCATCACTAGCTAAAGTTGGGATTGAATCCCCTGCTTTTCTAGAACGTATTCAAGGTGATATATGTGGGCCCATTCATCCGCCATGTGGACCATTCAAATATTTTATGGTTTTACTAGATGCACCTACAAGATAATCACATGTGTGTTTATTATCAACTCGTAACTTGGCGTTTGCGAGATTACTTGCTCAGAAAATTCGATTATGTGCACAATTTTCAGATCATACAATTAAGTCAATTCGTTTTGACAATGCTAGTGAATTTAGATCCCAAGCTTTTTATGATTATTGTATGTCAATTAGGATAACTGTTTAAGAGTCTATTGCACATGCTCATATACAAAATGGTCTAGCAGAATCATTTATTAAACGCCTCCAATTAATAGCTAGACCTCTACTTATGAGAAGCAAACTCCCTGTTTCTGTTTGGAGACATGCTATTTTGCATGCAACAACACTTGTGCGCATTAGGCCAATGTCATATTATAAGTTCTCTCCATTACAATTGGCTTATGGTCAGGAGCCAAATATTTTCCATCTAAGAATTTTTGGTTGTACAATTTATTTTCCTTTTGCTCAACCACAACGCACTAAGATTGGACCTTAAAGAAAGCTAGGAATATATGTTGGATATGAATCCCCTTCTATAATTAAATATCTTGAACCAATGATAGGAGATGTTTTTACGGCTCTATTCGTCGACTGTCATTTTGATGAAACAAACTTCCTAACATTAAGGAAAGAGAATAAGTAGCTGGAAAAATAAATTATATGGAAAGCATCGTCAATATGTCATCTTGATCTTCGTACACAACAATGTGAGCAAGAAGTTCAAAAAATATTTCACTTGCAAAATATAACCAATCAATTGCCAGACGTATTTACTGACCTAAAGAGAATAACCAAATCTTATATACCAACTACAAATGATTTAGCTCGAGTTGATGTCCTAGTAGGACAAAATATTACTACA
The DNA here is from genome assembly GCA_025403435.1 of Artocarpus heterophyllus. Classification (NCBI taxonomy): domain Eukaryota; kingdom Viridiplantae; phylum Streptophyta; class Magnoliopsida; order Rosales; family Moraceae; genus Artocarpus; species Artocarpus heterophyllus. The sequence continues at coordinate 12,682,593 of CM046342.1, forward strand.
GCAAATGAGTCTAAAGCATGCCTGAAGTATGGTAGACTAGTCGGTTCTAAAGACAAAAATCCTCGGAAGAGAAAAGGGGCAAATAATCAAGATGGTCAAATTAAGGAGGTGGCTACTTCCGAGGAGACCCTAGACATAACTAATCATAAGACCCCAGAAGAGGTACAGGTACCTGAAATAGTGAAAATGAAGAGATCTCGATAAGTTATGTCACTACGGGAAAAAGATAGCATAAAAAAGAAATAGTTATCGACAACATTTTTGCATATAATGTAGCCCTCAATATTGTTAAAGAAAGCGAGGATCATGAACCTAAATCTATCAAAGAATGTCGATGCAAAAATGATTGGCCAAAATGGAAAGATGCAATCTAGGCAGAATTGAACTCACTTGCGAAACGTGAGGTGTTTGAACCTACAGTCTGAACACTTGAAGGTGTAAAACCAGTAGGATACAAATTGGTATTTGTGCCAAAACAAAATGAGAAAAATGAAATCATTAGATATAAAGCATGACTTGTAGCACAAGGATTTTCGCAAAGACTTGGTATTGATTATAAAGAAACATATTCTCTTGTGGTGGAGGTGATTACATTTCGATTTCTAATTAGTCTAGCATACATGAAAGACTAGATATGCTCCTAACGGATGTCGGTATAGCCTATATGTATGGCTCACTTGATAACGATATCTATATGAAAATCCCTAAAGGATTTAAGATGCTTGAAGCATGTAATTCAAATTCTCGAGAAAATTATTCAATTAAGTTACACAAATTATTATATGGATTGAAGTAGTCTGGATGCATGTGATATAATCACCTTAGTGAATATTTAATAAAAGAAGGTTACAAAAATAATCCTATTTGTCCATGTGTTTTTATAAGAAAATTCAGATTTGAGTTTGTTATAATTGCAATATATGTTGATGACTTAAATATTATTGGGACTCCTGAAGAAGTTCCAAAAGCAATGGATTATTTGAATAAAGAATTTGAAATGAAAGTCCTTGGAAAAATAAAGTTTTGTCTCGGCTTGTAAATCAAGCATTTAGCAGATGGAATTTTTATTCATCAATCAAATTACATAAAAAAAGGTCCTAAAATGATTTTACATGCATAAAGCACATCCATTGAGTACCCCAATGATTGTTTGATCACTTGATGTGAAAAAGGACCCCTTTTGACCTCAAGAGGATAACGAAGAACTTCTTGGTCCTGAAGTGTCATATCTTAGTGCGATAGGTGCACTAATGTATGTTGCTAATAATACTCGACCGAATATAGCATTCTTTGTAAGTTTATTAGCAAGATATATTTCTTCTCCAACTCGAAGGCAATGGAATGAAGTTAAGCATATATATCGATATCTTCAAGGAACAAGTGATATGGGCTTGTTTTATTCAAATAACATGGGATCATAACTAATTGGTTATGTAAATGTAGGTTGTTTGTCTGATCCACACAAAGCTCAATCTTAAATAGGCTATTTATTTACATATGGTGGTACAGCTATATCATGGCGTTCTACAAAACAAACCATAGCTACTACTTCCTCAAATCACACAGAAATAATAGCAATTCATGAGGCAAGCCGAGAATGTGTTTGGCTAAGATCAATTACCCAACATATCCAAGAAACATGTGGTCTACCTTCGAAGAAAGAAACTTCAACAACAGTATATGAAGATAATGTTGCTTGCATAGCTCAGCTAAAAGGAGGATACATCAAAGGAGACAAAACAAAACACGTTTCATCAAAATTCTTTTTCACCCATGATCTTGACAAATATAGCGATATTGCAAATTCGTTCAACAAATAATCTAGTAGATTTATTCACAAAGGCATTACTGATTGCAACATTTGAAAGATTGGTGCATAATATTGGAATGCGTCGCTTTAGAGATCTCAAGTGATGTTCCTTTGAGGGGGAGGAAATATACGCTGTACTCTTTTTCCCTTGTTTTAGGTTTTGTTCTACTGGGTTTTCCTAACAAGGTTTTTAATGTGGCAGCTTCTTTTGGCGTATTATATAAGAATGATGTACTCTTTTTCTTTCACCAGGATTTTTTTTTCCACAGGTTTTTTTTTCTTAGTAAGGTTTTAATGAGGTATATTCTTGATGATGGACATCCAATGGGGAGTGTTATGAATATAGTATTATGATGGATGTCCATAACCCCCAAAGCTTCTCAAATTCCATAACCTCTAGTTGTTACAATTTATTCATCGTTATTTTCTCTATTTACAACACCATTAAACCAATTGTAACCTATAAGCATCTTTAGCCTATAAATAGAGGCTTTAAGAGGCATGTACCAACAAGAAAACGAAGAAATAGATATCATTCTCTCATTCTTTTGTGTTTTTCTCTATTTCCAAAGTATATTCTCTTGTTTTGTCTTCTTTATTTTACAATACTTTAAATGATAAACCAATGACATATTGATTTTAATTAATAATATACTGTTGAGAAAAAAACTAATAATTTCTAATAAGTTATTGTTTCAGTGGAATTAACAAAAATATTTTTCCCTTCTTTGTGTAGTTAAATATGAAACGCCCCTTTATTCGGACGTCACAGATATCGTTACATACTTATATTCATACATGCTTAAATAATTAAACACATAGATAATATCAACTCAATCGTACTATAGATTTTAAAAGTACTTAAACTTACATTACCAGGATCCATTCATATTAAAAAATTTTTTTTTTTAAAACTTACATTGTTTCGAAAAACATAGTTTAATGTTATTTCATAACATAATTTATTCGTTTATACTTAATTTATTCAAGAACTTATTTAATAATAATTGATAATCAAATAGTAAAATCAAGATTTATTAAAATCTCACATTAAATCACTTTGATCAACATATCTTTGAATTCCTCTTATTCCCACAGTTCGGCAGGCCGAACTTGGGACTTCGGCAAGCCGAACAACATCGGCAAGCCGGAGCGTCTTCCACCGGCAGGCCGGCAGAAGCTTTGTAATTCGGACCAAAAATTCATCCAGGTTCGGCAGGCCGAAAAATAGATCGGTCGGCCGATCTTCTGGTCTTCGGCAGGCCGGACACGGAGTTCGGCAGGCCGTCCGAGACCAAATCTACTTTGGAAGAAAAAATTTAAAACGTTCTAACTTTACGTAAAATATAGCGAAAGTTCATATTCATAAAAAAAATGATAAAATAACTTATAAAACCATAATATAAGTGTTCTTAAAAACCCAACATAAAATATGTTCAAAATATATAATTTTATTGAATCATAAATTCATTTCTTCTTGGCGTGCTTCCGGTTACAATTCATCGTTCTAGTTGCTCACACGCCGTTCCATGTCCTCCACCTATTCCAAGACTCTCTTACCCTTATCTGCAACATGACATATAAAACATGAATAAGCTAATGCTTAGTAAGTACATAAAATTCTCACAATTTAAAACATTTCATAAACATCATCATCATCATCATCATCATAAAAGTGCCTTAAGCACAATTTCATGGAAACATATCTTTCATAATATTGACCATTTTAAAATTTATATATCTATATATTTTTTTATTATTATTCTTAAGGGCCCAAGTGTTGCACCATAAACATCATCATTGGCGCGCCGTCATGAGAGGAGAAGGGTAGCTAATCCCTAACCATACATGACATCATAATATATCATTTCATAACATTGGGTGTGCAACACTTATTAGGTGATACATAAATACATAATGTTCATACTTTGAAACATACCATAGTCATCATACATGCGTAACTTTGAATCATGAAAAACTTTTTATAAGAAATCCTTTAAGAAAAATCATCATGAAAATCCTTGTAAACATATCATTAAATCCTTGTAAAACGTGTCATGTTGCAGGTGAGAATGTACTTACTTGATCGATAGCTTACTTAACCTTAATATTGCACTTGGTGACGACACCGCGGTCTCGTTGTGCTTGCTTCCTTAAGTGTCCATGCCATATATCCATTTTAAGGTGCAATAAAAAAAATCAATACTTATCATAAAATATCCATACACTCATCTCATATTTTAAATATTATTTTTATTATCATAAAATCTTTTAAACATACATAACATTTTATGATCAAACAATCAAAAAAAAAATAACGTTTATTAAAACATTTCATAATCATAAAATACATTCATCTTACATACTCATACATAAGCATAATTAACAACTTTTCACGAAAACATCATTCTTTACCTATAGAATAATCATTACATTTTTCATACCTTCAAAATTAAACAATATCATTTACTGTGAGGGGTAGAAGACAGAAATATTCATTTTTCATAAAACATTAAAATGACATAAAACGTGAGGAGACATCACACATAACAAAATACAATACCTAAAGAAGACATTGTAGACAAAATTTGAAGAGGAGAACATCTTTTTACATTTACCAAAAAAACTGAATTCATACCTTGAAGTTTCTTCTCGAAATTCTTGAATTCGATCAACGAAACAAGACTTCTCTCTCTTTTTTTTTTTAAATCAGAAAATTTTCGTGGAAGAGAAAAAGAAATTTTGTGAGGAAGGGAAGAGGAAGAGAAGTGAAAGAATGTCTCAGAAATTTTTGAGAAGCAAAACGTGTGAAGGAGAGAAAATAATGAAAAAGAAAACGTTAAAATTTTAACGCAATAAAAACCATTGATGGGAATTCAATTCCCTTCATTAAGTCAGAAAAATTCTGACTGTAGGGGGCGTGACTTGGGGCGTGAGAGGAGGAAGAGAAATAATGAAGGAACGTCTCAGAATCGAGACAAATAACTTGAGGAAAGAGCGTAATAAAAATTTTTAACGTAATGTGTATAATAAAGAGTCATTACTCTTCATTAAGTCAGAAATATTCTGACTATGAAGAAGGTGATTGGCGTGGGAAAAGGAGAAGAATAGAAAAGGAAGGTCAAACATCATCAATCTTACCTTAACTTACCTTCTAAAAATAGGAAACCTCTTAATATAATACAAATCTAATCCTTTAATTTCCTTAACTGATAAAAACATTCCATTATTATGCCAATTAATCACATTAATTCACCCAATTAACGTAATTAACTCAGTCATAACTCTGGAGAGATTTCTGCTGACTGTTGTCAACTTTGTTCGGCCTGCCGATTTTCCCTCTTCGGCCTGCCGATTTTCCCTCTTCGGCCTGCCGATTTTCCTTCTTCGGCCTGCCGATCTGTCATTAAATGCCATAACATAAAACATTCACACATCATTGCATCATAAATTAAATAATCATATATTTATAATTTCTCATGAACACTAGAGCACAACGATTCCATGCGGTCGTCACCTGTCACAAATCTTGACATAAAAAGTTAGTAACATGCACATCACATATCATATCATATAACGTTATTTATTAAATACATTCCTTAATAGCGTTACTAACTTAACGAGGTCCGTTACATAAAATAGGCGGGTGTTACAATTCTCCTCACCTTATAAAAGTTTCGTCCTCGAAACTTAGAACAAATGTGGATACAAAACTTTCATGTCATCTTCACGTTCCCATGTAGCTTCTTCAACTTGCTGATTTCGCCATAACACCTTGACCAATGGAATTTCTTTATTCCTCAAAGTCCTAGTTTTTCGATCGAGTATCTTCATTGGCTTTTCTTCGTAACTTAGGTCTTCTCGTATCTCGATCACTTGTGGCTCAATCACATGCGTAGGGTCCGGAACATACTTCTTTAGCATGGAGACATGAAATACATTGTGTATTGCGGACATTTCAGATGGCAACTTCAGCTGATAAGCTACTTTGCCTATTTGTTTAACAATTTCATAAGGACCGATGAATCTTGGGCTTAACTTGCTTTTCTTCCCAAACCTCATAACCCCTTTCATTGGTGCAACTTTTAAGAACACATATTCGCCTACAGCGAACTCTAAAGGTCTTCTTCTTTTATCAGCATAACTCTTTTGACGGCTTTGAGCAGTCTCTATTCTTCTTCTTATCAACTTTATCATCTCAGAAGTTTCATTTACAAAGTCGGTTCTTTCAGCATCAACACTTTCCATCAACTTCTTTTCACCAGCTTCGTGCCAACATATAGGTGACCTGCATTTCCGTCCATACAATGCTTCATATGGTGCCATTCCAATTGTCGCCTGAAAGCTGTTGTTGTAAGCAAACTCTGCTAATGGTAACATTTTACACCAGCTGGTCTTAAAATCGAGAGAACATGCCCATAGCATATCTTCTAAAATCAAGTTCGTCCTCTCTGTTTGGCCGTCAGTCTGAGGATGAAAAGCTGTACTGAAATGAAGCCTGGTTCCCATTGCATTCTGGACACTTTTCCAAAATTTAGATGTGAACCTACCATCACGATCTGAGATAATTGACTTGGGAATCCCATGTAGTCGTACAATCTCCTTAACATAGAGTTCCGCTAATCGTTCCATGGAATAAGTGATCTTGATAGGAATGAAATGCGCCGTCTTCGTCAGCCGATCCACAATTACCCAAATTGCATCATAGCCGTTCGTAGTTCTGGGTAAGCCGGTAATGAAATCCATTGCTATTTCCTCCCACTTCCATTCCGGTATTTGAATAGACTGTAGTTCACCACCAGGTTTCTGGTGTTCAGCTTTTACTTGCTGACATGTCATACATTTCTTCACATACTTTGCAACATCACGTTTCATTCCAAACCACCAAAAATTACCCTTTAGATCATTATACATCTTCGTTGCACCTGGATGAATAGAGTAAGGAGTGTCATGAATTTCTGCCAAGATCCTCTCCCTTAAATTATCAACATTGGGAACACATAAACGATCCTTAAGGTACAGAGTTTCATCATCAGCAGTACGAAACTCTTGACATTTTCCCTCTTTTATTTCATGCTTAATCCTTACAAGGCTCACGTCGTCATCTTGCTTACTCCGAATTTCATCATACATTGTCGGAGCAAGAGAGAGTGCTGATAGTTGACCTGCTATAAGTTCTAAACCGAAGTCTAAAATTTCCTTCCTTAAAGGTGGAGACATTGCTTGCATAGACATCAATGTGGCAACTGACTTCCTACTTAAAGCATCAGCTACTCGGTTTGCTTTACCAGGATGATAAAGGATTTCACAGTCATAATCCTTCACCAACTCTAGCCATCTTCGTTGTCTCATGTTCAGGTCTTTTTGTGTGAAGAAATACTTCAGACTTTGATGATCAGTGAATATCTTGCATTGGACCCCATATAAATAGTGTCTCCATATCTTTAATGCAAAGACGACTGCTGCTAACTCTAGGTCATGAGTAGGATAGTTCTTTTCATAATCCTTTAGTTGCCTTGAAGCATAAGCAATCACCTTTTCATTTTGCATCAATACAGCTCCTAGGCCCATCTTGGATGTATCACTATAGATTACGAACCCATCATTTCCCTCAGGAATTGCCAACACTGGAGCCGTCGTTAATCTTTTCTTCAACTCTTGAAAACTCTTTTCACATGCATCCGTCCATTCATACTTCCTTCCTTTGCGAGTTAGGTTCGTGAGTGGAGCTGCTATCTTGGAGAAATCTTCTACAAATCTCCGATAGTAACCTGCTAGACCCAAGAAGCTCCTTATTTCACTTGCATTCATCGGTTGCTTCCAATTGAGTACAGCTTCTACTTTAGTAGGGTCTACCATTATCCCATCCTTTGAAATGACATGCCCTAGGAATGACACTTTATCAAGCCAAAACTCGCATTTAGAGAACTTAGCATAAAGCTGGTGTCTTCTCAAGGTCTCCAGCACGATCCTTAAGTGCTCCTCATGCTCTTCCTGACTCTTCGAGTAGACAAGAATATCGTCGATAAATACAACAACAAATTTATCGAGAAAATCCTTGAATACCCTGTTCATTAGATCCATAAAGGCAGCAGGTGCATTCGTCAAACCGAAAGGCATAACCACAAATTCATGGTGACCATACCTCGACCTGAACGCAGTCTTGGGGATATCTCCTTCTTTAATCTTCAACTGGTGATATCCTGATCGTAGATCAATTTTTGAGAACACCGATGCACCCTTGAGCTGATCAAACAAATCATCTATTCGAGGCAACGGATACTTGTTCTTGATTGTCACCTTGTTCAGTTCTCTGTAGTCGATGCAGAGTCTCATAGTGCCATCCTTCTTTTTCACAAATAAGACTGGTGCACCCCACGGTGAGTGACTTGGCCTGATAAATCCTTTGTCAAGCAGCTCCTTTAATTGCGTGTGAAGCTCCTTTAATTCTGCCGGGGCCATTCTGTAAGGAGCTTTAGAGATTGGTTCGGTGCCTGGAGCGAGCTCAATCTCGAATTCAACTTCCCTTTCTGGCGGTAGACTCTTTAGATCATCAGGAAACACATCTTCATATTTATGAACAACATGCACATCTTTAATTCTTATCTTTCCTTCTTGGCTTTTGTCTACAACATTTGCCAGATAGCCCATACAGCCACTTGCTAACAGCTTCCTTGCTTTCATTGCCGATAAAAACATGTGGGGTTTCTTCCTGGTCTCGCCAACATAAACAAATTTCTGATTACCTTCAGGATGGAAGATCACCTTTCGTTTCCGGCATTCGATCGCGGCATTATACTTGCTTAGGAAATCCATCCCAAGAATCATGTCATAGTCATGCATATCGATCACAATGAGGTCGACAAAAAGTTCCCTATCAGAAATCCATAGGGGTACTGCACGCAAACAATGCGTGGATAATATCACTTCCCCGGAGGGTAGTGTCGTAGTGAATCCCTGTCTCATTGGCTCTAAACGAACCCCTAACTTCCTAGCATGTGACATAGACACAAAAGAATGCGTGGCACCCGTATCAAAAAGAACACAAACATCATTACATAAGCTTGTTATCTGACCTGTGACCACGTTGGAGGTTTCTGCAGCCACTTGTTCCTTTGTCATGGTATAGATTCGGGCATTCGTTGGTGGGGCTTCAAGTCTCCCTTGGCTGATTAGTGGCCCTTCAAGGGAGGCTTGCATCTGATGCAGCTGGGCCTGAGGAGTAGGTCTCTGTGGGGCATTGGCATTTATCAATTTGGGGCAATTCTTTACGAAATGATCTTCACGCCCACATATGAAACATTGGTTCGTTCCCAGTCGACATTCCCCCGGATGCTTCTTTCCACATTTGGCACATGGTTGGAATCGCCTGTCATTGTTGTTGCGCTGACCATCATTGTGCCTTTTGTTGTCTTGGCCCTGCTGTTGTTGAGGATTGCCCTTCCTCTTATTGTTTCTCCAGTTTTGACTGTTGTTGTTGCTGTTGTTGTTGTTCCTGTGGGAAGGACGGTTCTGGCTATTAGCATTGTTGGCTTGCTGGTTGGGCTGAGGCTGATTCCTTCTTAACTTTGACAAATGGAACTCAGCACGTTGGGCCCTCATAACAACCTGCTCTTGGGTCCTTGGCGGACTTGCCCCATCAACAATTGCAGCAATGTCTGGTCTAAGGGCTCTTATCAACCTTCTGACCCTTTCATCTTCATTCATAACCATCCCTGGACACAGACGAGCAAGTTGATCAAACTTTGTCACCACATCAGTGACTGTCATATCCCCCTGACGTAAGCTTTCGAACTCCTCATAATGTTTCCTCGTAACATTCATGTGGAAGAACTTCATGTTGAACTCGTGAACAAAGTCAGCCCATGACATTTCTTCAACACTTCTGCTCTGTTCGATGCCATCCCACCATATCCTGGCCTCCATAGTAAGGCAGTACGAGGCACAGAGGACCTTTTCATTATCCGTGAAATCCATGAGTCGTAAGGTAGCCTCAATTGTCTTTAACCATCCTTGAGCGACTAGCGGGTCCTTAGAACCCTCAAAGTCAGCTGGCTTAACTCTCTTCCATCTGACCAAAAGAGGTTCTTGATAGGCTGCTCTTGGTTCAGCAGCAGGAGCTGGGACTTCATTTACTTGTACTTGTGGCTGCGGAGGAGGAGGAGGCACATCATTGCCTGGTTGTTCACCATTCTGGCTATTGGCCCTTAATGCAGCTATTTCCCGTCGTTGATCCTCCAACTGCCTTTGTAGTTCAGCGATCATTGTCATAAGTCTCTCGTTAGACTGGGTGCGGGTCTGCATTCTTCTATAGCCGTCCATCGTAAATTTCCTAAAATAATAAGGACTTAAAATTCATCTTCTATTTATGAGACAGGTTTTCATTACTATGTCTTTTAATCATTAAACATTCAAACCTTAATCTTATTATCATACTTGCATCAGTACATCTAACAAACTTACTTGGAGGACTTGGATTGACGTGTGGCGATATGAATTGTAATCGAAAGATTCGCTCTGATACCAAAGCCTGAAACGCCCCTTTATTCGGACGTCACAGATATCGTTACATACTTATATTCATACATGCTTAAATAATTAAACACATAGATAATATCAACTCAATCGTACTATAGATTTTAAAAGTACTTAAACTTACATTACCAGGATCCATTCATATAAATTTTTTTTTTTTTTAAAACTTACATTGTTTCGAAAAACATAGTTTAATGTTATTTCATAACATAATTTATTCGTTTATACTTAATTTATTCAAGAACTTATTTAATAATAATTGATAATCAAATAGTAAAATCAAGATTTATTAAAATCTCACATTAAATCACTTTGATCAACATATCTTTGAATTCCTCTTATTCCCACAGTTCGGCAGGCCGAACTTGGGACTTCGGCAAGCCGAACAACATCGGCAAGCCGGAGCGTCTTCCACCGGCAGGCCGGCAGAAGCTTTGTAATTCGGACCAAAAATTCATCCAGGTTCGGCAGGCCGAAAAATAGATCGGTCGGCCGATCTTCTGGTCTTCGGCAGGCCGGACACGGAGTTCGGCAGGCCGTCCGAGACCAAATCTACTTTGGAAGAAAAAATTTAAAACGTTCTAACTTTACGTAAAATATAGCGAAAGTTCATATTCATAAAAAAAATGATAAAATAACTTATAAAACCATAATATAAGTGTTCTTAAAAACCCAACATAAAATATGTTCAAAATATATAATTTTATTGAATCATAAATTCATTTCTTCTTGGCGTGCTTCCGGTTACAATTCATCGTTCTAGTTGCTCACACGCCGTTCCATGTCCTCCACCTATTCCAAGACTCTCTTACCCTTATCTGCAACATGACATATAAAACATGAATAAGCTAATGCTTAGTAAGTACATAAAATTCTCACAATTTAAAACATTTCATAAACATCATCATCATCATCATCATCATAAAAGTGCCTTAAGCACAATTTCATGGAAACATATCTTTCATAATATTGACCATTTTAAAATTTATATATCTATATATTTTTTTATTATTATTCTTAAGAGCCCAAGTGTTGCACCATAAACATCATCATTGGCGCGCCGTCATGAGAGGAGAAGGGTAGCTAATCCCTAACCATACATGACATCATAATATATCATTTCATAACATTGGGTGTGCAACACTTATTAGGTGATACATAAATACATAATGTTCATACTTTGAAACATACCATAGTCATCATACATGCGTAACTTTGAATCATGAAAAACTTTTTATAAGAAATCCTTTAAGAAAAATCATCATGAAAATCCTTGTAAACATATCATTAAATCCTTGTAAAACGTGTCATGTTGCAGGTGAGAATGTACTTACTTGATCGATAGCTTACTTAACCTTAATATTGCACTTGGTGACGACACCGCGGTCTCGTTGTGCTTGCTTCCTTAAGTGTCCATGCCATATATCCATTTTAAGGTGCAATAAAAAAAATCAATACTTATCATAAAATATCCATACACTCATCTCATATTTTAAATATTATTTTTATTATCATAAAATCTTTTAAACATACATAACATTTTATGATCAAACAATCAAAAAAAAAATAACGTTTATTAAAACATTTCATAATCATAAAATACATTCATCTTACATACTCATACATAAGCATAATTAACAACTTTTCACGAAAACATCATTCTTTACCTATAGAATAATCATTACATTTTTCATACCTTCAAAATTAAACAGTATCATTTACTGTGAGGGGTAGAAGACAGAAATATTCATTTTTCATAAAACATTAAAATGACATAAAACGTGAGGAGACATCACACATAACAAAATACAATACCTAAAGAAGACATTGTAGACAAAATTTGAAGAGGAGAACATCTTTTTACATTTACCAAAAAAACTGAATTCATACCTTGAAGTTTCTTCTCGAAATTCTTGAATTCGATCAACGAAACAAGACTTCTCTCTCTTTTTTTTTTTTATAATCAGAAAATTTTCGTGGAAGAGAAAAAGAAATTTTGTGAGGAAGGGAAGAGGAAGAGAAGTGAAAGAATGTCTCAGAAATTTTTGAGAAGCAAAACGTGTGAAGGAGAGAAAATAATGAAAAAGGAAACGTTAAAATTTTAACGCAATAAAAACCATTGATGGGAATTCAATTCCCTTCATTAAGTCAGAAAAATTCTGACTGTAGGGGGCGTGACTTGGGGCGTGAGAGGAGGAAGAGAAATAATGAAGGAACGTCTCAGAATCGAGACAAATTATTTGAGGAAAGAGCGTAATAAAAATTTTTAACGTAATGTGTATAATAAAGAGTCATTACTCTTCATTAAGTCAGAAATATTCTGACTATGAAGAAGGTGATTGGCGTGGGAAAAGGAGAAGAATAGAAAAGGAAGGTCAAACATCATCAATCTTACCTTAACTTACCTTCTAAAAATAGGAAACCTCTTAATATAATACAAATCTAATCCTTTAATTTCCTTAACTGATAAAAACATTCCATTATTATGCCAATTAATCACATTAATTCACCCAATTAACGTAATTAACTCAGTCATAACTCTGGAGAGATTTCTGCTGACTGTTGTCAACTTTGTTCGGCCTGCCGATTTTCCCTCTTCGGCCTGCCGATTTTCCCTCTTCGGCCTGCCGATTTTCCTTCTTCGGCCTGCCGATCTGTCATTAAATGCCATAACATAAAACATTCACACATCATTGCATCATAAATTAAATAATCATATATTTATAATTTCTCATGAACACTAGAGCACAACGATTCCATGCGGTCGTCACCTGTCACAAATCTTGACATAAAAAGTTAGTAACATGCACATCACATATCATATCATATAACGTTATTTATTAAATACATTCCTTAATAGCGTTACTAACTTAACGTGGTCCGTTACATAAAATAGGCGGGTGTTACAAAATAGGAGCGCAAATCAAGCAATATCAATCAAACAAATAGAAAAAACAAATAAAAAAAATCAAGACATCAGATTTTTACTTAGAAAACCCTCCAATATAAAGGGAAAAACCATGGGCTTTAAGCCACTTTAAAAACTTCTACTAATAAATTAATTGATACACCAAAGTTATTCTCTAAAAATGTAAAGCCCCTAAGTAGGGGTTAACAGTTTTAAATAAATTAAATAAAGATCAGAAAATAAAAATAAAATGTCAAAAGAAATTTACCCGGGACTTAAATGAAAATTTTCAATTCAAAATAAAAATATAAATGACAAATAAATCATAGTTTAATATAGCACATTTAATTTAATAATATAAAACCACCATCATCATCATTTCAACCCTGAATATATCATAATATAGCCACTGAAGGTAACATATGATGCTTTTGTTATCAAGGAGAACATTCTCCGTAAAGAGAAGAGATTCTAACTGAATACAGATACATAGCTTCCTCAACTATGTTTCTTGTCACTACCTTACACTTTGTGAGTCCTAAAAAGATGAAAATATAGGAAAATGAGCGACGACATGCTCAGTAGGGAAAACCATTATTCACCTTTAGTTTTTATTATTGCCACATTAAAACATACATGGTTAGTTAGTTCTTAATATTATTCATCAATATTATCATGTTAATTTTCGGTGGATACCTTATGATCATTCTTACTAAGTTTCATACACACACATATATATACACACATATTAGTTTAGGATTTAATAATGCTCATATGTGTTCACCGTGCAATAGAGTATTATATCACTCAACTCATCAAAATCCAAATGGACGCGTTGGGCCACTCTACATTCATTCCAAGAGTGTCCGTGAGGGCACATCAATCCCCGGATCCTCACCAAGTCGATTCATATACAGTGTGTTTTGGGACTTTCGACCCAAAGGAGCATCGTCACTTCCCTCTATTTTACCTTTTAGGGGATTCGTACCTAAGACATAACCACCGCCCTCTTCACGTCTTACCATTCCTCTATAATCAATCATTATATATATAGAGTTAGTTTTCTTAACCATGCTTCTCAAGTTATAACAACACATGTCAAATCAATTTATTCCTCGTTGTAGAATACAAGACGAGTTCATGTTATTGTCTCATAAATGATATTCATATGATAACAGTTCAACATACATATATATCTTGCAATGTAAATAACCAATTTTAATTCTGTAAAAACCTCACAAAAGATGAGTAATAGATTCCTTACCTCTTGGCAAATACAATGCTGATAACTTCCAGCTCATGATACCAAGTACACCACGTAAGTTCTAAGTACTTCCTTATCCTACAACGATTAAAATAACCATACTTTAATTTAATTCCTATTCTATAATCATGTACCATCTATTCTTATTAATGTGCCTAATCATTAATATACAATCCTTAGAACATTTCATAACACAAAACATTGAGAAACAAATGAGTTTGGATTGACTAATCGGCCGGCCGATTAGTTGCTTCCGGCCTACAAGTCAAACTACACTTTTAAAACCTCTCTACCAACCTGTCGGTCTGTAGATTCGGCTTGCCGGTCTTGTTCAGCTTTCGGCCTACCGAACTACAGGTTAGGCTTGCCGAACTCCTAGTTTGACCTACCGCATATGGTAGTGTTTGGCCTGTCGAACTTGTCGACAAGTTTGGCCTGCCAGTTGGAAAATCTGGCCTACTGACAAAGGAATGTTTGGAAATCTAGTTTTTCATTTTCAAAGGTTTCAAACTTTAAAACTCAATCCGATCCTTTTTATCAACTTTCAGGATATAAAAAATGCATAAAAACAATGAAATAGCACACTCAAACATATATAGATCATCTTTCTTAAATTTTTATATTTAATATATAAATCTAAAACAAAAATTAAATTTTTTTAAAAATAGTTTAAATCTTATTTTAAACAAAGATATATGTAAATCAAGCTTTAAAAACATTGTATAATTACTCACAAACATCAAAAACACATTTCTCACAATTTCTCATGCTAAAACACAAACTTAAATCAAAGTTTTAGCTTACGGAACCTTACCTCAATTTGGAAGAAAATTAGTGAGTTTGCTTGCAAAAATCCTTGATCTTTGCTTTGTGATTTTGGAAAATCTAAGAAAACAACTTCGGATACCTTGTAGTTGGATTTATGCTCTTGGTTTGAAGCAAACAAGGAAGAGAGAAAGAAGAGAAAACGAGAGAGAAAGAGAGAGAGTGTCTCGTGGGAGGAAAGGAAAATAAAAGAAGGAAAAGAAAAGAAAAGAAAAGGAGAAAAGGTGGAGAAGACAAGGGAGGTTGGCAAATAAAATCAAGTTTCTATCGAGACTTTTGGAGCAAATAATGCCAAATAATATTTTTGTAATTAATTAGAAGTTCCAAGGGCATTTTAGTGAATATACTTAATAGGTGTAGAAAAATTTTAGAAAATTTGAAAATAGGTAGAAATAAATAATATGGAATAATTGTAGATGAAATAAAAATTTTAATTGATAACAAATAAGGGCAACTTAGTTGGTTGTAAGTCTCTCAACCTCAACTATAGGTTAAAGGTTCGAGTCACGCTTAGCACTAATAATTAATTTAATTATAATGATACCTGTTAGAAAAATAACAGATATCACAAACAACAACCTAGAGGCCAACAATCATTAATTACTCACCCTAAGGTGTATTTTAACAAATAATCATTAAGTAATAAGTTTGTGTCTCACCAATTACTAGCAATAGAAAAGTGGAAACAACGAACTAGCAAAAGCATAGCCTAGACCGTCACCAACAACATAATGAAATTTGAGGATGATCAGAGGAAGATCCACCATTAAATCTTGTGCTCTTCGAATTAGAAAACTCACAAATCCTTATTCTTTCTTCCCCTTTATCTCCCTTTTCTCTCTCTCGGGCGTCGATTACAATTTATACAATTAACTTAATTTTTTTTTTTTCCGTAAGTGGGTGGAGCCCACCACCTCCATGGGGGAAGAGACCACACCAACATGTACTGGGTGTTCAATAATGAAGTTGTGTCTGGCTTATTCCTTATTAATTTGGTGATTTATCTATGAATAACCACTATTAGTAAGTGATTATCCTATTTCATTTAAAAATTTGATAAATCATTGATAAATTATTATTATATATCAGTTCAATCAATCAAGTGATTAACCTATTTTACTCAATAATTTGATAGACCATTAATAAATTATTATTATTATATTGGTATATTATTGATTAACTGTTATGCAAAAATGGTTATTTCCTTAATTTTTAATAAATTATATCATTTGTCTAAAAAATTAAAAAGTTTGCCCATTAAAAAAATATGGCCCAAACCGGTCATTTGTCTAATTTCAAAGCAATTATTATTTTAAAATATTTTTAGATTAGTGTTACCAAGATTTAACTCTATAGATATTGCCACAACAAAAGCTTGTTTTTAGCTTTCTCAAATTTTATTTTTTTTTCGTTCGTTCGTGAGTAAACGTTGCTAACATAGCCACGCAAAATCTCTCACTTATGTTTAGCGTTCAATTTTGATTTTACACACGTGCACAAGTTCACACACACACACACACACATATATATATATATATATATTTGTTTTTTGAAAATGAAACAACAAACATTATATAAAAATTTCAAATTTTCAAGGTATGGTATCAAATAAGACCCTAACGTGCGATTTTTTGAAGCACCTCATAATTGACTTTTTTTTTTCTTTTACTTGCCGTATTCAACTTGTGCTTATTAAACCTTTTTGATGGAAAAAAAAAAAAATCCTTTATGACATCTTTGTTTTTTTGTTGTGTTTATTCTTTTTCTTTATTGATAAGTCGAGATCCTTTCTCCTTTTTTTTTTTTTAATAAATGGAAGGTTCTCCCCGAGTGTGTTGCCTAAGGAGATTATCACCACTCAAACCACTTTTTGAAGTGACCAAGATAAAAATGCATTAAAAAAGCCTCAATCTTGTGTCAAAAATCATATCAAGTATAAGCCAATTCTTTTTTAGTTTGTCGCTTTGCTTACCATGTGTTTGACAATGGTTCTTACCATATAGTTTCCACCACAAATTCAATTATAAATAATACAAAACTCTCATATGTTACAGTAATTAAAAAAAATTTATTACAATATAAATCTCTCATTTACTACAATAAAAATAATTCCTATTATCAGTTTCCATCATCATTTTAAACATCATTTAATGCCAAAATTGAAATGACTGAAATTTATTAATCATTGTCTGAATCTTTTTAGCTCAAATAATTATTATTAACTGCAATGCTCAGCTAGTTAACCAGTCTATGGGACGATCGTCGTTGGCATGTCTCCCGAGAATGTTAACAAGCGGCCCTATTCCTCCGACAAATCAACCTCACCCAACGTGACAACGTGCTAATAATAAGGACACACGAGGATGTAATGTTACTCACATGTATTTGAGATCGAGCACTAGACTGCCAAGAGATAACTTTTTTTATTTAATATTCTTTTTATTTAACACTTGAATTTTTAACCACAGAGTTTGCCACTAGACTTGCATGACTTCAATGGAGCCTATGGATTCATCCTCGTTAAAAAAAAAAAAAGAAGAAGACAATTTTGAGGTGTTTGTATGTCATGGCAATTTTTTATTTTTTATTATAATTATTGAGAATTTTATATTATATTTAGTTAGAACCAATTAGTTTTAACTATATGTGGCAGTAATTGTGTTCGTACCGTGTTCGTATCGACAAGTTTATAGCACAACATGTTTACCCCGAACACAAATACAACACGATTAATAAACGTACCAAAAATACAAACACGAACACGATACGCCTATGACACGCGTAATACGGCACGACACGATTAACACGATTATTAAACGTGCCGTGATGGGTTGACACGATAACAATACGCATATGATATGTTTATGACCCAATTAACTAAAAATTAAAAAAAAAAATTAAAAAAATTGAAAAAAAACCAATAAAGAAAATTAATAAAAATACAATATTTAATTAATACTAACTTACTATAAATATTTCAAATATTTTTATTTTTAAGTTTAAATGTGTTATAAATGGGCAGGTCGTGTCGTGCCGTGTTAATACGTTTATGGTCCGTTTAATTAAACATGTTTAGACGTATTTAATATGTTAGCATAAGTTCAACCCGTTTATTTTTGTGTTTTTTGTGTCAACCTATTTATGATACAATTAATATATAGTCTAAACCTATTTATCTCATGTTATTTTTGTATTGTATCATTGTACAGTGTCTCAATTGTTGGGCCTAATTTTAACTATAATGCCTGCAAAGAGTTGATTCGTTGGAACGCACCGTTTTGCGTTGATTGAACTCGTCCCGGTATTATTCATTGAACTTGGCTCTCAAAAAACTCCTTTCTACCGCAAAGGAAAAAAAAAAAATCAATTATATTGATGTCGTTACAATTCAATTCGTACACATATACAATATACATATATATATATATATATTAATAAAATCACTACGTCACTATTGAGACAGTTTTGTTTTTGATCCATTTCTCATCCCTATCATTTCTTCCTCCGCAGACCCTGGACCTGCTTTTCTTCTCATCGGTACGCTCTCTGATCACATATCTGTTTGGTTGCTCGGAAAATGCTCTGGAATAATATTATTACCTCGATTCAAATTTCGGATCCTTATTTTAATTATCAAAGTTTCACTCTTTACTGTTATTTCCCGCAAAAGATTTTTTTTTTCGTTATTATAATATACGAAAATCAAAACGGGATTGAACTGTGACACAGAGGACTCAAATTTGAATTTTCATACTAATTTGTTTGGCTTGTAGGAAAATTTGTGGGAAAAGCCTTTTGTAATCGATTCCATTTATGCTTAAATTGAGCAAAAGTCAAAAAGGTGGTGTTTTATTGCGAAATGAAAAACTTTCGAAGCAAGTTTTGAGATTTGAATGGTTCTCTGTTTTCTCTTTGCTTACTCCTGTTTCTTAGCAGAATATTAAGTTTTCATATGTTGGTTCAGATTCAGTTCGATTTAGTCTGTAATTAATAATAATGGCGAGGAAGATGCTTATCGATGGAGAAATTAATCAAACTCAGGAAGAGGAGGCCCGCTATGACTTCGACTTGTTTGTAATTGGTGCTGGAAGTGGTGGTGTTCGTGCCGCTAGATTTTCAGCTAATTTTGGGGCTAAGGTATATATATAATAAACCTAGAATTTTTTTTTGAAACAATAATAAACCTAGAATTTTAAATAACAAGTGATATAGAGCCTGTTTGGTTCGAGTATTTGAATAGAGTATTTGAATGAAGTTTTAAATTTTTGTGAGAGAAAATACAGTAGCAAACTGATTCGAACCGTGATTCGAACCACGAAACAAACGGACCCATAATCATCATGTGTATGCTATTTTTATTTGTAATTTCCACTTGTAAATTGTCTTTGAGCTCTGTTTTCATTTGATTAGGTCATAGTTGATAGGTTCATTTGATGCTTTGAGGGACTTCCAAGAATTCTTAGATTGATTTGTTGTTCAAATTTTGTTAGTAAAGTGTCATAACTCAAAGGTAGTATCAAGGGTTTCATTAGAATTTAATGTTGCTTGATCCCCTTGCTGATCATTGTTATGGCTTGTGTGTGTGTGTGTGTGTGTGTGTGTTTTCCCTTTCTTGAAGTTGCATTTTGATGTTAGCTTATTAACATGTGGGTTTTGATATAATGTTTTAAGGTTGGGATATGTGAGCTTCCGTTTCATCCGATCAGCTCGGAAGTAATTGGAGGAGTTGGTGGAACGTGAGTTCATCCGTATTTTTAACTTTGGTTTTTTTTTTTTTTTTAATTCAAGTATTTGCTTTTGGAAGGTTCGTGAGTCATTACTCATGACATCCTTATCAATCAATGATTTTTTTTTTGGCTTTTCAGATGTGTTATTCGTGGCTGCGTTCCAAAAAAGATTTTGGTGTATGGAGCGTCTCTTGGAGGTGAAATTGAGGTGATATTATTTCTAAATGTGATTTATAGTATATAAAATTCTTAGTGTTCTTGTGTTTATGTTGAGATTTTAAATTTTTGGTCTAGTTTTTCTCCTCCTTATCAGCCAACATGTGAATAAAGAAAGGTTTGAGAAAAAAAAAAATATTTAAGACTTCCATTTCAAAGTTGAGTATACTTTGTTGGTTGAAGCGTGAATTTCTAGAGAGGCATGCTGAGCGCATAATATATATTTTTGTTTTCCTGATTTAATGGATGTTAGTTTTGGATTTGTAGGATGCCCGGAGTTATGGTTGGGAAGTGAATGAGAAAATTGACTTCAACTGGAAGAAACTCTTACAGAAGAAGGTTGATGAATTTTCTATTTTGTTTTGAAGAATGTACAGTCATTTGTATTCCCTCTGTGTATGGATATGTTTATGTTGCCTTCAGCCAAAATTTCAGGATAATGACCTGCTGAAAGAGTTAATATATACATACATACATACGTACATATATATATATATATTCTTTTTTTTTTCTCTTCTTCTTCTTCTTCTTCTTCTTCTCCTTGAGGGGAACTTAATAATTGTTCCCTGAGGCCTTAGCACAAAACTGGCATGCTGTCTGTCTATATATATTTTTTTAATATTCAAGATAAAAGGTATCGAGGATTTGTAAATTGTTTTGAATATAAAGAATCCAATATGGCCTAAGCTTCTCCTGAAATGTCTTTCTTAAAAAACTTATGACAGCATTGCTTCATACAACTGAAGGAAACCAGTGGTTCTTTTTCACAAATTATAATATTGCAACAGTTTCATGAAAAACTTATGTTCATTTTGGTCATCCACACAGTTGTCACCAGTTCTATCAACTATGTTTTATGGCACGTATGTTGGCTGAAGTCATTCTTAACATTCCATTAGAATGGGAGGCTGTGATATGCTTTATCTATATATCTATTTATTATTTATATATTTATTTTCTTCTTTCCTGTTGCTACAGACGGAGGAAATACTTCGATTGAATGGAATATACAAGCGCTTGCTGTCAAATGCTGGAGTTAAATTATTTGAAGGAGAGGGAAAGCTAGTTGGTCCTAATGAAGTTGAGGTTACACAGCTAGATGGCACAAAATTGAGTTATTCAGCAAAGCATATCTTGATTGCAACTGGAAGTAGGGCTCAACGCCCTGCAATTCCTGGCCAGGTAGAATTTATTTATTTATTTTGGAGGGAGGCCTGGTAGATATTCTGCATTTTGGAAAATGAAGCAAATTAATTATCATTGTTGTTTCTGTCACTGTTGATGAGTTATTAATAATTCTATACTGTTTTTTATAGTGTATTGTTTTATCTTATTTCTTTTTCTTGTTAGGAACTTGCGATAACCTCTGATGAGGCGCTGAGTTTAGAGGAATTACCTAAGCGTGCTGTGGTGCTTGGAGGAGGGTTTGTCCTATCTCTTCACCTGTTTTGGGTTATAGTTTTCAGCTGCTGAGCGTGCTCACTTCACATGCTTATTTTCTCTTCTACTTAGGTACATTGCTGTTGAATTTGCTGCAATATGGCGTGGGATGGGTGCTACTGTGGACCTATGCTTCAGAAAAGAACTTCCCCTGAGGTAAATGGATCTGGAGTTCATTATTTCTTTTCACAATTGCTTGGCTGTATATATTTTAGAGGGAACTTGAAGATGGGAACTTTTTTCATAATTGTATCTATACATAATGTATGTTTGAAGCAATCTATGGCCTGAAACAAATATTTTGATGGGACAGTTTTGTTAAAGACCTCATTGTATTTAAGCTACTATATGTTTTAATGATCTCAAAAGACATACCTAGACTTCAAAAAACTGATATTTCCTTGCTTGTTTGAAGGTTTTACCTCTTCGGAACTACTGGTTATTACTATTCTTGCTGTGTAACCGATGAGAAAAATTGACAGAAAGGGAAGGGATGGAAATTTTTTAGTCATGAAGTGCTAACCTTTTCATAGTATAGACGTTTAGTTTTGAAGAATTGTGCATGCCAGATCTTATTTTGCTTGCAAGTAAATAACGAGTTGTAGCTTTTAACTTATTATGGTTTGGAAGTTGTTAGCTTAGCTAGATTTCTGTTGTCATATTACAAGTAGTTCTAAGTGTGGTGTGTATGTCACTCACCATGCAGTGTTAAAAAGACACTTGCTATTTTTTTTTTCTTTTCTAGCATAATTCATTTCCTTTTGCATGACCTGATATTTCTACTGCCTGTGGAACTATTCTATTGCAGAGGTTTTGATGATGAAATGAGGGCAGTGGTCGCAAGAAATCTGGAGGGCAGGGGAGTTAACTTACACCCGAGGACAACTTTAATGGAGGTCCTTTTATGTTTCCTATGAATCGCATTTGTGCATCTTATTCTTATGCGATCAATGTTTTCCTTTCACTAATTTTTTCCTTCATAATTCAGGTGATAAAAACAGAGGATGGTGTAAAAGTTATTACTGATCATGGTGAAGAAATAATAGCAGATGTTGTCTTGTTTGCCACCGGTAATTATAGACTTGTCTACTTACACTTGCAAAATCATTATATGAATTTGGATTATTTTAGGCTAGTTCTTAGTTTCTTTCAAAAATTGGAACGAGATTTTATTGTGTTATCTGGCTTCTGTAACTGTATCATTTTTTTTGGCCGCAGGTCGAGCTCCCAACACGAAAAGGTTGAATTTGGAATCCGTTGGGGTGGAACTTGATAAGACAGGAGCTGTAAAGGTGACCTGCATTGTCCTTTTAAATATTGGTTTTTACGATTTTGTGCCTTGCAGTTCATCTTTACTCTTGAATGGTGTCAGCTGTATTTTGGCAATTTCTTATAGCTTCTCTTCTAAACAAAATCCTCATTATTCTAAATTGGTAATGGTTGTTGTTGCTTTTTTTTTTTTTTTTTTTTTGTTTTCTAGGTGGATGAGTACTCGCGAACCAATATACCTAGCATATGGGCTGTTGGGGATGTTACAAACCGGATGAATCTTACCCCTGTCGCCTTAATGGAAGGAATGTGTTTTGCTGTATGTGTTTCTTTTGTCCCTTGTATTTTTAATTTATTGGCATTAAGAGTGCATTTTTCCTTCCTTGTAAATGTTGGTTTTATCAACGTGTAATTGGACGTGTGTACAGAAAACTGTTTTTGGGGGGCAACCCAGCAAACCAGATTACAGAGATATACCCTGTGCAGTCTTTACGTAAGCAGTTCTCTTCTTTTTAATCAGAAGTTATTATTTATTTATTTGTGAATGAAATGAATTACATCAATAATAAGGGTATTACTATTAAGCATCCAAGGACCTTGGGCAGAACATATGTTAAGTATTGTCTTTCTCTTTAAGAGGCACAAAATCAAGAAAGACTGGATGGGACAAAACAGTTGTCTGTGTCACGTGATCTTTTTCTCTCCAATCATGATAGAAATCTCACACTGACCTGCGTTTTTTGTTAGTAACATCACGTGTTATTTACCATGTTTGTGAATAGTCAGTCAATATACCAGAAATTTTTTGCCCCTGTTGGCGAATGATTATGTGTTTTGCTCATTTGCAGCATACCACCTCTTTCTGTAGTGGGCCTCAGTGAAGAACAGGCAATAGAGCAAGCTAATGGTGATATTTCAATCTTCACGTCAAGCTTCAATCCAATGAAGAACACTATCTCTGGGTAATTTTACAAATCTGATATCAAATAAGTTCACAACATACATGACTAACTGTATTCTTTATGGTATAAGATTTACAGCAAATTCTAATTGCCTGGAATAAGGCCTTTTTATGTTGAATATTATTCTTGCTCAGTAGTTTCATGTATTCATAGAGTGCTAGGTCAGCTCATTAACGATTCCTTTTAAGTGTTTTCTATGAGCCACTACAAAGCCTAATTTTTTTCAGTCATGAAGACAGAATTAGCGACATTAGTTGTTAATTATCACCTTACCCATTTTTATGGAGAGTTTTATGTGATCTCCTCTTCATTCAATATAATGAAAAAGACCAGGCAGAGACATTGCAAATTATTCTGAAACTAAGTGCAGCTTTTATTATTTAGTTTTGTTTATCAATGACTGTGTTAAAAACTACAATCTTTTTTTTTTTTTTTTTTTTAAAATACTAATTTGGGGATAATATTGTACTTGAGATCTTACCTAAGCCGCTCTTGTTGGGTTAGCCTGTAATGTGTGCTTTTTGCTTCTTACATTTTAGTGTTTAAGCATTTATCAACTTTACAAGTTTCTATTTCAATTTTTCCCCCTTAGACGCCAAGAGAAGTCAGTTATGAAGCTTATTGTTGATGCTGAGACAGATAAAGTTCTTGGGGCATCCATGTGTGGGCCAGATGCGGCCGAAATTATGCAGGTATTTTTTACTCCAACTTCATCATCTTTATGTATCTCCTTTAGATATTATGAGCTAGTCATTGCATCATCTATTATTTCACGGCCTAAAGTTTGGTAACTTGAAATCATCTTTATGTTACCGGAGCCATTCCTTTATATGGGATTAAAGAATTCAGACTTGGTAAATATAAAAAATGATAGGTGCAGTGATTTTGCTTCGAAATTAAACATGGTGCCTCTTCTGATGTTATCTTCGTCAGAAGGTGAGTGGCATCTTAAACTTTCTAGAGCTCTGACGTTACTGGAAAGAGAATAATAAATCTTGTAGCTATTCTTAAAGAATTTAATATGGCTCTTGAATTGTAACTTTCAAGTGTCAGTCTGTCTTTGATGCTTTGTGTTACATGGCCGTTGATATGACCGAATAAAGACGCTCTATCTTCTCATACACCGACCACTTCATTTCATGGCTCTCTTTCTTATCCGAAAAAGATCTATGCTTTATATGGTAGAAGTTTTGTATCCGTGTTTGATAGGCTTTGTAGAATCCAATGTTGATTTCAGTATAGAAAGGTTTATTTTAGCCATTTAGGCAAATCTTTGCGAGAAGATAAACATGTGATGTGATCGCGTGAGGTGGGCCCGTAGATCATTAACACAGGCATCAAGGCATGAAGTCTTGAGGACATTCTTTAATCTGCTCCTAGATGTTTGCTTTTATTTTTTGTTTGGTTCTCTGAAGATAAAATCTCTGATTATCATTTTGGCTGTATCTTACAGGGTATTGCTATTGCACTGAAGTGTGGAGCAACCAAGGCACAATTTGACAGCACGGTGAGCTGCATTTTTGTTTGGTTCAACGTAGGAGAAAATTAAGGATATTGCCCTCCTTGAGAAAACCTTGCTTTTTAACTTCAAAAATTCTCTTTCCTTCATTTTTTAAGTATTTATTTGCTTTATCACTGCTACTTAAAGAAGCTTCTCATTTTTGGTTAACAGGTGGGAATTCACCCTTCTGCCGCTGAGGAATTTGTGACCATGCGGACAGAGACGAGGCGTGTCTCCGGTAGTGGCAAACCGAAAACGAATCTTTAAAAATAAAAGAGATTAGACTGAAAGGAAAGGTGGTATATGCAGTGAGAAGAAAGGGAAATCTCATGGTCTTAGCTTTGTTCGTTTCACGTTAACCTGGCGAAGCCTCATGGTCTTAGCTTTGTTCGTTTCACATTCACCTGGCGAAGCACGCAAAATCGGGGAAGCTAAGCTGAGATTTGGTTAATTTTTTAGACAATAAGAGCCCGTTTGGTTCGAGTATTTGAATAGAGTATTTAAACGAAAATTTAAATTTTTATGGGAGAAAATACTGTAACAAAATAATTCAAACTGTGATTTAAACAACGAAACAAACACACCTTAAATGTTCTTCCGCATATTACAGTAAGGCAGTGCTCATATAATCTACGGGTATATTGTTGTTTATAACATTAAATTGTCTAGATTTTTAACTTTATATTTTTGCATAATAAATACAAATTTTTTTAATTTTTTATTATTATTATTTTTGGGCTTGAGGCTTATATTTGGTTGAAGTATTGAACAGTCAAGTATAAATAATGTCGTACCTTACAATGACTAACATTTTGCTCCGCCATCTGAGCCAGGTACATTTTCTTCTCTTTGGTTCTATTCAAAATATCCCTCAAAAATAAGCAGAGATGGGGAGGATGATTGTGATTGTTTTCTGGGTTATTCCCTTTTTTTATTATTAATTCTGACTTATTTAATAATAAACGGAATTTCAGTTTACAAGAATTTGACTGCGGTAGCTTGATCTGAATTCCAATCGGATATCCAACGCTACAACTCAGGAATTCATCACCAAATTAAAAACGTAGCAATGATCCTAATAAAACTAATACATATATCATCAAAAAAAAAATATAAAAACAGGAAGTCTATATATTAAAGTAAAAAATAAAAATTTATTATAATATAAAATTTTTATATGTTATAATATTTAAATTTTAATTTTGTTTTCAAATAGCCTCCTTCGGATGACAATGACTTATTGCGAAGAATGCACGAATTGGGTTTGATGAATAGAGTGACAAGAATGGGAGAATCGGCAGGCTAAGAATAGAGCTCGTGGAGTCAAAAAAAAAAAAAAAGAAAAAAAGAGCAATGAAAATCAAACTTATTTATTTATTTATTAGAGAATGCTCTGATAACATCTTTTAAAAGATCTTATTAATAAATTTTTTTTTTTTCATTAGATCAGTATTCTACGGTTAAAAACAAATACGCTTACTAATGCTTTTATGAGTTCAAACACACCAAACCATTTAAAAAAAAAAAAAAATCCAAAAACTGAGAAAGAAAAAACAAACTTAAAACTAAAAATTCTTAAAAAAAACCAAAGGGCGGATCTGCCTTTCTTCTCCTACGATGGCAACTTGCTGCAACTGTCTGGGTGGGTGGGGATCTGTAAAGCCCCTATATGGGGGTTAACAGTTTTTAATGAATTAAAATAAAAATCAGAAATAAAAGTAAAACCTTAAAAATAAAGTTGCCCGAGGTTTAAATGAAAACTCTCAAATCAAAAATAAAAAAATATAAACGATAATTAAACCACAGTTTAATGTAACACCTTAAATTTAATAATATAAACTGTCGTCATCATCATTTCAACCCTCATGCATTTTAATACAGTCACAGAAAGTAACAATTGATGCTTACATTATCATGAAGAACATTCTTAGCAATTGAAGCAGTCCCAACGTAATATAGCTACATCGTTTCCTCAACTATTTTTCTCGTAGTCACCTCACATTTAGTGAGTCATGAAAAGATGAAAATATAAAGGAATGAGCGACAATATGCTCAGTAGGGAAAACCATTACTCACCTTTAGGTTTTTATCATTACCACATTAAAACCTGCATGGTTAGTTAATACTCATCATTATCCAGATTATGAGATTTATTATAATCATATTCCGTGGATACCATAGTTAATCATTACCGAGTTTCATACATATACATATATACAAATATTATAGTTCATCATTATTCCTAGGTACCCACGTTCAATAGAGTATCACTCAGCTCATTGAAACCCAAATAGGTGCGCTTGATCATCCTCTAAACATTCCAAGGGTGTTCCGGTGAGGGGACATCAAGCCCGAGTCCTCACCAAGTCGATTCCTGTACAGTGTGTTCTGAGACTTTCGGCCCAAGGAAGCGTTATCACATTCCCCCTATTTTACCTTTTAGGGTATTCGTGCCCAAGGACGTAACCGACGCCCTCTTCATGTCTCACAATTTTTATATATTCAATCATTATTTATAGAGTCAGTTTTCCTAACCATGCTTCTCAATTTATAATATGTGTCAATTCATTATATTCTTCGTTGTACAATACAAGATGAGTCCATTCATAGTTTCATATGTGATACTCATATAATAGCAGTTCAACATAGATATATATATCTTGCGGTAAAACAATCAATTTTAATTTTACAAAAACCTCACAAAAGATGAGTAATAGAATCCCTACCTTCCAAGCTTATTAACAATCTTTTAATCCTGGAATCAATTAACTTTAGCTCCACACTGCCTTGATCCTAAGGCGTGCATAAGGACAATTAAAACTAAAGCACAACACACAACCACATTCATAAATAAATCATGTGTAAATCCATCTTACTAGTGTGCCATTAAAGCTTTTATGCAAATCTCTTTTGAATACCACAGTAAACAATTTTTGTCTTAACACAATATAAAATGTAAACAAGTAATCTATATGTTTTAGTCCCTACTAAGATTCATCAATCACTTAGGATAATATTGGAAAGGTTGCAAGACATTAAGGAATTAGGTGGTGAGCAAAGATGGGTTCTTGATTTAGGTTAGCAGCTGGTATACTATGGCAAACTGGTAGGTTTACTAGTTTCCAATCTTAAAATTGAAAAATTCATAGAAAATAAAATACAACTCCGATTTAGGCCTATGATAGCTCGTTAGAAAGCTTAAGATGTCTAATTTTTAAATATTTAAACCAATTTACAAAATTCATTTTCATTTAATCCCAGAATTTCAAGAAAGAGCCACTGCCCATAGAGGTACTACAAAGTTTATGGAATGTCAAGTTTTTCTTCAACCCAAAACATATTATCTTTGTTCAAAATCTCAAAACCATTCCAAATATACAACATGCATTATAATATCACAATAAACATATTCTCATGAGTTTTATACCAAAATTATCATCAAACCATATCTCTAGCCTTTCTTGCAAATAAGGGTGAAAATATGCTTATATCAAACTTTCTCATTCAAAACCATGAAATCTAATTTGTGCAGCAAAATAAATGAGCAAATTCAAAGTAAAGATAGTAGATAAAACTAGATTAAGTTTCTAAAATCTTACCTTAAAATCTCATTGAAAACTTTAAGTCATCAATTCAAGGGATTAAAGCTCAAATTCAACTTTAGCATGGAGACTTTTGAACGACATGGAGTTGGGTTTCTCAAGCTTAGAGAGCAGAAGAAAGAAGAAGAAGATGAAGAAGAAGAGAATGAGAAGAAGACATTTCAAGGAGGAAGGAAGAGATTAAGTGTTGCACGGAGAAAAGAAAATAAATGCATGGTTTTCTTTTTTGGAGGGCCCGATTGAAGAAGGAAAATAATGGGAAGTGGGAGACAAATAGGTGAAGCATTAAGTGCATTATCTCCTTCGGAGACTTTAGTTCATCTAATGTCAAATGGCATTTTAGTAATTAATTTGATGTTCCAAGAGCGTTTCGGTAAATTTACTAAATAGATATAAAAAAATTTTAGAAAATTTTAAAATAGGTAGAAATAAATAAGATGAAATAGATTTTAGATGAAATAAATTTTAGTTAGCACACTAATAATTAATTTAATTACCATATTACCTGTTAAGAAAATAATGGGTGTCACAGGATCTTCCTTGGCGACGTAGTGTCCCTTTCGTTGATCGTGACACAGAGCTGTTCTCCGTTCTCCTCTCACTTCTCTGATTACCTTCCTAAGCTAGGGCTTTTGATATCCAAGCTTTGATTTTTGAGTCCCGATTTTATGGAGTCAAGAGCATTTTGATAAATGCAGTGTCGAATCCCTCTCAGTTTGAGGCATTCAACCTTGAGAGGTCCTCGCCGACATGACACCACCATTGATGAGAACATCACGATGGAGGTCGCTACTGAGATTGCGACTCCAACTTGAGAACTGTCACGATGGAAGAGGGATTTCTTCGCACCTTGGGTGTGTCGCCGTCATGATTCCAACCGTCGTGGGTAGGTCCCCGTCTCGATTCTAGCCTTTGTGAAGAGGTCGAGATATATCGTGTGGAGGTCGAGCGGAGGTGTAGATGGCGTCGCAAGACTATCGGCCATCGATCCGCCTCTTCACCTGCCACCCCTCACCAAAAGACCATACCGTCGCCGAGGCCCCCTCCCCACAACAAAACTAAACAAATTTTCTGATATATTTTGGGTTTTTTAAAGGAATTTTGGTTTTTGTTTTTAATTATTTTTATATTTATTATATTGAAAATGATTGAATCAAGTGTGGTTGTGTTTATTTTATTTTTTGTGAGACTTAGAATTTGGACCATTGGATTAAATCCAAGGGCTAAAAAATTGGTCTTATAGAAGACCTTTTAAGAGAGAGTCTTATCATTGCATTCCTCTTATTTATTTTGTGCTAACCAACTATACTCTCAAGGTAAAAAATACAAAAAGTGCAATATTTGGTTGGAAGAAAAATTAAACTGATTTATTTATTTATTTTGTGATAATCAACTATCCTTTCAAGGCTGGCAATACAAAATACATTATGATGATACTATACGAATACTGACACGATTTTTTACACGTCAATGCAAGAAAAATAAGTTATAGGTCATTTTCATGTCAAGGGAAGGGGAAAATATCACTATTTTTAAGTGGGGCTTAACGTGACTTGAAATCTCAACCTATGGTAAGGGTGGAGAGATTTACAATCAATTAGGCTGTCCTCACACGTCGTATCTCTAGAATTAATTAGGCTAACTGTACAAGGGTAGACCTTTTTTCTCTATATAAAGGCTGTGCATATTCAACGTTTCTCAATAATAAGGATAACAATTCTTCTCTCACAAGTTTTTTTTTTTTTTTTTCACCTAGTATATATAGTATCAATTGACACTAAATTGGATGCGTTTGAGTATGAAAATGATTTAATTGTGAGGAAATTTGTATTTTATACTACTTTTATGTACTTTTGTTGCATAAATTATAATTTAAAGTTATAATATATTATGGATTGATTTTAAGTTGCGAATTAATTTCGGGTTGATGGTTGACTTTGAGTTGCAAGTTAATTGAAGGTCGCACGTTAAATATATCACGGGCTAGGGCTGGTCCTATTTATGTCAACCTATGTCAAGGCGTGTTATGTTAGTGTCAGGATTTCTTAACCTATTGTGTTACAGGTCATGTTAGTATAGAAGAATTTTGTCTTAACCTGATACGAATATGAATATAACCCGCCTACGCAAATTGCCACCCCTAACTCCCATCAAACTTGCTCGTCGTAACTTGCCTCTCCTATAAAATTATTTGGGCCTTCGATAGGTTGAAGGCAGTTGATGCCTGTTGGAAACTAAGCTGACCTATGAGGTACGTATAATTTATGGCAACAGTTGAGGTCTTTTTTTTTTTTTTTTTTTTTTAATGGAAAAGAAGATCTATGATCTTATAAGGCTTAAGACAATCAAAAATTTTATCGTGATTCAAGCAATAAATTAAAAAGTATACAATCATGCTAAGTAATAATAATATATTGTTTGTATAATAAAAAAAAAAATCGTCTAAAATTTTTTTTACAATTCTTTCTTGAAAGTTTCTAATTATTCTTTTTTCTCTTTAAGGGATGCTTGGTTTGCTTCATGTACTCTTGAAAAAACTTATTTTGAGAACACATCTTGTCCAGGGCTCTCAAGACGAGTGGAAATAGTCCTCAAGGTGGTGTTATGCAGGGTCTTCCCATCAACCTGAATCGGTTTTTTTTTTTTTTTTGGCCTCTTCTTCTAGGATTCTTTTAAGAAGAAGCATCTGGTTCTCCACAGGTGGAAGGGTGACCGATAGAGGCTGTGACTCTTTAGGCATTGTTGAATAAATCCAGGGAGTAGTTTCTAGTATAGTGGCTAAAACACTGGATTATTGTTGTTGTTGTTGGGGTTATGCTTGTAAAGAAGCATATTGTGCTTATAGGCTCTTCATCTCCGCTTCTTTTGCTGAGAATATGTAGCCTCGCACTGCATGTGGTTTTGGAAGGTCAATGAACTCATCATGTGTCTCTTGAATCTTCACTGCAAGCTTAGCAATTAAATTCTGAGAATTTAGAATTCCTTGATCAATTTGACTAACTTTTGTTTCCACTATATGAGTCTTTGATCAGTCTTCTGGAATGCCTTGTTTTATGTAACCATGTTTTCTGTCTGCCAGCTTAAAACAACTTTAGCAGGTGAGACCTTCTTTGTTGAGCCGTCAACTTCTTTGATTGTTGGATTCAAGATCTTTGGTGGGTGTGATGCTGTTCCATCTTGATTTTTGAAGCTTCCCAAGGTAGGAAACTCTTCATCATAGTCAGTCATGGTAGTCATCAAATAGATTTGGGGCAGTGGTGGTGCAGAAGAAGAGAGCTTTTCTCCATCCATCTTTTCACGATGAGGGAGAGGAAGCTTATCATGATTTTTTGGCGGCGAGTGTCTGACAATATAGTCAAATTTTCCCGAGGGTTGGCCGAAGAGACCAACTTCTCTGTGTCCGTCATCTAGTCTCTCTTTGAGCTTTCGACCAGAACTCTTCTTGCGAGGTTTTGGGGTTTCATTATCAGTCTGTAAACATTCTGGATAGCTACAGACACCCCAATAGCAGTGTCCCGTGGTAGATCTAAAGGCACAATTTGGATTACCTTTAGAATTAGAGGAAGGGAATTCTGCTGCTATTGGTATGATGGAAGGTACATTATGTACTGAGTAGTGAAGCAATTAGAAGCGCCTCTTCTTTCTTTTCAAAAGTGATCTTTACAAATCCATCTTTCTGGGTTTGAAAGGAAGATTCTGTTGCCTAAACCGACACTTAAGGTTGGTGAAGCTTCTCATGTACTAAAGAAAAGTATTTGAGGGACTGCATGATAAAAATGTTTAGGTAGGAATATATTTGAAAAGAAATTATTTGATGGGAACAATTAAGGAAAAAAAATTTATGAGGACTATAGTCGAGAAAAAATTAACTACAAAAAAATAATTTAGGTAATCCTATATTTGAAAAAATTATTTCAATTAGAGTAGATTAGGAAGAAAAAAAAGTTTCTTAAACAGAAAGAAAAAATAACAAAACTTAGAAGTTGCATTTGGCAAAATAACATCTTTAACAATGCAAGAGAATATACAAATTTAATGAAGTGAATCTAAAAATATAAAATATATTAAAAGCAAAAAAAAAAAAAAAAAGAGGTTAAAAGACGGGAAGAGAAAACATGAAGCGCTGAAAACTCTAAATGAATAAAAAAATAGAACACAAAAAACAAAAGGAACAAAAGCAAAAAAAAAAAGATGCAAACAAAAAGGGGCAAAAAAAAGAGGAGGAGAGAAGTCAAAAAAGAAGATGAAGGAGAACATATATAAAAAATAATAATAATAATAAAAACAAAAAAATAAAAAAATAAAAAAATAAAAACAAAAAACCCAAAAAAGTTATAAATTTGAAAAAATGAATAAAAAACCCAAAAGGTCAAAAAAAAATTGTGGGGGAATCCAAGTGTCAACGAATGGACGATTTGCCCTTTTATGGAGTATATACTAAAGAATAGTATTTGAGGGAATTGCACAATAAAAACATTCGGGCAAGTATTTAAAGGGATTGCATGATAAAAACATTCAGGTAAGAACACATTTGGGAAAAAAAATTATGAGGGCCATAGTTTGGGAAAAAATTAACTACAAAAAAAATTTAGGTAATCCCATATTTGAAAAAATTATTTTAATTAGAGTAGATTAGGAAGAGTAAGTTTCTTAAATAAAAAGGAAAGATAACAAAACTTGGAACTTATATTTGATAAAATAACATCTTTATCAATGCAATAGAATATACAAATTTAATGAAGTGAATATAAAATTATAAAAGATATTAAAAGCAAAAAAAAAAAAGAGTAAAAGACGGGAAAGGAAAATATGAAGTATGGAAACTCTAAATGAATAAGAAGAGAGAATAGAAAAAACAAAGGGAAAAAAAGCACAAAAAAAAAAAGATGCAAACAAAAAGGGGAAAAAAAGAGGATGAGAGAAGCCAAAAAGAAGATGAAGAAGAACATAAAAAAAAAAAAAAACCCAAAAATAAGAAAGTGAAAAAACCCAAAAAAGTTAAAAAAATTGAATAAGAAAACCCAAAAAGTAAAAAAATAAAAATAAAATTGTGGGGAACCCACGTGTCAACGAATGGACAATTTTCCCTTTTATGGAGTATATACCAAAGTATTTGAGGGGATTGCATGATAAAAATATTTACGTAGAAACATATTTGAAAAGATATTATTTGATGGGAACATTTAGGAAAAAATATTTATGAGGGCCATAGTTGGGAAAATTAACTACAAAAACATAATTTAGGTAAACCCATATTTGAAAAAATTATTTCAATTAGAGTAGATTAGGGAGAATAAGCTTCTTAAATACAAAGGAAAATAATAAAACTTAGAAGTTCCACTTTGATCGTCAGCCGTTTTGCTACCTCTATCAAACATTACCAATAGGTTGTTTACCCATAGCATGAATATTCTTGGATGAGTTTTTGTTTAGCAAGTAGGAACTATAACTTGCAAAATATTTAAAGTAACATATAATAATAAAATACATGTATTGATTATGCTTAGTTATGATCATGTTTTACTAATTTATCTGGCTCGAGTAGTTGTACTGGATGCACGCGATTAACAAGAAGTTAGGGTTTGCAAGGTCCCAACAACACTGTGATCTAATTTAGGTTTAATTTTAAATCTTAAGCCTCTCTATAGATAGAGAGGCTAGTATGACACTCAATTAGATTCGTTCTTAAAGAGTTTCACTGAACTATTCTAGTCGGTATGCAATATGGCATGACACAACATACTTTAACATAAAACTTAACAATGCTCATTATTTTTTTTTTCTAAAACATTTACTTTAAAACTATTTATACTGTAGGCGAGATTCCTACTCACTTGTTTTCTCGTAGTAGGTTTCTCTATTTTGTCCAAAATTTCTTATCCTTTATAGAAAACAATTTTGTATAAGACACCCATTAAGAGTGTGCAAGAATAATTTATTTTATGCTATTTCTATTTTTTAGCATACTCGGAAGAATTTTACTGTAATTCATTTAGCAAAGGATCAAAAATTGTGATTTCTATTATAAGGATTAATTATTAAATTAAATCCTCATAATATTCAATTGTCTTTAATTGCTTTTAATTCATATTAAAATTGATAATTGAGTAAAAATAAATAAATAATTATCTTATTATTACTAAATTTATATGACTTTAATCAACTTAATTAAAAATTTTCTAAATTCATGATTTTCTAATTAATAGCCTTCTTAATCCATTTAATAGGCTCATAATTTGTTCAAAGCCCATAAAGCCCAAAAATGCTCTTAAGACGTTTTATATATTGTACAGGTTAAACTATGACTCAAGTGGCTTTTCTAGACTAAGATAGTTGTTAGACCCATGTCTACTATCACAATATAAAAAAATCTACTATGTCGGGTTTTTACAATAGTTGTTTTAACGTTCACATAAAAATTGTTAAAGTTTCATGACACAAGGTCACGTTTTAACCATGTTTATCTAGTTCTAAATTTCATACCAAATTCGCGCTTTAAAATTTCATTCGAAAATGATAAAACACTAAATCTAAGGCTTATATTGATTATCATGAGCATCGTAATTTTATGGTTTTTTGACAGACAAGACTTATAGCCACGCGATCATGGTTTGTAAAAACTAGTGCCAAAAGGTACCTTTTTGATTAGTTTTAGGGAATTATTGTGAAATCATATGCTAAAGACAAATTTTTTAAAAAAATTTTTCTTCATGAAAGTTACTTATTTTAAATACATGTTTTAATAACTTTCACGTTTATTTAAAAGTCCCGATAATTGTCTTTAGCAGATTTGTTTTCTGGTTAAATTTTGCAAACTTTACCTATAAAAAAGTTTTGACTACTTTTAAAAATCATAATTAAAGTCCATTTTAGAGGCATATTTTTACAAAACTTTTTTCACAAAAGTTTTTCTTTCATAAGAAACTAAAACTTTTGTGTTTGACGAAAATTGCATTTTGGCCTTGAAACGGCTTGAAACTTAAAAAAATTGTTTCAGCCCATAAATATAGTTTTTGAACAGTTTGGGAAACTGTCCGTAACTATAATGTAAAGGCAGATTTTGAAAAAAGTTCTTCATAAAAACTATCCATCTCATAGAAAACTAAAACTTTTATGTTGGCAAAAAGTGAAATTTGGACCCAAAATAGCCCAAAACTACCAATAATTGCGGCTGCTAGATTTGGACAGCACTAAAACTGTTTTTGAACAGCCATGGCAATTTTGAAAAACTACCCAGAAACTTATCCTAGAGTTGAAAATGCAGTCTTGCTTGGTTACAAAGTTTAACGTCGAAAATTAAAAGCTTTGTGTTGAAAAAAGTTTTAGAAGCCAATTGTAGGGCAAGCCTCACCAACAACATAAGTAAGAATTATTAGATAGTTGACTTAGCGTCTCCTTGGTAAAATATGATTCCACCTCACTTCTAGCCTTATTGTTTGTGGAAGATCCTATTCTGTCTGATATTAGAATTCTGTTAAATGATGTTGGTTGTGGTTCAAGAGGAGTTATGGACTCTTTTATGGCAGCCCAACTTACTAGACAAGTACTATTAATTTTGCCTATTTCTCTGATTCTCTCCAAGTATTTTTATCATTCAATTTAGAATAGGTTGGCTACTTAGTTTGTTGAAGAACTGGACGCTTAAGCGATTAGTTAAGAAATGCTTATTATAGCGACCTGTGTTCAGAGATTGTCACTAAAATACTAGTGATCAGTATTGATGATCGGTCATTATAGCGACCATTGAGCAAGAAACTAGTCACCATAGCGACTAGTACTGAAGGCTAGTCGCTATAATGACTGGTTCGATGAAAAGTGGGCATCACTAAAAGACTTGGGATGTTTTCATAATGGACGTTGCAAAGATAACTAAAGCATACCTCTTAAGGGAGCATTGCATCTGCCACCAAACAAAGTGCATGTTGATGCCCTTCTAGGGCTCAATGTTGGGTGCGGTTGTGCACGGTTGTTTGACATACCCTGCTTGGGTGTTCAGGTCTACACGAATCTGCACAAGAAGAGAAGTCCTCATAGCAAGAGGGACACTAATTTGGTGTCTACCAAAGGCTCTTCGATGCTCATGTCATAAAGTTAAACAAGGCGAGTAAGTGGTAAGGCAAAATGTGAGTAAAGAATCTAAGTGACAAGTGTTAAGATCCTTTAAGTGGGTTGTTTCCCAATGGAGGTAGAGATAGTGGCACATGGTGGTTGGATGGTGCATTGCCCTTGGCGGTGTCGGTCTGGTTGGCATCTGAATAGTTCGATTATAAATCTTGCTCATAAAGATGGCCTAGTCAGCCATGCACTTCTCGATTACTGCATAGTCAGCTATTATGAATGTCGGGAGACCAATGGAGATCGGAGATGCCGAACCTGAGACGGGTAGACTACCTTGGGGTGCTTAGCAAGAAGTGTGTCAGATACCTTGTCCGGATACTCCCACATCAATGCAAACCCTGTAAAGTCGATACAAAGGCAGGCCAAAACAAAGGGAATTCCACGTTTTCTCCTGATATTAAATGTTCGTTTAGAAATTTTTTTTAATTTAAATTATTTTTTAAAAAAATTTATGAAAGAAAATACTGTAATAAAATTTTTAAAACAATAAAAAACATTTAGACTCATCTTTGCCAAACAAGCTATAAACTACTAAAGATAGATTTGTATTATACACTTGTCAAAAGCCTACTCTTTTCTTATATTTATGAATAAGAAAAAGGAGGATCGAGCTCTTGGGGCAAATTACAATCGCAATCTTCCACTTTAATGGGACTATTTTGATGTGCATATTTTGGGAAACAATAATAAGACCAAGAAAATGATCGTTTATGTGCTCCCAAAAAAAAAAAAAGAAAAAGAAAACAATGCTCG
Source organism: Artocarpus heterophyllus (assembly GCA_025403435.1). Taxonomy (NCBI): domain Eukaryota; kingdom Viridiplantae; phylum Streptophyta; class Magnoliopsida; order Rosales; family Moraceae; genus Artocarpus; species Artocarpus heterophyllus. The sequence continues at coordinate 12,720,523 of CM046342.1, forward strand.
TTTTTCAAGTCATCTAATAAAGTCAATTAAAAAAAAACAAAAAATTCTAATCTATGAGCCAAGGACAAAATCAGAATGATGAAAGAGAGGCGTAAAACATGATCATCAGGTATACTTTTCTTGCTAAATATATTTAATTTTGTGTGCTTTAAACAAGAAAAAAAATGGCACAGGGAAAAATAAATGATTCAATGCGTTTTCACAATTTAGAGCTCGGAAAATACACGACATTAAAATCTAAGAAACAAATACAGATCACGGTGGAACCTCGTCCATGACCATTATTATCAGCTCAGCACACAAATTTCTTCCCCATCCATGGTGCCCAGTCCCATGGCTTTACATTCAAAAAAAAAAAAAAAAAAGAAACAGAAAATGTGGCAATGAAAAAGCTTTCCACAAAAGAAAATTTCCTTTATTGATCTGGCCACCAGTGCCTGGCGAGAAAACTCAGATTACCTAAGAGCTACCTCTGTTTAATACCACAGAATAATAAGCAGTTTTCATATAAACAATGCTAAACTCGACATATGCATGAGACACATCTTCCTACAGCAAATCTACTCAATCCGAAGGCAACCTGGCTGTCTTCCAACAATTCAGAACTAATTAGGTAGCTCTCCGCAAGGCTTAGTCAAGCTTGACATTTGAATAGAGAAGCGTATCCCTTGTGAGTGGCATATTCAATAGGAAGTGAATCTGTACAGAAGCAGAGAGAATAATTATATGGACTAATCATCAATGTACGGAAATAATAAATGCCATGACTTCAAATCCGTAAGCAACATTTATATTGGTGAATTAAAGTTTGTAGCTAATACTTCTAATTTGGAGCTTGTTTGGTCAAAGGAAAAATTGGAATGAGGGAGGGGAGGGGATTAGTGGAAGGATTTTAGGACTTTAGGTAGGAGAAGAAGCGCAAATAGATTGCGCGAGGGATTTCAAATTCTTTAAAGAACCCCGATTTTTATCTCTCCCAATATAGAGTGATTTAGGGAGGGAATCCATACCAAAGAATGAAAATGTTTTACTTTTTTCCCCCTTCCTATTTTCTTTCCCACTTACCAAACAAAGCTTTAAGTTCACAAAATAAGGTTAGACCCTTTCTTTTTTTCTTTTTTTTTTTTTTGTTTCTTTTGTGTCCACTTTCCTTTCTTTTCTTAGATATATCCATAGTTGTTAGTTGGTGCGCAATCTTACCCCCAAGAGTGTCGCAATGACAAGTATAATTCCTGTGATCCAAGCAAGGGTCCGTCTAACCAACAAGACTTTTTTAGTCGCTTCATGTGAGGCTTCTGTTTCTTCCAATGAACGTGCAGATCGCTCAGGGGCAAACACTACATCCATCATCTTACCCGACTCTGGAGAAGCTTCGCTGCCATAGCAAAAGATAACTCCAACAATTTGACCTGCCATCAATTTCCTCCGAATTATGGGACAAGAAGAGAGAACAAAAATCTCAACAAAACATTTGAACTAAAAAATGTAATTGTTCGTTCTAAAAATGTAACAGTTGCAGACCAATACACGGAAATTGTCTAGTTCATATTTCAGCCACAATCTTTCAACAAGCAGGAGTTACTTTCAAAGATACTAAGGCTCGGTTTGAGATTGATGCACTTTTGCTTAAAGCAAAAGCAAAATCCAAAAGCTACAATTTTTAGCTTCTCCATATAGCTTAAAAAGTGCATTAGTTTTTGTGTAAAGTGCTTTTGTAACTTTTGCTAAACACTAAAATTGCATTGGTTTTTGTGCAAAGTGCTTTTAGGACTTCTAAAAGCAATCCCAAACTAGGCCTAAGAGGAATGAGACCTGTAATTCCTAAGCTAAGGCAGTTCCATAATGCATCACATTTATCGCAATGCTCATTCAAGGACCACAAGCAGACGACAAAGATAAAGCTAGAAGATCAGACAACACAATAATTCCAGATCAAGATATCCACCTTTGTACGCATCTTCCAAAACAGCATATATCTTGGATAATATAGCTTGTAGTACCTCCATTCCCTGTTGTGCAATACCTTCAGGTCCATATTGCTCTTGCAAAACCTATTATCATGATTCAAACATGTGGAGAACTAGATTAATGGACATAACCTAGCATGACTGAATACATACATTATAATCAGTCATGAGCGTGGCATATGATGTCCGTGCATCTGCATGAGCAGAGACGTATAATCTAAGAAAAATATCAAGCTTTGCAGGGGAATTAAAAGAAGAAGACGAAGAAGATATAATACCTTAATTCCATCAAAAGAGCCAGTCAACAACTCAGCTGGATTGCGCAAACCGTGAGATAAATCTTCATGCATCTCTATTGCCCCCCTAAAATTGTGGACAAGAGACAGAACACTCAAAGTAAATTCCCTGTCTGCTTTCTGCAAAAAGGGAGGAAAAAAAAGAATGTTATCCTTCAATTAAATGACAAGGATCAATATAAGAGGGGGAAAAAAAGAAAAGAAATACTATTCCACTTGAGCGTATAAAGTTTATCAGGAATATCACCTTTGACATATAAAGCTTCATGTTAGCACCAGTGGCCAGGGGAATAATCAACTCTCCATTCAGTGGTTCCTCAGACTCAGACTGATAGGTTCCACCAATCCAAGATGCCTATAGTGGCATGAAACCAAAAAATCAAAACATTGTCACGACTCATGTTTATGAAAAGCAAAAATGAAATAAAACAATATAACAGATAAATAAAATACTGTGAAATCACTTACAAAATTTTCAATTTCTTTGTCGGTGAAACCTGCCAATGGTTCATCCAAAGAGACTACAACTACTTCATTTTCATCTGCAACAAAACAATATTTTGTCATCATGTCCATATGGCAAACTTAATGCGCGTGATGAAGTACCTGGAAGTTGAATTTCAGCTTTCTTTGAACTGATAACAATCTCACTGCTAAGGGCATTGCTGAAGATGGAACCATCTTTTGCCAATAGATTATAATCTGCATGTACAAAATACTCACTTCAATACTAGCTCCATCCAGAATATTGGAAAAATAAATAAAATGTTTAATATAGTCAAAGGCAGAGACCATCAACTCCTCTAACTTCCAGCATGAAAACAGCGCCAGGCCTATTGAAAGGATTAGGCGCAAGAACTTGATTCAACTGCCAAAGGAGAGAAAAATGGCATAATCATGAACCAATTCTGACAATATTAAATATGGGGAACATTAGGAAACTAATTTCTCATCGTAATTAACCTTAGACGAGCTGGCTGCAGAAAGTGTAGAAGGTGGTGCAAATCCAAGCAAGACTGAGATCGTAGCACCAGCTTCTTTGTCAACAATTGAGCCAGGCTGTAAAGTAAAAAAATTGGTATTAGAAATTATGTAGAGGCAGCAAGCTGTGCAAGATTACACTGTTAATACAAAACAAAAATGACCGTATACTCGTGATGCCTTATTGTTTTATGGCCTATCACTAAATCCATGCACTACAAAGGACAAAAGCCATGACGGAATTCGAGCATTCTTAAAACATACAAGACAGATGGAGATTAAAGAACTTCTAGAGCCTTCACATGTTAATGACCAAGCACAAACGTACAAACACTAGTTACATTCTGAAACATGCAAAATCTAAAGGATGATACGTTCAATCTCACATGAAAATCACTCATTTCTGTTCCATACAAAAACTACACACAAGAACAATGGTGCACATGCACAACTACAATGCATTCAGGAAACAACAATTTTTTCAATAGTCAAAGAATTGCAGACATATATGGCAAAATTTGATCTGGTATTAATAAGTATCTAACTATCACCGCAAAAGTTGAAGCTCGAACATCTGCAAAATCGATCCAATGTATAATATTGTGGAATAAATTAGGGAAATCAGTTTCCTGATTTTTAGGACCTGCATAATCTAAGTTTAGGATATTTTAGGTTGTTCCGATTATGTTATTTCCTTTTATTTAGGTAATTTAGTTTCTTACTTAGTTGTGATTTTTTTTAAGAAAGGAGTTGGTCAGATTATGTGGCAACCCTTCTATAAATATTGTAATCTCTAATCAGGATACAGAGATATATAAAAAACTTCATTCTCAAATTCTACTTTAAATATTTTCACGCACTTCTCATATCTACTATTCTCTAAGTAAAGCACACTTTGATAAAAGGGACGATAACAAAAATCTCCTTGTGTTTTATAAAAATACCATGTTAAACTCTATATTTTCATGAATATTGCACCTATCTTTAGATTGTACAAATCAGGTTGACACTATTTCTACCATATTGCAAATCAAGTTAAAAACCTCCCATGTAGGGAGCTAAACATTTGGGTAAGACTCATGAGAGGTTTTTGGTTACACACACACATATCCATATTTTTCTATCTATTACATCAATAAAATTGATAAAATAGATTTCTATAATAGCAAACAAAAGGTTATACAAAAGCATATATACAAATCATTTATATTTTACCTTCTTTAATTTAATATTATAAAATGATGAGATACAAAATATACAAATCATTGGCACCTGACCTTCTTTAATTTTATATTAATAAAATGATGAGAGACAATAACTAGCTTTAAGCTTCTAAGGTGCATCCTAACTAGGTTTACACCCATCATACAAGCTATCCCACACAGAGTCATCCACTCTCTATTATCATTCCCCGAGGGTGTGTGTAGAGTGTAGACCCTCCTATCCGAACACACATGGACAAACTAAGGGAGGTGGCCTCAAGGGGAATCGAACCCAAGACCTCCTACATATTGGGTGAGGTCCTGAGCCACTTAAGCTACCCCTTGGGGTTAATCCACTCTATATTATAACTTATCTATGAGTACAGATTTCAGTATTGTTGATGCATGAGGTGATCAGTTGTAGGATTACAGCCCAGGATAATATGAAGCTCACTAGCATACCCTCGGCAAAGGAGATCCGTAGAACTGTATTTTCAGTGAATCCGTCTAGTGCCTCTGACCCAGATGGTTTTAATGGGGCATTTTATCAAAGTTGCCAGGAGATTATCAATTCTAATGTGATATCCAATTCCACGGTCCTGAATTTGTTTCCCCTCAAGTCATAACTTAAACTCGAACTTCACAATTTTAACTATGTTCTCACTATTGATGCTTTTCGTCCAATTACCAAGATCATTGCTTATTGTAAGGATGTACCTGTGAAGAAACTTCTTCATATAATTGCTAACAGCGAAAAAAAAAACTAATGTAATTGCATCCATTTAAGAATCTACTAGGTAATCATACAAGAAATTCACATTTCTGCATAAATTTCATTGAATTGAATTCTATATACGCAATAAATTGAAAAAAGACAAGCAATAGGGGAAAATTGACCTTGACGACATCGTCGGAATATTTGCGGAAAAACTGATGAGTAGGGCTGTCGATGAAGAAAACAGATCCAGAACTTTCGGCCTGAATCAAATGGAAATCGAAAGTTTCAAAGAACGAGATAATCACATTGAGAATCTACAACAGAACACTTGATAACTTGACAAAAAAAGTAATCGGAGAAAGAAATCAAACCCTAGCTTGTGAGAAGAGGAGCGACAAGATGAACAGCAGGTAGAATCTGTGGAAATCCATCTTAGAGACACAAAGCTAGAGAGAGAGAAAATGTATGATCTATGTCCCTCGATACTCGAAGGCAGACAAGTACGGGCGAGCCGGAAATTTCTTTACGCCCAAAACTAAAGGTAAAACGACGACGTTATGGTCTTTCAGCTAAAGTTCATGGGCCTAGCCTGCTACAGCTCCAGATCTGTTTATTTAAAAAAAAAGTCCATCGGCATAAATGACACTTTTTTTAAACTCAATTTTTTTTAGTTTAATGCCATAAACTTAAAGCATGTCTATAACGGCTTGAAATTTATTTAATGTTATTGTAATATAAATGATGAATTAGTGTGTCATAATTAATGTCCAACATTAATTTAATTATTTGGTGGAATTTTAAATTTTTGGTTGTTTTATTAATTTGATAGATTCAAATGATTTCTTAATGTTTTAAAATGATGTTTTGAGTTTTAAAAACATAACGATTTGTAAAATGTTAAAAATAATCCGTTTTACCAAAACGTGGGTGGCACATAGTTTTCGCACAGTAAAACCGCCTACCGTTTCTCTCTATTTATTCTCTCTCTCATTCTCTTCCTCTCACTCTCTCTGATCTCTCTCTCCCTCTCACCGTGACTCTCTTTCTCTCTTGATCTCTCTCAGTCTCTCCTTTCCCTCTCAATTTCTCTCTCAAATTTTTGAATCAAAATTCAAATCCAAGCTTCGGGTTAGCAAGGAGGAAGCTCGGGAGCGTGATTTGACAACCGAGAACGCGGATTGAAGCTTCGATTCGAGGTTAGTTTTGAAATTTTTAAATTTTTTTCAAAATTTTCAATTTTGTGCATTTTTTAAATTTAAGTTCGTTTGAGCTTAGAAAACCTTTGATTTGAGTTAAATGAACTTAGAACAACTAGAATATAAGCTTGGATTGAAGAAAAATGGATTGGATTCAAGATTTTTCATTTTTCCTCATTTTTCCCCATTTTTGGATTTTTGAGATTTTTGTGTTTGAATCTTGTTTAAATGAGTTCAAAAGTGTTCTAGTATATTTTTCTATCATCTATAATTGTTTTCCATGCCTGAGATTTGAGAAAAACAGGTTAAAATCAAGATTTGGATTTTGGGGGATCGAAAACCCGTGGCTGGAATTTCTGGGTTTTCCCAGTTCGGCAAGCCGGATTCAAGGGATCGGTAGGCCGGACTACACCGTTCGGCAGGCTGAACCTGGGGAATGTCCGGTCGACCAGACCTGGTTTCCGGTAGGCTGAACTGCACAGTTCAGCCGGCCAAAGCAGGGAGTCCGGCAGGCCAGCCGGGCATGGGAAATTTTGTGATTTTTCACCCATTTTCACTGTTTTGAACCCCAATTTAAATTCCAACCTTATAAAATGATTTTAAAGATACAAATGGCACACTAGGACATTATGAAATGGTTTAGTAACATAGAATGTCTCGAACTAGATATTGATCGACTTAGTGTGTATCTAGAATCGTTCGTGGTTTCGCGGAGCTAATGTATAGTGGACCGGGATTACGGTGTGGGGCACCGACACGAGTATCGAGGTAGAACTTCTACCCCATTCCTTGGTAGCCTAGTTTCAAAATGAATTGGCTTTGAAAAGGATTTCTATTACAATGTTTTCAACGGTTGTTTGAAAATGAATTTATCGGTTATATTTTAATATACCGTGAACTGAAATAAACTTCATAATGAATGTAATGACAATACTCGGTAAATGAGTTTTGAATGATGATGAAAATAAACACATAGGCATGATGCCATATCAGAGATCGGGTCGTGTAGCGATCGACTTTGGGGGCAGGTCCCGAAACCCAGCTGGGCCACTACGGTGGTGATATTCTTATGGTTTGCCTAGGGAAAGAAAATGATATTTCTGGTCGACCGAATAAACTGTTTTGAGTAAGAACGATTTTATTTAAATTTATTTATTTATTCAATGTTTCTTTTAAGTAATTTCTTGAATAATGAGATTTTCCTTTAGATTACATAATTTGATAAAATACTGTCCTACTAAGCCTTTCGCTCACATTTTTTTTGTTTTTAAATTTCCCCTACTTTAGGTGGTTTCCCATTTAGGTTCGGAGAGGATTCAACGGACCGAACTTAGGAGCAGTAGAAGGATTTACTAGATTATTTGTATAAATTAAACAAGGCATGTAATGTTTTTTTAACTTTCTTTGTGCTTGGACTGTAGTTGTATTATTATATTGTCAGTACAATGTGTGTGCACAAGTTGTGGGTCTGTGGGACCCATACTCGCGGCGTTCCATTGTTTTATTATTCGCTTAATGAATTCTTTTAAAAAATAGTGTTTTGAAACTTTCGCATTTTTAGTATTTAATGTAACCCCTAAACTCTTGATTTTAATTAAATTCTTTTTTAATTAATTTAAATAATCTACCACGTCACCTCCCGTACTCCGGGGTGTGAAAGAATGGTATCAGAGCTCAAGGTTATGAACCTTGGGAATTGTGCACACATAGATATGACAATGAAATACTTCTGACAGTCCAAATTTTTATTTTCAGAAGTGAGAGAATGACACCTAGACGTCGTTCGACAGCTGATGCCGAGTTCGGAAACGATGAGGGCATGATAAGGTCTATGTTTGCAGTTTTTCGGCAGATGGCAGCCAGGGCTAGACTAGAGGATTCTGATGTTGGTCATCGGCATACGTACTTTAAGGAATTTCGACGTGCGTCTATTCTGACTTTTGACTGTAATGGGGATCCGTAGTTGGCAGAATATTGGCTGGATTTGATCGTAAAGTATTTGGATACCCTTGGTGTGCTTGAGGAGTATCGTGTGGAGTTTGCTGCGTATAAGCTCAAGGGTGGTGCCAACACTTGGTGGAAACAGGCTAAGCATCTAGAACGCGGTAGTGAAATCAGTTGGGACAGATTCGAGGAGCTATTCTATGATTGATATTTTTCGCAGGGGTATAGAGATCAGAAGGCAGCTGAGTTCTACAGGTTGCAGCAGGGTAATTTGTCAGTTCGGGAATATAAGGCAAGATTTAATGAGTTGGCCAGGTTTGCTCCATCGGCTGTGGCATCGGAGCGTGAGAAGTGCATTAAGTTTCAGGAAGGGCTCAAGGCTCCTATTCGGCGACAGTTGGTTGCTCTATGACTTAGGAGTTTTTGAGAGCTTGTGTCGTCAGCAATATCCATGGAAAGTGATTATGCACGGTATTGCGAGGATCGAGCAAAGGCTTCAGGAGGACCATAGAGGAGCGGTAGGAAGAGCACCAGTAGCCGTCCAACTCTGGGGAAGAACAAGCAGGGTGGCGCGAACAGTGGTAGCAGCAGTTCATCTAGTAGCGGGCGCAGCAATTCCTACAGCTTCCATTGTCATTTTTGTCAGCAGCCATGACACATCAAGAGGAATTGCCCAATCAGGAGTGCCTGTCTTGGATCTTAGATCAGGGAGGATGCCATTCGTCAGTCTCAGCCTCAGACCCTACCTCCGCCTCAGCAGTACTCGCAGTTGCAGTATTCCCAGTTCTCTCCTTAGCAATTTTCGTATCTGACACGAGGGCAGTAGCCGTAGCATTTCTAGCGTAGCGTCCCTCAGTATCGAGCGTCGAGTACAACTAGTGTGTAGTCGTCTCCATCCCAACAGCATCTGTAGAATAATCCCAGACCCAGCAATGTTGGTAAAGGAAAAGGAAAGGCACCAGTGTAGGTTCATGCAATGGCATCTGGAGGTTCAGTTCTCATATTGGTAACGCGGTTGTCGATGGTACGATCTTAGTTTCTTAATCTTTAGCTCGTGTTTTATTTCATACAGGTGCCTCTCATTCTCTCATTTCAAGTTCTTTTGTACATGCTTTGGGATTAGAGATAGAAGAGTTTAATGAACCCTTAGTCATAACTTCTCTCTTGGGGCGGGTGTGTGTAAATTGTATGTATAAATCTTGTAAAATAAAGATTGGGGATGAGATTTTGAAAAGTGATTTGATTATACTCCCCATGAGCTCATATGATGTAATTCTAGGGATGGACTGGTTGTCCAGGTATAATGCAGTTGTGGACTGTCAACTTAGAAAAGTGACCCTAGTGTTTGATAGGGGGATGATGATCACCTACCAGAGTGGTGGTGATTGGTTAATGAGTGAAAGTCTCATAAAGTCGTGTCTAGGAGGGCGAAGGAATCTGGGTTGTTGTGTTTTTCTTGCGAACCTAGAGTGCGAGCCTTATGTTTTGAGGGAAAGTGTAGCGATTCTGGTGGTTGATGAGTTCGAGGATGTCTTCCGCGACGAGTTGCCAGGATTACCACCGCATCAAAAAATCAAACTTGGTATTGAGTTGTTTCTAGGGACAGCACCGATTTCTATGGCACCTTATAGGATGGCGACGACAAAAATGAAAGAATTGAGGAAGCAACTTCAGGAGCTTGCTGATAAAGGGTATATTCAGAATAGCACATCTCCGTGGGGAGCACCGGTTTTGTTTGCTAAGAAACATGATGGGACTCTCAGGTTGTGTGTGGATTATCGGCAGCTGAATCGTGTCACAGTGAAGAATAAGTATCCCTTGCCTAGGATTGATGAGTTGTTTGATCAGTTGGAAGGTTCGCGGTACTTCTCAAAGATTGATTTGCGTTCAGGGTACCATCAACTCAGGATTAAGGAAGAGGATATTCCCAAGACAGCTTTTAGGACTCGGTATGGGCATTTTGAGTTTCTGGTTATGTCGTTTGGGTTGACGAATGCTCTGGCAGCTTTCATGGATTTGATGAACAGGATATTTAGGCCGTATCTGGATCAGTTCCTGATCGTGTTCATCGATGATATTCTCGTGTATTTTAAGACTTGGGAGGAGCATCAGCAGCATCTCCGAATTGTGCTTCAGACTCTGCGGGAGCACCAGTTGTATGCCAAGAGGGAAAAGTGCGAGTTTTGGTTTACTGAGGTCAATTTTCTGGGTCATGTCATCTCGGAGCATGGTATTTCTGTGGATCCGTCCAAGATTAAAGCCATAGTGGAGTGGGAACGATCGAGGAATATAGCGAAAATTTGCAGCTTCTTGGGTCTTGCTGGTTATTACAGGAAATTTGTAAAGGATTTTTCAAAGATTGCAGCTCTGTTGACGAGATTGATCAAGAAAAATGTCAGGTTTGAATGGGATGAAGATTGTGAGCTTGCTTTTCAGGAATTGAAGAATCGGTTGACTTTAGCTCCAGTGTTAATTATTCCTAGCAGTGACGAGCCGTATGAGGTTTACGCAGATGCTTCAGGGCGCGAACTTGGATGCGTGTTGATGCAGCACGGACGTGTGGTTGCGTATGAATCGAGACAGCTGTGACCTCACGAGCAGAATTATCCTACTCATGACTTAGAGCTCGCGGCGGTGATTCACGCGCTGAAGATTTTGAGGTGTTATTTGTATGGAGCGTCGTTTCAGGTCTTCTTCGATCATAAGAGTTTGAGGTATTTGTTCACTCAGAGGGATCTTAATTTGACGCAACGTAGATGGATAGAGTATATGGAGGATTATGATTTCGCGTTGCAGTATCATCCTAGAAAAGCTAATGTGGTCACAGACGCGCTTAGCAGGAAGTCTTCAGGAATTCTCGCTTGTTTGGCTTTTGAGGATTGGAGCAGGGATGCGACAGTGAGTGATTATGGGTTATGGTATCATGAAGACTATGATCGAGTTTCGGTATATCATGTGGAGGCGACCCCAGTTCTTGTTCAGATGGTGAAGCAAAGTCAGTGGCAGGATCAGCATTTGCAGGGGATTTGGTCGCGAAACGGGGAGCAGTTTGAAGAATGAAGAGTGCATGCAGATGGATCGTTGTATTTTTGAGAGCGTCTTGTAGTTCCAGCTATTGTCGAGGTGACGAATGCCGTTTTAGACGAAGCTATAGGTCTCAGTCCGCTATTCATCCAGGAAGCATAAAGATGTATCGTGATTTGAAGAGGCAATATTGGTGGAGAGGCATGAAGAAAGATGTTCGAGAGTATGTGGCCAAGTGTACGACGTGTCTTCAGGTGAAAGCGGAGCATCAGAATCCTGTAGGTCAGCTTCAGCCGCTTCCTATTCCAGGGTAGAAATAGGAGCATGTGACGATGGATTTTCTCACAGGTTTGTCGAGGACGGAGCAGCGACATGATACAGTTTGGGTCGTGGTCGACCGATTGACGAAATCGGTGCATTTCATTCCTTTTAGGTCGACATGTTCGAGGAGCATTCTTGGAGATTTGTATCCGCTGAACATTGTGAGGTTGCATGGAGTTTCTTTGTCCATCACTTCTGATCGAGACACCAAGTTTAATGCTAAGTACTGAAGGAGTTTTTAGGAGGCTTTGCGTACGGATTTGAACTTCAGTACGGTGTTTCATCCTTAGACTAATGGGTAGTCTGAGCGGGTCATTCAGATTCTCGAGGATATGTTGCGTGCCTGTGCATTAGACTTCGGTGAAAATTGGAAGAAATATTTGCATCTGGCCGAGTTCGCATACAACAACAGTTATCAGGCGAGTATTGGTATGGCACCATTTGAGGCGTTGTATGGACAACCGTGTCGGTCACCCGTGTGTTAGGCCGAGCAAGAAGACAGGGTTATTCTTGGGCCGAATGAGATCTGTGATAGCAATGAGAGAGTCGTTGTGATTTGAGATCTATTGAGGGCAGCTCAGAGTCGGCAGAAGAGTTACGCGGATAGGAGGCGTAGACCCTTAGAGTTCGCGGTTGGAGATTTCGTTCTCTTGAAGGTATCGCCTCGTAAGGGAACTATGCGGTTTGAAGTGAGTGGAAAGCTTGCACCGAGGTATATTGGACCGTTCGAGATCAATCAGCGTATTGGTGTGGTTGCTTATCGGCTTGATCTTCCGCCCGAACTTTCTCATGTTCATGATGTGTTCCATGTGTCGATGCTTTGGAAGTGTCCGCCTGAGTAGGGTAAGATAGTTTCATTTCACGATGTGCAAGTTCGAGAAGATACGATGTACGAAGAAGTACCGATTCAGATCATTGACTGAAAAGTGATTAGTTTGTATCGTCGTGAGATACCATTGGTAAAGGTCGTGTGGCAGCATCACGGGGTTGATGAAGCCACTTGGGAACTAGAATCGAGGATGCGGGAATTGTATCCGCATTTGTTTTGTTTCTGAATTGAGTTGTAAATTTCGATGCCAAATTTCTTTAGGGGTGGAGAGTTGTAATGCCCTGAAATTTATTTAATGTTTGTAATATAAATGATGAATTAGTGTGCCATAATTAATGTTCAACATTAATTTGATTATTTGGTGGAATTTTGAATTTTTGGTTGTTTTGTTAATTTGATAGATTCAAATGATTTCTTAATGTTTTAAAATGATGTTTTGAGTTTTAAAAACACAACGATTTGTAAAATGTTAAAAATAATCCGTTTTACCAAAACGTGGGTGGCACATGGTTTTCGTACAGTAAAACCACCTACCGTTTCTCTCTATTTATTCTCTCTCTCACTCTCTTCCTCTCACTCTCTCTGATCTCTCTCTCCCTCTCACCATGACGCCGAGTTCGGAAACGATGAGGGCATGATAAGGTCTATGTTTGCAGTTTTTCGGCAGATGGCAGCCAGGGCTAGACTAGAGGATTCTGATGTTGGTCATCGGCATACGTACTTTAAGGAATTTCGACGTGCGTCTATTCTGACTTTTGACTGTAATGGGGATCCGTAGTTGGCAGAATATTGGCTGGATTTGATCGTAAAGTATTTGGATACCCTTGGTGTGCTTGAGGAGTATCGTGTGGAGTTTGCTGCGTATAAGCTCAAGGGTGGTGCCAACACTTGGTGGAAACAGGCTAAGCATCTAGAACGCGGTAGTGAAATCAGTTGGGACAGATTCGAGGAGCTATTCTATGATTGATATTTTTCGCAGGGGTATAGAGATCAGAAGGCAGCTGAGTTCTACAGGTTGTAGCAAGGTAATTTGTCAGTTCGGGAATATGAGGCAAGATTTAATGAGTTGGCCAGGTTTGCTCCATCGACGGTGGCATCAGAGTGCGAGAAGTGCATTAAGTTTCAAGAAGGGCTCAAGGCTCCTATTCGGCGACAGGTGGTTGCTCTACGACTTAGGAGTTTTGGAGAGCTTGTGTCGTCAGCAATATCCATGGAAAGTGATTATGCACGGTATTGCGAGGATCGAGCAAAGGCTTCAGGAGGACCATAGAAGAGCGGTAGAAAGAGCACCAGTAGCCGTCCAACTCTAGGGAAGAACAAGCAGGGTGGCGCGAACAGTGGTAGCAGCAGTTCATCTGGTAGCGGGCGCAGCAATTCCTACAGCTTCCATTGTCATTTTTGTCAGCAGCCATGACACATCAAGAGGAATTGCCCAATCAGGAGTGCCTGTCTTGGATCTCAGACCGGGGAGGATGCCAGTCGTCAGTCTCAGCCTGAGACCCTACCTCCGCCTCAACAGTACTCGCAGTTGCAGTATTCCCAGTTCTCTCCTTAGCAGTTTTCGTATCTGACACGAGGGCAGTAGCCGTAGCATTTCTAGCGTAGCGTCCCTCAGTATCGAGCGTCGAGTATAGCTAGTGTGCAGTCGTCTCCATCCCAACAGCATCCGTAGAATAATCCCGGACCCAGCAATGTTGGTAAAGGAAAAGGAAAGGCACCAGTGCAGGTTCATGCAATGGCTTCTGGAGGTTCAGTTCTCATATTGGTAACGCGGTTGTCGATGGTACGATCTTAGTTTCTTGATCTTTAGCTCGTGTTTTATTTGATACAGGTGCCTCTCATTCTCTCATTTCAAGTTCTTTTGTACATGCCTTGGGATTAGAGATAGAAGAGTTTAATGAACCCCTGGTCATAACTTCTCTCTTGAGGCGGGTGTGTGTAAATTGTATGTATAAATCTTGTAAAATAAAGATTGGGGATGAGATTTTGAAAAGTGATTTGATTATACTCCCCATGAGCTCATATGATGTAATTCTAGGGATGGACTGGTTGTCCAGGTATAATGCAGTTGTGGACTGTCAACTTAGAAAAGTGACCCTAGTGTTTGATAGGGGGATGATGATCACCTACCAGAGTGGTGGTGATTGGTTAATGAGTGAAAGTCTCATAAAGTCGTGTCTAGGAGGGCGAAGGAATCTGGGTTGTTGTGCTTTTCTTGCGAACCTAGAGTGCGAGCCTTATGTTTTGAGGGAAAGTGTAGTGATTCTGGTGGTTGAAGAGTTCGAGGATGTCTTCCCAGACGAGTTGCCAGGATTACCACCGCATCGAAAAATCGAGTTTGGTATTAAGTTGTTTCTAGGGACAGCACCGATTTCTATGGCACCTTATCGGATGGCGCCGGCAAAAATGAAAGAATTGAGGAAGCAACTTCAGGAGCTTGCTGATAAAGGGTATATTTGGAATAGCACATCTCCGTGGGGAGCACCGGTTTTGTTTGCTAAGAAACATGATGGGACTCTCAGGTTGTGTGTGGATTATCGATAGCTGAATCGTGTCACAGTGAAGAATAAGTATCCCTTGCCTAGGATTGATGAGTTGTTTGATCAGTTGGAAGGTTCGCGGTACTTCTCAAAGATTGATTTGCGTTCAGGGTACCATCAACTCAGGATTAAGGAAGAGGATATTCCCAAGACAGCTTTTAGGACTCGGTATGGGCATTTTGAGTTTCTGGTTATGTCGTTTGGGTTGACGAATGCTCTGGCAGCTTTCATGGATTTGATGAACAGGATATTTAGGCCGTATCTGGATCAGTTCGTGATCGTGTTCATCGATGATATTCTCGTGTATTTTAAGACTTGGGAGCAGCATGAGCAGCATCTCCGAATTGTGCTTCAGACTCTGCGGGAGCACCAGTTGTATGCCAAGAGGGAAAAGTGCGAGTTTTGGTTTACTGAGGTCAATTTTCTAGGTCATGTCATCTCGGAGCATGGTATTTCTGTGGATCCGTCCAAGATTAAAGCCATAGTGGAGTGGGAACGATCGAGGAATATAGCGAAAATTCGCAGCTTCTTAGGTCTTGCTGGTTATTACAGGAAATTTGTAAAGGATTTTTCAAAGATTGCAGCTCTGTTGACGAGATTGATCAAGAAAAATGTCAGGTTTGAATGGGATGAAGATTGTGAGCTTGCTTTTCAGGAATTGAAGAATCGGTTGACTTTAGCTCCAGTGTTAATTATTCCTAGCAGTGACGAGCCGTATGAGGTTTACGCAGATGCTTCAGGGCGCGAACTTGGATGCGTGTTGATGCAGCACGGACGTGTGGTTGCGTATGAATCGAGACAGCTGTGACCTCACGAGCAGAATTATCCTACTCATGACTTAGAGCTCGCGGCGGTGATTCACGCGCTGAAGATTTTGAGGTGTTATTTGTATGGAGCGTCGTTTCAGGTCTTCTTCGATCATAAGAGTTTGAGGTATTTGTTCACTCAGAGGGATCTTAATTTGACGCAACGTAGATGGATAGAGTATATGGAGGATTATGATTTCGCGTTGCAGTATCATCCTAGAAAAGCTAATGTGGTCACAGACGCGCTTAGCAGGAAGTCTTCAGGAATTCTCGCTTGTTTGGCTTTTGAGGATTGGAGCAGGGATGCGACAGTGAGTGATTATGGGTTATGGTATCATGAAGACTATGATCGAGTTTCGGTATATCATGTGGAGGCGACCCCAGTTCTTGTTCAGATGGTGAAGCAAAGTCAGTGGCAGGATCAGCATTTGCAGGGGATTTGGTCGCGAAATGGGGAGCAGTTTGAAGAATGGAGAGTGCATGCAGATGGATCGTTGTATTTTCGAGAGCGTCTTGCAGTTCCAGCTATTGTCGAGGTGACGAATGCCGTTTTAGACGAAGCTATAGGTCTCGGTTCGCTATTCATTCGGGAAGCATAAAGATGTATCGTGATTTGAAGAGGCAACATTGGTGGAGAGGCATGAAGAAAGATGTTCGAGAGTATGTGGCCAAGTGTACGACGTGTCTTTAGGTGAAAGCCGAGCATCAGAAGCCTGCAGGTCAGCTTCAGCCGCTTCCTATTCCAGGGTAGAAATAGGAGCATGTGACGATGGATTTTCTCACAGGTTTGTCGAGGACGGAGCAGCGACATGATACAGTTTGGGTCGTGGTCGACCGATTGACGAAATCGGTGCATTTCATTCCTTTTAGGTCGACATGTTCGAGGAGCATTCTTGGAGATTTGTATCCGCTGAACATTGTGAGGTTGCATGGAGTTTCTTTGTCCATCACTTCTGATCGAGACACTAAGTTTAATGCTAAGTACTGGAGGAGTTTTCAGGAGGCTTTGGGTACGGATTTGAACTTCAGTACGGCGTTTCATCCTCAGACTAATGGGTAGTCTGGGCGGGTCATTCAGATTCTCGAGGATATGTTGCGTGCCTGTGTAGGTTCGAGAATATACGACGTACGAAGAAGTGCCGATTCAGACCAGAAAGTAGTTAGTTTGCATCGTCGTGAAATACCATTGGTAAAGGTCGTGTGGCAGCATCACGGGGTTGATGAAGCCACTTGGGAACTAGAATCAAGTATGCGGGAATTGTATCCGCATTTGTTTTGTTTCAAAATTGAGTTGTAAATTTCGATGCCAAATTTCTTTAGGGGTGAAGAGTTGTAATGCCCTGAAATTTATTTAATGTTTGTAATATAAATGATGAATTAGTGTGCCGTAATTAATGTTCAACATTAATTTGATTATTTGGTGGAATTTTGAATTTTTGGTTGTTTTGTTAATTTGATAGATTCAAATGATTTCTTAATGTTTTAAAATGATGTTTTGAGTTTTAAAAACACAACGATTTGTAAAATGCTAAAAATAATCCGTTTTACCAAAACGTGGGTGGCACATGGTTTTCGTACAATAAAACCGCCTACCGTTTCTCTCTATTTATTCTCTCTCTCACTCTCTTCCTCTCATTCTCTCTGATCTCTCTCCCTCTCACCATGACTCTCTTTCTCTCTTGATCTCTCTCAGTCTCTCATTTCCCTCTCAATTTCTCTCTCAAATTTTTGAATCAAAATTCGAATCTAAGCTTCGGGTTAGCAAGGAGGAAGCTCGGGAGCGTGATTTGGCAACCGAAAACGCGGATTGAAGCTGCGATTCGAGGTTAGTTTTGAAATTTCTAAACTTTTTCCAAAATTTTCAATTTTGTGCATTTTTTAAATTTAAGTTCGTTTGAGCTTAGAAAACCTTTGATTTGAGTTAAATGAACTTAGAACAACTAGAATCTAAGCTTGGATTGAAGAAAAACGGATTGGATTCAAGATTTTTCATTTTTCCTCATTTTTTTCTATTTTTGGATTTTTAAGATTTTTGTGTTTGAATCTTGTTTAAATGAGTTCAAAAGTGTTCTAGTATGTTTTTCTATCATCTATGATTGTTTTCCATACCTAAGATTTGAGAAAAACAGGTTAAAATCAAGATTTGGATTTTGGGGGATCAAAAACCCGTGGCTGGAATTTTTGGGTTTTTCCAGTTCGGCAGGCCGGATTCAAGGGATCGGCAGGCCGGACTGCACCGTTCGGCAGGCCAAACCTGGGGAATGTCCGGCCGACCGGACCTGGTTTTTGGCAGGCCGAGCTGCACAGTTCGGCTGGCCGAAGCAGGGAGTCCGGCAGGCCGACCGAGCATGGGAAATTTTATGATTTTTCACCCATTTTCACTGTTTTGAACCCCAATTTAAATTCCAACCTTATAAAATGATTTTAAAGATACAAATGGCACACTAGGACATCATGAATTGGTTTATAGCATAGAATGTCTCGAACTAGATATTGATCGACTTAGTGTGTATCTAGGATCGTTCGTAGTTCCGTGGAGCTAACGTATAGCGGACCGGGATTACGGTGTGGGGCACCGACACGAGTATCGAGGTAGAACTTCTACCCCATTCCTTGGTAGCCTAGTTTCAAAATGAGTTGGCTTTGAAAAGGATTTCTATTAAAATGTTTTCAACTGTTGTTTGAAAATGAATTTATCGGTTATATTTTAATATACCGTGAACTGAAATAAACTTCATAATGAATGTAATGACAATACTCGGTAAATGGGTTTTGAATGATGATGAAAATAAACACATAGGCATGATGCCATATCAGAGATCGGGTCGTGTAGCGATCGACCTTGGGGGCAGGTCCCGAAACCCAACTGGGCCACTACGGTGGTGATATTCTTATGGTTTGCTTAGGGAAAGAAAATGATATTTCTGATTGATCGAATAAACTGTTTTGGGTAAGAACGGTTTTATTTAAATTTATTTATTTATTCAATGTTTCTTTTAAGTAATTCCTTAAATAATGAGATTTTCCTTTAAATTAAATAATTTGATTAAATACTGTCCTACTAAGCCTTTCGCTAACATTTTCTTTGTTTTTAAATTTCCCTCACTCTAGGTGGTTTCCCATTTAGGTTCGGAGAGAATTCAACGGACCAAACTCAGGAGCAGTAGAAGGATTTACTAGATTATTTGTATAAATTAAACAAGGCATGTAATGTTTTTTTAACTTTCTTTGTGCTTGGACTGTAGTTGTATTATTATATTGTCAGTACAATGTGTGTGCACAAGTTGTGGGTCTGTGGGACCCATACTTGCGGCATTCCATTGTTTTATTATTCGCTTAATGAATTCTTTTATAAAATGGTGTTTTGAAACTTTCGCATTTTTAGTATTTAATGTAACCCCTAAACTCTTGATTTTAATTAAATTCTTCTTTTAATTAATTTAAATAATCCGCTACGTCACATCCCGTACTCCGGGGCGTGACAATGTCTCTGACTTTTTTTACATCCCTAGGGGACATATTGCATGGGACATGTCCGCATGTTCTTTCGGGATATTTTTGTGGCCCTCGAGGACATGTTGCATGTCTCATTAAGATATTTTTCGATGTCGCTATAGGACATTTTTGGGTGTCCCTCTAGGGTGTTTTTTGGTGTTCTTTCGGAACATTTTTCGAGTCCTTTGGGGACATGTTTGCATGTCCCTTGGCTACATGTCGCATGTCCCACGGGACATTGTTGGATGTCTTTGCAGGACATGTCACATGTCCTTTCTAGACATTTTTTCTCACTTTTTCTCTCTCTCCTTGCAGCACCAACTCGTCTTCGGCATCAACAACGTCACTAGTGACCAAAAAAGGCAAAAACAAAGAGAACTTCAAGCAAAAAACAACCACAACAACAACACCACCACTAACATAATCAACAACTGCAACAACAAAAACAAGAATCAGTTTCAACGATAACAACAACTGTAATAACAAGGCCAACCCAATAAAAAGGTACTTCTTATTAATATTTAATAACATACAACTAAAATATACGTCCAAAATGAAACTGTCAACTCCATTTTTGTGTTTCTAATGATGAAAAAGATTTTTTTTTTGCCTTCAAACTGTTGTTCACGTTTTGTAAATTGGTTTTTGGAAGTAGTTAGTTAGTAATTTGAGACCCTAAACAAAATAGAGGACAATTAACAAAACCAAATTGCAACTTCAATCAAGGACTTTGATCTGCAACTCCGATAGCAGACTTCGATCTGCAACTCCAACGGCAATGAGGTCGAACCAACACCAGGACATCACAATTCTTCTCTGTCGCCATCGAGGATCTGTCATGAACGGCTTGGATCAGACAAGAACAAACGAGATTAGACGCAAGCCGCTCATATTGGACGAGATTGGAGACAACAACATTGCATTTCTTCTCCGCTGCTATCGAGGCTCCATCTTTAGATCTGAATGGACACGATGCTCGGCTTGGTTCAAGGATGACAATGGCGACACGAGGCTCGAGCGGCGATGGTGAGGACGAACTAGTTCCATGCAACTTCGGTGATCGTCTTGCTCGATGCGATAGGGACAAATCTACAACGAATAAGGGCGGATTTCATTCACCAGAGGGATGAAAGAGAAGAGAGTATGTATGTGTGTGTCTGTGTAAGACATGAGGATAGATTGAGACAAGAGAAAGAAGGAAAATCAAGAAAAAGAAAATTGACATGAAAAAAGAAAGGAAAAAAAAGAGTTATGGCATTACTTTTTTGTGGCATTAAAAAAATAATCTTGTAAAAGTATGACATGATATGTAATTTTCTCTAAAAAAAGATTTTTTCTTTGAGAGTAGGAAAAGATATTTTCTTTGATTGTATTTTCTAAAAAACATGACTTATTATATTTTTTATAATTGTTGTGAATCAAGTATGTGTGGATGCCACCTCTTGGTATTTCATAAGTTACATGCATAGGTTTTATTGCAAATTTATAATACACATTTAGACCTTATTATCTCGCCATTGAATCCTTCTTAATATTATGCATTACTTTTCTCTTCATTGTATATGTAACCTTTGTAAGTTATGTCTATTGCTATTACGTACCTTTAGTTATGATTCTTGGCCTATAAATAGAGGTTATGCTAAGCTTGTATTTTCATCTCTCACAAGTAAAAGTATAAAAAGTTGCATTGTCTCTTATTTTCTCTTGTGCTTTCTTTCTTATTCTCTTAGTTTTGTTGTTATACTTTGCTTTATTTTATAACACGTTATCAGCATGAGTTCTACCGTGATTTCTTTAAGTGTTATGATTCATTCAGACACATTTCTGTCTTTAAAGGTAGTCTGCTTATATATGTTATTTAATCATACCATATATTCATGACTTTGTTTTATGTGTCTTAATCATCTATTTCCTCAGATGTATACGTTTGTATATTACATATTCATATACTTTAATAATTATTGCAGACACATATACATACATATATATATATATTTAGTGTTTGGAATATTTTTTTTGCAATTAACTTTATCTTTGAATGTTTTTGTCAACATGAATTTCATTATATATAATTTGTAGATAATTGTGGTTATTTTGATCATTCTTTTGATTTTCATACTTTAATATGTGATTCTTCTGAGCTTTTCCTTTGACATTTTTTTATGTCCATGGTTATTATTTCAATCATATTAAGCATTTTTAACAACAACATTGCTTCAATTTCGTAGTATTATCATTCAATAATAATATGTTCAATTGTTATGCCTGTTTGCAACGATTGATATATATGCATAATGTGTATTTTAAAATGTGATAATTATTAGAAATGTATTTATTCACTACTAGCTATATATTGTGTTTCATCTTCATTTTATATTGCTATTTCTTTTCATTTTACCATTAATTGATGAATTCATGATTATTAATGAATTGTCATATTATCAATATATTTACCTAATGGTTATGGTATTTCTTTTCCCATCACACATTATGATCACAACAATATATTGTTGTAATTGTTTTAACTATTGATGTTATTTTTATTAAATTTATTGTATATTTGTCATATAAGAGTTAACACAATGTCAAATCTCACAAAGCTTGCGTTTGTTACCCTTGATATTTATGGCCATAATTATTTAACATGGACTCTTGATGCTGAGATCCACCTTGATACTATGAATCTTGGAAATACAATAAAGGAAGGAAATGAGACATCCTTATAGGATCATGTAAAGGCAATGATATTCCTTCGCCACTATCTCCATGAAGGATTGAAAACAAAATATTTGACAGTAAAAAATCCATATGTCCTTTAGAATAATTTAAAGGAAAGGTGTGACTATCAAGAGACTGTAATACTTTCTAAAATTCGCTATAATGGGATGCACCTACGATTGTAGAATTTTAAAACTGTGAGCGAGTATAATTCCACAATGTTTAAAATTACCTCTTAATTGACATTATGCAGAGAAAGTGTTACTGATGAAGACATGTTAGAAAAGACATACTCTACTTTTCATGCCTCTAATGTGCTTTTGCAATAGCAATACCGTGAGTACGGCTTTAAGAAATATTCTAAATTAATATCATGTATTTTTTATTGCCAAACAAAATAATGTACTACTAATGAAAAATCATCAATCCTGCCTAATTGGATCGACGCCATTTCCTAAAGCGAATGTGGCATATGTTGAAGATCTTAGGTATGATAAGCATGGTGGTCATGGTTTTGGACATGGACATGGTTGCGGTTGCAGTCGTGGTCACGGTGTTGGTCGTGGTTGCATTTATTATAACCAAAACTTCTCAAATTTCAAGAAAGTTACATCTCACCATCAGAAATGGGAGAAGAATGATGAGAAACAAGAAGAAAAGGGTTTTCACAATAAAGTCCCCAAGAAGAATGAAGACACTTTCCATAGACGTGGCATGAAAGAACATTGGAGACGTACATGTCACACATTTTTGCACCTTATTGATCTTTACTAGGCTTCCTTGAAAAAGAAAGGAGAAGGTGTAGAGAGAAACCTTGTTGAGACAAACTTTGCTAAACACCATAATCCTACAGATTTTACACACTTGGACGTTACAGATCTATTTGGAAACATGATGGAAATTTTGAGAATATGATTGGCGAAGGAAACATCAATATGGCTTGAAAAAGATGTTTTCGTATCAATCTATCCCTAGTACATTATTTTAAGTTTGTTTTTTATTTTTGGTGTGATCCATAAATTTTAGTGTGTTTTGGTATGCTTGTAATTTTTGGTGTGTTTTCTTATAAAGAAAAAAAAAAGATTGTGTTTTATTATTTTCTTATCATCTTTTGTTTTATTTTTTCATGAATAGACAAGAATTTCAATAATCATTCTACCAGTATTAAAGTTAATGATGAACCCTTTTGTCTAGTGGATGGTGGAATAACATACTATTCTCAAAGATTAAAAAATATTTTTCTATTCTCATATTAGCTGAAGCAAATGTTAGTACAATATCTAGTGTTATAAACCTTATTGAAGGTTTCAGAAGAGCTAATATATTATTACCTGGTAGCACAAAGTTTATAATTAATGAAGCTATGTATTCTAGTAGATCAAAAAGAAATCTACTAAGTTTTAAAGACGTATGTCATAATGGTTATCATATTGGAAAACAAATGAGAAAGACGTTGAATATCTTTATATTACGTCTAATGTCTCAAGAAAGAAACAAATATTAGAAAGACTACCAACATACTCTTTCAGATTGTACTATACATTTATAAATCTAATTGAATCATATATGGTGATGAACTAAGAAAGCAGTTATTCAAGGAATTTTATTGTTTGATATGACCATTTAGGTCATCCGGGTTTTATAATGATACGAAGGATTATGAAAAATTCAAATGGACATCCTTTAAAGAACCAAAAGATTTTTTTGTATGCATCCCTAATGAAAGTTGCAATTGAATCTTTTACATTTTTAGAACAAATACAAGGAGATATATGTGGGCATACTATTCTATCATGTGAACCATTTCAGTATTTCATGGTACTCATAGATGCATCAACACGTTGGTCACATATTTGTCTATTATCTACTTGCAATATTGCATTTGCTAGACTTCTTGCACAAATAATCCGATTATGGGCACAATTTCCAGATTATACAATTAAGAAAATTTGTCTTGATAATGCGGGATAATTTACATCCTAAGCCTTTAATGATCACTGCATGTCAATTAGGACTACTGTTGAGCATTCTATTGCTCACATGCACACGCAAAATGAATTAGTCGAATCTTTTATGAAAAGGCTAAAATTGACTGCTAGGCTCTTACTTATGAGAACTAAATTGCCTAGTTTTGTTTGGGGACATGCCATATTACATGCTGCAGCACTTATTTGCATAAGACCAACTGCATATCATAAATATTCCCCATTACAGCTTGTTTCTAAAAAAGAGCAAGATATTTCTCATATAAGAATTTTTGGTTGCACAGTGTATGTCCCAATTGCTCCACCACAGTGCAATAAGATGGGTTTTCAAAGGAGATTGAGAATTTATGTTAGCTTTGAATCCCCTTCAATAATTAAATATCTTGAACCCGTCGATGGGTGATCTTCTTACTGCATGATTTGTCAACTATCAATTTAATGAGACATTTTCCAAACATTAGAGGAGATAAACAACAGCTCGAAAAACAAAAAATTTCATAGAATGCATCATCATTATCTCATTTTGATCCTCATACAAATCAAGGTGAATTAGAATTTTAAAAAATAAAATTTGCTAAAGGTTGTAAATCAATTACTAGATGCATTTATTGATATTAAGAAAGTGACAAAAACATATATACTAGCTGAGAATGCTCCTATTTGAATTGATGTTCCTGCCAGAAAAATACTAATATGCTAGCAAATAAGTCTAAGGCATGCAAGAAGCATGGTAGACCTATTAGTTCTAAGGATAAAAATCCAAGAAAGAAAAAAAGAGCTAATAAATAAGTTGGCATTTCCAATATTATTAATGTTTTTGAAGCGCCCAATACAAAAAATAAGTGACATAGTTGAAAAAATAACCCTAGAAGAGGTTTAGGTATTTGGAAATAATATTAATAAAGAGATCAGAATAAATTATGTCACTTCAAGAAAGAGATGAAACCGAGATGAAATTGTTGTTAACAACATATTTGCATTTG
This sequence comes from Artocarpus heterophyllus, assembly GCA_025403435.1. Classification (NCBI taxonomy): domain Eukaryota; kingdom Viridiplantae; phylum Streptophyta; class Magnoliopsida; order Rosales; family Moraceae; genus Artocarpus; species Artocarpus heterophyllus. The sequence continues at coordinate 12,745,528 of CM046342.1, forward strand.
CAATAGCTCTTGATATTATAGAAGAAAACAAGGATCTTGAACCAAAGTCCATTGGAGAATGTCCACATAGAAATGATTGGCTAAAATGGAAAGACACAATCCAGGCAGAATTAAATCACTTGAAAAATGTCAAGCTTTTGGGCCTATTGTCCAACATCTGAAGGTGTAAAACCTATAGACTATAAATGGGTATTTGCACAAAAACGTAATGAGAAAAATGAAGTTGTCATATACAAAGCATGACTTGTAGCACAAAGATTCTCTCAGAAACCTAATATTGATTATGAGGAGACATTCTCCAGTGGTGGTTGCAATTACGTTTAAATTTTTGGTTGGCATGGCGATTTCAAAAGGACTTCACACGTGTCTAATAGATGTTGCAACGACTTATCTGTAAGGATCACTCGATAGTAACATTTACATGAAAGTCCCTGAAGGGCTAAAAATGCCTAAAGTATGCAATTCAAAACCCTATGAAATGTATTAGATTAAATTACAAAGAACTTTGTATAGATTAAAGCAATCTGGATGCACGTGGTGTAATCGTTTCAGTGAATATCTTTGGAAGGAATGGCATATTAACAATCCAATTTGCCCATGTGCTTTTATTAAAAAGTCAAGGTCTGGATTTACTATTATTATAGTTTATGTTGATGATTTAAATATCATTGAGACTCATGAATAGCTTATAGATATGATAACATATTTGAAAAATGAATGTGAAATGAAAGATTTGGGAAAAACAAAGACTTGTCTCAGCTTGCAGATTGAGTATTTATCAGGAGGGATTTTTTCATTAGTCAACATATATTAAAATGGTTTTAAAGCATTTTTAATATTGATAATCCCATCCAATAAGTTCTACCATGGTTGTACAATCCCTTGATGTGAAAAAGGATAAGTTTCGCCCTTAAGATGAGAATGAAGAAATTCTTAGTCTAGAAGTACTATATCTTAGTGCTATTGGTACACTAATGTATCTTGCTAATTGCTTAAGACTTGACATAGCATTTTCTATTAGCTTACTAGTAAGATATAGTTATTCACCATTTTGAAGACATTGGAATGATGTCAAATAAATACTTCATTATCTTCGTGGTACAACAAATATAGGTTTGTATTATGCGCAAAATTCAAAGTCGAAATTGATTGAATTTGTAGATGTAGGATATTTGTCTAATTCACATAAAGCACATTTGCAAACAAGTTATTTTTTACATATGGTAGTACAACTATATCTTAGTGCTCGACAAAGCAAACCCTAACTGCTACATCTTCGAATAATGATGAGATATTGGCAATTCACGAGGCAAGTCGAGAATGTATATAGTTAAGATTGTTGGTGCAACATATAAGAGAAACATGTGATCTTTCATTCAACAAAGAATATCCAATGGTGTTGTATGAAGTTACTACAACCTATATCGCCAAACTCAAAGGAGGTTATAAAGAGACAGAACAAAGCACATTTCACCAAAACTTTTTTTACACAAGAGCTTCAAAAAAGGAGAGATCGACATACATCAAATTCACTCCAGTGACAACTTGGCAGATTTATTTACAAGGCACTTCTTACAACAACATTTGAGAAGTTGGTGTATAAAATTGGTATACGTCAACACAGAGATCTTTGAAGAAGAAATGTTGACATAAGAGAGAGACACCGCGTGCTGTAATCTTTTTCCCTTAGGCTAGGTTTTGTTTCATTAGGTTTTCTTAGTAAGGTTTTTAATGAGGCAATTATAAAAGCAGAGCATACAAGAATTATGTACTCTTTTTTCCCATTGGGTTTTTCCTTAGTAAGGTTTTTAATCACGCATATTCTTTATGTGGTGGACATCCAGAGGGGTGCGTTGTGATTCAAGTGCATGTGTGGATGCCATCTCTTGGTATTCCATAAGTTGCATGCAAAGATTTTATTGCAAATTTACAATACACATTTAGACGTCATTATTTCACCATTGAATCTCTCTTAATATTATGCATTATTTCTTTCTTAATTGTATATGTAACTCATGTAAGTTATATTTATTGCTATTTCTAGTTATGATTCTTGACTTATAAATAGAGGTTATGCTAAGCTTGTATTTTTATCCCTCACAAGTAAAAGTATAGAAAGTTGCATTGTCTTTCATTTTCTCTTGTGCTTTCTCTTTCGTTTTCTTTAGTTTTTTTTTTTTTTTGTTATACTTTGCTTCGTGTTATAACAATAATTACTATAATTTAAATAATATTTTCACTTTTTCCGCTGGGTGCCCATTTGGCTTGAAGGATTATTACATGGTTTAAACCAAGATTATCACTCAAACCAATGTTTGGCAATAATAAGCTGAGACATATTTCAAACCATGATTTTATAGTTTAAACTCATAATTCTTCCAAATGATTCTCTTTAGGCAAAGTATGAAAAATAGTTGCACTAGATTGTTCTTGAGGTTTTTTTTTTTTTTTTTTTCATATTAGAACTATTAAAAAGTGATTTTACAAATAAAACTTCCTGCATGAATCATTTTGCAAATTGTTTTATACTAGTCTCACTGTTTGAAGACTTTTGTAAAATTAGACTAATTAAAAATTTTTATTAGCAAAATAACTTTTTAAAAATTTTAATTTGTAAAAAGATTAAGGAACGACCTTGTATATTTTAGAATGATCTGACGACCTTAGAAAGACCCATACAACCACAAAGCTACCTTTATGTGACCATAGGGTCATTCAATGCAAAAAAGAATGGGTTTGTTTTATTAATTTCACATTTTAGAATAGTCGTTTTAACAAATTCTCCCATGTTCTCTGTCTCATTATTTTTGGTAGTTTGGTTGGTCAAATTGTTGTTCTTTTGTATTATTATTTCTTTTTAACCAACAATGTATCTTGTATGGAGTTTTCTTATTGACTTGGTGAGACGTTTTTAATATATCCTTTATTTCTATACTATTTATGAAAGAACAATGGCTATCCATTTGTTGACACACATAAAGGTTTTTTTTCTTCTTCTCTTTTTTAGTTCTTTTCTTTTTTATCCTCTTGTTTTGGCTTTTCTCGTCCTCTTTTTTTTTTTCCTTCTTTCTTCATTTTTGTTTTTGCTTTAGTTCCCTTTTTTTGGCCTCCCTTCTTTTTCAATTGTATTTGTAGTGCTTCATTTTTTCCTTCCTGTCTTTTTGCTTCTTCTTTTTTTATATATTTTTCCCTAACATCTTATATATTATTTTTATATTCACATGTGGGAAACATTAGTTCCTCCCCACATTTTTTTCTACTTTTTTTATTGAGTATAAATTTCCTTCTCTTTTTGAGTTTTCTTTTCTTCTTTTTTTCTTTTTTATCCCTCTTTTTTGCCTTCTCATCCTCTTTTTCTCCTTCCTTTTTTATCTTTTTTTTTTGTTCCTCTTGTTTTTTTTTTTGTCCTCAATCTTTTTTCAGTTGCATTTTTAGTGCTTCATTTTTTCCCTTCCTGTCTTTTTGCTTTTTTTTTTTCCTTACTAATATCTTATATATTTTTAGATTCACTTCGTTAAATTTACATATTCTTTTTTACAGTTTAAAATATTATTTTATCAAATGTTAACTCCAAATTTTGTTTTCTTTTTTGTTTTTTTTTTCCTTTATCAACTTCTTTCTTTTAATTATCAGAATATTTTTTTTCTTCTAAAAATGATGGATTACCTTCTCTCTTTTTTTGCAGTCAATTGTTTCATAACCATGACCTTTATGATATTTCTTTCCTAAATGTTCCCCTCAAATTATTCTTTTTCATATGTGTTATTGCCTAAACACTTTTATCATGCAACCTCTTATAGTACTTTTCTTTAATATATTCCTATAAATAAATTACTATCTAATTTTTCTTATTAAAAATATTTTTGCCTTTAAAATCTGTTCTAATAAACTTTTCTTTCACTAACCTAAATTTTGGAAGATATTTTAAATCTTGACATCGACTACGGCCCTTACTTTTAAACCATACAGACAATATAAAATCTTTGATAGGATAACAATAATGTGTTATATTAAACATAACATCAAGTTTTGATCATTCAATGTTTCCGTATATTTTGTTCTACAAGAGGATATACCATATTCTTAATGTGGGGATACCAAATTAAAAAAAAAAAGTGTAGAAGATTTCAAATAGCAATGCTTTTTTTTGGAAAAATATTGCAACTTCGCTTGGAAACTATAGTTTGGACTAAAAACTTCAGACCAAACACATACTGATGTTTTGATAACGTTAAAAGAAAAAATCAATTCGAACAATTAGTCCATATTGAAATTCTCAGTTCAAACTCATTTGTTACAATAAAACTATTTACTTAAGTTAGAAGAGTGAAGAAGAAGAGTGAAAAAGAAAAAGTGAATGGTTTTTATTGTAACAAATAAATTTGGATTGAGAATTTCAATTTAGACTAATTGATCGAACAAATTTTTTCTTTTAATGTTGTCAAACTTCAGTTTGTGTTTGGACTGAATTTTTAGGTCCAAACTATGGTTTTCAAATGGAGTTGCAATGTTCCTCAAAAAAAAAAAAAAAAGCATAGCTATTTTAAACTTTCACATTTGTTTAATTTGGTATTGTTGCATTAAAAATATGTTATATCGTCTTTTAGAACAAAATATACGACAATATTAGATGATCAAAACTTGATGTTTTATTCAATATAACACATTGTTATTATTTTATCAAGAAAATATTACGTTATCTGAACAGTTCGGAGGTAAAGACCGTAGACGATCCCTTAAATCTTTGCATCAAAAATGCGAAAAATGCATGCCTAGTGTCAGTGCCCAGCACCAGTAATACTTCAAAGTACCGATTTAAAAATTTTCTCTCAAACTGTAACACTTATAATATTATGCCTCATGAATTTGAAAGCGTAAACATATATTTCCTGCAAAATTTGAAAGCATCTAAAAAATCATCCTTCTATTTGTTTCCTTTTTTTAAATGAACCTAGATTTCAAGGGGTCCGAGCTGTTTTCTAGTTCCTCTCTACCAATATGTGAGAATCAAAGATAGCATCGGAGTTCAAGCAATCCCAAAAATGCTCGACAAATTTCTAATTAATCAGGCTCAACTATACATACATACATACATATGTATATGTAAGATCAAAACAGTCATCAAAGACATGTCAGAATCAAGATCAACAAATTCCATCTTCTCTGCATAGTTTAAATGTGAAATCCTTATAAAGTGGTTGACAAACTCACTTCCAACTCAAACAATACAAAGCTCTCACATGCTATGGTGTAAAGTAAAAATATGCTACGGTGCAAAACTCTCACATGGTACAACACTTTTAGTTATAAACTCTCAGTTTCAACTCACTTTCCAAACATCTGGCTGCCAAAAGAGGTCTTAATAGCTAGATTTAATGGAGTAATATAATTAGTGAGTATACGTAATGTCCCCTCATATATACAAACAAACTTACGTGCGAACAAAAACATATATATAAATGAAAAAACGGAGTAGCAGAATAACTGTGGAGTGATTGCAGTGGATTATAATAATCTTATACTAATTTTTATTTATTTGAAGTTTGATTAAGGTTATGGTGTTATATAAAGTCAGTCATTCACCAATGCCACTTTCCATAAGTGGTTTGAAAAAGACAAATATATTTTGCCCTTATGCTATATGTTTAGTAAGATGGATGGAAAATAAAAATAAATAAGTAAAATACTAAGTTGGGGAAAGATAAGAAGGAAGGAGGTTTTTTTTTTTCATATTGACAAGGAAAAAGGACAGTGAAAAAGAAAATATCTAATCTAGTTTATTATTCAGTTATACGTACAAATAAGAAAATGAAGTGTGGTTAGGATCAAAATGGTTATTTGTCAATTGACATGTATATAAAAAATATATATGTTTCCTCAAATGTTTTCTTTCTCTTTTTTTGAACAGTGTTTCCTTTCTCTTTGCTTTCCAAATAGTTGGAAAGATAAAAATAAATAAGTAAATAAATAAACTGGCTACCCCTAGATTATTACTTCTCTCCTTAATTTTCTACGCAAGAGTCTCTTTTCTCCCCAAAAATCCCTTGTCGAATTTCCTAGCAAACATAGGCCTATATTATACATTATACCACAGAGAATTAAGAAGTGATCTTGAAAGGAAGATATTTTTGTCTTTATTATCTCAAAGATTCTTGATTCCCAAGCCATCTTCTAGTTGAAAGAGATTAACCATGAATATCAAGTCTCGATGAAAAAAAATCAATTTTAGTTGTGCAATCCTCGATCGAGCATGTCAGATTGTTGCTTGTTAATAATTGCTTGATTTCATCGGGTTTTATAATAATGGATCCAACGACCGCTTAATGCTAACGGAAGACTTGAAACGTCAAAATAACGGTTTTCATAATCCCATTAAAATTTTATGTAAAGTAATTATAATTAATGATATTGTTATTTACCTTTTATATTTTATGTTTTAGGTTTATTCAAATACTATTATATCTTTGGTTTTTAATATCATTAAATATATACCTTTAGATTATATTTAATACACAAATTTATACATTCTCTTAGTCAATTTTCAATTTTAACCTAGAAATTATCCGAAATATCTTCAAATAGAAAAATTTGAGAACTTTAAAAATTTAAAATTACTTTGAATAGCGGTTTTGGCCTTAAAAATATCTAGAGCACCCTCAAAAATAGATTTTTGTGTGCTTTTGTGTTTTTGTTTTCTTCTTATTATTTGAAAGTTTTAATTTTTTCTCTCTTATATAAGGATAATTTGATCATTTTAAAGGTTAACATCAACCCGAGAAAAGGTATAGATTTATATATTAGATCTAATTTGAAGATATATATTCGATGATATCAAAAACCAATTGTATAAGCCCCGTTTGATAGTATTTTTATTTTAGTTTTTATTTTTAAAAAGATCTAAAAATGAGAATGCTTTGAAAAATGTGTCAGAATTATTTTTGAAATTATGTTTGATTGTATATGATGGTATTTTTTCAACATAAAAAATTTTTAATAAAAAATTATTAGTATAAACAAAACCAAGTTTAATTCTAATTATACTAATTAATTAATATCATACTATTTAATAATATTAATTGGAATAAAAATAAGCTTTTTTAATTAAAAAAATAAAAATCCAAGACCCTCTTCCTCTGCTCAGGGGAGACCAGGACATCGGTGACGACTACGGCCCCACGCCCTACCCTCATCCCTGATGGCTCCAGCCCTTTTCCCTACTCAAGAATAGACCCAACCCCTTGCCCCCAATGCCCTCTTGTGTCGATGACCCTGTCATGGAGATTGACACGCCGCCAACACGCCCTTTGCCCAAATCCTCCACCCACCCATGCGAACACCGGAGATCTCTACGACTTCCCTCCCGTCAAGAATGGCCACTCCTCGAGCTTTTCTCCACACCGAGCATGACCATACTGTTAAAAACCACCATGGGGTTGAAGTCAAGGCTGCAAGGCTGTGGGGGGTTTGCTTCAGTGAGGTTGGGTTCACTGACTACTGTTGGGGTTGCTTTGGTTTCTTGGTGAGGGCAGGGGTCGTGGAGAGGAGAAAGTTTGTGGGAAGGAGTGAGAGAGAGTGGGTGAAAAAAAATGTAGCAAACAATTTTTTTTTTTTTTTCATTTTTGGGACCTTTCTGGTTTTAGAAACTTTTTTAGAAACAATGAGCCAAAATATGAAAGCAAACATGTTTTTAAAAGCATTTTTATTTTTTGTGTTTTTGAAAATAACAAAAAACATGTCAAGAATAGAACCAAATGGAACAAGGGATATGAAAAGGTAAATATCCCATAATGATAAATATGACACAAGCGTCATGTATGCATGACGCTTACAATAGAAAGATGAAATGAGAAAGTAGATGCGTATGAACGTGAGAAATAACGCAAACATGACTACAAAAATATAAAAGGGAAGATACACTTGTGATAATGAATAGAATCATCTTATTCCTCTTTCAGTCCTATCAGTTTTGCATATTTATGCCCCTTTCCAGCAAACTTCTTTTCATGAAAAGAAAAAAAAAAACTTTATAAGTAGTTTGCTTGTGCCCCTAAACCTTTCATGACAATGAGTTTTCTATATTGGTTAAAAATAATCGTAGATAAATTTATGTATTCTAACTATTTATTTGATTTTTTTCTTATGAGTTTTATTTATATCAGTAATATAACATGAGGGTTTTTAAATTTAAACATTATGCACATCAATCAACAAAAACCTCATATATATATATATATATTCAGTCCTCATGTGTAGTGTAGGTGACTTGTATGTAAAGTAACATAAAAATATTAGGCATGCAGTTGTGTGCATTACTTTTGACCCAAAAAAAATCGATGCTTATGGAATAGTAATTAGAACTCTTTATATCGGTTTTAGTTCTACTTATGATATCTAGATCTTTTTTTTTTTTTTTTAAATGTACAAAGAGTTATATATTGTAATGATCAAATATACAAATCGTAAAATACATATTATTGTTATCGGAGTAAAAGAGATATCAGCAGCTGGTTACTGTACTTGATGATAATATTATTCTTCGTGATGGGGATGGAGAGCCATACAACGTAATATTTAAGGAATATAACAAATATAGGTTAAAATTTTCTTAACTTTTTAATTGTATTCTCTCTCTCTTCTTTTTCTAAAGCTATACATAAAGTCTATGGAACGCTTTGTATGTGCTTTAATTTTTCTGCAATTGCGGGCCACAACGACGTACCAAGAAGCCTTTTTGAAATTGTGATCACGAAACAATAAAAAGTCGCGCGTGCATGGGAAAGCCATTTCCATGTAGTGCACAGATCGAGCTTTCACACAATGCTTCGTATATAATTTTAAACTAGTTTTTAAAGTTGTCCAAATTTATTAAATCAGCAAATTATAAGTACCAACCCAAATATTGCACAAAACCAGTCACACACATATGTCTCATCAATCATCATTTTTCTAAATTTTATTGATTTTATATTTATGTACTTGCTGAAAAGAAGGGAATGATAATAAGGTGTTTAGAAGAAAAATTGAAATTACTATAATATTTGAACTGTCCACTATAACATGTGAGAACTTTATAGCATTATTTGTGAATTGTGGTTAGGACCACAAAATTTTAGCTCTCCCCAAACAAGATATTAATAATTCTAATTCAATACAAAATATTGCACCGTTATATATATATATATATATATCAATATATATGTATTTGAGAAAACGCTTCAATAATTCATCCAAAGGAAAATGATCAAGATAAAGAATTTATAATGTCTATATATGATTGATTGTACAATTTTGCCCACAAACTTATATATATGCAGAGACCTGTCTTAAATAGGGCGGGGAAGACCCTGTTATAAATGAGTTAGAATTGTTAATTAAACGGGTTAAAAATATAGCCCCTCACTGGTTATGGAGGTGAGGACTGGTTCAAAGATCTTTGATCTTATTTAAGTATAATGTTATATTTTATAATATCTATAAAATTTTAAAAAATATATAATTTTCTCTTATTTTTAAACTTAAAGTCTTATATATGTGAAAATTACTTAACTATTTATTTATTTATCATTAAAAGAAAGAAACAAATTAGGTAAATGGGGTACTGTTATACCTTTCTTTGGTATTGTTATTGTTATTATTTGCTAGAAAACAGTGTATCAAATTGATCATTGCATTTTCTAGTAAAAAAAAATTGATAATTGTACGGATAACGAGGCACAATCCTCGCCCGGTATCCCCGTCAGGGAATCCGACCCCGGCCTGCCCTACCTAAGCGGTTTATAGGGCGGGGATGGTATTGTAAACGAGGATCGAGGACAGGGCTAGTATTGCCAACCCGAACCAAACCTATCCCGCTTACATCCCTAGATGGGCTTGTTTATTCTTGCGGGCCGGCCAAGTTGACCAGAAGACTACCCCGTCTCAAATCCGTCCTATTGCCGTCCTAGTTTTGAGTTATAATTAGCTCAAGATACAGAATATATAATGTGTGTTACACGTATATATATGATTAAGTTATGAATTATGCGTGTTTCTTTTCTTCTTCAGTCAGTGTAGCAATCAATACTTCATCTTTTAGATCAATTTACGATTATTGACGATAAAAATTGTAAGAATAAAAAAAGATCTCCCATAAAAATCGCAAACTATGCGCACTTAAATCTAAATTAGTTCAGCACTGATAATGGAACCCTTTGTCAAACTTCTTTTTCATCTAGATCACGAGCAGTGGAGACAACTTACATAAGATCATGGAGACAAGGTTCTAGATTTTTGAAAAGCACAGAAAAAATGTAGAAAACATGATTGCTTACTTTCCGGCCTCTCTTATCTCTTTTCTAATCAAAATTGGACAAAAAGAGAAATATGAATAATGTTTAGCACCCCATGTCAGGGACAACGTTACTAGTATAATTGACTAGTTATAGCCAGGGAAGAAAGTTCCACCACTATAGCTTAGTAGGGACGTGCCCTAATTAGTTAATTTTCTGTTTTTATTTGCATTTAGCTTATTTATGATAAGTACTTTTTTTTTTTTCTGAGGTGGGTTGTGAGCCTAATCTTGACTTTACGGGCCTTGCATAAACTCAAGAAAAATTTTTCTTTTTAATTTATATTTTTCTTTAAGCACTTTCGTAATTCACCAAAAGCATATACGTATACACACACATAAAATTTGTATTTTTCATGACATATTTTTCTGAATATCTATACATATATTCATTTGATCATGATAAAAAAAAAGTCATGAAAAAAAGCATCTTTTCTGTATATGTTTGTATATAGGAGATCGAAGACTTTAGATACATATGCAAAATGTTGACGGAAAAAGATTCTACTTTTACAACATCAATGAAATTAAAGATTGTATGACGTTTGATTAAATGTTACCCCAGAAATTTTTTAATGACAAAAGGCAATTATGACACCTTGATCTGATTAGTGGAGATTTTTTTTTTCAAAAAAAAAAAACTAGGGAAATTCAGTTAAAACAGAATCAAAAACTTCCAAGAAACTGGTAGTAACTAAACACTAGTACTTTTCTTTTTGCCACTACTTAAAAAAGCAGGTTAGTTTTAACGTCGTTTAAAAACCAAAATTTTAATGTAGGGCATTTGGACAGTGAGTTGAAATGGAGAGTTAGAATTAAAAGTATTGTAATATATGAGAGCTTTATACTATAGTATATATTTGCTTTATATTGTAGCATATAAGAGCTTTATATATTGTTTATGTTTGAACTGATGAGCTAGTAGCTAAACAGCCTAGAAGATCTTTGTACCAACGTTATATTGAATGACGTTAAGCTTGGATTTTGCCTAGGTATGCCCTTTTTTTCTCCTAGCTTTTTCTTTATAAACTTAGATCGTGTTTAGAAAGAGTTTAAGTCATTGGTAATTCTAGTTATAATCTCATGGCAAGATCTAGAAAGTACTCGCCATCGGTCCTTGCTGAATCTAGCTCAAAAACCCCAAGAGCAGTAGTACTATTACTAGTACTACTTTTTCTATTGTTTGGGCTTCTCTTGGTCTTGGCTGTTTCAGTTGTACTCCTTGCTCGTCCCACACAGTTTTCCAAACCATTTGTTGCGGCTTCGTCGTCGTCATCATCATCATCTTCAACATCTAGAAAACTCCTCCCCTCTCGATCTCGGCCTGCAGCGGCGGCGCGAGAAGCTACTATGGAATTGCAGCCTTATAAACAAAGCAACGGTGCTGGTGGCTTCAAGCACCACTTTGGAGCCGCTGCACATGAAGTCCCTAGTGGCCCAAATCCTGACTCCAACAAGTAAGTTATAGCATAAACCGGATCTATATATATACATGTATATATGCATAGAAAAATAAAAAGCATTAATATGCATCGCTATAATTTGGCCATCCACATGATATTATATCATCCTTTGTAATAATCCCTTGAAATATATGTATTCTGGTCGTCGTCTTCTATATGTTAAATAAAAATGCCACCGATGGTTATCCATTAGTGATATGATGTAAAAATCATGTGATTTTGGGTGAGTTTGAATGCATACATGCACCACACATATACGTGTATATATACGCGCATGTGGGCGTGTGTGCACGCGTGCCTCGCGTCTCTTTGCATTTTCTCCTCTATACAGAAGCCTATGTTTGCATTTTCTCATTTCTTATTATTTTTTATTTATTTCCAGTTAAATGGTTATCTTCTGCTTTATATGCTTAATTGTGCACCCCAATTTCTTCAATTTTTGTTAATGCTTTCGTGGAAATTAGGTATGTTATTTTTTTTCTTTTCCGAAAAGGAGAAATGTATTCTATAGCATGAAATTAAAAAAAAAAACTACAAGTACCAATTCACACTTGCGTGCAATCTCTTGTATGGTAATATGGTAAGTGGAGAAGCCGCGTTGGTTCCAGGACCCTGACCCTGCCTAAGTGGCTCCTTTAGATTTTAATAACATTTATTTTTTATACTTTTTGTTTTAAGATTATTCAAAAATTATACTTTTAATTTTTAATCTCATCAAATGTATATCTTCATATTAGACTTAGTACACAAATCTGTACTTTGTATTAGCTATTAATTGATTTTGACTTCTAAAATAACCAAATTGTTCTGATGTAAGAGAGGGAAAAAAAAAACTAAACCTTTCAAAAAAAAAAGAAGAAAACAAAAACAAAAAAGCACACAAAAAATCCATTTTGTGGGTGTTCTAGATATTTTTGAGGTCAAAATCCTCAGTTCAAAGTATTTTTAAATTTTTAAAGTTCTCTTATTTTTTCTATTTGAGGATATTTTAAATAATTTTTAAATTAAAATTGAAAGTTAACTAGGAAAATGTATATATTTGTGTATTATATTTAATGAGATAAAAAACCAAAAATATAATATTTGAATAAACATAAAACACAAGGTATAAAATGGTAAATAACCCTAGACGGTAACTCCAACAACAAAAATTTTTCATATTTTTTGTTACCTTATCCTCTAAAATTTTCAATTTGCAATAATATTTATATTAATTTAAAAAATTTAGTTATATCTTAAATTTGAACTTTTAAATTTAAATATGTTTTATATTTAAAATATAAAATACCAAATAAACTAAAAGTCAAACACGATATTATATAAACAATTTGTGAACCATAAAATTAAAAAAAAATTAATTAAATTTGACTACAATAATTCTAATGTTGTTGTCACACCCCGGACCAGGGTGATGATGTGGCGATTTAATCAAGACTAATTTACTAGTTTAATTTAAATTCCAAGAATTATTCTTAAATTTTAAAACTTTTTTTAGAAAAATCATAAGACAATGAAATAAACATAATGGGAATAGCATAAATACTTAAGCATGACAAAAGAAAAATTACTGAATTAACCTTAGATCATTTAGAAACTTAGAATCCATCAAATACCGTCTGAGTCCCACCGGACCACGCAGCAGTGCATATGCAGCATAGACATAGAAAAAGGAAATACAACTAAACCACAGTCCAACAAATATAATCAAAGAGCATGAGTCCCATTATTATGTGCCTTAATAAAATAGATAACTAAGCAACTCATGGACTCCATGAATAAAACAACATCAATCTACCTAGTTGCATACTACAAACCACCTGAAAAGGAATAGTAAAATAGTAGAAACTATGAGCAAAAAGGTCAGTAGGACTTGAGTTTTAAAACATCATTTATGTGAGAAAATAAAGTATAATTAGATAAAATAAAATAAGAGGTACATGATTAATATTTAATTTAGTTAATAAATAAATTAAACTTTGAAAATCCTTACCATTTATATCATGTAATTTATCTCAAATCATGCATTTAATACTTACCGTGTGTAAAGCCTAATAAATCATCACCGCAGTGGCCTGGACCGGGTTTTGGGACCTGCCCCCAAGTCGCCTTCTGCACGATTTGATATCTGTGTAACATCATGCTCTTAAAATTCAACCAACCAGGAGTCTTAGACCAATTGGTGTTTTAATACTCGTTTAGATCCTTATCTTAGATCGATTGGTGTTTTAATACTCGTTTAGATACGTATCTTATTCTGGACACTAGTACTAAGATATAGATATTTATTTAATATCATTTTACTTCTTACTTACAAATTTTCAATATGTTGAAAATGTTATATCTCAATTCATTTCTTAAAACATTTAAGAATAACAAATATGGCCAAACATGTTTTTAAAAACCATGCCGACCAAGAAAGGGGTATAAAGTCCTACATCGATTATTGGTACCAAATCATGTCTACACTGAAATCCCATTTCGCTGCATGTTAGCTTCAAGGGACAAGAAGCAACCTTAGGTGTAGACTCAACTTATTAATACAAAAACTTAGACATAATACATTGATATGTGTTCTCATGGTTCCTTAGCGTGCTGTTAAGATATAAAACTCACATTTATGCATAAGATAATTAATTACTCTTTAAACATCTACATAATGATTTTTAATCAAAAGACAAGGGAAAACACACTTAGAATCCAATTTGGGACAAAATGGTTTAGGTGGTCAAAACTGGGCATTTTGATGTAGTGCGGTTGACCCCAGTATACTACCCTGGGTCAATCGTATGTCTCGTGGTTGCACTGTTGACCGTATTATACATACAATGGCCGACCACGCCTTCACGGTCAGAATGCTCTATTTCGAGCATTCGAACTCAATTTGAATTTAAACACGTCAAAATCACTTCTAATGCATTCAAAACATGTTTGAAGGATCCATAAACATCATATGAATCCTATAAACTTAGTCTTGCATACATGCAACTTAGTTTCATCATTTTCAAGCATTTTTTATCATGATTCCGAAAGTAAGTAAACTAAATGTAAAAATGATTTTAATCAATTTTTAACTCAAATAAAAATGAATCTTGTTTGTAATCATCCTACCATCTTAGATAAAACATTTTTTGTGATTATTAAGTCTCCAATTACAACATACAACTCATTTTTCAAAGTAAATCTATCAAATACGAAGCTGTCCAAAAAGTATAAAATACTCAAACACAAAAACACAAATTTAAAAACAAAATCAAAGATAAAGATTCTTAAATGAAAGCTTGAATCATTCTGAATATCTCTAACCTTGGATTGAATGAGTTTGTTTAGATTTGGTGGCTTCACAGTTAATTCTTGGCTTTTGGTTTGCTTTTGAAAATGGGTTCGTTGGTCTGAGTTTTTGAATAAAATGAGAGGGAGAGAGAGAGCGTGTGTGCGCGTGCGCGTGCTTGTGCGTGTGCGCGTGTGTGTGCTTGTGTGTGCGTGTGTGCACGTGCGCGTGCGCGCACACAAGGCAGTGAGGACCTGTTGAGAATTTGGCAATTTGTTGGATTTGATTTTTAAATACATAAATTGAAGGGAATGAGTAGGATTTAGATGAAAACTGATTAAAGTAAATTAAATAACATATTAGGATTTTATTTAAAACGATTTGATAATTGTTGAAAATAAAATAAAATATAATAAAACCAAATAAATAAGAATTCAAATAATTTTAAAAAGGAGTTTTACAAAAATGATTAATTAAAAATAAATCTTCAAATAGCCCTATTAATTTACCAATTTACATGCTAATTTGTTTAATTAAATTAAGGACATTACAGTTGTTTTAATTAAAAGTTTTGGTTTAATTTATGCCCTTCCAAAAAATATTTCTCATTCTATCACTGAATATAACGCTAGAAAATTTTTTATTTGTAAATTTTAACGAAATACTAACAAAGAAATAATGTGTAGCAGGTTCTACAAACAAACACCCGAACAGGTACATAAAAAAAAATTACACACATGGAATTTTAACAAATTATTTACAATCATTGGACATATCCGATCAACTAATATTAAGAATTTCGTAGCACTAATTAATGGCCACACAAAAAATCACCAAGAAACAAATCCAGTGGACTAAAATAAAACCAACACCAAACTGGTGGCTTACAGTTGGAAGGGACCGCAGTCCGACAGGGTTTTGGCCAAAAGCCATATTCAGTGGCTTGACTTGGCTAACTATGCGGACTGGGGAGGAGAGGAGTACATTCCACCCAGTCAACCTGGTTCTCCAATGGGTTCAGGCCACCATCGAAAAGGATATACCACTGAGCGTCATAAAGATGATTATCGCTTTTACAGGGTTGCTGATTGGGATGTCGAAGGTGATATGCTAAAAAAAAAAAAAGCAATCAGTTATGTTTTTGATCAAGTTTTTTTTATTAACTTTTATATTATCGCAAGTCTTTGCAATTAATTTGTTTTCTCCATGCTATACTACATGATACATGCAATGAAATTTCTTCAAATCTTATGAACGGTTTATATAACATGAACGTTTATCATGATCACCATATATATATAGCCTGCCAGCTAGGGTTTTTGTTTCCAGTTTATGCTCTAAAGCCTTTTCTTCTTCACTGAAAATTTGCAAGGAAAAGAAATTAATATGTTGTGCTGCCAGTATTGGGGAGAGAATTTTTTAGAGTTCCAAAAAAAAAAAAAAAAAGTCTTCACAAGTGCGCTTTGAAACGGTGTTTTTTTTTTCATTATTTTTTTAAGAAACGAAAACTAAAATTAAAAGGTGTTTAGAGGTTGCCCACGAGATTGTGCTACATGTTTATGATCACCCGCCTAAGATAATGGAAATAGAACCTCCGGCCCAGTAGATGTCGGCCGATGAAATAGGCAATATCTAGAAGCATATTAGACGTCGCTCGCCGACGGGTGACATCTAAAGGCCATCACTATTCTCTCTTTTGTAATAGATTGTGGACCCAAAACGCTGGCACTCTAGAAAAATCATGAATTTTATGTGTGATATAAAATCCTAGCTACATACATTTAAGTAAGCGTATATACCTAAAAAAAATAGAGAGAGATAAGCATGATACGGATGAAGATTAGCTATATATATATATATATTTGTGTGTGTGTGTGTGTGTGTTATATGGGATTTTGCTGTAAGAGAATTAATCTAAGCACGCCAAAACAAATAACCACAAGTGGCAGTGCTTCAAAGAAACGA
Source organism: Artocarpus heterophyllus (assembly GCA_025403435.1). Lineage (NCBI taxonomy): Eukaryota > Viridiplantae > Streptophyta > Magnoliopsida > Rosales > Moraceae > Artocarpus > Artocarpus heterophyllus. The sequence continues at coordinate 12,762,551 of CM046342.1, forward strand.
GAAATTATACTCTCTTTTTGTACACATACATGAATTTACTATCTTTTCTTAATCATCCCCCGTGCAAGTGCATAATTCACATTTGAAATTGTGGATTTCATTTGTGGTGCAAAAAAAGTGTAGCCCAAACAAATGTTTAAAGGTGGGTTTCAAGTATATTCTTCTGGTAATTCCACATATCTGTTTTCACCTTAAGTACTGCATAGTTTTCTCTTTATTAATCCAACCAAAAAATTTTAGCTTGCGGGTAATAATCCTTTGTCTAGCTTTGGTGTTCTAAATGGTGTCTGAACAATTTTCTTATGACACATCAACTAAAAAGTGTTAAATAGTTACATGTTTTATATATTAAATGATGTGTGATAATATGATTGGTTAGATATTATTTAATATACCAAAAATTGGACAGAAGATTTGAGTCTATAATAATAAACCTGCCCAAGTCCATAATAATAAACCTGCCCAAGGTAGCAAAAAGAGCTAGATAACATTAATGTTGGGACTGTAGCTAGGCAAATTAAAAACTAGAAATAATGTCATGTGCACTAAGTTACAATGTAACATTAATTGATTTTTAATATCAAATTAATTTAATTATGTATTTTTCTTTAAGTAATTAGATATTGACAAATATTAAGTACATTGTTACGTCTTGGTACAAACAATAGTAAACAAGTTGACACCTTTACTTAGTCTACCTTTTTTGTAGTGTAAATTAGAAAAATTTCTCCTCTTCTCCTCTTTTTTCAACTTTTTTTCACAGCTAATCTTTTCTTTTTACGACAGATACAATTTAATATCTTATAATTTGATTTTCTTTGCAAATTCCCTCACGTCGATGATAAGATTAGAAAAAATATGCTTAAATGTCAGATTTACTCGTTTCTAAGTTGTAAAGGATACTAGACAAATGTAATACCTATATCCAAACAATTAGATTGCTGCAGTAGCATAAGGTAATTTTAGAAAAATTGTGTCTTTTATCAGATAAAAAAGGGAAGAAAAGGAATAACGAGAGAACATTGATTTTTTAATGTTTTATTTTTTCTGGCCAAGTAAGCAATGAGAACAGTTTTTTAAGGAAAAATGAGGGAGCAAGTTGTAAACTTGGCAAGAAAAAGAAAAAAAGAAAAGAAAAATTAAATTTCCACCCACAAAAATGCACATCAACTTCAGCATTGAATTGATTCGTATAAGCTCCACGTGGTCATTTAAGAGAAACATGCATGAAATTGCACTGCCTACTTCTCGATTTAATTTGGTGTAGTTGAGGACCCAAAAAGTTACGGCATTCAAATAAGTCAAGAAATACGAATCAACTAGCAAACTATATTCAATAAGAGATTTATATGGTAGGTCGGCCGTATTTACTTTCGGAACATTGTTTCAGTAGTTAAATTAACTTTTCAATACATTGATACATTATAGATTTTTAATGTGGACACTTGTATATCAAACTGTAAAACATAAATACAATAGTTAAAATAGCTATAATTTTTAATGTGGACACTTGTATATCAAACTGTAAAACATAAATTCAATAGTTAAAATAGCAATATCTATCGATGGAACAAACATATATGTCCTACCATAACAACTTTTCAGTAAAAGAAAGAAAATTGTATGCAGAAACGTTATTTTTTACTTATAGAGAGAAAGAGAGAATATGCTTAAAATAGGGCAATTTCTTAAGTAGCAACTCAAAAAATATTTATTGAACGATTTATAAAAAAACATATATATATTTAATAATTTTAATAGATATAACGACTTTAAAACATACGTCATTAATAAAGGTTGTCAACAAACAAGGGTTCTCAACAAACAAGTCTGCCTAAGATCTTAACACAAGTTTGGAAAGTGGCCAGCACAAAAGATGATTGGACAAAGGCGAAGGTTAGGTCGTTAATGAATTTATTTCCATTATTGTAGATATGAAAGGGATTGGCCAGCCACAGTGACACTTCATCTAAAGAAAAATACATAAATATTGAAAGGTCATTCAAGGAGGGGCTTTTGTCGACTGGAAATAGCTCCATCAAATCAAGAAAAAGAAGTAACAAGCTATAAAGAGGGCCCTTTTTGTTTCTCTCTACAGCCACGTCCTCGTGCATGTCCCAGCTATATGTACCCGCATGGGTTGTTGGCTTTTATTTCTGCCATAAATATGCTCCATATAAGCCTTTTGCTTTTATTTATTTGATTATATTTTACTTTCACTTTTGTTGTTACGCCATGGAAAAAGATAGTACTAAAAATTGGTTGGCTGAAATTAATGCTATGTAGCTTTTATACGAGCTATTACTTGAAAAAGAAAAAGAAAGAAAGGGAAAAAAAAAAAAAAACTTTCGAACTTACAATTTTGTGTAGTAATATAATGTTGTTGGTAAGGGAAATTTAAAGGGAAAATGAAACATGCAAAAACCCAAGCTGTGAATGGACAAAATGTAAAGACGACTCAGAACAGTCTTATTCATATTATAGCAAGTGTACATATGTTCCTTTGCAAGAACACCCTATATAATATAACAACTATGTTCGAGAACTCATAACTATCCAATATATGGCATTTGAGTTTAAGAACACCCTATATAATATAACAACTATTTAGAGAAGCCTGAGTACGGTAATGATCATAATGAATGAAATCTCAAAGAGCTATTAACATATTACCCTTCATAATCCATATAGAAACACAGATCATATATTTTAGAGCTATTAATTAAGAAGCTAGGTACTCATGATGATCATCAATGTTGTTGCTAGCTGCATTGCTGCTTAGTGGCCACCACCGCCAAAACCAGCTCCACTGCCCAAGCCAGCACCACCGCCACCGCCGACACCTCCACCGCCACCAAAACCGGTGCCGCCGCCACCACCTAGCCCACCACCAGCACCTCCTCCTTTACCAAATCCGCCGCCAGCTCCAAACCCTCCTCCTACACCACCACCGACGCCACCTCCGCCGCCAAAGCCACCTCCTCCACCGCCACCGAGACCTCCCCCAGCACCACCACCACCACCAAAGCCTCCACCTGCACCGCCACCCGCTCCACCACCCAGGCCGCCTCCGGCTCCACCACCGCCACCTAGACCGCCTCCGCCACCAGCACCAAATCCACCACCACCTCCTAGCCCACCACCATGGCCACCACCAAGTCCACCACCACCTCCTAGCCCACCTCCACCTCCAAGCCCACCACCATGACCACCACCAAGTCCACCACCACCTCCTAGCCCACCACCATGGCCACCACCAAGTCCACCACCACCTCCTAGCCCACCTCCACCTCCAAGCCCACCACCATGACCACCACCAAGTCCACCGCCACCTCCTAGCCCACCACCATGGCCACCACCAAGTCCACCACCACCTCCTAGCCCGCCTCCACCTCCAAGCGCACCACCATGACCACCACCAAGTCCACCACCACCTCCTAGCCCACCACCATGGCCACCACCAAGTCCACCACCACCTCCAAGCCCACCTCCACCTCCAAGCCCACCACCACCTCCTAGCCCGCCGCCACCACCACCTCCACCAAGCCCGCCTCCACCGCCACCACCGAACCCACCTCCACCGCCGCCACCGAGCCCAGCTCCACCGCCAAGTCCATCCCCACCACCAAGCCCACCGCCACCTCCGCCACCTAAGCCGCCGCCACCGCCAAGGCCACCACCACCAAACCTTCCATGCCCAAAGTCCTTCTTGCCTAGACCAGGCCCATGCAAAGGCGGTCTAAAACGAGGTTTGATAAAAAGAGGACGAGGGAACAAGTGTTTGTCCTCCTCAAGCTTACTAACCTCAGCCGCAACCAAACCAAACACAAGAAAAACGCACAAGAAATAAGCCACAAGACGACCTGAAACACCTCTCATTGTCGTTGATACTGATCCCAATAAGAAAAAAAAAACAATAATATTTAGACCTCGGATCGAGTTATATAATTAGCTCACTAGATGTGAACAAGTATATATATACTAGTGCAAAGAACTCAGATATATATAGACTGAATAAAGAAGAAGAAGAAGAAAGTTAATAAATGAAAGATTAGAAGGGTCACCCAACTGTCACGATTGGACGTAGTAAATGAGGTTCATCTGTCATTCGTGCAAACAATTTATTCGTCCAACCGCCCTCTCCTCTCATAGCCAGCTCCGGACGCGCTTGAACAGATTTATGGCACTGTTTCTCTGCATTGGATTAGGTTTTGACTTTTAGGGTCTTTTTCATTTTTTTTAAGCCAAATTTTTTATAACCCCTTCTTTTTTCTTTCTTTTTATGAAAGTGAATCAACTTTCCTAGCTGGGTTTGTCAAGTTCCAAGCTGATATTCATGAAGATGAAGCAACATGATTTAAAAATGGGATCAAAAGCCACGGATTGATTTGATCAAATTGTTGTGAGATCCGGTAGTGGGATTACTATAATGTGACCACATTTAATGCTTTTGTATCTTTTTATCTGATGCCATTAATGAAGCAACCAAACAATGCCCTGCCAGCAACATTTTCTCTCTCTATCTCTCTATTTTTCTGTATCTCTCTCATAGTTCTCATCTATCGGTTGCTGATATTGAAGATGAACTTATACAGTGAAAAACAATTGAAACGAACAGTTTTAGTTTTAAAATTATAGTATATAAGAGTTTTGTACTGTAGTTTTTTACTGTAATATGTAAGAGCTTGATATATATAAGAGCTTAATATTATTTACAGTTTCAACTTACGGTTAAAACCGTTATCACAAACCGCGTCATAAACTTGAATTATATAGCACCAAGTATATGATCATCTCCCTCAGTTAATAATAGATATCAATAAACTGTACATAATTCTTGGTAGTCATTTATTTACTGTGCCCCACAGATCAATATTGTACTACAATCGGCAAATATATTTCTAGAGTAAACAACAAAAGAATACTGTAGACACGATATAGGTATCAATGAGGTTCTCAAGGTTTCTTTAGTCATCACAAGCATATATATATATATCCACATATATGGAGGAGTATCTACATATTTATGTATTTATTTATGCAAATACTTTTATCGAGTGTTTGATCCACGAGTTTGAATCAAAAAGTTTTGGTCGTACTAGTTTTGTTATTACAATATTGTTTTGTTTTTATAAAATTTAAATTATTATAATATTTTCACTTTAAATATTCATTTTGAACCAATAAAACAAATACTTTTTTAATTACTTAGGTCTTTATTTTTCTTATAAAATTTAAATCATTAAGATATTTTCACTTTAAATTTCATTTTTCATTTTGAACCAATAAAACAAACACTGTTTTAATTATTTAGGTCTTTATGATGCTCTTTTGACCAATGGTTTAAAGTATGCAATCGTTTGCTACCCCCTTTTATTTCAACATGACTCTTTCTCTCGTGATAATTTTGCATGGTGACGTTTTTCTTCCATTTGATCCCTGAATTTTGTTTGGCTGTTTGAACCCTGCCAGAACGAGACGCTCAAAACTGCTCAAATCTGGGATTAATCAATTTCTTTATTTAAATTAGGGACAACTTTAAAAATATTCTTTGAGCTTATTTATAATACGACAAATATATTCCATGTTTTAACTAATCAAGAAAGTATCAACTCATTTTGTAAAAGAGTTAAAAAGAAATCCCTTTCATTGTTCAAATTGTTTAAAAGTCAAAAAGACCATCAGTAATCAGCAATTGAGTATTATTCAAACATTAATTATTTAAAAAATGAACAAAAATATTTGTTTTGAAAAATAAACAAAAAATACTTAAAAACTAAAAGAATAATAAAAAATCTTTCTTTTATTCCCTTTAATTGATCAATATACTTGACCAAACTAAGGTCCAACTACTGTAACGTCCAATCTTATTTTATACTTTCAAGATTTAGTTTTCTAGCTTTAAGTTTAAATTTGTTTAATTTTTAAATAGTTTATTAAAATTTTGTTTTAGGTCTATTTTTTATTTGTTTTAAAAAAATTTAATGTTTCAATAATTTAAAAATTCTCTTAAAAATAGTAGTGGTTATTACTCTATCACACAAGTGAACCGTTTTCATAAAATAATAATAATAAAAACATTGATCCTCGGCTAGTGTTTTACTTTGGGTTTTTCCTTTTATTTATCATTTAAAACTAACGTAACAAATAGTAGTAACTACTTGGAATGCATTTTTGGTATTACGTTGCAATAATCGAGACGACTTATGAGTTTTGACCAAAGTCCTGCCACTTCCAGATCATTTTACCTTTTTCTTTACTGCTCCCTCCTAGCACTCTCTTTCTCTTTCTCCACCCCTCTCTCTGCGCACAAAAAGAAAAACTTTGCAAAACAAAGGTTACCAGCCGCTCATCTTGGAAGTGTTGTTCTAAGAGGGGGTGAATTGAGACTTAAAAACCTTTTTGAAATTATTGGAAAATAAACAAAATTTCAAAAGCTATAAGAAAAGAATCCAATTCTCATTAAAATAATCGTGCACAAAAATAGAAATAAGCCACAATAATATGTCAAGTATTCAAACAACTCTAATATCAACAACCCAATCAATCAACAGGATATAAAATAGCAATATTAAAGAGGACAAGGGATAAGAGAAAGCAAAAATTTTATAATGGTTCAACAATATACCTATATTCATTGTCACTAAGTAAACAGCTACTCGACCCCTTTCACTATATTAGATTTTCTTTTCAACTTGATCACTCCAATACAACGATGATTTGATTTCCCGAAGATCATCAAGCCTCTACAACTGCTAAGTTTTAACTGAAGAGGATGTCACTCCTTTCCACACCAAAATCCCTTTGGGTTTGATAGTCTACTTGAACAAGCTATCGAAGGTTTGTTCTCTCAAAATTTTCACTCACACCTTTGATACAAGAATGCAAGAGAAAATATGTTCACTCAGTCAATGCAAGTAGTAAATAGTAAGGCTCAAAAGTGATTTTTGATAGGAATGCTCAAAAGTGATTTCCTACACATAAATGTGTGGGTAAACCCCTCATTTTCTTGTAGTGAATGGCTTGAAAAATTTGACAGTGCTATACCAACAAATGGATTCAAAATTAATAAGTGTGACAAATGTATATTTGTTAAGGATACAGAAAATGTTTACGTTATTTTGAGTCTTTGTGTAGATGAGATGCTCCTTATTTGTAATAATGATAAGATGACCAATAATATTCACATAAGGGAAGATTCAAAAGGCTACACCTACGTACCCTATGCAAGTCCGATCATTAAACTCTATCACTACATCAAACTTTTTCGTGTCTTATGGTTTCTTTGTCAATTTCATTCATGTGAGGGAATTGTTAGAAAATGGCTTTGAAAAACCATTTTAAGGTTCCATTTTCAAGCTCAAATTTATGTGGAATTCTCAATGTGTTAGTAATGGATCAAGGAAGAAACTTCTTCTCCTTTGTTAGAAGTATAGGGCCTAATTTAACGTGTTAATGATTCATCACCCTATACAGAGAATTACAAGGATCGACCTTAGAAGCCGCGGCGTTAAGACATAGGCGTAGCGGCGCTGCACATTGGGAGCATAAGTAATTGTGGAAAAGAGTTGGGCATTGCGACACTGCCTTGGAAGCCACGACAATGGGTTAAAGGTTTTTAAAACACAAAGCAAGGTTAACACCACATCTTTGCGGCGTCATGGTTGCGAAGCCCGATCACGTGTTAAGTTTATTTTTTGGGAAATTATTTATGAATCGCAAGTGCACGGGACATACATATAATAAAGTGTACATGAGTACGGATATTGTTTTCATGAGGATTGTGTTCAATTCTAGTTAAGTACAAAAATTAGATTAACTCCTTTCAAAAAAATTAGAACTCTATAGTTATTTCAAAAACCAAAACTAAAATGAAATAAAATAAAAAAGAAATGAATGAAAATGAAAACTAAAAACAAAAATTAACATAAATGATAACAAAATGGGTTTAAAAGAACTATTTCATCAAGTTTGTATTTTGATTGGTAATTGCCTAGATTGTTGACGAACTAATCTCCCTGATTTTTTGGTATTGAACACTCATGTATCTCAAGTTTTCCTTTCCCAAGTACTCAACTGAAAAATACCCAAAGTAATTAGTTCCAATATCCCTATTTAAAGTCAACTACTAAAGGCTCATTAAGCAAGTCTTATAATTGGCCAAAAAGAAAATTATTGGTCTTCTCTTGATTGTATTTCCTAAACCTACATTTGGAATCCTCTTTTCTCAAGTACCAATTCTAAATGCAAAATCAACTAATTAATGATCAAGCAATTAGAGGCATTAAACTTTTAAAAAAATACAAATAAGCAAAAAATGGAAACTCGTGACAATCCAAAGCAATAAACCAAACACAATCTCAATTTGGATTCATAACCCTCTAGACTAAGGCATTTTACTACACATTCTATTTAACTACACATTATCACAAATAGAACTAAAAACATAAAATCCATAGCAATAAGCATCAATAACATCCATAGTGTTTGCATATCATTAATACAACAAGAATAAAGTTTAAACTTTTTTGGAGAAATCCCAAATCATTTCTTTTCCTTTGCATTCTTAAACCTCTAAATATATGGTTTCCTCTTGAATTTGTTGAAGATAAATTACCAAGATTGCAAACTAAATCTAAAACTAAAAACCAACACTAAAATCAAACATAAAAACTACACTAATTTTATTTATTTACAAAAGGAGGAGTTCTTCATAAAGATAGAAACTAAAAATATCTCTTAGTTGTGCCTCCAACTTCTCTCTTTCCTTCCAACTCCTCTCTTAGCACTTAGGGTTTTTCCCCCCAATTTGACCTCACAAAAGCACAAACTTGGAGTCAGACGACACAAGCGCTGGGGTGGGGGAATAAGGCGTGTGGCCACATGCGTTGCTTTTCATGCATTTGGCCAAGAACTTAACATGTGCAACCACGCATCTCACTGTTGTATAGGCCTGAAGCCTCACTCGCACGACTGTAAGGTTTGGATGGCACTGCCACGCCAACATACTATGATTTCGCATGGCCTCAGGGTACTTGTTGTCTTGGGGTGCAAATTCCAGGTCCAAAGCCTTCTATTTGCCTCCTCACATTGCCTTTTTTATCCCAATTTCTTAAGTTTACTGTAACACCCACCTATTTTTATGTAACGGATCATGCTAAGTTAGTAACGACGTGAAGTAATTTTATTAATAATTTATGATATATGTTATGATTTGTGATTTTATGTTACTAACTTGTTATTTTAAGTATTATGACATGTGACAATCGCGTGGAATTGATGTGCTCAAGTGTTCATGTTAATTTCAATGTATGTTTATTTATGATGCAATGATATCTTGAATGCAATGATGTATAGTATTTTAAGGACAGTTCGGCAGGCCATACTTTCAAGTTCGGCAGGCCGAAAAGTCTTCCAAGAATCGACAGGCCGAACTTTTTGGAATGACAGGCCAAAGTGAAGAATCGGTAGGCCGATGACAGCTGACGAACAGTCAGCAAAAATCACTCCAAATTTATGGTTGAGATAATTACGTTGATTGGGTGGTTTAATGTGATTAATTGGTATAATTATGGATTAATTTTATCATTTAAGGAAAGGAAACATTTGACTTTGCATTGATTAATATGGTTTCCCCTTTTAAAATCAGTAAAGTATAGTAAGTTTATCTAAATGATTTGACTTTCCCTCTTTTCTCTCCATTCTCCACGCGAATTAATCTAAGATTAGTCAGAAAATTTCTGACGTAATTGAGGGCATTGAAATTTTCTTTTACGTTATCCTCATTCAAGTAAATGCTCACTCTCTCTCTCTTTAATCTTTTGAGACGTTTCTTTTCTCTTCTCTCCTCTTCTACACGTTTTTCTCCTCCCTTTTCCTCTCAACTCCTCTGTTATTATTTGAAAAATATATTGAGTTTCCATTGGGGTTAAGTTCAAGGTTTTTGAGAAGAAATTTTTAAGGTAAGAACTTATTTTTTTTGGCAATTCTGAAAAGCATTTCTCCTCCTCACTCCGTCTACCGTAACTTTGTCTAGGTATTTTATTTTGTTCTAAATTTTTAATATGATGTTCATATGTGTGTTATGTTAATGTTCTTTCAAGTTTCAAGTCATTTTGATTTTTTTAAATTAAGTTATGAATTTTCTACCCTCTACCACTCACAGTGAAATGTTGTTGTTTAGTTATGATGCATGAAAATATGATTTTCATTCAAGGGGTAAACGTGCTTTTTTTGCTACGAAATTTGGCAAGAATGTTCATGTATATGTTATATTATGGACTGCAAAGTTTGGTAATGTTTTGATGAGTCAATTATGTGTTATGATTTTTCTATTGAGACTAGGTCAAGGAACTGTTTTAACAATGTTAATACTGGACTTTTGTTTTATGTGATGTTTTATATGTTTAAATGATTTTATTGATGAAGAAATAATTTTATGAAATTGAAATAGATGTTAGTATGAATTTTTAAATTAAACTATATGAGTTTTAATTGTTAGAAAATGTTTTCAAAATATTACTCACTAACTTATTATTGTTGGCAGATTTCATGTTTGAAATGTATGGGTTGTTTTTAGATACTCAATGTAATTTTTATGACTAAAAAAAAATTATGGTAATATGTTTATGTATTAACTTTACCTTGTTAAGTATGGTGTCTAAAGTATGTGTGAATATTAAGTTTTTAAGTCTTGAATCCATGTAGGTCAGTGAAGTGTATGTGATAACGATTTTTATGTTTTTGATGATTATAGTTATGGATGCATGTTATGAATTATGTTTGTATGAGATGAATGTATATGTGATGTAATATGAATGGATGTTATATTTTATGATAATAAGTATTAATTTTATTTTGTATCTTTAAATGAATAAATGGCATGAACATGCATAGGAACGAGTACATCGAGACCGCGGCGTCGTCACCAATACATATAAGGTTAAGTAAGCTAGCTTATAAGGTAAGTACATTCTCACCTGCAACATGATGTGTTTTAAAAGGTTTGATGCTATGTTCATGATGATATTTATAATGATTTTATGATAATTCCCTTAAAGGATTTCTTATGAAAGATTTTCATGATTTAAAGTTATGCATGTTTGATTATGGCAAATTTCAAAGCATAAAAGTTATGTATATATGTATCACCTAATAAGTGTTGCACACCAATGTTATGATATGATATGATATGATGTTATGTTTGGTTTAGGATTAGCTACCCTTCTCCTCTCATGACGGCGCGCCTACGATGATGATTATGGTGCAACACTTGGGTTTTTAAGATACAATGGAATAAGTTTTAATATGGTCAATGTAATTAAAGATATGTTTCTATGAAAATGTGCTTACTGCACTATTACGTTATGATGATGATGATGATGATGATGTTTATGAAATGTTTATAAATTGTGAGAATTATATGTACTTACTAAGCTTTAGCTTATTCAAGTTTATATCATATTGTAGATAAGGGTAAAAAAGTCATGGATTAGGCGGAGGACATGGGAAGGCGTGTGAGCATAAGGAAGATGAATTGTAACCGAAAGGATGCCAATGAAGTAAATTTTATGATTTAAGTTATGGTTTATTATTTGAACATATTTTTATGATAAGTTTTAAAGAATACAAGAACTATGTTTTATTATATTATTTTATCATTTTAAGAATTTGATCTTCCGCATTTTGAAAAGTTAAATTTGACTTAAAATTAAGTTTTCTAAAAGTTTTTTTTGGCTCTGTCGGCCTACCGAACATCATTGGTCGGCATACCGATGTAAGAAAGATCGGCTTGCCGATCTCATTTTTGGCCTGCCGAACTTTGAAAGATTTTAAACCCTATTTTGCAGAGCCTTTGCTGACCTGTCGGTGGATGATTTCTGGTCTGCCGACCATGTTCGGCCTATCGAAGTCTCCAGTTAGGCCTGCCAAACTATGGGAACAAATAATTTTAAATGATGTGATGTTTCATAAGTTATGATTTTACTATTTGGTATATTTACTTTATTAAAGGAAGTTTATGATCAATTTAATATTCAATTGAATTATTAATAGTATGGATTAAGTGAATGAATGTTGTAAAAAAAAATGTATATGTATGGATCCTGGTTACATTTTCCTTAACTACGTTTACAATTAAAGTTTCAAATAAGTTTTGTACTTAAAGTGTATCTTAAAGTTCTAAAATAAGTATATAATGTATGAATGTAATGACATTTGTGATGTTCGTAAGGGGGGTGTTACATTTACCTACACAAATGAGTATAAATGAAATATCTAGAGGGAAAACTAAATAAAGATGTATTCAAATGTATTTTAAGATTAATCAAAATAAGCAAATAAAACTAAAAATAAGAAAATAAAATAAAATCCAATAAAAATATTAAGACTAAATAAAAAACAAAAATAACTAAAAATAAAATAAAACCTCAAGGACCTAGCAATTTATATGCATAAAAGAGGTAAAATAATTCTATTTTTATAGAGTTATCATACCCTAAAACTTAATATTTTGCTTGTCTTCAAGCAAAAGAAAAGAAAAGAAATAATGATAATAACATAAAAATTAATATGAAAGAAATTCTCAATAACTAAGCACTTAAAAGAGGTAAAATAACTATATTTTTATAGAGTTGTCACAAAAACTTAGTCGTGTGTTAGTATACATGGTCATAAAGTAATAGAGTTGGAGTAGAGTATTATTTTCCTTAGGGATTGTATTCAATTCTAGTTAAGTACCAAAATTAGATTAACTTTATAATTATTTGGATGACCAAAATTAAAATAAAACAAATATGAAATAAATGAAAATGAAAATTAAAACTGGAAACTAAAATGAAAATAAATGATAGCAAATTAGGTCTGGAGGAACTATTTCGTTAAGTTTCCATTTTAATTGGTAATTGTGTAGATTGCTGACAAATCAATCTCCCTAATATATTGATATAGAACACTCATGTATCTCAATTTTGTCTCTATCAAGTACTCAATTGCAGAATACCTAAAGTAATAAATTCCAATATTCGTATTCAAAATCAATTACTAAGAGCTCATTAAGCTCGTTCTATTAATTGGCACAAAGAAATTCATAGGTCTCCCAACTCTACAATCCTCTAGGTTGAAGATAAATAGCCAGGATTGAAAACTAAATCTAGAACTAAAAATCAACATAAAGTATAACATAAAAATAATTTTATTTATTTACAAAAGAGGAGTTTTTTCAAACATGGAAACTAAAAATCTCTCTCAATTGTGCCTCTAACTCCTCCCCTCCACTCCAAAACTTGGAAAAGGGGTATTAATAGGTCTCCAAGCATTTAGGACCACCCCCACCCCTACACCCCCCCCCCCGCCTCACAATTTAGCCTTAAAAACAGCACAAAGTCAGGCAGTACACACACAGGGCGAGGGAAAAAGCGCTCGACTTATGCATTGCTTTCCCTGCAATTGGCTGAGAACTTTATAAGCACGGTCGTGCGTCTCATTGTTGCTTTTCCTGCAATTGACTTCATGCAATGACAAGGTATTTGTTGCGTTAGGGCACGAATTCTAGCTTCAAAACCTCCTTTTTGCCTCCTCACATTGCCTTTGTATCGTAATTTCTTAAGTCTACCTATACAAGTGAGTATAATTGAAAATATTTAGAGGGAATATTAAATAAAAATGTATTCAAATGTATTTTAAAATTAATCAAATAAACAAATAAAACAAGAAATAAGAAAATAAAATCAAATAAAATTAAAGTACTGAGATTAAATAAAATAGCTAAAAATAACTAAGGAGAAAATTAAATATCAAGGACCAGACACTTTAAATGAATAAAAGAGGTAAAATAATTCTATTTTCATAGAGTTATTACACTCTCAAACTTAATATTTGCTTGTCCTCAAGCAAAAGAAAAGAAAAAATAATGATAATAACATAAAAATTAAAATGAAAGAAATATCAAGGACTAAACACTTAAAAGAAATAAAACAACTCTATTTTCATAGAGTCGACATACCTCAAACTTAAGATCTTGCTTGTCCTAAAGCAAAAACAAGAAAATAAAGAAATAAAAATTAAAGTAAAGTAAAGTAAACTAGAGGTAAATTATGCTAAAATAATGATCTCAAAGTTGACTAAGGAACATAGTTTATTGAAAAGGGCATATGTTGACTAAGCATTGGGATTAATCTTGTGACGACCCGCCTTTCGGACAGTCACTTAACTTTCTTAAACATCATTACTTAAACATTAATTTTACTTACTTAGTAAGAAAAATACTAAAATAATTTTTTTTTAACATCCTTTAAAACATTCTTAAAAGCTGTTGCGATTTCTGTCACAATTTAAGTTGAGTCACTGCTCAACACTTGACTTTAAAACCATTTCAAGTAGTTTCTTAAAACTTAATAAGAAACATTAACTGAATCATAACTTAAAACTTAACTTTATAATTATATAGAACATTTCGTAAAATACACATTTTAAAACCTTGAAAACATTTTATAAAACTTTGATTTTCTTAAAGTTTTGGAAACACTATATTAAATAGTAAAAACATTTTCTTTGAGTAGTGGAAGCATACTATAATGGTATCCATATCCAAATCTTTACATATGTCCTCTGTAGCACCTAGCTCTTCTAACAGGTCCTACTAGTCACCCATAGGACTACCTACAGCATGAAAGAACTTTTAATGAGCTTTCACTCAGTAAGTGTAAATGAAATCTCACAAATAATTTTCACATGCTTTAAAAGCTTTTCTCATAAAAACATTTTTATTAAAACGTTTTTCATAAAACATTTCTTGAACATTTTTCTTAAAACGTCCTTTATAAACTTTTCTTGAAAACATAATAAAGTTTTTCATGAACATATAACGTAAAACATTTCTTAAAATGTTTTTCATCAACATAACACATAACATTTCATAACAAGGAATACAAGCAAAGTCAAAGTGCATGACTCCATTTATGCTCATTTATGATCATATATTTATGAGTATCTTATGAACATTCATTTCTTACCTTAACCTCTTATCTTTGTTCCTTAACTTTTCTTGTCTTATAAACTTTAGTATTCGTATTGACATCATTAATTATGAGATCACAAACATGATGCTTTCCTTGTGGAAGACTTGAGACCATCGAATACCGAGGTCATAACTTTAACTTTAGTTGTGTATCTCATATCAAGGAGACCACAACTTTAAATGCTTATATATATGTTTGCAACCGTTATGCAAGTTGTTTTTAAAATATGCTTGCATTTGTTATGCAAAAGGTTTTAAAGTTTAAACCAAGATTTGCAATGTACTTGCAACTATTATGTTTAAAGCATAATTGTATTTAATAGGCACAATGTTTTAAAGATTAAGTAAAAGTTTGTAACGTATTTGCAATAATTATGTTTAAAGTACGATTGCATTTCATTAATGCATAATTTTTACAGTTTAGGTTATAAGTTTTATGTTGCATTTATTATACAATAAATTTTACAGTACAAATTATGATTTTTAAATGTGTTTGCATGTGATGTGATTGCATTTGATATGCTCACTAAAGTTAAAAACAAGGTAAAATAAAGATAAAAGAAAGTGTCGTACTGGCCTCTTTGTCGTGAGGTACTAAAAGTAAAATGCTGAAGGTGAGATTTGAACTTACCTGTCTATAACTCTAACGTTCCTGCTTCCGTTCCTGATCCTTTGGTTAGTAGGTATTTGTGTCCTGATCGTATGGCAGCCGATTTATTAGTTAACTTTCTTTTTATCAATTTACTCGATTGATAATATAACTTAAACATTAAACATTCATTCCTTTTTACGTAACTTGTATACCATTGGTTTACTTTCTTTCACTTAACTTTGTAACCCACTGGGGTTACCTTTCCCTTTGCTTAATTATAAACCCATCGGGCTACTAATCTTTTTGCTTAACTCTGTAACCTACAGGGTTACCTTTCTTTTAACTTAACTTTAACGTCTCTTAGTTAAATTTCTCATCTCACAAGATGGTTTCGTTACTTAACATATTACGGAATATTTTTCGTCTAAGAGTGTTTTGCTAATTCGGAGTGTTCGACTCCGTTCTAGTCGTTTCCTCAAAAATGACAATTTTACCCTTAATGGGTTTTTCATCAATTTTATAACTTTATTAAACTCATTGCTTAACTTTACCCTTTTATTACTTACATATTACGAAAAAATTCCCACTAAGGGGCGTTTTTCGATATCAGGTGTTTCAGGTTCATTTTGGCCTTTTTCATAAAATGACTTTTTTGCCCTTATCGGGTCTTTTAAAAACTTTCGGAACCTTTTTTTTAAAACATCATACATTTCTTTATGTCTCATAATATTACAGAAAATAAAAAAAAATGGTTTTCCTTTGAATTAAATCTATTTTGTCAAAACTTTATAGTTTTGACCCGTAACTTGAAGATCCTTGCATTTTTGCCCTTAGTGTCTGTTTCTTTTCTTTCATTGACTAAACTTTGAATCCTTTAAAAACATAATCCATGTGGTTACTCACTGCTCACAGAAATATAGGAACCTAATGTTCCTTAGTGAAAACCCAATTTCACACAATTTTACGATTTTTGCCCTAAACATAAAACTCTTTACATTTTTGCCCCCATAACCAAAACGTTCAGTTTTTCTCAAGGAATAAAAATTTCCAAAGTTCCATGGTCAAATTCCAAACATTTCCTAATGTTTCCATTTCTTTCTTGAAATTTTGTGCTCAAAATTTCGTAAAATCATAACTCCTCAACCGAGTAGAATTTTGACAAACAGTCCACACTGTCCTAGCAGTTTCGATGATTTCTACAACTTTTGTGTTTTAACATTTTGAAATTCTAACGTTTAGGTGGACTTTTTGGCTGTTTTTTAAATCTGTCGAGCCTTTGTAAAACTTTACAATTTAGTCCTTTTGGAATTTTACAAAACTTTGTTCACAAAAGTTGTTTCCCTCATTGTATTGGCAAATTCTATACCATATTTGGAACATGAATTGGCCTCTAAGGCCCTCAAGACTCCATTCCTTTGAAAACTAATTAAACTTTATAATTTTAGCAGAGTTTAATAACTTTGCATTCTTTTGCACAAAACCTTACTTTTTTCTTCTTTCCATCATCATCATCATCATCAATCTAAAGCATAAACCAATCATGCCATAATGTCCATAATACATGCCATAGACCAAATCATACATCAAACACCTGGTATGCATAATAAAACATAAACTTTCAAATATAAAGTTTAGAGTTTTACCCAAACTTCACCAAGCTTTTTGATCCTCCTTTGCTAGGCTCAAACCTTTGTCATGTTTTCTCCACAAAACCATGACAAAACCCCTTCAAAATCCATCCAAAGTTTCAAAAGAAACATCAAAATCCCTAATAAAAGCTTGAACTCTTACCTTAGAACTTCCTCCTTGCACTTACTTTTACTTCAAATCGTCACTTAGAGACTTGAATTCAATCAAAATTTTGAGAGAGATTTACTTATGGGGGACGGTTTTGGGAGGGAAGAAATGAACATTTTTTTTTTTGCTTCATTCTTTTTGGTTCCTTAAATAAGTAAACAAAACTTAATTTTTTTGCAACTTTGATGACTCACCACCATAAGTCATCTCTTGCCATTATT
This sequence comes from Artocarpus heterophyllus, assembly GCA_025403435.1. Taxonomy (NCBI): domain Eukaryota; kingdom Viridiplantae; phylum Streptophyta; class Magnoliopsida; order Rosales; family Moraceae; genus Artocarpus; species Artocarpus heterophyllus. The sequence goes on from CM046342.1 coordinate 12,780,177, forward strand.
TGGGGTAATTTGGCAAGATTTGATTTGGCCACCCAAGGGGGTGTGGTGGCAAGTTTTCAACCATAAAGGTGGAGCATAGGTGGGTCCCACATTACCTTTTACATAGTCCAATTTATACTGATAGTATTTTTCTTATACTATCAGTATTTCTTTCCATAAAATTCATGAGGTCTCACAACCTCCCATACTTATTTTCATCCATCACATAATGCGATTCCAATATTATCTAACTTTGTACGGTCTAAATTTATACTAACAATATTTTTCCTATTTGGTCGGTATATCTCTATACTGCTACAGCATTTCTTATTCATCCATATTCTTTAAATAGTATTATTCCTATACTACTTTAACTTAAACAGTCTAATTTCTGTACTACTTAACCTTAAACAGTCAAATTCCTATACTGCGTTACTTTAACAGTTTAATTTTTATACTACATAACTCTATCAGTATACTTCCTTACATTGCATTACTCTAATACTATATAATTTTTCACATTGTTATACAGTATTTTTCTTAAACTCTATTTTTGTCTTAACATTTGTTGCAACACATTTTGCAACAATTAAGCTTTCAAGCTTATTTTCATGTTATTCCTTGTTTAATTAAGACTATGGCATGATTTTACCCTTAAAAATTTCATTTTTTGCTTTTATGGACTTTATCATAAAATATTGGATTAAACAATAATCCTTGAGTTATTGCATTTTTAATGCACTAGAAATGCTCGAGTATTACAAATCCTATGCTCATTTCTAATTAGATTCTTCAAGTGTGTCCATGTAGTCTTTTCATTTTTTGTTGCATGCAATTTTGAAAAGCTTATGCAAGTATGAAATCAACTAAAATCTAAAAGTATATGCAAGTCATATAGGTTTGCTTTTCATGTCTCTCTACTAATATAAACCAACACTATACTAAAGATCCTTAAGACTTTAATAATTAATAAGCTTATAATGAATGGCTTAGGTGAGGGGTAGAACAAAGAAAAATTTGGCTCGAATCACATGCTAAGCACATTACTAATCTAGGACTGTTATAGAGCTCAATTCCACCCTTCCAAGTAACACCCTCAACTATGTTTCTATTTTCTTTTGACAGCCACTTTATTTTCTTTTCTCTTTTTTTGTGTTTCTTTTTTTCGTGTGTGTGTGTGTGTATGTGTGTTTTTTTTTTTTTTTTTGCTACTACACCCCCAACCTTAGATTTTGCTTTCTTTGTGAACCAAAGGTGTAGCACTCTTGTCTTTTTTTTGTTTTGTTTTGTTTTGTTTTGTTTTTTGATTTTAGCTTCAAATATAAAAATAGAACTTCCTAATCTTTACCTTTCCTCCAAATTTTGTCATAGCTTAGATATTTCCTAGATTGGTCACATGCTTAGAATAGGGTAAAAGAATGGAAATTATTTAATAGCTACCCTAATAATATGGCTAACAAAGAAAAGAAATATTGGGCTCAATGGGGTATATTAAGGTTGCAAATATGTCAAGATAGGCTCAAAAAGACTTAAACAGTCAAGGATAACCTAAGTCATTTCCTTAATGTAGTGAGATCTAGGATTTTGCCTCGAGAGTAAATCAAGCAAATTTTTGGGGTCCTTTTGGTAAATGGATTCAAATTAGTGATTTAATTTGAATTAGTATGATTTGAATTAGGATTTGAGTTAGTGATTTGAATTGTTATTTGAATTGACATTTGAATGTACATTTAAGCTTTAATCCGAGTATAGAATAAAATTGGAATTTGTGTTTGGAGAAGTAGTGAAGATAGTTTTTGATTTATTAATAAATCTAATAAAATCTCAATGTTAATGATCTTAAAAAAATTCAATATGGATCTTGATTTATTCCTCTCTTTATTAGGAATACAGTGATTTAAAAATTATCTCAATTGGATATCAAATGAAGAAGTTATGATTGTTTTTCTCAAATATAGGATAAAAAAGTTTAGTTTTTACTGTAGTAAAAGTATTCGAGTATCAAAAGTTTAAAGGGGCATGAGAACTCTGAAAACTTGGATTCTTGATACTCAAATGATTCAGATTTTGGGGGAAACAAACGCGTATCCAAAGGATTCTTGATACTCAAATCCAAATTTGAGTCCATTGAGTACAAGAATGCATGAAACAAACATACACTTGGACTTGGGAGATCATGAAAATCACATAAGCACATAAACATTCTCCAAAAATACACATAACTCAAAGATCAAGACATAGTGCTTAAATGATAGATTATCATAATCAAAATGAAATCAACTTAAGAACTAAACACAAACTAGACAATATTCACACTTTTGCACAAAGCTCTGCAAATAAGTTAACCATATATCTTATCATTGGTTTGAGAGAAATCACCCAAGAAAGCACAGAAATATCTAATTATTCCAAGCTTCTTATATTTTTTCAATTTTTGTTTTTTCAAAAACAAAAAAAAAGGAAAAAAGTTTAATCTTCCCTCCAAACTCCATATGCACAAAATCCTTCATGTGTAAAATAGCATAAAAATTAGAGAAGTTAAAAGAAAACTCTCCTAGTTGATGCTCATTGGTGCTTAGGTAAAGATTGATGTCCTTTAAGCTCATGAGGCAATGCCCGTGACTCCAACTCCCATTGGCTCCATTGCTTGCACCTATAGAAGAAAGAGAGAAAACAAAGTAAAAAGTTCCTAAAAATTAAAGTTTATTAAAACTTAAACTAAACAAAGAAAAAATCTTGCAAAGCTTGAGTTGCCTCCTAAGAAGCGTTTGATTTAAAGTTGTTGGCTTGACTTATGGAGAAGCACTCATTGAAGAGTGACTTCTACCCATATGGGTTGTGATGCAATTCCCTCATGCTTGGCAAGATAGGAAAAACTTTGGCACGTGTATCCAACTTGACACGAATCCAATGAATAGGCTTGTTGGGCTTGTAGAAATGATGCTAATATCGATGAAGGAGGTGTTGGCCACCTAGGATTTTCATATATAGATGTAATCATGGATGACCAATGATGACAATGTAAGTTGACCAAAATCTTCTTCTTGTAATTCTTCTTTCATGGCCGAGTCTTGTGTCCCTTTCTCATTTGGAGTCTTCAAACATCTCCAAGTGCACCTATCTTAGTGTTGATTCCTCACTTGGTTTAAACTCCAATGTGTTAAGCAAACGACATTGTTTCAACTCGGCAAGCGTATTAGCAATTTGTCCAACTTGAATTTCTATATCATTAATTTGACTATGTTGGGCAATCATTAAATGGATGGCATTACCCTTTAATTGATTAATTTGCATTATCAGTTGGGTAAGTGCCTCTTCACATGTCGGTATAGTCGCTTAAGGCAGGGAGTGAACTCGTTGCTCTATCAAGTTGGACTTGCTTTCCCAACCGTAGTTGTTCCTTGAACAATTCAAATCCCAATACTTGTACTCTGTCATATCTTCCAACATATAGTGGGCTTCATGTTTCCATATCATTTATTTTGTTGGAAACAAAGTGCGCAGCGGAATTTTTAAAATTTTTCATCAGAGTAATTTCTAAAACACAAGTTTGACATGTTATATGTATAAATTAAACAGATCTTACTAACCTCAGTATGCCGAAGAACCTCCGCGACCTGTGTAGAGAAGTAACGTTCCAGAAGAGCCTCAACCAACTGGTCTTCTTTGCTATTCTCTATCCACAACCGGAGTGAGTGTGGGCTCACACGTACAGCTCTTCCACCGGTGACTCTCCTTCCAACCAATAGAGAGAACCCAAAGCTAGTGTTCGTGATTTGTGAACAAAAGCTCTCAGGGAGTTTTCAGATGCTCACTAGAAGAGTATCACTCTTAATCTCTCAAATTGATCTGAGTAAATCATTAGACTCACTCCCTTTTTATACCTATTGGTCCTTGGGGTCAGTCCATATCAGATTAGGCCTCAAAAATCGAAACAGAATCAAGTTCGGATCAATATCTGATAAGATACGCGTGAAAAACGCGTAATCTTAACTGTCGCGGTCGGCATGCCGAACTGTGAGATAGGCAGGCCGAACTGGCCAGTTCGGCAGGCCGAACACGTCATCCGGCATGCCGAACTGCCGAGAAAAAATCTCCGCGAATCTTTTATTTTCCACCCGAGATTCTAAAGGATAAAGTCTCAGTTTTGATTCAAATAGCCCAATAGAAAAGATATCTGATCAAAACAAACTTTATCAAGATAATCTCTAAGAAAATAAATCAATTCACAATAATTCTACAAGTTTATCTTGTTCTAATTGTCCAAAATTAAAACAACCGATAAACAGACAAGAATTATCCGAACGCCATAATTCAACAAGTTCATCTTGAACTAATTTCTTACATAATTAATTCAACCGATAAACAGACATGAATTATTTGATTCTTATAAATTTTAAACCAATCTGATAAATCCGACATAAGTCACCAATTATTGGAAAAGCACGCCGTGTCGTTATAGGATTTTGTGAGCTAGCAAAGGGGACCAAAATGGACCTATAAAGTTCAAGCTCATGATAATTATGAAACCCAATTTCCTAAATATACATTCCACAATTATCAACTCCAACGCTACTTCACTAAAAGCTTGGAGCTACACTCTCGAACTTTATAAAATTACGAAGCTCGCGTAGCTAAGTCTTCATGACATATCAGAGTGTATCGCATCCCCATATGATCATCCATAATCGGCTTAAGGACAAGTTCTGTCTTACCTTCCCGATTATTTTTATCTTACGTTCCATTGTCTCACCATTAGAAAACTTACCATCTAAAGATAGTATACCATTCGGTTACACCTATGTATCCAAATGGTTGAGCGCTCCAGTTTTCCAATTACAGGACAACGCATATAAGAGGATATCATTACTCCTAAAGAGGAGCTATGGATTCCATATCTATGAATAACAAGTCTACGCTACCAAGAGTCATGCCTCCAACGTACCGGCATGCATGCCACTATAGAGATATGGGAGTCACCCATTGGTACATCAAAAGACACAAGTCGAGACAACGGGCCCATTATTCATCTCAAGATTAAGATACAATACAAATGATTGTCTAAAGTGAATCGATTTGCCAAGACAGAATTATTAATCCAAATCAATTCACTTTATGTCCCGATCCAACACATCGTCACCTATGACAACGCGCCAATGTTTCTATTCACGGAGTCCAACTCCGATGGCCAAGACAAACCATCTCCCAAAAGGGATATAGACAACATAACAATCTTTACATGAATAAAGCGCCCAACTTTATTCCCTCGATTGCGGATCATATATTTTAGACCATCACCTTAAGAGTCGTGTCTACCGCATAATCATCCCATCATATGCCCAACTCTTAAGGTTTAGACTGATAGTCTCAGACTACTGTTTGCTTATCATACATTCAACAAATATGAACGTAAAGAGGAGAATATTTGGTATATATAACGAATAAATTCTTTATTGATAAAAATGTCTCCAAAAACGTATTACATTTTTACTCCTTAGAGCATACATGTCTAACATATTTGACTAAGTTGGACAAGTTGTCATTACTCTTCAATTGATTGATTTGTAGTGTCATTTCGGTAAGTGCCTCTTCACATGCCGGCATAATTGTCCAAGGTAAGGAGTCAACTCATTGCTCCATCAAGTTGGTATTGCTCCCCCAACAATGGTTGTTTCTTGAATAATTCAAATCCCAATAATTGCACTCTGCCATACCTTTCAAGATGTAGTGGGCTTCATCGACAGATAGTTAGTAAATAATGGTGGTACCATTTCCACATCCACTATGTTTCTTGTTGTGTAGCTCAAGCCATCAAGGAAAATGTAAAGTTAACCCTCTTTTGACAAACCATGATATAAGATCTTGAAATTAATTATTTGAATATCCATCAAGCTCTATAAAATAGTTCCGAATCTTATTGAATAAAGTTCAAGGTGCCTTGTTGATGGAAAATCTCTAAATGTCTCAAACAAAGACACTAAAACAAAAAATTAAAGACAAAAAAATTATAACAAAAGCAAATAAAAATATCCAAATTAATCTGAGAGTTAATTAGTGTTGATATTAACCAGAATTTAACTAATAATCCCTAGCAATGACACCAAAAACTTCTTTATAAATCCACAAGTACATAGGCCATACAAGTAATAAAGTGTACCGAAGTATGGATATCGTTCTCATATGGATTGTGTTCAATTCTAGTTAAGTGCTAAAATTAGACTAACTTTATAATTATTTGGGCAACCAAAATTAAAATAAATTAAAATAAAAACTAGAAAGTAAAATTAAAATAACGATAACAAAAAATAAAAACTAGAAACTAAAATTAAAATAAATGGTAACAAAATGGAACTAGAGGAACTATTTCACCAAGTTTCCATTTTGATTAATAATTGTCTAGGTTATTGATAAATTAATCTTCCCGATTTATTTGCATAGATCACTTATGTATCTCAATTTTTCCTCTCCTAAGGACTCAATTGAAGAATATCTAAAGTAATAAATTCCAATATCGCTTTTCAAAATCAATTACCAAGGGCTCGGTAAGCATGTCCTATTAATTGGCTACAAAGAAAATCATTGGTGTCATAGGTTGTGCATCCTAAAACTACATTTAGACTCCTCCTAAGTACTAATCCTAATACAAAATCAACTAATTAGTGATCAAGCAATTAGAGACATTAAACTTAAGGAAACACAAATAAACGAAAAATAGAAATTAACTCACAACAATCCAAAGCAATAAACCAAATGCAATTTCAACTTGCGTCCATAGCCTTTTAGGCTAAGACATTTAACCACACATGATCACAAATAAACCTAAAAATACAAAATCCATGGCAATAATCATCAACAACATCTATAGTGTTTACATATCATTAACATAACAAGAATTGAAAGAGAATAAAGTTTAGAATAAACTCTTGTGGAGAAATCCCAAATCTTTTCTCTTTCTTTTTTTTTTTTTTTTGATCTTCTTGAAGCTTTAAAGATGTGGTCTCCTTTTGAATTTGTTGAAGATAAATCGCCAAGATTGAATGCTAAATCAAAACTAAAAAACAACACTAAAATCAAACACAAAACTACACTAATTTTATTTATTTACAAAAGGAAGAGTTCTTCTCAAATATATAAACTAAAAATCTCTCTCAATTGTGCTTACAACTCCTATCCTCCCCTCCAAAACCCTTGAAAAAGGGTATTAATAGGTCTTCAAGCACTTATGGTTTTTCCTTTAATGTAGCCTCAAAAACAGCACAAACTTGGAGTCAAATGACACAAGCGAGGTAGCGAGGGAATAAGGTGTGTAGCCACACGTTGCTTTTGCTACTATTGGTCGAGAACTTAACACATGCAACCACGTGTTTTGTTGTTGGAGAGGATTGAAGCCTCACTCGAGTAGCTGCGAGGTTTGGATGGCATGGCCGCACCAGTGTACTATGACTTCATGCAGTTGTCAAAGTATTTGTTGCGATGGGGTACGAATTACAGCTCTAAAGGCTCATATTTGCCTTTTCACATTGCCTTTTTATCCCAATTTCTTAAGTTTACCAACACAAATAAGTATAAATAAAATATTTTGAGGGAAAACTAAATAAAAATGTAGTTAAATGTATTTTAAGGTTAATCAAAATAAACAAAAAAAAACTAGAAACAAGAAAATAAAATTCAATAAAATAAAAATTCTAAGACTGAATAAAATAGCTAAAAATAACTAAAATCTTAAGGACCAAGCATTTTTAAATGCACAGAAGAAGTAAACTAACTCTGTTTATCAAAAATTGTCATCTTCTTTTGTGTAGTCCTATAAATAGGAGATGCTAGGGCTTATTTGTTTAATTTGAAAAGGAGAGAGAAAAAGAAAGAGCTAGACGGAGAATAGTGTATGATTTTTCTCTTGTAAACTTTTTTTTATCATAGTAAATTTTTACAAAGGTTGAAAGTGGACGTAATCTTGTGTTAAGGTGAACTACTATAAATTTCATGTGTCCTTTTCTTGCTTATTTTTCATTTTGTGCTTTTTGCCCTTAGTAGAATTTAGATGTCTAATTCGCAACAAAGATATTGAAATGATATATGCATATGTTCAAAATGGTACATGAATAAATAAGAAATTGACACCCAAAGTGCATATGGAGTTAGAAAAATAAAGTGAAAATTCTTTTGTCCTATATGGAAAAGATAGTAACGTCATGGTATCCACTAAACCCTATAAAGGGGCCCTCATTCTACTTTCAAAACATACCAAAAATTCATTTAATCTATCTTCTCTTAGAAATTGTTACGGAGTTTTTAGGTGCTCAATATGATAAAGTTCAAGCCTGACCTTAAGAAATAAACAAATGACTCTCTAAACTCATCAGGACGTAAGATAAAGGCACAAGCCCAAAAATCATTTCTTTGCTTTGAGGAGTCGAAACCTCACTACCCCTTACCCACGCACGAATCATTCCTCGGCTCTAAGGAGCCGAAACCTCATCGCCAATGCCTGAATCAAGAGAACAATCCAGGCCCAAGTCAATCAGTTTGTGACACCCGTTATTTTTACTAATGGGTATTAAGGTAATTAAATTAATTTTTAGTGTGCCAATCAAAAATTTGTTTCATTTAAAACCTACTTCACAATATTTATTTCTACTTATTTTTAGAATTTCCAAAAATTTCTTATAATTATTAGTATATTTACCAAAATGCCATAGTAGACCCTTCTTTATTGTCCTTCACGTGTAATGGTTAAAAAGAAAATAAATAAATAAATAAAAGATAAAACTTGAATCAAACAAGTCACATGCCTTGGTTCCACACAAAGGCCTTATCTCCTTTCTTTTCTTTCTTTTTTTGAGTATCCCAATAAAACTATTCATTCACATGCCCAAAGCCACCAACTCCTAAAACATACCAGACAACTCATTTTCCCCCACATTTTACACTACTCACCTTTTCTCTCCATCTTTCTATTTCATCTCTCTCCTTCACCTTCTCAATCTGATCAAAAAGTTCCATCTTAACTTAGGATCTCTTTCCTCAAGCAAAAAGTCAAGCCTAATAACAATTTCTCAAGGAAACAAAGTAGAGTTTCTAACCAAAAATCCAAATTCTTCTCTACCTTCCCTTTATTCTAAGTTACAATGTTCAGATTATGTAATTGTTCTTCATCTCTTGATCTGGGCTTGTGCTTTTATATGCATGTAAATTGAATTGTGTTTGTTTTGGGTTTGAACAATTTCCTATTTAGATCGCGTTTTTGTAAAGTTGTGTAAAAATCAATGTTTTAGAATTTTAAACATGTTTTATGCATAAAAATTTGGGAAAAAGATTTATATGTTTTATTGGTATGATAATCTATGGTTTTTATGTATTTGTCATATTTTGGGATTTGTTAAAACAAGTCGAACTGAGCTTTGAAGCTCAAAATCTTTAAAAAATAGGAAGTTAGAGTTTTCTAGATTTTGCCTCAATCAGCAGGCTGGACTATGCCAATCAGTAGGCTGATCGGACAGTCCAAATTCATATGTTTTTCACCGTTTTGTGTTACAAAATATTTCAAGGATTTCATATAAATAATTATGACATACTAATAAGAAAATAGTAGAATTGATGGTAATCAGTAGGACTATGGATTAAGAATTGAGTTAAAGTATGGTAATTTTATGTGTCGTAGGATAACGAAGTACTTGGAGCTGACGTGATGAGCTTGGTATCGTGAGCTATAAGTTATTAGCATGGTATTCACCAAGAGGTAGAGATTCTATTACTCATCTTTTGTGAGGTTTTGGTAAATTAAAATTTGTTATTTTATATTGCAAGATATATATATGATACTTTAAAGGTATATAATTATATCTATAATATGATGATGTGAAACTCGTCATGTATTGTACAGCGAGAAACATAATGATTTGACACATGTTGTTGTAAATTAAGAAGCATGGTTAGGAAAACTAACTTTATAAATAACAGATAAATATAAAGAAATGGTGAGAAGTGAAGAGGGTGGTGATTATGTCATTCGACATGAATACCCTAAAAGGTAAAATAAGGGGAGGTAATCACGCTCCCTTGGGTCGAAAGTCCCAGAACACACAGTACAGGAATCGACTTGGTGAGGACTCGGGGCTTGATGTCCCCTCATCGGAACACCCTTCGAATGTTTGGAGGGTGATCAAGCGCGCCCATTTGGGTTTCGTTGAGTTGAGTGATAAGATATTCTATTGCACGGTGGATATAGATGAGCATAGTTGAATCCTGAATTAATATGTATAAATATATATGTATGGAACTTGGTAAGCATGATCATAGGAAATCCACCAGAATTGAACATAATAATATTGATGATTAATGTTGAGAACTAACTAACCATGCAGGTTTTAATGTGGTAAGGATAAAAACCTAAAGGTGAGTAATATTTTTCCTACTAAGCATGTTGTCGCTCATTCCCTTATATTTCATCTTTTCAGGACTCACTAAGTGTGAGGTGGCTACGAGGAAAAGAGTTAAGGAAGCTATGTAGTTATATTACGTTGAGGATTGCTTCAATTGTTAAGAATGCTCTTCATAATATTGTAAGCATCGCTTGTTACTTTCTGTGACTATATTAAGATAAGATGATGGTTGAAATGATGATGATGATAGTTTTATATTATTAAATTTAAGGTGCTACATTAAACTGTGGTTAAATTATTGTTGATGTTTATATTTTGATTTGAGAGTTTTCATTCAAGCCTTGGGCAACTTTATTTTTGAAGTTTTACTTTTTTTTATTTCTATTTTAATTCATTAAAAACTGTTAACCCCTATATAGGGGCGATATAGAATTTTTGGTATTAGAGCCTAGGTTCGATTAACCTAGGGAGTGTAGCACCATTTTAAAATCTGTTTTCAAGATGGTTTTGAAGCTAAATTTTCAATGTCATCATCAAAATGAACCTTCAGGTTCATTTATACAGTCTAGGAGAATGTAACATAGAGTAACCATAGAATGAAAGTATTAATGGTTATGTGGGTATGATAATTATATGGAATGAAATTATGCGTAGATTGTTTAAGGTAGATTCGTATAGTTAAAAAGATCTATAAGCCTTTTAACTTGTAAGAAGTGATGGGAAACACAAGGCTTGAGTTGTTGATTTCAAGGTTTGGAATGGTTATGCCAAATTCTTCGTAATTGATTCAAACGTATATAGTGATTGTGTGTGGATTCGATGGAGTACTTAAATGTCAATAACCTTTTTTAAAAGGTTTAATTGCTTGAGCGATATGAGATAAGCTAGGAATCCATGGTTTGAATCTTGAGCGAGGTAAACGTTAGTCTTTTGGCTTGTTGAGAATGTGTAAAGGCAAAGAATTTATGAATTTCAAGGTTGAATATTTATGTTGTGTATATTGTATTTAAGTGGTAATCTTAATTTTTATGAATAGATATAATGTGAAAATGACCAATAGAAGTTTCTTTAAATAGGTCATAATACTTAAGGCATCTGTGATGATTTTGGACCTTTACGAGAACAGTTTGATTTTTAGATGCTTAGATGTCAATCTCTTGGTTATTTGAGGTTTTGTTGTATGAAGAAAATTAAGGATTGTATAAGTGGAATTGTAAAGATTGTAGATGTTCTTAAGTAGTATCATCAATAGTCTTTGTTCATTGATGTGGTCTATGTTGGAAGATAGAAAGTATATAGATTTCAAGAATAGTCATGTTCAAAACCCTTGGTAGTATTAATAGTAGATCTATGATGACAGATGCAGAGTATTAAGGATAAGATAGGAATGTATGTATTGTTCAACAAGGTTTTGATGAAAACAAATTATTTAGGTTACAATAAAATTTTGTTGTTATGGAATGATTTGGATAACATTCAGAAGGACTTCTGATTTTTATCAAATTGGGTATGTCATTTATTTTGGTCAATTGTATTTTAAGTGGGCTTCGAATTGGGCTGAGAAATTATACAAGTTGTGTTTCAATTTCATGTTTGTTGTTCAACTCGTTCTAAATATGTTAAGACCTGAAATAACCCGACCCACTTTAATTGAGGACTTTTGGGCTTAGTCCAGAAGTTGAAGCAGTTCGAATCACATTGTCTTTCACACGTGACCTCTATGCATGTCACTTATAGTGGTTCAATCATTGTTTACATATATGTCTACTGTACATAGGAGCTTATTCCTCCAAGCTTACTCTCTCTCCCTTAATTTGTCACTTTCTTTAAATCGTAAATCCTCTCATTTTTTCTCTAGAACTTCTTTCTTTTATTTCTAAAAGAAGAAGGAATTTTAGAATTCTGGAACTTACTGTCTCTAATCTTCTTTTCTATTTACTCTTCTTTCATCATATCATAGACCCAAAGTATCAGCACCTAAGAAAGTACTTTCCATCACTTTCCCAAAAGATTCTCAAAAAGAAATACAAGACTAGGATCACTCAATTGTGGATTCTTATGCGCTTTGATATTCCTGGTGATGCAAGGATGTTGATAGAGGGGAAGATCTGTCCGAGTGACTTCAGTTAAGATGTCAGTTTACTAAGAACGGGTACCAGTCGTAGTGCCATAAAAAGAAGAGCTTGTACTGTCACAGTCACTTGTAACAAATGTGGAAGACAAAATTATAACGGTAAATATATTTCACATGGTTATATGTCTACGAATAAAGAAGATAAAATAAGGTTTTGCAGGGATGGACTTTCAGAGGAGAACTTGGATAGCATCCATCCTCCTCTTCATGGTCACCCTAGTAGATATGTTTAAGGAGCTATTTTTAAACTCTAGCCTAAATTCCATACAAAGAGGCAACTTCTTTGGAATATGGTATTTCAAGATCCTGTTTGTCAAGACATAAGAAAATTGGATGGAGAATAAGTCATCGCTTTACAAGGGTCGTTTAGTCTTTGTTTGTTTGAATCGTTTCAATTGGTGTTCAATAGTCTGTGTCTTTGTTTTACTCAGAATATTTGCCTTTGTGTTTGAAATAATTGTGAGTATTAGATCGATACAATAAGTATTAGTATTTTATTTAATTAATGGTTTTCTTTAATATAATATATATATATATAATAAAATATATTATCCTTTCAGACACATCATATGCGATACTGTAACATGTTTGAATCTTTGAAACTTATCTAGATATTTCAAGGTTTGTCTCAAATTTCAAAAGTTCTATTGTAGTTTGTAGTTTATATTGATTTTCTAGATTCGATATATGTTTGTCAAAAGTTATACAGTACGTGTCTAAAATTTTTCAAAAAGAATATCAAACTTTCCATAAGCTGTCAATCACTTTTTCTTACTTTCTTACCTGCATAATATTTTATTTAAATTTTTGGATTATCTTTTTGTTACCTACTCGTCTGTCTTTTTAGTCCTTTTACGTGTTCCTCATCCTTAAAATCTCAAGTAGAACCCTGAATCTAAATAGAGCAGACATAAAGCAATCACTTATATGAACCAAATATGTCTACTTCCCAGTCCACCAAGGAAATAAAGAATGTTTGTGTCTTTTGTGGTTCCAGCCAAAGAAAAAATAAAGTCTATCTAGAAGCTGCAAGACACTTAGGGCTAGCCTTAGCACGTAGAAAAATTAACCTGACCTATGGGAGTGGTAGTTTAGGATTAATGGGAAATGTGACAACAACAGCTAAGTCTGGTGGTGTCGAAGTCTTGGGGGTTATTCCTCGACTCCTAGCTGAAGGAAACCTTTGTGGAAAAACAATAGGTAGGGAGAAAAGAGTTTTGGACACCCTTGAACGTCATAAAGTCATGATTGATAATTTTGATGCTTTTATAGCATTACCTGGTGGCCTAGGTACCCTTGAGGAAATATTCGTAGTTGCTAGTAGACAATTATTGGGCTTTCATTCTAAACCCTTAGGACTTTTAAATGTAAATGGTTTTTATAATGATCTTTTAAAATTTTTAGATTACGCTGTGGGAAAAAACTTCATTATAGAATCGAGGAGACAAATCTTTATTACCGCTTCAACAGCAGAGGAATTGTTAGATAAAATGCAAATCATCCATCTGGAGTCTGACATTGTAACGTCCAAGCTTAAATGGGAGAAGGAAAGCCAAAAGCAGCCATTTGATTTGAATCTCAGTCTGTAATCTTTTGGTTTTACCCATGGCATGTATGTCCATGTTTCATGTGTTATGAATAACCATTTTCCCCACACTTTGTATTTCTTATGGTATTTTGTTAAAATCTTTAGATTCATTGACCCTAATGCTAGGATGGTTGATGATAGGGAGTACTCGATGCTTTCGAAATGCATCCCATTTAAGGTCCGACCTTTTGTTTATCGATGTTTTTGTATTCTCTAAACATGCATGAGATGGATAGCTGGTATACAGAGTGCCTTGTACTCTCGAAACGTATCAGTATCATGTTTGTAATGTATGGTATTTAGTTAATGTTTTGTGGAAGTACCAAAATCAATTGTGGGATACTCTATAGAAAATATGAGTATATTATTTTAGTTGAATGTTTGTGTGTCATGAAGGTAGTCGTTTAATGAAGAATCTGTCGAGTTTGTTTACAACTACGAGATTCCATTTAATAACTCTATGTATAAGTTTAATGTATGGTTTTGAATAGAAGTGTTTGTGTTATATGTTTCATGATTATATTTTAGTTTATTAGTTGGAATATGAAATCAACCATCCTTGACTTTTCCTTGCTCAAAAAGGAAAAGGAACTCAAAGATGAAGTATATAAAGTTTTTCTGGTAATTGCCTAAAATGTAATTGTAAATCATAGTCTATGGAAAAATAGTATGATCAACATGTGTACCTTTTTTATTAGATTTCTTAACCGTAGTACGGTGTTGTCAATTTGGAACATGCTAGAAATATTCTTGTTGAAGGATTTAGTATTTAGAGTGAGACTGATATTTCAAGTAAATAAATGGAAATATGGTAATCCACATTAGAGACAAATAACATTAACGATTTAGAGTCGAAAGTGGAATCATAACGGAATTGTGACTTTTATTAGTATTGCTAGATTTGAAATTTCGAGGATGAAATTTCTTTAAGGGGGTAGAGCTGTGACACCTGTTATTTTTCCTAATGGGTATTAAGGTAATTAAATTAATTTTGAGTGCCAATCAAAAATTTTTTTCATTTAAAACCTATTTCACAATATTTATTTCTACTTATTTTTAGAATTTCCAAAAATTTCTTATACTTATTTAGTATATTTACCAAAATGCTATGGTAGACCCTCCTTTATTGTCCTTCACGTGTAATGGTTAAAAAGAAAATAAATAAATAAATAAATAAATAAAAGATAAAACTTGAATCAAACAAGTGACATGCTTTGGTTCCCTACAAAGGCCTTATCCCCTTTCTTTTCTTTCTTTTTCTGAGTCTCCTAATAAGACTATTCACTCACATGCCCAAAGCCACCAACTCCTAAAACATATCAAACAACTCATTTTCCCCCACATTTCACACCACTCACCTTTTCTCTCCATCTTTTTATTTCGTCTCTCTTTGTCACCTTCTCAATCTGATAAAAAAGTTTCATATCAACTTAGGATATCTTTCCTCAAGTAAAAAGTCAAGCCTAATAACAATTTCTCAAGGAAACAAGGTAGAGTTTCTAACCAAAAACCAAATTTTTTCTCTACCTTCCCTTTATTCCAAGTTACAATGTTTAGATTATGTAATTGTTCTTCATTTCGTGATCTGGGCTTGTGCTTTTATATGCATGCAAATTGAATTGTGTTTGTTTTGGGTTTGAACAATTTCCTATTTAGATCACGTTTTTGTAAAGTTTTGTAAAAATCAATGTTTTAGAATTTTAAACATGTTTTATGCATAAAAATTTGGGAAAAAGATTTATATGTTTTATTGGTATGATAATCTATGCTTTCTATGTATTTTTCATGTTCTATGATTTGTTAAAACAAGTTAAATTGAGCTTTGAAGCTCAAAATCTTTAAAAAACAGGAAGTTGGAGTTTTCTAAATCTTGCCTTGATCAGTAAGCCGGACTATGCTAATCGGCAGGCTAATCGAACAGTCCAAATTCATATGTTTTCATCGTTTTGTGTTACAAAATGTTCCAAGGATTTCATATAAATGATTGGCACACTAATAAGAATAGTAGAATAGATGATAATCAGTATGACTATGGATTAGGAATTGAGTTAAAGTATGGTAATTTTATGTGTCGTAGGATAACGAAGTACTTGAAGCTTACGTGGTGAGCTTGGTATCGTAAGCTAGAAGTTATTAGCATGGTAACAAGAGGTGGGGATTCTATTACTCATTTTTTGTGAGGTTTTGGAAAATTAAAATTTGTTATTTTATGTGACAAGATATGTATATGATATTTTGAATGTATATAATTATATCTATAACATGATGATGTGAAACTCGTCCTGTATTGTACAATGAGGAACACAATGATTTGACACATGTTGTTGTAAATTGATAAGCATGGTTAGGAAAACTAACTCTATAAATAACGGATAAATATAGAGAAATGGTGAGACGTGAAGAGGGCGATGGTTACATCCCTGGGCATGAATACCCTAAAAGGTGAAATAGGGGAGGTGATGACGCTCCCATTTGTCAAAAGTTCCATAATGCACTGTATATGAATCGACTTGGTGAGGACTCAGGGCTTGATATTCCCTCCCCGAAACACCCTTGGAATGTTTAGAGGGTGATCAAGCGCGCCCATTTGGGTTTCGTTGAGTTGAGTGATAAGATATTCTATTGCACGGTGGATATAGATGACCATAATTGAATCCTGAATTAATATGTATAAATATATATGTATGGAACTTAGTAAGAATGGTCATAAGAAATCTACCGGAATTGAACATGATAATATTGATGATTAATGTTGAGAACTAACTAACCATGTAGGTTTTAATATGGTAAGGATAAAAACCTAAAGGTGAGTAATGTTTTCCCTGCTAAGCATGTTGTCGTTCATTCCTTTATATTTCATCTTTTTAGAACTCACTAAGGGTGAGGTGGCTACGAGAAAAATAGTTGAGGAACCTATGTAGTTATATTACGTTAAGGATTGCTTCAATTGTTAAGAATGCTCTTCATGATAATGTAAGCATCGCTTGTTACTTTTTATGACTGTATTAAGATAAGATAAGAGTTGTAATGATAATGATAACAGTTTTATATTATTAAATTTAAGATGTTAAATTAAACTGTGGTTAAATTATTGTTTATGTTTTTATTTTGATTTCAGAGTTTTCATTTAAATCCCGGACAACTTTATTTTTAAAGTTTTACTTTTTTTATCTCTATTTTAATTCATTAAAAATTGTTAACCCTCATATAGGGGCGTTATACAGTTTCAAAAGAACTGGAACTTCGACACCTATTCTCAAAAGTGAACATTTGATCCCAACATAATTTCTTAATGTACAATACTAGTGATAAAGTAGGAGGAGTTAAATAGTATTTTTAGACAGAACAAAAATAAATGACATAAATTTTGGTTAATTTAATAAATGGTAGTCAATTTGAGATTCGGCAAATAATTGTGGCCAACTTTGACAAATTCAAAATTTATTAATTAAAATTTCAAATTAAGCTAATTTAGCCCAAGATCAATTTAATAAATACAAAATTTACTAAAATTTACTCACTTAACACTCTAAATTACGTTAATGTTTTACTTACATAATATTTCCTAATATTTTAGTTAATATAAATTCATATTACCCTTACCAATTTTTTTTATTATGATTTAGAAACACTATTTATTACATGTTTCCTAGTTAATTTTAGCTAAACTCTTCATCATATGGTCAAAAAAAATTTTGATGGAACAGATAACACACAACACAGGTATGATTGAACATAGTAGCATCCGCCTTGGCACTGACACTGACGCTGCGACCTATCACCAGCTCATTAAAATTAGAATCCTCAACCGATAAACCCCTAGACTCGGATCCGAACCTCAGTCCCGAACCTAGCTCCGAACCTAGCTACGAACCTAACGGCTTCAGCTTCCGTTTATTGTCAAATTTCTCCCTTCTTCTTCAGTCTTTCAATCACACTCGTCCTTAAACCTTCGACTCTTAGAACTCCATGATCACGAAACCAAACCCTAGCTTCTGATCGCTATTCTCAAGCCAGGTACTGATGTCGTCGATCGATTATGTGTTCCGCGAATTTTCTCTGGTTTTTTTGAGAAAATTTACAAAATTTTCTGTGCTTCGAATTTTTTTTTTTTTCGTGCTAATGTTTTGTTGAATTTTCTCAGGAGAGCAAATGCTTGATCAACGACGACGATCATCGCTGATCTGAGTTCGGATCCATCTCTTCACTGGCTCTGAGGTTTGTTTTCATCAATGTGGTTTTGATTAAGGATAATTGTGATTGTGTTTCTGTTTATGGAATCCGAATTTTTCTCGTAATTTTCGTTTTTCTTGTTGGAGACTGTGATCAAGTAATTCTTTTTGAGTTTCCTTTCGTTTTTGGCAGCTTTGGTTGGCTTTTGACCTGGAAATATGGCGTTGAGTAATTGGGAAGCAGATAAGATGTATGTTCTTTCTTTTTTTTTTTAACTTGATAGGATGAATATTCTCTGATTTGCCTTTATGTTATATTCTTGTCTTGATCTTGGTATTGTTTTTTTTTACATATTGGATTTTTTATTTTTTTATTTAAAAATAAATTGCTAATTTGTGTAGGCTTGATGTGTACATTTATGACTATTTGGTGAAGAAAAAATTGCATGCTACTGCAAAGTCCTTCATGACTGAAGGGAAAGTCGCCCCAGATCCTGTAGGTAATACATTATTATTGATAATTCATACATTTCTCTTCTTTTGACTTGCAACTGCTCAATTAATTAAGAAATCAAAAAATTTGCTTAGTTTCGACTATGGGGTATTTGATATGCATCCTACTTATTCCTCCTCAAGTGTGTAGTTCATAGCGTCGACTCATTAGTTTAAATGTCTGGATAGGGGGTGTCGTACTAGTATTGCAGTGTGTGTAATCACTTAATCAATCATAAATGCAGCTATTGATGCTCCCGGCGGTTTTCTCTTTGAATGGTGGTCTGTCTTCTGGGATATTTTTATTGCAAGAACGAATGATAAGCATTCCGAGGCTGCTGCTGCATACATAGAGGTAGCTTTTTAAGTTAATAGAATATGGACAGCTTCTCTCACTTAGCTCCTTAGCTGATTGTTTCTCTTTCTGGCCTTTTCTTTTTTCTATGCCCTCCTTTGGTAATGATGTGAAGGCACAACAAATCAAAGCAAAAGAGCAACAACAGATACAGATGCAGCAGTTACAACTTATGCGCCATGCTCAGATTCAGCGTAGGGATCCTAATCATCCTCCCCTTGGTAGTCCACTTAATGCTATTAGTTCCGAAGGAATGCTTGGCCAGTCTACTGCTAGTGCATTGGCGGCAAAAATGTACGAGGAACGAATGAAACACCCGAATCCGATGGATTCAGAGACATCTCAACCACTTCTTGATGCTAGAATGGCCCTTCTCAAATCAGCGACTAACCACCCTGGGTAATTTTGTCATAAATCTCGTTCGTTTTGAATTCTAATATCTGTATTAGTGGGTAGTTAATTTGCCCTAACTTCTGCTGATGCAGCCAGTTGGTGCAAGGAAGCCCTGGTAGTGTTAACGCAGCATTGCAGCAAATACATGCACGAACTCAGCAGAGCCCTGTAAGTGCTTGGAAAATGTCAATCTTGCTATGTTCTCTTGCTTTTTTTCCCTCAATCTCGTTAGTCACTGATTGTCTTGTCAATGTAGGACATCAAAGGTGAAGTCAATATGGGAACTGCTCAAAGATCTTTGCCCATGGATCCCTCTTCAATCTATGGGCAGCAAATGATGCAGTCAAAACCTGGAATAGCAAATGCTGGTATGAATATGATACCTTCTCTTTTTCTTGGTAACAGACCTCCATTAAGAGAGAGAGGGAGAGAGAAAATATTATGCTATTAAAAAGGAGGAAAATTTTGGAGTGCAGAGAGAAAGGACAATATAGGGAAGATTTGGAAAAGCAGCATGGAAGGAAGAAGCTCAAAAAGAAAAAAGCAAACTAGGAACAAGGATAGTTCAAATCTAAAATGCTCAAACACAATCCCCCTTAAGTTTTTGTAACCATTAAATACAAAAGGAGCATCACTAGCAGACTAGCCTTTTTCATCTTTTTTCCCCTTCCTTTTAGCATGAGTTTCTCGTTATGAGCCTGAAATAACTAGTTAGATTTTCCTTTTTTGATATTCTAGTTTCAGAAATATTGCTTAAATTTTTGTCAATCAGTACGCAAGCCACGTCCACTGTTTTATAAGTTTGGACAAAGATGCCTTTGTACCATGTTTACAATGCAACGATGTTGGTCCGATTATGACTGTGTTCAAATTTCCAATCTTCTTTTCTACCAAGAAATAGAAAAATTAAAATTAAAATGAATACATGCATAGATAGATACATACATATGTACATGTATATTGATCTTTCCTTTCCTCCTTGCAGAGGAAACCTACGTCTGCATTTTGTGTGTCATATTTTCTATTGGTGAAATGATTGAATTAGAATGAGTGCGACATGTTGAGCTCAGTAATAGTTGAAGCATATAATTTGAGAGCAAGATCGAGATAAAATACTAATCGTGGAGATAATTGGTCTCTTACCATTTGTCAAAAGAAAGGCGGCATAGGAATCATCCTGTCACATACAGAAAAAGTGAAATGCCAGTTGGATTTGCTGCAAGTCTTGAATATTTCAATAGAACTAAGTGTTTGGCCCAGCTTACCCAAACAGTCATCTTAAACTATTCTAGAATTGAGTTGCTGCATGATGTGGATATGTTGAGGCTTTTATGATTGTTGCTTTATGATTTGTTATACTCAAATAGTATTTGGTTTCTCTTTCTTTAACAGGTCTGAACCCAGGAGTCAGTGGTCTTCCTTTAAAGGGATGGCCTTTAACAGTAAGTTTAATACTTTACGTTATATGTACAACGGATTAATGCAGCATATATATCTGTTCCCGGTCCCAGTGGATAACTACGTGTGTCTAATTTATCCAGGGTATAGACCAAATAAGGCCAGGTGCAGGTGCACAAGTTCAAAAACCTTTCCTTCAAAATGCAAGTCAGTTTCAGCTTCTATCACAGCAACAGCAACAGCAACAGCAACAGCAAATCTTATCGCAGGTGCAAGGGCAGAGTAATCTTACTGGTTCAGCTATGTATGGTGATATGGATCCTCAAAGATTTAGGGTTTTGCCTAGGGGACCTTTAAATGCAAAAGAAGGCCAATCAATTGCCAATGATGGATCCATAGGTTCTCCTATGCAATCTGCTTCATCAAAGGTAAATTTTAGTCCTTGGAACTACAAGCTCATTCTCCTTTCCTCTTCTTTGTCCTAAAGACCTTGCATTGTTGTGAACCACTAATGAGTGATTCATTAATTAGTAGGATTGATCTTCTACATGTGTAGCCTGATGTTCAATTTACAAAATCAGTATTTTAAGAGGATGCAAAATATTGCCAATATTGTGGCACATTCAAATATATATAGCTCTGATTGCCCAGTCTATTTTTGTGAAGCAAGAAACTGGATATATTAATAAACGGAATAAATGATTACAAGGAAAGAGAAAGACCTTTCCTCAAAAAGGGACAAAACCGGAGAAGGGCTACAAAAAAGGAACCCCAGCTCCAAGCCAATAAACAAACAATTAGAGGGGAGCAAAATTACAACGAATACTCCTACTCTCTTGTAAGATCAAAAGACGAAAACTGCTAAACTCTGTCCTTATGGACCCAAAATGGCCACCCAAAAAGAATTTATCCCAAACAGGTTCAGGTTCTTCCGAATGCTCTTCAATTATACAACTATTTCTCTTGAACTAGCCCCCCCAAAAAATGGCTAAAACAGCAATCTTTCCTAGATGTCTTCTCCTGCAACCAGTCCCAGTCCAAAAGCAACAGCAACCTCTCTAATTATGTAAACGGCGTCTTACCAGGACCATAGAGTTAAATAAATATCTTGTTATACTTGCTACACATTGTTGGATGATTTCTTGTTTGTTTTACTCATTAACAGGTTCAAAGTGGAAGTAACCAAAAAGCGTCACAAACTATTGTAAAAGAAAATATAACCAAACTGTTCACATAATTGACAGCAGCAAGGAATCCAGATCACCTTGAAAAAAAATTATTGGAAGTTACGTTGATAAAAAAAATTGGAGAAAATAATGTTTGAAAATTCTGCGTTGTTCTAGGGTTATCTCTGTACGAATTGGCTTAATCCTCAATTCAATAAAATTCAGATTCAATCTTTTCTTCATTTCTTCATCCCTTTTTGAGAAATTGCACTGTGTTCTTATCACAGGTCTGGTAATTTTCATCAATTGTATGAATAACATGAAGTCCTCGCGTGTGCTTCGTTTTAAGAAAAATTCATCATTAGCTATCTATAACTCACTTTGCTTGGGTGCTTTTTTCTTTTAACCAATTGTTATACATGTCCACCTTGCTTTCGTTTATTAAGGGAACGTTACTGTGTTCTCTTATAATATGTTGATGTATATGCCATACATCTTTAGCTATACTATATGTAGATTGGTTTGTTTAAGCTCAAATACTTCTTTTGGTATGACCTTAGAGCCTATAACATGTAAGTTTCTGAGTCTTCTTTTGCTTTAAGCAGATGAACATGCAGCAGATGCAACACTCTTCCTCTCAACAACAACAGGATCCCGTGCAGTCCCAGCAAGTGCAACAGGTAGTGTTTGCTTTAACATAATGATGTTAGGTCTTCTTGTTGCTTTGTAAAGTTAGAAATTTTATGTACCAGTATTCTTGTTGACTAGGAGGTGAGATAACTAATTATTAACTTTTGTAGCACTTGGGTGCAAAGCTCAAGTATAACTGATGATGATTTAAGCGATTTCTTCTGGAAATAATGACTACTTATTGTCATCACACTAGAATAACCGAAAAAGGAAAGGACCTTCTTCTTCTGGAGCTGCCAACAGTACCGGTACTGGAAATACAGTTGGTCCTTCACCTAACTCTCAACCATCCACTCCATCAACTCATACGCCTGGTGATGGGGTTGCTATGCCAAGTAATTTGCAGAATGTTAATAGCATGTCAAAAAGTTTGATGATGTATGGTGCAGATGGACCCGGTGGTCTTGCATCATCAACAAAGCAGCTCGTATGTAAACTCTTTTTAAGTTTTTTTATCTACTTAATCTATTGGAACGAATTTCAAATTACGTGCCAATTACCCTTTTCGGGCATGTTGATTGCAAGTTGAACTATTGACTTAAAAAATACTTAAACATGCTCTGGATTTTAAGATTTGGAACAAATTATGGCCAGCTAATTCGATATGTTATAAACGAGGGTGGCATAATTCTTCAATTTGAGAACATAGTAATTTGATTACTGTTTCTAGTCTTATTTTGCAGGGCCCTGAATTTTAGTAATTTTAGCGGGGTCGTGCAAGTTGAGACGTTAACTGTATCATACATAGCCTGCAACAACTTAACAGCCTGATAAATTATTTTAAAATCTGTTTTTAACTTATATTTCTAACTGCAGGAAGACATGGATCAGTTTGGTGATGTTGGCTCCTTAGAAGACAACGTGGAATCTTTTTTATCACATGATGATGGAGATGGAAGAGATCTGTTTGGCACATTGAAACAGAATCCAGAACATACTGCAGAAGCGACAAAGGGTAATCTATTTGTCTACTGCTTTGAACATTGACAATTGATCTTATAAATTGAAGAGTGACAAAGCTTTCTCCATCTCAGGTTTTTCCTTCAATGAAGTTAGTTCAATACGTAAAAGTAACGGCAAAGTTGTTTGCTGTCATTTCTCTTCTGATGGGAAATTATTAGCTAGTGCTGGGCATGACAAAAAGGTATAGTTCATCGTATCATGTAGAATGAACTTCACGTTTTGCGCATATTTGTTTGAAAATATTGTTGAATTTATCTGCATGTCAACTTTAACGCAATTAGGTATTTGGTCTTTTTGTCTTTTCCTTTTTTCCCCCTGTTCATGTTATATTTAACTTCCTCGTGGAGGCAAGAAACTAAGTTGGAATACTAGATAAGCTATAATTTTTTGCTAAAAGTATTCCAAACTTTTAATTGTGTCAATAAATTACTCTTGAAAATGAACTGATCCTTGTATTGCTTTTATTTTTAGCTCCAATTATTTTCCTTGAAAAGGGTTGACAGGCAAATATCATTATAATCCGATATTGAGGTTCTTGAAACCACCAGCTGCCTTGGTATAGAACCTATAGGAAGATACATAATCAAGATAACACAATGTTTAAAAAATTGATGGGGATGCTTATCCTCTTATTTTTATATGCTTCTATGAGTAGGTTGTTCTTTGGAACATGGAGACATTGCAAACTGAGAGCACTTCTGAAGAACACACATTGATAATAACTGATGTTCGATTTAGACCAAATTCCACTCAGCTGGCAACTTCTTCATTTGATACAACAGTGCGACTTTGGGATGCTGCAGATGTAAAATTTCTTTTCCCTGTTATGCAATGCTTGTTTTATATATTCGTCAAAGTAATTATAATAGCCACTTTCCAAATCGTTTCATTGCTAATATGATCAAAGGTGCATTCATTTTGTTTCACAAAATGAATCTATAATCATTGTTCCTTTTATTCTGGCAGTTTGTTAATATTTTAATATATTCAATATTGATATTAACATTATGGTATTAATTAATAAGCTAATAAGAAATCTTGTTTAAAGAGGCTGGCTAATTATTACTTTCTTCAGTAGTATTTGATTATTTCAGTAAAAAAAATTTTGAATGATTTCTTTTTTAACCTTGACACATGTTCTTAAATCTATATCTTGTCCTGGCCAGAGCATGAGCCCTAGGATGGCCAAGCAAGCATAATGAGTGATATGTGAGAAGTTTGATTTATCCCAATTATATATCCCTGCTTCTCTACTTTAGTTTGAATGTACGACATGATTTCTCCTGCTGATTGTTGCTCTCATTGTGTTCATAATTTTCAGTGTGTATTTCTTTGGCATACATGTTAACTCTACTAGATCATTTCTTTTTGAGTTTATGACATTAAAACTGAGCATTTGTTACTTATTTGGATTTTCCTTGCAAACTCACCGACATTGAATAATTAGCTTTTAATAAACAATCAGTGAAGATTTTGGCGAGATTGAGTCCGACCTTATTCCTTCTGCTGTTCTTGTGAAATGGGCAGAATGGTTCCCTGCTCGCTAGCTCATTTGGCTCTAGTGCTGTTTTAAGTTTTGTCTTCAGTTACATATGTTTTATTATCCTTGTTAGTTGTTGTTGCAGTCTTTTCTAGTTTTTAGTTTTTGCCATCTCGTTGTTTGCTACTCCTGGCCTTCTGTGTTAGCCTATTGGCTGTTTCTTTTCTTTTGTATGCCCCTTGGCCTTTTGTGGTTTTCTTGAATGAAGTCCATTTTTAGCACCAAGATTTTGGTCAAAAAAATATCGGCCTGTTAGGCTTTCATTTTTTGAATTACTGTGATTTATTCTTGCAGCCAAACTATTGCATACGTACCTATTCAGGCCATACCTCGCACGTGCTGTCTCTTGATTTCCACCCAAAGACCGACCTTTTGTGCTCTTGTGATGCTAATAATGAGATTCGCTATTGGAATCAGTATAAATGCACCCGTGTTGGCAAGGCTAGTATCAGTATTCTTCTTGGCTTAATTCTTTAAGTTTATGATGCTTTTCAAGTTATAATTGAGTTTTTGTTTTAAATCTACTTGTTTGATGTAGCAGGGAGGTTCGGCTCAAGTGAGATTTCAGCCGAGAATCGGACAATTTATGGCTGCTGCAGCGGGGAATATTATTTCCATATTTGATGTTGAGAGTGACAGACAAACACACTCATTACAGGTGGGAGCAATGATTCTTAACCCTGGGACAATTTGATGGATTTTACACAAGCGTCGCTTCTTGTGATCTGTTGCTACATACTAATCAGGGAACATAATCGTTTTATCTTCAGGGGCACTCAACAGAGGTACATTCTCTTTGTTGGGATACAAATGGAGATCTTTTGGCATCCGTCAGTCACGAGGCCGTCAGAGTCTGGTCTTTATCCTCAGGAGAGTGCATCCATGAACTCAGTACCAGCGGGAACTTGTTCCAGTCCTGTGTATTCCATCCAAGCTACTCAACTCTCTTGGTCATCGGAGGCTACCAGGTGAAACTTTGCTTTCATTTTGGTTGTTGGTCAGAATTCAAATCTGGCGATATTTGTTTCCTGCCTATTTTATGCTTTTAAGTTTTAACAATCTAGGAATAGCAAATCTCAGGATTGGCAGCTTTTGAAGCTAGGAACAAGAAAAGGCCATTTGGTTAATGCGAACTATGTTGTTGGAAAACGCATGAAAATGCAATTCCAGTATGAATTGTGTTTATAGGTGTCATGATATTAGGTTCGTAAATTTATGTTTCTAGGTTAGTTTATGCATTGCATGACGACACGCTCAAATAATAGGTTTAGTGCACAGGGTAAAAGACACGAGGAGGAGAAAAAGAGCATGCTAGGCCACTTGCCTGACACTCAAAATGGTAAATATCCATGGTCAAAAGTATTATGCCTTGGAGCTCCTAAGAGAAAATTGTCCTTGCTTTGAGCACATTGAAGCTACTTTTATAAGTTTATTCTAGGGTGATAAAATCCCCTTATCTAAAGTCAGCAAGGATGACAATCACTAGTCACTGCCGACTTTTTTTAGTTCAATCATGAGATGTTATTTGGTAGGCTGACACATGCTGTCACATGTCAACAACCAAGGGCCATTGCTGATAAGCACATCGCTTGTAACCGGTATTTTTTATTTATAATCTCTTAGTAATAGTTTTCATATCATGACTGGGCCTTGTAGAATTTCTAGAAATATCCAGATGTTGACATATATTTATCAGGTTACGAATTTGTGGGTGGATTTTGTGAAATTCTAGATCTAACCTGCAGGTGACCAATTCTTCCAAAAGCTTAAGCCTATTAGGTGGTGGATCAATAATAGCCATATATTATAACATTCTCGTCGGTGTCGGAAAATAAATATAATTAGAAGACCCAACACACGAGTATGTAATATTTTCATTATTACCCTAGTTGTTAAGAGCTCATTGTTGCATCTGGTGTTCTGATGATACCGTTAGAAACAAACAAATGCGTATAGTATTTTCCAAAAGAATAATATATTATTTTTCTATGTGTGTTATATCCAGCTACAAAGATTTGTCAAATTGTATAAGAATTTATATAAAATCAATATGTACAATATTTTTTTTTTGGTCACTAATTTATTTTTGTTTTCTAATTCATTGAATTTTGTAGTCCTTGGAGCTATGGAACATGGCTGAGAATAAATGTATGACAATTCAAGCTCATGAGGCCTTAATATCAGCCTTGGCACAATCACCAGTAACAGGGATGGTTGCCTCCGCCAGTCACGACAAATCCGTTAAAATTTGGAAATAAAGCTTTGTCTGACTCTCTGGTTGATGGATTCCACCTATTCAATACACCGGACCCTTCGATTCATAACCGCAGAATTCAAGAATAAAATGATAAAGACAGGAAGTTCAAAGGGTATCTAATTTGATTTATTTAATAATTTGTTTTTTTATTATTTGGTTTCTTTTTTCATTATTTACTTTTCTTCATAGGTAATAAGATTAAGAGGAAGTGTGTGTTTTCTAAGTTCCCAGGTACCATTTAACCTTTGTTGTTTATAAAGATAGAGAACATCTACAAGTATTTAAAAGCTGTTAAGTTTCTTTCCCAGTTTGACTGCATCCGCTATTTGATCCAATGTTTAGACTACAAATATGGAGTTGCTCTTTCTCAGAAATTCCTGTCATTTCTTTGGGTTCATCTGAGTAAAAAATAAAATATTGCTTTTATGCAAATTATTGATGAACACAAGCTGAAGAATGAAGAGGCTGATTTATGGAGTTGTTTTCCAGGGTATGAAAACTGTATGTTTAAACCAAAATTTGTTACATATAGGTACTTTTGAAAGTAGAGCCTTCAAGAAACTACAGTTGAAGTAAATTCCATAATAGATTGTGAAAGAAATACAATTATTTAGAGTTTTCAACCGTCAAATTACAGATCTGGCCGAGAAAAGTATGGTCATTGTAACAGAATTTGACAAACATCAGTTATGTCTTAATAGAATGTTTTATGTCCTATCATACAATTTTTCATATGTTAAATGAAGGAAAGGTTACTTGAAAAAATTGAGGAAAGAGTGCACAGAATACATGAGGTGTTTTCCTCTAGAGGGAATCCTTATCAAGAGGGCATATTTTTAAACTCTTTTTAAGTCTCTTCGAAACTACTTTTTGGTTTTTTTCCTGCATATTTAAGGTAGTGGTGGTAACCGTTGTTTAGAACCATTTTTATATTTTTACTGTAGCATGTAAGAGTTTTACACTGTAGTGATTTTTTTTTTTTACTGTTACTATAACATGTGAGAATTTATACTATTTATAACTGAAAAAATGATAAGAACTACTCATTCAAACAGCCGGTTACTGGTTAGCACCACCATGAAAATTGCCAAAACAAATCTAAAATATTCAATGAGGCAAGCTTGATGTGAAGATTAGAATAATGAGTTAGAGCCGTCGGTGCACTATTGTCGCCAGCATTTTCATACAAAAAGAAGGCCTGCTTTCATTATGACTGGTAAAGAATATTCTTAGGATGCTTTGTCACCCAAAATAGAGAGAGATAGAATATTCTTCTACAAGTGAAGAATATTCGATTCTATAAATAACGATATATATTTATCATCCTTTCTCGTCTTCTACTAGTGAAGAATATTCGATTCTATAAATAGAGATATGTATTTATGATCCTTTCTCGTGATGTAAAATGAAAAAACATCATCCCAAAATGTATATATCGCGACTCATGAAGTGCCGGCTTAATGGCAGAAAAAGATTGGATAAATATTTACATTAATGTTTTTGGCTTTTTATAGCTATTTCTTAAATTATTACTATTGTGGCGATTTAATTTCGAGAAAAATAGGTAAGGGGTTGATTTTGGCCTTTGTTTTTTTAATAAACAACCTTATTTTTTTGGACACAAGGCTGAAATTTTGAAAACTTGAGCAAGTGGCCATTTTGTTAACATTAGTACGTTTATTGATTAACTATAAGTTATCATTGATAAATTAATTTATCACTGATTTATTCATGGTTTTATCATTAATAAATTGGTAAACCATTGTGTGAAATAAACCAGTAAATCATTAAGTGAAATTGGTTAATTATGTAGAAACCATCAAGTTAACTAGAGGTAACCACCAATCAGTATATCAATAATTTACAGAATAACATCATTGATCAACCATTCAAAAAAAAGTCATATTCCTAATTTTTAAAAACTTAAACCATTTACGTTAAAAAAAATTAAAAAACGGCCATATATCTCAAATCCCTTTAATTTTACATTAAAGCAAATTAGCATGCTCAAATTTCTTTTAAGCTTCAGAGACAAATGTTACAATTGCACTTATTGGTTGATTTTTGCCATGACATTTTCTTTTTTTTTTTCACTTAAAGCCACAACTGAAAATTTAAGACAATAACTAAAAAGATCCTTCAACATAGTTTAGCAATAAAATCACACCTAACTCCACAAAAAAGAAAAAAGTTTGAGTCCCTCCAAAAAAAAAAAAAAAACAAAACAAAAAAAAGAAAGAGTCTGCTTCCGGCCATCATGATGATATATTGTATTATTGACGGTAGTTCTTTGTGTTACCAAAGTAATTTTGAATACTATTACGTCACTCATGGTAGCATAACGCGTCGCCAGTAGTATCCTGCAATAAATTTGCAATAATGTGTTGGAATACTAAAAAATTAAACACGATTTGAGCACTCGCAGAAACAATACCTTTGTTCAGGGGCTAAATCCAACAAGAAATGCTTGCCGCAAGAAATCCAGTTGAATTTGAAGACTCACGACGAGGTGATGGAGTTACATAAAATCAAAGAGCAGATGGTCATCCCAATTTAATTTTCTTTCTTTTAATTTTGAGTAAATTACACCGGACATTCCTCGACTGTTTAGCAGGTGATACTTTAGTCTTTCTTTTTTAAAAATAAATTTGATAAAAACAACCCTTTAACTCTTAAACCCTTGGCAATTAATATACTTCTGTCAAAATCTGTTAAAAACTTTACAAAATCAAGTGTACGCACCTCACTTGATTGGTTTTTTGATAAAATTACTAAAATATCCTCACTAGTAATATTCAACTGATTTCATTTTTCATTTTGACTTTTTCTTTTTTTTTTTAAGTAAAAAATAATAATAAAATTTCTCAATCAAGGTTGAAGGCTTCTACGTCCAGCAAGCCAAAAGAAAAAAAAAAAAAAAAAAAAACCTTCAGCTCTTTTGATTATGTGCGTTACAGCGGTAAGAAAACTTGGGCATTTGTCAATTCAAACGGTGACTTCGATCCCAAGATGATGTGAGGGAGAAGGGCTACTTCCTCCGACGATGCTAACAAGATCTATGCGGCTGAGCTTTGGTTCGTAAAGATCTGGTCTCACAATGTGGTTGTGATTGGGAAGGTTGCAAGGTGGCGGAGGGGGAGGGGGAGGTCACGGATGGCCTCTTTGGGGGAAGTGGGCTTGCAGGGGTCTATCACGCGAAATGGAAGGGATTGGAGGGCGGTGTGTTTCACCAGAGAAAGAGGGGATGGATTGCGGGGTTGTGGCTCTTGCGAAGGTTCCATGACCAATTTACAATCTCGAACGGCTGCGTATAATGTTTAAAAGCTTTAATAAATCAAAGCTTTGTGTCCACACCAACTGATTCGTAATATTCTTTCTCCCATCCTATTGCCTGCAAATTAGTCAAAGGTATTCCAAGCTACAATTTGTTTCACAATTTTATCATCTTCTACCACCTGCAAATTGGTTTAGATGCTTGACCAGGTTTTTTTTTCTTGGTTGAGTAAAGTGCTTGATGTATCAAGGTTAATATGAAAACAATGAAGAGGATGAAAAAATCGTCTCAATTTTCTTCTCTTAATTTTATTTTTTTGCTTTGTCTTAGAAGAGAAGGATTTTTCTAAACCCCAAATTCATGTAAAAAGTTTGAAAATACAATTATACCCTCTCGAAACCAACCATGTGATATGCACACACTTAATTCTTGTTAAGTTTTTAATGGATTTTGACAGAAGTCTAATAATTGTCAAGGGTTTAAGAGTTAAGGGATTATTTTACTAAAATTAAAAAAAAAAAGATGGACCAAAGTGTCATTTATTAAAGAGTCAAGGGATCACCAATACAAATCACTCTTTAATTTTATATATGGAAGTTCTCTATTTGTCTCACCTCATAATAAACCGACCTTTTTTTTCTTTTAATAATTTTGATCTACACCCCTGTCTCCTTGGACTTATTCTTCTGCTTCTGCTCCTATTTGCGACACCACTAGCCAACCTCCAAGAGGTCGAGCTCCTTTGGGTGCCGGCAAGCTCCCCGGCAGTCCCAAGCTCTTTGTGGTGCTATGGAGCCTTCATGGAGTTTACTCCTTGCAACGCCAATAAAAGCAGCCAAGATCTTGTTATGCGCCATGTATCAGCTCAGTCACGAGAGGGGAAGATCTTGTTTTTTAATATGAAAAATGTTAAATACAGTCAAAACGGAATTTTTAAAAAATTTTCATAAAAGTATCCGTGTTATAGCACAACATCAAATATATGCAATAATATTTATTACCCTTAAGTGAAACTTTGATTTTAGTCAAATAAATTGAAGTTAAATAATTACATTTAGTTTAGTTCAGAATTAAACAAACTAAAAATTAATTTTTGAAACTTAAATTATTATGGTTAGACTTGGTTCTGATGCTAGCTCCACTGTTTTCTGAATTAGAGTTATGGCATTTTTTTCTGAATTATTTAGTCCTCCAGGACAAGTAAAAAGATGCCTAATAGGGGCTTCCGCACGCTGTCCAATAGGTGTTTGAGAGAGTAGTTTAAACTATTAGTTTAGGTTTAAGAACTGTAGCACATGAGAATTATACTATGCAGCTTTTTACTATAGTATGTGATTGCTTTATACTATTTCTGGTTCAAACCATTTGTTTAAACTACTTTTCCAAAACACCCTATATATTTGTGCCATTTATGACCTAAAAATATGTGTGATTTATTTATTTATTTTTACACATATATACATGTGCATGTACAATGATGGAGCCAAAATTTATTTGTAGAGAGGCCAAATTTCTTTCAATTAAGATTATACTAATACATAGAGAACTATATACTTAAAAGAGGCCAAGTCTTATTTATATACAAATCTGCTGTTAAAACCACTATATATAAAAAAAAAATTAAAAATCATGCCTCTGTCTCTGACATTGTGCATATACTTATAAGTACATTTTATTTTAATTTTAAAAAAAATAAATAGAAATCATTTTTGTTTTGAAATTTATTTTAGTTATCTAACTATTGGATTGTAAGTGGACGAAATACATTGTTGAATTACTTGCTTAACATGTGGCATGTCACCTATGAGCGGCACAGGAAAGAAAATGAGCTATTTTCTATAGTGTGAAAAAGTCGGTTTAACCTAGAGGTGGCAATAATTGTGTTCGTGTCGTGTTCATGTCGGTACGTTTACAGCACGACATGTTTAACCCGAACACGAACACGACATGATTGATAAACGTGCTAGAAATGCAAACACGAACACAACATGCCTATGACACGCGTAACATGACATGACATGATTAACACGATTATTAAACGTGCCGTGACGGGTTAACACAATAACAACATGCATATAACACGTTTATGACCCAATTAACTAAAAACTTAAAAAAAATTAAAAAAATTAAAAAAATTTTAAAAAATCCAATAAAGAAAATTAACAAAAACACAATATCTAATTAATACTAACCTACTATAAATATTTTAAATATTTTTATTTTTAAGTTTAAATGTGTTATAAATGGGCACGTTGTGTCATGCGGTGTTAACACATTTACGGCCCGCTTAATTAAACTTGTTAAGGCGTGTTTAACGTGTTAACATGAATCCAGCCCGTTTATTTTTGTGTTATTCGTGCCAACCCATTTATGGCACAATTAATAAACGTGCAGTCTAAACCCGTTTATCTCGTGTCGTTTTCGTATTATGTTATCGTGACGTGTCCAAAATTACCAGCCCTAATTTAACCTAACAGGCACAAAGTGTGGCCCCATTAGGTGGGACCCACGTGGGTCCCACTAGGTAGAGCCTACACTTTTTCTAAGGGGGTAAAAACCACGTCGGGTATGTAGCAATGCTCTTATAGTGCAGGGATCTAAAAAGTTTACCAATCCCAATTATATCTTGGTTCTAACCGACAAATAATGTGAAATTTTTAATAACTACAGTAAAAAGCAAAAAAGTTGTTATAATATAAACTTTTACATACTACAATTTTTTTAACTAAATTGGTTCTAATCATACTTTTCAAACACCATGCTAGTATTGCAAAGGGGTCCATGGTAAGATCTTCTTAGCCTCCATTTAAAACTATTAAGCAATCGTTTTTAGAGTTTGATTGTTGATAACCAAGATGGACTGAAAGGAGAATTGATATTAGCATTGTTGAAGGGGCTGTAAACATCCACGAAGGTTTGATGGTGTCCACATATTTGTTGATTTAAGGAAAAGAAAACTAGTAAGAAAGATGGTCTGGCAATCTATGTGAGTGAGTTGGGTTCGTGTTATATTGTGACCCTCGATAAACCCACCACCCTCGACACGAACACGACCTATTTAATATTAGCGTGAAGGAAAAAACCAAACACGACCCATTTATTATAGGGTTGACACGTATACGACACGTCTAACATGTTATTAAACTAGTCATAATAGCGTCGTGTTGACCCTTGAACCCGTGAGTTGTTAAGGGTCATAACCCACTTGCAACCCGTTAATTATATATGTTAAAATCCAAAATTTGTAGCTAAAAAAACATAAAAATACTAAAAAGTCTAAAAATTAACCATAATAAATATTTAAAATATTTACCTAAACACCAAAAATATTAAATCAACAACAAACATTAGTAAGTGTTGAAGAATATCTAAAAATTTAGAACCAAAATTGAGGAAAAAATAGATTGAAAGAAAAAAAGAGCACAAGGTGCTGGCTTTGTTGCCGTGCTTGGCTTGAAGGAGGATCACAAGGGGCTGCTCCTCCTCAGAAAGGGAGTCTTTCTTGATGCCAGAGTTGAGATAGTTCTCCCACCTCTCTAAGCAAGACTTGGCATCCCAATTGTAGTTGTCTTCCGTCCATTCCAGCTGCAACCATCACTTTCCTTAGCCGCAAGCTTTAACTCTTCATAATGCAACTAAGCCAAAAAAAAATTCCAATTGAAGTAGTTCAGTCTAATGATCCATTTGGTAAGAATAAAACAAAAAAGAATAACATAAAAATGGTAGTCATAGAAAAATATGAATGTGGTGATAAATGAATAACTATTTTCACAAATAATTACTTGAAGCTTGTCTACAAGAGCTCACTCACTCAACAATTCACACGCATACATAGTTACCACATAAAGCAAAAATGATTGAATAAATTGCAATGAAAAGCATCAAATTCCAACATTATATCATTGACAAAACCAGTCTTTAAACAAGCTATCACTTTCAACCATAAGCTATTTTTGACCTTGCATGACGAAGCAAAAGAATATTCACATGAACAACAACAATAATCAATAGATTCCCAAATGCAAGAATCAGAAACAATTTTAAAAAGAAACATATTGAAAAACTGAAACTTATCGTTCATATCACGTAAAAAGAATGCAAAAAGATGAAAAAAAAAAGAACCAAAAAAAAAACTTAAAAAGCCATAAAAGCCAAATAATCAGATATGAACTAATCACAAAGCAAAATTTAAAACAGAACAATAAAAAACTACACGTCACATAGTTAATTGGATTACAAAAATCAAATACATTATTCAGAACTTGAGCAAAAAACCAAAAAAAAAAAAAAGATTCGGACTGAAAAAACAAAAAAAAAAAATCAATGCGACATCAAAACAAAAAGAATCAAACATGAAACGGCAAATAACTTACATAATCATAAATACAGTGAGAGACATATATAGAAAAAAGAAATGAGCTGAAAATAAAAATAAAAAAGAGAAGGAGTACGAGAAATACCTAAGTGAAAAGCAATGGTCGAGACTGATGGCCTTAGAGCTGCGCTGAAGAAAAAAATATCACTGTCCGACGGCCTCACAACGATTTCGAAAGCTAAGGAGGAGATGAAGGCTGACAAGAAAAAAAAGATAAGAAGAACAAGAACAAGAAGAGGAGCAGGAGAGATGCAAGAGAAGAAGAAGAAGAAGAAGAAGAAGAATAAGAGAAAGGGAAAGCCGGAGAAAGGGTGAGAAACGATAGTCTGAGTTAGAGAGTGAGGGAAAAAAAGTGAAAAATGAAAACCCTAAACGAGAGTAATAGGTAGATGGTGGGTGGCTTTTTAGTGATCTCTGAAAACTAATGAGATGAAACCCTACCTAACAGGTTATTACGAGTCAATTTTGTATTAGCGGATTCAACCTATTATGATCATTTATTTAATCATGTCTAGCATATTTGACTCGTTTTTTACTCAAACCCACTTATAGAAAATCCAAACCCTACAATTTTGCGTGGGTTTTGAGTCATGTCGTAGTATCATGACCCAAATTGCTAGCCTAGATCTAAATGTTTATGACCCCTTGATTGCTCTTAAATTATGTGGCCATTATAAAAAGCTTTAAATAATGATTTCAGGCTCGCCTATTTGTATAACCAATGCCTAAGTTTTAATGCTTCATAATTATATTAATAATTATTAGTTTTAGCTAAGTACCTTTGTTAAACCTCTCTAACTATTTCTCTACTCTTAAGTACCATTAATTTTCTAATCTGTAATAAATTCATGACTAACCTTAAAAATAATTTAATTATTTGATACCAGCTATATGAAATAAGTTTGAGACAAACTCTGGTTTTATATCTACGATTATTGTTCTCCAATATCCATATAAATATATCTCCAAAATATCACATTATTATTCTCACCCATTTACATATACATAAATATGAGTTTATAAATGGTCCGGATTAACGTTAATCTACATATGATTATCATCAACAGAAATTAACTCTTCGCATGAATTTACCATATTGTAGAATTGATCTATTCATGTATCATGTCCAATTTATTGAATTTCAAATACATTCGTATTTCTATTTTATTAATCACCACCTCAATAATCTAACCTAATGGAAAAGACAATCCCCTAAAATAAAAAATAAAAAAAAAAAGAAACTGACAACACCAGAACATGGAGAAAGCAGAAGTCCAACTTTATTTACTAATTGCAACCTTATTGATTTTACGATATCTAGGAATTATACTGTCTGTATATGGACAGTTTATACACATAATTCAAGGATTTAATCATAGTTCATGACATTTACTCGATGAATATAATAATGTACAATATTTATATGATTAATAACAAATACATAAAACTTTGTTTAATATAATCTCAAAAATACATTACAATTATGATTCTCGTGCACCTATCCTGACACTTACTCCACCGCACGTGAGCACTGGAGAGAGCTTTTTGCCCTCTGCGTCCATCCCTGTGAATTTGGCAGCCTCCAAGAAGAGAGAGAAATTAGTAGAAGCGATAGAGAGAGAAGATATTAGAATCATATTTGACCAAAGAAACCTAATGGTAGGTGTGTTTGTATAGTAATAAAATAGTGAAAAACATGCAGCTGGTTGAGAGAAATATTCAGTGACGGAAAAACGAGTTCACGGTCTAAGTTTGCGGCATTTTTTTAGTTTATTTTATTTATTTTATTGACAATTTTAGTACCTTTATTGTACTGGGTGTTTGAGAAAATAATTAAAATTAAAAATATTAGTTTAAAAACTATAGTATGTAAAAGTTTTTTATATTATTTGTTGGCTTCAACCAAGATTTCATACACAGAAGTTTTAATTAATAATGGGTTTTCTTTTAAAATTTAAAGAGGTAGTGATTTTTTCTGATAGGGTAAAATTTTACAAAAGCAACCACGTGAAGTGTATATATCTTTATCATCAAGGATTTTCAAGAGAATCGAAAAAGAACAGTATATTGGATGTGACTGATTCAATGCAAATTAGCATGTATTACGTTTGTAAAATTCAAAAGTTCACCTTTGATTTTAAAGTATAGGCATCAAAACTGTCAATAAAAAAAAATCCAGAAACGAAGCGGCCTAAAGATTGTTTAAAGAAAAAATGACTACAAAAATAGTTAAATGGGAGAGTCTCCAGTCCGATACCACCGGCTATGTTTGTTTGTAACTATTTTATTTGAGAGTGAAACTCTATTCATTTGTTTGTATAACTCCCAAGTTATTCGCATAAAATACGTGTAATATTATAAGTTACATATTATCAAATTGAGTGTTACAAGACTATTTGAACAAAGTTACATTCTTGAACGAAAAAAATTACAAATGCTAGATGGTTAGATACTATTTTTAGCAACAACTAGTTATTTAAGGGCACCAAAACCTTTTCTCTTTTTTATTTTTAAATAGAATGTGTAAATTTTCCCACATGAAAATCACAAAGTGATTGTTTAATTAAATATAGGGTAAAGCAAAAGTTTACTATAATATAAAGCCTTCGCATACTACAATGTAGGATTGAAATTTCTAAGGTGTTTGTGTAACGCCCCAATGAGGGGGTCAATAAGTTTTTCGTAAAGAAGATGAAAATAAGGTAAATAAAGAAAAAATAAGTAAATAGTCATGAAAGTAAATAAATATCATTGGAGGTTACCATCACGTGAATGCCACGAAGGTAGATAGCGAGATCTTATTATTATTCACCATCAAGTGGATGCTTACCATGAAGGTGGGTAGGAAAATAAAATACAAATAACATCAATAATAATAATACAAGAATACTGAAAATCATCATCTCTAAAATAAATTAAAAATATACAATTGACAGAGACAAAAATGGCATCAAGACCGGGACAAGTCATACAGTACATGCATCATACCACAGTTCCATAGAAAATACCATTTCTACCCAAAGAGCCAAGTTTCGATCTTGGGACCTTCCTTCCTCTTCAAATCTGAAGGGGGATTTAAAAAAAAAAAAAAAAGGAAAGGAAAACGTGAGCGGAAGACTCAGTAGGATAATTAGTTAAAAATAAGTTATTTAAAAATAATAAATCACAATTGAAAACATTATCCACAAATCATACTTACTAAAACGAATCTCAAAATCATTGTCAATATCAATGAATACTTACTTGTAAGAAATTAGATAAAAGATCACCGTACGAGTTTTGAAATCCAAAGGGCTATCAAAATATAATTCTTTAAGATCAAAGACAGATATCATTTCCAACAGTCATTTAAAAATTGAGCATTTGGCCAAAATAATTTAAAAAGGGCTGCCAAAGAAAGGGATAGGAATATCCTATCTTAATTTAAAATTCCAATAACGTAAGCTCCAAATAAAATTCAACGTAAGGTCCAATCAACATTCAAGAGCTTAAAAACTATATTTAAAATCAGAAATTAATTTCAACAAATATCATTATGTTTATTTACTTTATCAATGTGCCTTTGACTCAAAATAATCGTAACTCAAAATCTTAATCCTTTTTAAAGCATTTTCAGAATCATTAATTATTGAAAATTGGAAGTAAAAATACAATTTTTAAAGTTTACAGTCGGCCTGCCGAACATCCGGGTCCGACCTACCAGACCTGCACAGTTCGGCCTACCGAACATCTAGATCGGCTTGTCGAACTACTATAGTTTGGCCTGCCGAAGATATGAATCTAGTATGCTGAACTTTTTGAATCCAACATGTCGAACTGGAAAAATCTGGGAACTCGAGACTTCAAGTCTCGACCTCTTTAAGCTCAAAAATCTAATGTTAAACCTGTTTTATCAATCCTAGAGCATGAAAATCACATAGAAAGCATAGAAAATCATAGTAAAACAAATTTAAACCATTTTTCCCCAATTAAACTAAATTTCACAATGGATTTAAAAATCTAAGAAAAATATCAAAACTTGATTAAACCAAATTTTGTTCAAATAAAGCTTAGATTCGTTGTGTTTAGGGTTCCATAAACTAAAAGTAAGAGTTTTTTAAACTTAAAAAAGCTCGGATTGCAAAATACATCAAATATTCAAAATGAAAATAGAAAATTTTGGAAAAAAAAGGGCAAACCTTTAATTAGACGTCTTTGAAGTAAAACTTGATGAATTGAGCTCGTTTCCATCTTCAAATCAGTGAAAAGAAAGCTTTGAAATTGAAATTTTTCAAAGAAAATAAGAGAGAGAGGGCTGGCGTGAGAAAGAGAGAGAAGAGAGAAAGAGAGAGAGCGTGAAGAGTGAAAGAAAGAGAAAAGAGAGAGAAAAGAAAAGGAAAATGCTCAAGGACATTTTCACAAATATCGAGAAAAATATGGTGTAAAAATATCATTTAGTATTTTAAGAACTAAAAATCAAATTTTTAAATGTAACAGATGAAATAAAATCTTAAATGACTAAAATTAACATTAAATTTACACTTGACACACTTAATAATTAAACTTAACATAATTAATCCCACTTTAAAATTCAGGGGTGTTACAGTTTGGCACATTAGCTTGAATCAAAACTTTTGGTTCAAACATAGCATGTGAAAGCTTTATATTGTTGATGCTTTTTTGCTTTATATTATAGCATGCAAAAGTTTTACATTGTTCTTTGTTCAAATTATTTGTTATGCCAACTCTTCTCCTAAACACTATAACAATATCCGAATTTCAATCACAAAGATCCTATAAGAAACTTTTTTTTTTCTTTTTAAAATAGCATGTGCAATTTTTTCCACAAGATAATCTCAAACTAATAGTTTAATCAACTATTTTTCAATTTATCCCTTTGTTCTTAGAAATTACAAAAAAAAATCTTTTAAATTTAAAAAAACTTGTTTCTATTTCATCCCGATAAATAGAAAATTAGGCAAAACGACTTAATTATATTTAAATAGTTATAAAAGATATCTTATAGATTTGTAAGCATAAAAATTCCTAAAATAAAACATCAAATTTTAAAAAAGGATCTTAAATTTTATGACTTTTTAAATGTTAATATATTTTTAAAAAAAAAAATTCTCAAGAAGAAAAATATATTTTAGAAATAAATTTAGTTTAATTAAAGATAGTTTTATCTTATCTCCATATTTTTTTGTCCACAAAGTCTACAAAAAATAAAATTGAAACAAGTTTTTCAAATTCAAATGATATTTTTGTAGTTTCTTATAAGAGAGGGGAAAATTAAGAAATAACTAAATTAAGAGGCATAGATATAATTAACCCTTAGAAAGTTCAGCATTTAAAACTTACTATATTGTTTGATTTGATTTGATTTACAAGAATACAGGCACAAATTAATTCCTAACACACAAAGCACAAGATCGTAGTAAAAATGACCCAATCCACTTCAGTTCTAAGCAACAATATTTGTTAAACAAATAATATCCCTAAGTGAAAATAATGGAAGAAAGCAAAAGCTTTGTTGAAACAAAACGTTGTCGTTCTTAAAAAATTTCTTTTGATGAAACGTACGTCAAATTATTTAAAGCTTCAACACTTATTATTTTTAAACACTTTTCTTTTGTGTCCTTTTACAGTAGTTGATTATAATTAGTCTTTGTGTTGTTGTTATCGTTGGTGTTAAAGGTTATTATAATCAAGATTCTTTTGCCAGACGGTATTTTGGTTTGCTTTCTGCCTGTTTTGAAAATGGTGACTGGTGAATTTGGGATTAGTGCAAGATTAAGGGGCAAAAAAAAAAAGAAAACAACACACGTGCTTCTTCACGTGTGGATGAAACCTCGAGACCAGCCTCTGTCAACGTTGGAAATGTAACCCTATGCAACGTATGTGCACTTCTTCCAATAAGAAGCCTCAGGCACCATGGTGAGTTTGAATTTTAAATTTGTAGTTTAAATGGGTAGTTTTAAGCTTATAAAATTTAAACACTTATTTAAAATTAACATCTATAAAAAGCCTTATCAAATTTCTCGGTATGTCTTATTGAAGGCACGAAATAAATGGTTGGATGGTTTAAACATTAGACCGCGTTCCAAGTTGGATTTTTTCCCTTTCCTTTTTTTTGTGTGAATCACGTGTTATTTTAGTTATAAGGGTGTTTGACAATTGTGGTTTGGACTACTTTTTT
This sequence comes from Artocarpus heterophyllus, assembly GCA_025403435.1. Lineage (NCBI taxonomy): Eukaryota > Viridiplantae > Streptophyta > Magnoliopsida > Rosales > Moraceae > Artocarpus > Artocarpus heterophyllus. The sequence goes on from CM046342.1 coordinate 12,821,513, forward strand.
AGTTATAAATAGTGTAAACCGTTATATGTTATAGTAACAATTAAAAAAAAATCGTTATAGTGTAAAGCACTTATATGCTATAATAAAAACAGTTTTAACCAACAGTTCTAACTATCTCGTCAAACACCTTGTATATGTTTCGTCACATATACAGTATGCTTTTAACTTTATTTTAATTTTGCAACAACTTCTAGACGAATCGGTAAAATGAGTGCATATCAATATTATAGGCCAATCTAAGCATCCGTGGTGAATCCAAGCTCTATATAAAGAGGGTAAAAGCTCAGATTGAGGAAGAAACTGGGCTTTGATGACAAAGAGCCAATATGGGGGAAATGGAGTTGGCGTTGGCTGGAAGTGTTGAAGATAATGGTAAGGCCATGGCACTAGGAAATCATAATTGGAGACCCGCAATGGAGACCCGTCAACAGTCAAAAAAAAAAACAAAAACCAATGGATGGCATTTTAGTAAATGACTAACGAGGAGCTCAAGGCATTAGATTAAAAGAATGTTTGGGAAAACAATTTGAATTCAAAAAATTATGAGTTCAACTATAGTATATATGAAAGCTTTTATACTGTAATGTATTTTTATTTTATATTTTAACATGTAAAAATTTTACACCGTAAACAATTAAAATTCATAAATATAAACTCATCTCCCAAAGGTTGAATCCACGCTCTACTTCAAGGTTTCTGAGCTGAAGAGAGGAAATAATTGGCTGATAGGTCTCTGAGCAGAAGATAGAGAATAGTTGGTTGATAGGCGTCCAGCCCAACAAAAATTTTTTTTAAAAAAGGGAATTATTAAAAGAATGCCAACTTATTTTTTTTAGTTCAATGTATAATAACAATAAGGGAAATTTTACAATTAGACCCACCATAAAGGTCTTATAGATAAGACCTATTTTTTTAACATTAGATTTAATTCAATGGTTTAAAACCCTTAACTTTACTTAATTACGATGGGCTCTTCCTTACACAATCAGTAATAAAACTAAAATTAAAAAACTTAAAACTAATCATTAACAAAGGAAAAAAAATAAAATTATAATCTATTAGCCATCGGAATCATCCTCGCCTGAGTTCCTGCCTTTGGAATTGGTGACTTCTACAATGGCGGCGGCAGTGGTTGAACGTAGCTCACGACGGGCTCACGTAACACGGCAGTTGTGATCTTGACCCCAGGTCGGTGATGGAATCGCAATGGAGGGGCGATGGAATCTGTCGATCGCGACCTCCATCAGAGGATATGTGTCGCCAAGGGATGGGTGGGCTCGCGTCAGAGGAGATAGGGGCTTGATGTCAGTCATTGGAGGAGATAGGGGATTCACGTCAAAGGAGAAGCGGGGCTTCGTTTTGTCATCAGAGGAGATGGGTGCGTAATCTGACTTGTAGCAAGATTCAACTGTGACACCCAAGCATTTTTAGTACATTAAAAATGCAATAACTTAAGGATTATGTTAAGCAAAATATGTGTCAGAAAGATTATTGTTTAATCCAATTTTTATGATAAATTTCATAAAAGCAAAAATGAAATTTTTTTAAGGGTAAAAACCATGCCATAGTCACGACACCCAAGCAATTCTATGATATTAAAAATGCAATAACTTAAGGATTATTTTAAGCAAAATACATATCGCAAGAATTATTGTTTAATCTAATTTTTATGATAAATTCTATAAAAGTAAAAATGAGATTTTTTTTTTAGGGGTAAAAATCATGCCATAGTCTTATACGAGAAAGGAAGGATATGAAAATAAGCTGGAAAGCTTAATGGTTGTAAAATGTGTTGCAACAAATGCTTAGACAAAAATACAGTTTAAGAAAAATACTATCTAATAATAAATACTGTATAATAATATGAAAAAATTATACAGTATTGAAATAATGTAGTGTAAAAAAGTACACTAGTAAAGTTATGTAGTATGAAAATTACACTGTAAAAGTAATGCAGTATAAGAATTAGACTGTTTAAGGTTAAGCAGGATAAAAATTAGACTATTTAAAGTTAAACAATATAGAAATAACATTAAATGGTGGATGTAAATAAGTATAAGAGGTTGTGGGACTTCATGAATTGTATAGAAAAGAATATCGATAGTATATAAAAAATACTGTCAGTATAAATTTGGACTGTACAAAAAAATATGAGACTCACCATAGGACACCCAAATGGATAAGAAATTACCACCACGCCCCTTAAAGTGGCCAAATCAAATCTTGCTAAGACCTTTACCCTTAATGATGCCTATGGATGACTAAGTATGGTTAGTCACCAAAAAAAAGAAGAAAAGAAAAAAAAAAAAAGAGGGGGGCGGGGGACACTCCAAGGATGGAGAATGTGCCACATCTTCCTTGGTAGAATTAACAAGTGTTGTGGGCAATTTTTTCTTTGCAAATAAGTGCCTAAAGTGATGCCTATATATAGCCAAGGACTTGTTGGAAAAAAAAAAAAAAAAAGAAGTTTGATTTTATCAAAATTTTCCCATTTCTTCCACAAAGAAAACCACCCCTCTCATGGAATTCCCTCAAGAATTTTTCAATGCATAAGCCTCCAAATCATGTAAGGAAGTAAGAACAAATGAAGGATATAAAGATTGAAGAGTTTTCAAGGTAAAAACTCAAGCTTTTCCTATTGAGCTTTAGGGCTTTTGTTCATGATTTGGACAGGGTTTGATTGGGTTTTGTCATGGTTTTTGTGGAGAGGACATAAAAAAGTTTTGAGCTTAGCAAAGGAGGATCAAAAAGCTTGGTAAAGTTTAGGTAAATCTCTAAACTTTATACTTGAAAGTTTATGTTAAAGACAGGTATGCCAAGTGTTTGATATAATGTTTTGAGCTATGACATGTAAGATGGACATTATGGCATGATTTTTTTATGTTTTATATTGATGGTGATGATGATAGGAAGAAAGAAAGTAGGGGTTTTATGTTTAAAAGTAGAAAATTGTTAAATTTTGTATTTTATACAAAGTTTAACTAGTTTCAAAAGAATGGGGTTTTGAGGGCTTTAGAGGCCAAATTATGTTCAAAGTAAGGTCTGAAATTTTCCAACATAGTGAGGGTAACAACTTCTATGAACGAAGTTTTGTAAAATTCTAAAAGGACTAAATTGCAAAGTTGTATAAAAACTTAACGAATTTGAAAATCAGCCAAAAAGTCCATTGTGATGTTGGAATTTAAGGAAATTTAAAACATGAAAGTTGTAGAACTCATCGAAACTGTTAAGGTAACATAGACACTTTATAAAAATTATGCTCAGTTGAAGAGTTATGAATTTTACGAGATTTCAAGCACAAAATTTTATGAAAAGAAAACGTTATGAAATGTTTAAAATTCGACCAAGGAGCTTTTATAAGTTTTATTCCTTGCAAAAAACTGGATGTTTTGATACAAAATAATTGTCTTTGGTTTTGGGGGAAAAATGTCAAGATTTTTGTGTTTCAAGCCAAAACCCTAAAATCGTATAAAAACTGGGTTTTCACCAGGGAATGTTCGGTTCTTGCACTACTATAGGTAGTGAGTAATCATAGATGCTAAGTTTTAAAGGATTTAAAGTTTAGTTAAAGAAAGAAAAGAAACGAATGTTAGGGTCAAAAACGCAAAGATCTTCAAGTTTTGGGTCAAAACGTTAAAGTTTTGACAAAATAGATTTTAACGAAAGAAAAACTGTTGTTTGGTTTTTTGCAACAAATATATAATGTTTTAAAAATGGGTTTTGAAAGTTTTCTAAGACCCGTTAAGGGCAAAATGGTCATTTTGCAAAAAGGCCAAAACAGACCCAAAACGCTCGACGTCGAAAAATGCTTCTTAGTGGGAATTTTTCCGTAACATGTAATAAATAAGAGGAAAAGTTAAACAAAAATTTTAACAAGTTATGAAATTGACAAAAAACTCATTAAGGGTAAAATCATTATTTTAAGAAAATGGCTAAAATGGAGCCAAACACTCCAAATTAGCAAAACATTCCAGGCAGAAAATTTTCCATAATATGTTAAGTAACGAAATCGTCACATGGGATGGGAAATTTAATAAGGGATGTTCAAGACAAGTAACAGAAAGGTAACCCAGTGGGTTGCAAAGTTAAGTAAAGAAAAATGTAACCTAATGGGTTACAGAGTTAAGTAAGAAGAATGATAACCCAATGGATTATAGAGTTAAGTAAAAGGAAAGGTAATCCTAGGGGGTTACAAAACAAAGTAAAAGAAAGGAAACCGATAGTATATAAGTTATGTAAAAATATATGAATATTTAATGATTAAGTTTTATTATCAATCGAGTAGATTAGTAATATGAAAAGTTAACTAATAAGCCGGGTGTCGTATGATCAGGACACAGAAGCTAGCTAATGAAAGGAAAAGAAATGAGATGGGAATGCTAGAGCTAGAACCAGGTAAGTTCAAATCTCACCTATAGTATGAAGAAAATGATTTTCTAATGCATTTTATATGTTTGCAAATGTGTTTGCAAATATTATACAAGTTGTTTCTAAAGTATGTTTTCACTTGTTATTCATAAAGTTCTAAAAATTAAGTAAAAGTTTGCAATGTATTTGTAATAATTATGTTTAAAATATGTTTGTATTTTGTTAATGCATAATGTTTTGCAGTTTAAGCTATAAGTTTTATGTTGCATTTGTTATGCAATAAGTTTTAGAGATCAAGTCATGGTTTGCATTAGGATTGCATTTGATATGCTTAATATTTATATGTTAAAGATATAGCATTTGATATGCCCACTAAAGTTAATAAGAAAATAAAGTAACGATAATAAAGGAAAGTGCCGTATCAGCCTCCTTGATGTGAGGTACACAAGTCAAGTTAAAGTTATGACATTGGTGTTCGATGGTCTTAAGTCTTCCACAAGGGAAGCAACATGTTTATGTTCTCATCTAAATGATGTTGGGACAAAAATTAAAGTTAACATGTTGAAAGTAAAGATAAAGAATGATCATAAGATGCTCATAATTGAGCATAAATAGAATCATGCATTTTGATTTTATTTGTATTCCTTGTTATGAAATGTTTATATATTATGAAAAACATTTTGAGAAATGTTTTACGTTAAATGTTTATGAAAAACACTTTATGAACAATGTTTACAAGAAAAGGTTTATGAAGAACGTTTATGAAAAATGCTAAAGAAATGTTTTATGAAAAACGTTTTAAGGGAAAGGTTTTTATGAGAAAAGCTTATAAAGCATGTTTTAATTATTTGTGAGATTATATTTGAACTTACTAAGCGAAAGCTCATTAAAAGTTCTTTCATGCTATAGATCCTATAGGTGACCAGTAGGACATGTTTGAAAAGCTAGGTGTTGCAGAGGACAAATGCAAAGATTTGGATATAGATACCACTACAGTATGTTTCTGCTGCTCAAAGAAAATGTTTTTGCACTATTTGATATAGTGTTTTCAAAGTTTTAAGAAAATCAAAGTTTTAAAAAATGTTTTCAAAGTTTTAAGATATATTTTATGAAATGTTTTATATAATTATGAAGTTAGGTTTTAAGCTATGATTCAGTTAATATTTCTTGTTAAGTTTTAAGAAACAATTTGAAATAGTTTTAAAGTCAAATGTTGAGCAATACCTCAACTTAAGTTGCAACTGAAGTTGTAATAGCTTCTGAGCATTTTTTAAAGTTTTAAAGTATGTTAAAAGGAAAGAAAAAGAAAAAAAAATTATTTGGTATTTTTCTTACTAAGTAAGTAAGATTAAAGTTTAAGAAATAATATCGAAGAAAGTTAAATGATGGCCCAAAAGGGTGGGGCATCACATCAACCCCCTCGTTGCCTCCTTTTGTTGATCGGCTTGCCATGGTGGTTGAGACCCAACCCCTCCACCAGTAGATCCTGCGATGGTGCTCAAACCCAAACTTTTTTTTGGTTTTTTTGAGATTATTATTTTTTAATTTTGAATTTTTTGGTTTTTGATAATCTTATGTATTTGGTTCTATTTTAATTATTATGGGCTTGTTAATTTGTGACCATCATATTCATATTTAATGGATATTAAAGGTCTTATTGATAAGACCGTCTGAAGTGTCTTATCATAATCTTTCCCTAACATAATAATGTGAATTAAAAATACCAACAATCAACAGGGTTACTTTCACGCCCTGGAGTACGGGAGGTGACGTGGCGGAATATTTAGGTTAATCAAAAGAGGATTTAATTAAAAATCGAGGGTTTGAGAATCAAATTAAATAAAAATTAAGAAGAGATTTTCCACCACATTTAATAAAAGAATTTAAAATCATTAAACAAATAACAATAATTGAATAAAAACCGCGAATATGGGTTCCACAACCCACAACTTGTGTACACACATGGTTCTGACAATATCATGAATACAATTACAGTCCAGGTACAAATAAAGTTAAGTCTTACATGCCTTGATTTATAATACAGAATATAAATAAATCCTCCTATAGCTCCTGAGTTCGGTCTGAAGAATCTCCTCCAAACCTATATGGGAAACCACCTAGAAGGGGGGGATTTAAAACAATAAAACGTGAGCGAAATGCTCAGTAGGACTAGGTTTTATAAAATAATTTAATGCAAAGAAACATAACATTATCAGGAGTATACAGAAATAAAACGTTGAATAAATAAATAAATAAATAAATAAATTGAGTAGAACCGTTCTGACATAGAACAGTCTACTCGTCAAATCAAAACACCAATTTACTTTTACCTAGGCAAACCATGATATCACCACCGTAGTGGCCCAGCTGGGTTTCGGGACCTGCCCCCAAGGTCGATCGTCACACGACCCGATCTCTGATATGGCATCATGCCTTAGTGTTTGTTATCATTATCATTCAAAACCCAATTACCGAGTATTGTCAATTACATTCATTATGAAATTCATTTCATGATCACGGTGTATTAAAATACTACCGATAAAACCATTTTCAAACAACCGTTGAAAACATTTTGATAGAAATCACTTTCAAAGCCAAATCATTTCAAAACCAGGCTACCAAAGAAATAGGATAGAAGTCCTACCTCAGTACTCGTGCTGGTACCCCACACCGTAATCCCGGTCCGCTATACGTTAGCTCCACGGAACCACGAACGATCCTAGATACAAGCTAAGTCGATCAATATCTAGTTCGATACATTCTATGTTACTAAATCATGTCATGATGTCCTAGTGTGCCATTTGTATCATTAAAATCATTCTATAAGGTTGGGATTTAAATCTGGGTTCAAAACAGTGAAATCGGGTAAAAATCATAAAATTTTCCATGCCTCGGTCGGCCTGCCGTACGCCCTGCTTCGGCCTGCCGAACTACACAGTTCGGCCTGCCGGAAACAAGGTTCGGCCTGCCGAACATTGCCCCAGATTCGGCCTGCCGATCGGAAGAACACCGGCCTGCCGATCATCACTTCGGCCTGCCGAACATGAACTTCGGCCTGCCGAACTGGGAAGATCCAGAAATCCCAGCCACGGGTTTCTCGATCCCCAAAATCCAAATCTGGATTCCAACCTGTTTTTCTCAATTCCCAGGCATGAAAAACAATCATAGTTGATAGAAAAACATTCTAGAACATGTTTGGAATCATTTAAACAACATTTAAACTCAAAATCCTCAAAAATTCGAAAATGAGAAAAAGAGGAGAAAAATGAAAATCTTGAATCCAATCCGTTTTTCTTCAATCTAGGCTTAGACTCTAGTTGTTCTAAGCTCATTTAACACAAATCCACGATTTTCTAAGCTAAAACAAACTTAGATTTCAAAAACACACAAAATCGAAAATTTTGTAAAAAGTTTAGAAATTTCTAATCTAACCTCGAATCGAAGCTTCAATCCGCGTTCTCGGTTGCCGAATCACGTCCCCGAGCTTCCTCCTTACTGTTCCGAAGCTTGGATTCGAATGGAAATCAAAAATTTTTGAAAGAGAGATTTGAGAGAGAGAGCTGCCGAGAGGGAATCCACGGGAGGGAAGAGAGAGAGAGTGAGAGAGCTGAGTGAAGAGAAAGGGAATAAATAGAGAAAATCGGTGGGCGGTTTTACTGTGCGAAAACCATGTGCCGCCCACGGTTTTGTAAAACGGAGTATTTTTAACATTTTACAAATTGTTGTGTTTTAAAACTCAAAACATCATTTTAAATCCATAAGAAATCATTTAAATGTATCAATTTAACAAAACAACCAAAAACTAAAAATCCAACCAAATAATCTAATTAAAGTTAAAACTTTAATTATGGCACACTAATTCATCATTTACATTACATTAATGTTAAATAAATTTCGGGACGTTACAGCTCTCCACCCCTAAAAGAAATTTCGTCCTCGAAATTTACAACTCATTTCAGAAACAAAACAAATGCGGATACAATTCCCGCATACTCGACTCTAATTCCCAAGTGGCTTCATCAACTCCGTGATGCTGCCACACGACCTTAACCAACGGTATCTCGCGACGACGCAAACTAATCACTTTCTGGTCGATAATCTGAATCGGCACTTCTTCGTACGTCGCATCCTCCTGAACCTGCACATCGTGAAACGATACTATCTTACCCTGCTCAGGTGGACACTTCCTAAGCATCGACACATGAAATACATTATGCACATGAGAAAGTTCGGGCGGAAGATCAAGCCGATAAGCGACCACACCAACACGCTGAGTGATCTCGAACGGCCCAATATACCTCGGCGCGAGCTTCCCACTCACTCCGAACCGCATAGTTCCCTTACGAGGTGACACCCTCAAGAGAACAAAATCTCCAACCGCGAATTCTAAGGGTCTACGTCTCCTATCCGCGTAGCTCTTCTGCCGACTCTGAGCTGCCCTCAATCGATCTCGAATCACCACGACTTTCTCGTTGCTGTCACGAATCTCTTCCGGCCCAAGAATAACTCTATCTTCCGGCTCGGCCCAACACACAGGTGACCGACACGGTCGCCCATACAATGCCTCAAATGGTGCCATACCGATACTCGCCTGATAACTGTTGTTGTATGCGAACTCCGCCAAATGCAAATATTGCTTCCAATTCCCACCGAAGTGCAACGTACAAGCACGCAACATATCCTCGAGAACCTGGATAACCCGCTCAGACTGCCCATCAGTCTGAGGATGAAATGCCGTACTGAAGTTCAAATCCGTACCTAAAGCCTCCTGAAAACTCCTCCAGTACTTAGCATTAAACCTGGTGTCTCGATCAGAGGTGATGGACAAAGGAACCCCATGCAACCTCACAATGTTCTGCATATACAACTCCCCGAGAACCTTCCTCAAACACGTCGACCTAAACAGAATAAAATGCACCGATTTCATCAACCTGTCGACCACGACCCAAACTGCATCATGCCGCTGCTCCGTCCTCGGCAAACCTGTGAGAAAATCCATCGTCACATGCTCCCATTTCCACCCTGGAATAGGAAGCGGCTGAAGCTGACCTGCAGGCTTCTGATGCTCAGCTTTCACCTGAAGACACGTCGAACACTTGGCCACGTACTCGCGAACATCTTTCTTCATGCCTCTCCACCAATACTGCCTCTTCAAATCGCGATACATCTTGGTGCTCCCCGGATGAATAGCGAACTGAGACCTATGAGCTTCGTCTAGAACGGCTTTTGTCACCTCGGCGATAACTGGAACTGCAAGACGCTCCCGGAAGTACAACAATCCATCTGCATGCACGCTCCATTCTTCAAACTGCTCCCCGTTCTGAATCCGCGACCAAATCCCCTGCAAATGTCGATCTTGCCACTGACCTTGCTTCACCATCCGAACAAGAGCTGGAGTCGCTTCCACATGATATAACGAAACTCGATCACCATCTTCACGATACAGTAGCCGATACTCACTTACTGTCGCATCCCTGCTTCAGTCCTCAAAAATCAAACAAGCGAGAATCCCTGAAGACTTCCTGCTAAGCGCGTCCGCGACCACATTAGCTTTCCCGGGATGATACTGCAACGCGAAATCATAATCCTCCATGTACTCTACCCATCTGCGCTGCCTCAGATTAAGATCCATCTGAGTGAACAAATGCCTCAAACTCTTGTGATCGGAGAAGACCTGAAACGACGCTCCATACAAGTAACATCTCCAAATCTTCAGCGCGTAAATCACCGCTGCAAGCTCTAAATCATGAGTAGGATAATTCCGCTCGTGAGGTCGTAGCTGTCTCGATCCGTACGCAACTACACGTCCATGCTGCATCAACACGCATCCAAGTCCGCGCCCTGAAGCATCAGCATAAACCTCATACGGCTCACCACTGCTAGGAATAATCAACACTGGAGCTGAAGTCAACCGGTTCTTCAATTCCTGAAAAGCAGACTCACAGTCTTCATCCCACTCAAACCTGACATTTTTCTTGATCAATCTCGTCAACGGAGCTGCAATCTTCGAAAAATCCTTTACAAATTTCCTGTAATATCCAGCAAGACCTAAGAAGCTGCGAATCTCCGCTACATTCCTTGGTCGTTCCCACTCCAATATAGCTTCAATCTTGGACGGATCCACTGAAATACCATGCTCTGAGATGACATGACCCAGAAATTTGACCTCGGTCAACTAGAATTCACATTTTTCCCTCTTAGCATACAACTGGTGCACCCGCAGAGTCTGAAGCACGATCCGGAGATGCTGCTCATGCTCCTCCCAAGTCCTAGAATACACAAGAATATCATCGATGAACACGATCACAAACTGATCCAGATACGGCCTGAATATCCTATTCATCACATCCATAAAAGCTGCCGGAGCATTCGTCAACACAAAAGACATAACCAGAAACTCGAAATGCCCATACCGAGTCCTAAAAGCTGTCTTAGGAATATCCTCCTCCTTGATCCTGAGCTGATGATAACCTGAACGCAAATCGATCTTCGAGAAGTATCGCGAACCTCCCAACTGATCAAATAGCTCATCAATCCTAGGCAAAGGATACTTGTTCTTCACCGTAACACGATTCAGCTGCCGATAATCCACACATAACCTGAGAGTCCCATCGTGCTTCTTAGCGAACAAAACTGGTGCTCCCCACGGAGATGTGCTATTCCGAATATATCCTTTATCAGCAAGCTCCTGAAGCTGCTTCCTCAATTCCTTCATTTCTGCCGGCGCCATCCGATAGGGTGCCATAGAAATCGGTGATGTCCCTGGAAAGAACTCGATACCAAATTCAATCTCCCGATGCGGTGGTAATCCTGGCAACTCGTCGGGGAAAACATCCTCGAACTCACCAACCACCGGAATCGCTACACTACTACTCGAAACATAGGGCTCGCAATCTAGATTGGCAAGAAAAGCAAAACAATCTAGATTCCTTCGCCCTCCTAGGCATGACTTCATAAGACGCTCACTCATTAGCCAATCACCACCACCCTGGTAAGTGATCACCGTCCCCCTATCAGACACTAGGGTCACTTTTCTAAGTTGGCAGTCCACAACTGCACTATATCTGGACAACCAGTCCATCCCTAGAATCACATCATAGGAACTCATGGGGAGTATAATCAAATCACTTTTCAAAATCTCATCCCCAATCTTTATTTTACAGGATTTACACATATGATTTACACACACCCGCCCCAAGGGAGAAGTTATAACTAGGGGTTCATTAAACTCTTCTATCTCTAATCCCAAGGCATGTACAAAAGAACTCGAAATGAGAGAATGAGATGCACCGGTATCAAATAAAACGCGAGCTAAAGACCTAGAAACCAAGATCATACCATCAACAACTGCGTTACCAGTCTGAGAATCTGACCCTCCAGATGCCATCGCATGAACCTGCACTGGTGCCTTTCCTTTTCCTCTACCGACATTGCTGGGTCCTGCATTACTCGGTCGATACTGCTGAGATGGAGACAACTGCACACTACCTGCACTCGGAGCTCTATATTGAGGAACACTGCGCTGGAAATACTGCTGCTGCTGTCCCCGTGCCGGATATGAGAATTGCTGAGGAGAAAACTGCGGATACTACAACTGCGGGTACTGCGGAGGTGGAGGTAGGGTCTGAGGCTGAGGCTGAGACGAACGACTGGCATCCTCCCCGGTCTGAGATCCAAGACGAGCACTCCTGATTGGGCAATTCCTCTTGATGTGTCCGGGCTGCTGACAGAAATGACAATGAAAGCTGTAGGGATTGCTGCGCCCGCTGCCAGACGAACTGCTGCTGCCACTGGTCGCACCGCCTTGCTTACCTTTCCCCGGAGTTGGATGACTACTGGTGCTCTTCCTGCCACTCCTCTGCGGTCCTCCTGAAGCCTTGGCTCGGTCCTCACAATACTGCACGTAATCATTCTCCACGGAGATCACCGACGACACAAGCTCTCCGAAACTCCTAAGCCGTAGAGCAACCAACTGCCGCCGAATAGGAGCCTTGAGTCCCTCCTGAAACTTGATGCATTTCTCGCGCTCCGATGCCACAGCTGATGGAGCAAACCTAGCCAACTCGTTAAACTTCGCCTCATACTCCTGAACTGACATATCACCCTGCTGCAATCTATAAAACTCAGCTGCTTTCTGGTCTCTATATCCCTGCGGAAAATACCGATCATAGAACAGCTCCTCGAACTTGTCCCAACTGATATTGCCACCGCGCTCCAGACGCTTAGTTTGTTTCCACCAGGTGTTAGCGCCACCTTCAAGCTTATACGCCGCAAACTCCACACGATACTCCTCAGGCACACCAAGAGTATCTAGATGCTTCAAGATTGAATCCAGCCAATACTCTGCCAACTGCGGATCCCCATTACCATCAAAAGTTGGAATAGACGCCCGCCGAAATTCCTTAAAGAAAGCATGCCGACTACCAACACTGGAGTCTTCCGGTCTAGCCCTGGCTGCCATCTGCCGGAAAGCCGCAATCATAGACCTCATCAGGCCCTCATCATTTCCGAACTCCGCGTCAGCTGTCGAATGACGTCTAGGTGCCATTCTCTCACTTCTGAAAACAAAATTTGGACTGTCAGAAGTATTTCATTGTCAAACCTATATGTGCACAATTCCCAAGGTTCATAACCTTGAGCTCTGATACCATTCTGTCACGCCCCGGAGTACGGGAGGTGACGTGGCGGAATATTTAGGTTAATCAAAAGAGGATTTAATTAAAAATCGAGAGTTTGAGAATCAAATTAAATAAAATTTAAGAAGAGATTTTCCACCACATTTAATAAAAGAATTTAAAATCATTAAACAAATAACAATAATTGAATAAAAACCGCGAATATGGGTTCCACAACCCACAACTTGTGCACACACATGGTTCTGACAATATCATAAATACAATCACAGTCCAGTTACAAATAAAGTTAAGTCTTACATGCCTTGATTTATAATACAGAATATAAATAAATTCTCCTAGTGCTCCTGAGTTCGGTCTGAAGAATCTCCTCCAAACCTATATGGGAAACCACCTAGAAGGGGGGGAAATTTAAAACAATAAAACGTGAGCGAAAGGCTCAGTAGGACTAGGTTTTATAAAATAATTTAATGCAAAGAAACATAACATTATCAGGAGTATACAGAAATAAAACGTTGAATAAATAAATAAATAAATAAATAAATTGAGTAGAACCGTTCTGACACAGAACAGTCTACTCGTCAAATCAAAACACCAATTTACTTTTACCTAGGCAAACCATGATATCACCACCGTAGTGGCCCAGCTGGGTTTCGGGACCTGCCCCCAAGGTCGATCGTCACACGACCCGATCTCTGATATGGCATCATGCCTTAGTGTTTGTTATCATTATCATTCAAAACCCAATTACCGAGTATTGTCAATTACATTCATTATGAAATTCATTTCATGATCACGGTGTATTAAAATACTACCGATAAAACCATTTTCAAACAACCGTTGAAAACATTTTGATAGAAATCATTTTCAAAGCCAAATCATTTCAAAACCAGGCTACCAAAGAAATAGGATAGAAGTCCTACCTCGATACTCGTGCCGGTGCCCCACACCGTAATCCCGGTCCGCTATACGTTAGCTCCACGGAACCACGAACGATCCTAGATACAAGCTAAGTCGATCAATATCTAGTTCGAGACATTCTATGTTACTAAATCATGTCATGATGTCCTAGTGTGCCATTTGTATCATTAAAATCATTCTATAAGGTTAGGATTTAAATTTGGGTTCAAAACAGTGAAATCGGGTAAAAATCACAAAATTTTCCATGCCTCAGTCGGCCTGCCGGACGCCCTGCTTCGGCCTGCCGAACTGCACAGTTCGGCCTGCCGGAAACAAGGTTCGGCCTGCCGAACATTGCCCCAGATTCGGCCTGCCGATCGAAAGAACACCGGCCTACCGATCATCACTCCGGCCTGCCGAACATGAACTTCGGCCTGCCGAACTGGGAAGATCCAGAAATCCCAGCCACGGGTTTCTCGATCCCCAAAATCCAAATCTAGATTCCAACCTGTTTTTCTCAAATCCCATGCATGAAAAACAATCATAGTTGATAGAAAAATATTCTAGAACATGTTTGGAATCATTTAAACAACATTTAAACTCAAAATCCTCAAAAATCCGAAAATGAGAAAAAGAGGAGAAAAATGAAAATCTTGAATCCAATCCGTTTTTCTTCAATCTAGGCTTAGACTCTAGTTGTTCTAAGCTCATTTAACACAAATCTACGGTTTTCTAAGCTAAAACAAACTTAGATTTCAAAAACACACAAAATCGAAAATTTTGTAAAAAGTTTAGAAATTTCGAATCTAACCTCGAATCGAAGCTTCAATCCGCGTTCTCGGTTGCCGAATCACGTCCCCGAGCTTCCTCCTTGCTGTTCCGAAGCTTGGATTCGAATGGAAATCAAAAATTTTTGAAAGAGAGATTTGAGAGAGAGAGCTGCCGAGAGGGAATCCACGGGAGGGAAGAGAGAGAGAGTGAGGGAGCTGAGTGAAGAGAAAGGGAATAAATAGAGAAAATCGGTGGGCGGTTTTACTGTGCGAAAACCATGTGCCGCCCACGGTTTTGCAAAACGGAGTATTTTTAACATTTTACAAATTGTTGTGTTTTAAAACTCAAAACATCATTTTAAATCCATAAGAAATCATTTAAATGTATCAATTTAACAAAACAACCAAAAACTAAAAATCCAACCAAATAATCTAATTAAAGTTAAAACTTTAATTATGGCACACTAATTCATCATTTACATTACATTAATGTTAAATAAATTTCGGGACGTTACAGTTACTATAGGAGTTTAAATACCATTGACATTCTTAGATTAATTGTAAAAAAAATAAAAGTAAATAAATATTTTTAATGAATGCTTAAGACTTATAGGTCGTTTAACCTTTCATAGCAAGTCATATAAAACATTATATCATTAAATGTAATAAAAATATTCATCTATTTCTATCATTAGATATGTAACCATCGATGGAAACATTGCTATTGAAAACTAGTTTATATGTATGTACGTAGATATGTATGTAGGTATGTATGTATGTAATTTAAAAGTATTTGGTAAGTAAGCATATTTTAGTAATAAAAAAAACCTATCAAATCTTACTTATTTAGGCCTCGATTTACTTTTAAAAGAAAAAAAGTACATACACGGAAGCGTCTACGATGATGTCGGGTGGGATCTTCAATTCCATATTGATTTAGGAATTGGCATGAGAAGCATCGCAATACTCTGTAGTCATAAACTTCTAATCATAATCCTCTGCAAACACAATCATAGTCATTTCCTTAATTGCTTGCAGTGTGTGGTTATTATACAATAAAAGGGTGTTTGGCGTAGGGTGGTTTATATCACTAACTCAGTTATGAACAGTGTAAAGCTTTCACATGTTACAGTAAACAGTATAAAGCTTTCATATGTTACAGTAAAAACAGAACCAATGGTTTTCTTCGTTATGCCAAACACCTTATAAGTCATAAACAACCATGAGAATCCACAATTAAGGAACTAACATATCGCCTTCGCCCTTTTGTATCTAGACTATCTCGCTATTCATAGTCACATTTGTCACTAAATCTGTCAAGATATTGGAAAGATTACATAATATTTTCAAAACCATACTTTTGCTTTTTATGGATTTTTATTCCAAATAAGGATCGCATCTTGTGTCATGCACATTGTGAGAGCCATAAAGTCTAACTAACCTTTTAAACTCAGTCATTAACCTCTGTTCCTCATCTGCACTTCAACAAAAGGGAAAATTTTATACCGTTCCCCTCCCAAAAAAAAAGGAAAATTTTGTCATGTACTGTATATTGTTTTCGCAGCATGGTCGAGTGGTAAGACGGGGACTGCAAATCCTTTTTCCTCAGTTCAAATCTGGACGTGGCCTAATCAACAAAAAATTGAATTACTTTATTTTATTTTGCTGATATAACTTACTAATTTTTTTTTCCCAACATAATCAAGTAGAAGGAAGGGGGAGGGGGATTGGAGATGGTTGTGGTGATTCTACTCTATAAAATAAAAATGTTGTAAATACTTTTACTAGGGTTTTGGAAAAGATTATAGTCGTAAAAAAGAAATGGTAAATTTTGATATGATGGTACTTTTACTACTAATGTAGCGTTTACTAACTAGATCTTCAATTAGATTGGATAGCTAAACGAAGAATCTAATGAAATTATTAGTTGCATAAAGAGCAGAAGATACTTTGTATACTAGGGTTTTTGTATACTAGGGTTTTGGAAAATATTATATATAGTTGTAAAAAAGAAATGATAAATTTTAATATGATAGTTCTTTCACTACTAATGTAGTATTTAACTGACTAGATCTTGAATTAGATTTGATAGCCGAGCGAGCGAAGAATCTAATGAAATTATTAGTTGTGGAAAGAGTATTTGAATAGAGTATTTGAATGAAGATTTAAATTTTTGTGAGAGAAAATACTGTAGCAAAATGATTCGAACCGTGATTCAAGTATCGAAACAAACGGACCCTTTGTATACTAACATACTCATGAAAATCTCTGAGTACTCTGACATTCATTCATTAGTAATTTAGTTAGGCTGAATGGATAATTGGGTTTTACTTTAGCTTAAGTTATATATACTTTTAGTTTATATACTTTTACTTACTTATATATTAAAGTTTTAACTTAACTAAGCTAAAGTACAAAAATAAATTTGAACTTTTCGAGTACATTGAGTCAAAAACGTAGTAGGACGTTTTCCATTAATTCATATAGACAATCAAAGATAGTAGGATTGAGATCAAATAAAATAGAAGGGAAGAATAGAAAAGAAATAAAATAGGAGTATGTGATAGTTAATGATCTAGCTTGATTCTATATTCTTATACTTTTGACATAATAAAATGAAGGGTAACTAAAGAAAGCATAAGTCTTATGGTTTTGACATTTTATTAATATTCCTTTAATACTTGTGAAACTTCAAGGGCAGTCTATGTGTATTTCACTTGTACTTAATGTTTTTCGATTATATTAAAAATCTTCTAATACAATCATTAGAACTTACTCTAATTGGATTTATTGGATTGTTTCTACTATTATTAGAGAGTACTAATTGAATAATTGCTTCATAGAGATCGATGACATAATTTACATGGATATAATATCTCGCTTGGGCTGCTTTAAGGTTAGTCTTTATATCTTCTTTTCACTCATAGTATTGGAAAGAAGTGGACTCTAGAAATACTAATAGTTGATTTAAGAATCAAACTGTTTCATTTTTTTTTTTATATAGATCGTTTTGCAAAGACTTTCTTTATTCACTATTTCAATTTTAAAATTGATTTTCAAAATATTTTCATTTTGAAGCTGTATGTATAGAATTCTAATAGAATTCTAATGGAGCAAAGTATTTTACTCATAATGGTACATGACCTAAAGATTCCTCTCAAATTCATGACAAAAATCTAATCTTGTCATATTTGGCTATTTACTTATAAACGGTAAGAAAAGCAATATTTTAAAATACAAAATTAGAAATATTGATCTAAAAAAAATGCAATTTCAGGTTTTGCGGGGAGTGAATTAGGTAAATCTAAGTAGATTTATCAAATTTAATCATGGGATGAATTTAATATTTGCCAAGTAGATGTTGGATGACAAATTTGGTCAATGGGTAGATCCAAAATTTAAAATTTAAGATTTACTCTATAAATCTTAGATTTACCAAATTAGTCATATAGTAAATTCAAAATTTACCTAAGAAATTTTGCATTTAGTATCGTTTATTAATTTATTTAGAATTTCTATGTTTTATTCAACTAAAAAAAGTTATTTACCTCATTATTCAATATATATATATTTTTATATATATACAAGAAAACCTGGATTTTATGCAAATTTCTTCTTATTTTTATGCATCTATATATAATACATACAATTATCAAGCCCTTTCTTTTTTTGAAGGGATTACCAAGCCCTTTCCAGTCCTACAAAGAGACATATATATGTAGACTCCGTTTTATTTTGTGTATTCTTTGAACTCAATGGACTCCAATTTGGATTCGAGTATTAAGAATCCTTTAAATATGTGTTTGTTTCTTGTAAAAGTCGAATCCTTTGAGTATCAAGAATCCACGTTTTCAGAGTTCTAACCTACTTTAAACTTTTAATACTCGGATATCTTTTGTAATTAATTTAACATGATTATCTTTAATAAATTACTTTAAACATGTATTTTTTGTCTTAATTTCAGCTCCTTGATCAAGTTCTAATTAAGTTTGTAATTTCCTTCAAACGTGCCTTGATCCATCCAATTTCTTTCCCCCTTTTTGTAGCTTTATGAAGTAAAACTAATTTGTCTTGCATGGAAAAATGTCGCTTTATTGAAAAGCTAACTCTTATAGGCTCAAAAATATTGTTAAAGCTACAAGTCTCAAGAGAGAAAATAGTCATGTCACTCTCATACACTCTAAAGTCTAAAAAGTTCCCTGCCACAAGTCTGAACCAGACCCTATTTAAGAATGTAAATTTAAATTGCCACCCTCTTAAAAGGGGAAGACCAGTCTCCCTCATAAATTCCTATATCTTGGTTTATGTATTGTTGGCTTTCTAAATTATTGCTAGTGCTCTTTCATTGGAAGAGGTTTCTTCAAAAAAAAAAAAAAAAAGGGAAAAAAATTTTGACATACATAATTTTTTGGTGGATATTGACATATATAATTTGCATTTATGTGAATATATCCATATATACATACACGTGAGCCATTAATGCAAAAGTTTGGTATGCTGCAGGAGTCTATGCATATATGTTCAAGAATCAAATCCGATTGCAGATTCGTCTTCATTCGGAAAAGTCTCTACAGTTTTTTATATGAATTAAAAGCTCTCACCTAAGGGTGTGTTTGGAAACATCTTGTGAACGAAACCTTTTGGGCCCATTTGGTTCGAGTATTTGAGTAGAGTATTTGAATGAAGATTTGAATTTTTATGAGAGAAAATACTATAGCAAAATAATTCAAACCGTGATTCGAATATCCAACCAAACGGGCCCTTTATTTTTTTCCTCAAAAAATATTTTAATTTGTGATTTCATCTATGCTTCCCTTTGACTAGAAATAGGGAAGAGAGAGAGAGAGAGAGAGAGAGAGAATAAAATGCAAATATTTTTTTAGGAAAAATTTTATGAAATTAAACAACTTGTTTGAAAGTTCTACATATTTTCCACTTTTCAGTTTCAAGAACCGAAACTGCTAACTGAAGTATTACTTCTAGCAAAATTAAGTTACCATCTTACGCTAATTTATAAAAAAAATTAACAGTTAATTATGTAATTATACTTCTTAGTTTTAACTATTTTAATATGTCCTTATGTTTTCTAAAAACTACAAAGATATAATTTGAATTTAAAAAATTTATTTCATTTTCATCTATATGAATAAAAAAAGGCAAAACAATATACTTACTCTTACAAGTTATAAAAACATTTTATGAATTTAAAAATATATAAATATTATAAAAAAATCAAATTTCAAGAAGAAAATCTTAAGGTTTATGGTTTTTAAATGATAAATATTTTTTCAACTTTTTTCTCAAGAAGAAAAATATGTTTCAAAAACAAATTTGGCCTAGTTAAAGGTATCGATGTCTTATTTATATATATTTTTGTCTAAAAAGTCAAATAAAATTGAAATAAGTTTTTTAAATTCAAAAGATATTTTTGTAAATTCTAAAACTAAAAGTATAAATAGATAAATAATTAATACCAAAAGGTTTAATTATGTAATTAACCTAGACAGTAATAGAGCATTAGGGAACATAGCTCAAAACATAAGTTTGAATTAAAATTGAATTGAAATTCAAATTTTGATAAAAAAACATTGAGTAACAAAATTAGTTTAAATCATAGTTTTATATTTTTCATTACGTTTGCAAACACCATATGAAAGATTGCTCCAATTCATCGGAAAAAAAAGAGTCCACATCTAACTACATTATAAAATTTTAGAACTAAAATTCACTCTCTAAATTAAAAAAAGATTTCTTCAGTAGGTATTGAAAAAATAACCTGTCAATAAGTATATATTTTTAACTACAAATTTAGAAAAAATAATAATTTTGATCATATTTAATGATTTAAAAATAAGTATAATGCCAATGCAGAAAGACCCAAATTAAAAAGGGAAAAAATCATGAAAAAGAAAAGAAAAAGAAAGGACTATTACTATTTGTGATTAGGGTATGACTATTTGTTACCCACATGCGATTTCAGACCCAATTGAAGGACAGTCTTATGATTACGTACCCACACTAGACTTTTACTATTCAATTTAAAGAATTGGTGTCTTCGTAGCTTTCTAGGTAGGTTTTTGTTACCCAAAATCTCATTCACTTTCCAATTTGGTGGTCTGCCATTAGAGTCATACACTGTCTTTTTGTTGTTTCGTACCTTAATAGCCAAGAGATGAAGTAATTTATTATGTAGAATAACTCCATACCGATCGAGGGGGTACGCCATATTAGTATTTTTATCGAGTTTTAATTTGAAAAAATTGGACTTCTATAGAATTATCATGTATTTATAAAATATGATATAATATAATCTTAAAGTAATTCGTGTAAAATTATAAGCAAAGTACGTCAAGCTAGTTTGACATTAGTAATATTTTTTGTTTGGTATGGTAACATCTTGGGAATGTTTATGTAACATTTAATTTTTTTTCAGTGTAATATTCAATATTATCTATGCTAAACTATTTATTATCATACTAAAATAATTTGAATGTTACACAAACGTGCTGGCAATGTTACTTGTACCGTAATTGTTATAAGATGGATTGAAAAAATTTTGGAAATGTTTGTTTATGAATATATTTTCTTTACTTTATTGTAAAATTGTTCAAGTATTAAAAAAATGACTTTTTAGGGATGGATCTATCTTATTTCCTACTAACAACAATTGTTGTTTTAACTATATTTAATTTTAGTTGTTGAATCTAGTATTGAAAACAATTTTGTGTAATGCACATTGCAAATGTTTAATATAAACCCTCATATATCAAATCATTTAAAAATTAATCCAACAATTAAAATAATAAATTCTACTAATAAAGGACAGTTTCTATTGTAGAAGTTGAAAAACAAAGGGGTTTTTCTCCGTTTGTGTAACCTCGGATGGTGAGGCTCTATTTTTTATTATCAGACGTGGTCAAAATTATTATTATTTTTATAAATTTAATGGTTAAAAAATAAGTACTTTTTGTCACTGAAAAAAAACTTCAAAAAGAAATTGCATGAACAATATTTATGGGATGCCCCTGTTAAGGGATTTACGCGGGAAAAAAGATGGCCTTTTTTAATGGAAAATGAAGAAAATTTTCCATTTGTGGACTGTGTGAACACGCTTGCTTTGGACAAGACCGAGTCTTATCATAATCATAATCAGTTAAAAAAGGGTGAAAAAGAAAAGAAAATAAAAAGAGGGGGGAAAACGGGGAGAAAATCAAAATGCACTTTCCACTTGGCCACTGACAGAGGGTATCCAATGCCTTGGCCGTCTTAGGAGCCATTTAAAACGTACGCTTTCCTGAAAAAGGGAGAGAGGGAAATAAAAAAATCAAAAGAAAGGGGTAATCTTTTGCTTCCCTCTTCAACTCTTATCGCGAGATGGTTGCTTATTCTTTCTCCACGAGAAATTAAAAGTTCATTGTTTGGTTGAAGAAAACATTTGTTGTTGTGAGTGATTTTGAGAAACGACCTACGGACAAATTTTTTTTTGAGAAATAGTCCACTTTTTTTTAGACAATTTTTGATACTAAAAAAAAAGTTTTTTAGACATTAAAACTGTTTCAGTTTTTTTTTTTAACATGTTGAGGTTCCTTATTCTGTTACAGTCATTTTTCTTTTTTTGTTGAAAAAAACTGAGACAGTTTACCTGTACAGAAAAACGTGTTTTTTTTTTATTCCAAAAAAAAAGAGGCCTTTTAACCAATTTGAATTTTTTTTTGCCCTTTCATCAAAATCTTCTGTTGTTTATTATTGAGTAACCTGCGTAAGACGAGTAATAGGATGTTTAGGAGGACGGTAAGAACCAATTATAGGAACTATTTTTATTGTAGTATATAAAAGTTTTATATTATAGTATTTTTTTATATTATTATTGTAGCATGTGAGAGTTTTATATTGTTCATGACTGAGTTTGTGGTGGAGCTAAGTGGTAGAAACCATTACCAAACACCCTTAAGTGTGGATAAACATTTTCGAATCCAACAGTTTTGCTTCAAAATAATTTCATTATTCTGTTATTTAATAAAATTTAATTTGTTATGGAATTTTTAGTTTAGGGTTTGCTTACTATATAGGTTTAAAATGATATAGTTTAGAATTTATAGTTAGAAACGTAGGTTTTAAGCTGTATAATTTAGACAATGGTTTTGTATTGACGTTTATAACGTAAAATTTTAAAAGGAGAATAAAACATCACATAAAATTTAAAATGAGAACAAAAATGAAAATTGTTTTTACTGTAGAAAATGATTCAAACCATGTAAATTTAAAAAGAGACAAATATTAAATTTTGATTAGTTTAAAACTAATTTTATAATTTAAATTAGCCTCAATTGTTACTTCATTAAATATCAATTTAAACAAATTTTATAATTTAAACTGTCATAAATGATTTTAAACCTGCGAACGGCCGCTCAACTTTTGCCTCGGCTATATTTTTAATTGCTGTAATAGTTATATCACAATGAAAAGTAAAACCAAAGTAACACCTAGACTCTAATAAGCTCTCTCTTTTGCTTCGAAGGCATTTTTAATTGCCGCAGTAGTTATATCACAATATAAAGTAAAAAAGAAAAGTAAAACACAAATAACATCCAGACTCTAATAAATTCTCTCTTTTACTCGATTTATTATCAATGTTCCTATATTCAGTAGGTAGATATATCATTTTTATAATCTCATAAATTAATACTTCAATATATTCGGAATGTTAAAAATTGATTCTTTCTATGAGTTAAGGATATCGATGTCTATTCATGGTTTAGGTAGGATCTTAATGATTTTAGGTCTCCAATCTCTATGTCAATAAAAGGTACTTATTAATAAGTTTAATTCAAATAATTTACGTTTGAATTTTCCCAAAATTAGTGATATTTAGTTAATTTTTTTCCCAACTAATATGTACCGTTTTAATGCATGTGCACAATTATCGTAACATATTAACAAAAGGAAAAAGAAAAGGCAAAATCACTATGAAATTATCTTTCAATAAGGATTAAAAATATCAAAGAAAAATAAAAGGTTAGAATTAATTGAAAAGAAGTAACAATTAATACTTTTGAGACTAACATTAAGGGAAAAAAAATCTCTTTTTGGTGGGAATCCTTAACAAGGTACTTGGGAGAATGGTTAAAACTTAATATGTTAGTTCAAAAACTATAATATATCAAAGCTCTATATTGTAGCAATTTTTTATGTTTTATTGTAGTTGTTGAGAATTTTATACTATAACTGAAATGCCAAATTGAGGCTAAGTTTTCAAATCATTAGCTAAAAGAAAGTTACTTATTAGTATTGGTGTGCCCTTATTTGATTTTTAAAAATTCTATTTTAGCGCTAAAAGATTTTTTAAAAAAATTAGATTTATCCTTATCCTTATTTTGTAAGAAAAATTATAACTATGCCCTTAAAAGATGTTGTTGTGCCTCTTATTTTATCAAAAAATTATAATCATATTCCCACTGGATACTTAAAAGATATTTTTATACCATATATTATAATTATAATTGAGTATTCATTCTCTCATTAAATACTCAATTTTTAAAATATAAATCTATTTAATAAAATATTATTTATATTATTTTATAGTGCCTTTTATAGAAGAAAATGTATAGCTCGGTGACTATAGTATGTTACTGTTTTTGAATTTAGAGCAAAAGAGAATTCAAACTTTTCATTTTTGTTGAAGTTGAGCAGAGATACACCGTTAGGGTGTCTACGACAACGATGTCTTTTTCATTTTCGGTAGAAAAAATTCTCAAAAAAAGAAAAAGAAAAATATAGAGGCTGAAGATATATATCATAAAGAGAGACGAAAAATAACAGGCCAAAATATCGCAGTTAGAGAGAGAGAGGGGGGGGGGGGGGGAGGAGAGAGAGAGAGGTGAAAGAAAGTACAGTGGCCCAGAAACCCCAACCCTTCACGCACAGGCTTTACCTTGCTCCTTTTTTCTTTAATTTATTATTTTTTTGTTTGCCTTGTGGCTTGTGCTTCCAGGGGCACTACAAATACCCCAATCCCTCCTGTTCCCCATCTTTCCCTTTCTTTCTCTCCAAGCAAACAACCCTTTCTCTCTCTAAACAAACCCTCTCTCTCTCTCCTCAATGAGAGATTAAGCGAGCGAAGCATTCATCATCAGCAGCAGCAGATGGGCAAGTACATGAGGAAGGCCAAGGCAACAGGCGAAGTCGCAGTCATGGAGGTTTCCCAATCCTCCCTTGGGGTTCGCACCCGAGCCAAGACCCTAGCCCTAAGGAAGCTCCAGAAGTCTCCGTCCTCTTCTCCGTCTACGTCTCCGGCCGTCAGCTCCAGCGGGTCGTACCTCCAGCTCAGGAGCCGGCGGCTGGAGAAGCCGCCTCCTCCGCCGCCGCCGAAGATCATCGCCTCGAGCAGCGGGAAGCAGAGGCAGGTGGTGAAATTGGGTTGCGCACGAAACCCTAGCGGGGCAAATTCGAATTCGAATTCGAGCCCTGGCAGGGCCAGCCAGAGGCCGAGAGCGGGTCACGTGATGCAGGAGGGGTCACGTGCGTCTGATTCGGTCGAGAAAACCGAGGAGAAGCCGACGACGACTACGAAGACGGTGGGTGCTGAAGGAGGAGAAGAAGAAGCGCAAGGAAACGACGCCGTTAATGGTGATTTGTTGGGCGTTGAAGAGGCTTCCTTTGGAGAAAATGTTTTGGAGTTTGAGGGTAGAGAAAGGTAGGGTTTTTTTTTAAAGAAAAATCTTTTGTCTGAATTCTGTTAGGGCTAAATATTTCTATTGTTTGAAGAAGGTAAACAAATTGGCATTTTTTCTCTTAAAAAAATGGAATTTTTTGGGTTTTTGCTTCGGTTGGGGAGAAGGAAAATTTTTTCAGATAATTGAAAATTAGTGATACCAATTGGCTAAATTTATGATAAATGTTGGGGATTTTCTATTTGTTCAGGGTTTCTGAAACTGTGTCGCAGTTAGTCGATGGAGATGAAGAAATTTGGAACTTTTCGTGTTTCGCATTTTTTTTTGTCCGCATAGATGCCAAGTTTTTACGATTTTAGAGCATAGCAGTTGGAAATAAACTGCAAAGTTCTAACCTTTTTCCTTCAATTTCAAAATTTTTTGAGGCTAATATATATATATATATATATGTATGTATGTTTGTATATGTGCATTTTTAAAGTCCTAGTATAGATTCTGCTTGTAAGAAATTGGCAAAAATTGAAATAAAATCATAAAAGCTGGGGTTTTTAGTTTTTGGTCTCCATCAATTTCTGTTAATAAACTTTTCAAAAAAAAATTCTGTAAATATTAGGATTTCTCTTTGGACAAATCTTCTCCCCTGTTTTGAGGGTTCTTGGTTGCAGTGTTTATATGCTCTGAGAATTCAACATAATCCGTGAATGTTTCACTAGAAGATCATCAATTCTTCACTAGAAGCTGAAGCTTTGATTTTTTATTTACTCTTTTTCGGTCAGACAATATATATATATATTTTTTGGTTACAGGATTGTTATTATCCCTATAAGATCATCTTCTTTAGTCGTTTATTCTTGATTGTTACTTATTATGAGTGTATCCTTGTATTTCGGTGTTCTTGTCTCAATAAAACTGCTGTATATGCTATCTTTGAAATAGCTGTGTCTGTATTACAGTTCAGGCAAAGAAATTTGCTTTTTCTCTTGTCCGTCGACTACTTTCTCTATCACAAACTGTTACCACTCTTTTTGTTTTCAAGATTATTTAAACGAAAACAAAGAAAAGAATAGAAATTAGTTCAAATTGTTGGTGGGCAAAAGAGTTGGGGCTCAGTTGGTTCATGTTTTTGCTGAAAAACTTGGTCATGTAACAGATAAATGTCAGGGAAATCATTTTTTTTTTTTGAATGTGAATTGAGGGATGGGGATGGCAATGTAAACGGAAAAAAGGATGGAAAGAATTGTTAGGCGTGGTACTACTAAACACAGTCCATAAGAAATTATCAAAGAAAATGAGATTTTTGTTTTTAATTTCTAGAAAGTGATATTTTAAGTTTAGTTTTAATACTACTTTTCCTCCCCAAACCAAACCGGAATCTGGCAATTGAATAATGTCATGGTAGAAAATTACAGTTTTCTTTATATGTATTATAGCAGTACTGCGTACTATGCTTCTGTGTGTTGAGTCATTTTATGCATAATTGGTGGGGCCTTTTACTTTCTAGGATCTTATTTGTTTGTTACCCTGCTATTTGCATGATTGGCTTTTGGGTAAGGTAATAATACAGAATTAAAGACTCAAAGTAACAGTAGAATAGTTGATGGCTTTGCTGGTTCTGGAAGGAGAAGCTGCTGCTTTTACTTGTGTTACTCTATCACATGTCTCTTCTTAGTAAAACTTGACTCTGTTTTGTGATTTTTTTTTTTTTTTTTTTGCTTTTGCGTTGCTATTTTGCTGGAACTTAATCATCACATGATGCACATCTCAGAGACATTTAAATTAAATCTTGTTTGTGACAGAAGCACCAGGGAATCCACACCTTGTAGTCTGATAAGGGATCCGGATACCATCCGAACACCTGGTTCAACTACTAGACCTACTAACCCAGCGGAAACAAACCGGAGAATACAGAACTCTTCACAGAGACACATACCAACAGCACATGAAATGGACGAGTTCTTTGCTGGAGCCGAAGTAGAGCAGCAAAAACATTTCATTGACAAGTATGTAATGCATAACTGGTGTTTTTCAGTTTGCGATTTAGGGATTTTGAAGATCTTTTGATTGTTACATATCGAATGTGGGAATATTTGCAGGTACAACTTTGATCCCCTGAACGATAAACCGCTCCCGGGCCGTTACGAATGGGAGAAAGTTGATTCCTAGAAGAGATAAAAGTATATTTCCTGCATATTCTTGGTTGAAGTCTTTTGGAGTTTTTAGGTTAGCAGGAAATTAGTTTTTAGTTTGCAAAGGTGATGGTTTTATTTCCATTTTCCATCATCCTTTGTTTTACTTGTAAAGAAGTAGGGGGTATCAAAGATGGTGTAGACTAGAGCACTAATGGTCTGTAACATAACAGAGGTTATGCAAGCACAGAACAAAAACAAATCAGAAGTCCTTTGTCTAACAGATCATCTGAGAGGGGAAAGAAAAAACGAGGGGGTGAAGTTTTTAGAGTTAGTTCAGTTGGGTAGGTAAGTTAATGTGGTATAGAAATTTACTAGATTTTCTCTCTTCCTTTGTCCATACTTGTACTGATGGAACGTTAAAAAAAAAAAAAAAAAAAAAAAAAAAAAAAAACCTCTTGGAATAAACAATGCCCCATTTCCCTCTCTTCACGCTATGTCTTTTCCTTCATCTTCTTCTTATGTTGTATAACCAGTTAAATTTTGGCCCTTCACTTTAGCGGGGGACAATGAATATTTCAACCACCTTTAGAAACTACTGCTTGTTTTTTTTTTGTTTTTTAAATTCTTATTTGAGAATTGTTTGGTGGGTTTTGCCTTGTAATGGTGGGGTAGTTTTATATATGGTGTTGTTTGGAAGAATCTTGTCCTCCACTTTCTCTTTTGATGCGTGTTGCCTAACCGAGATGTTGCAAATCTGTACTGGACATCTACAAGTCATGTTGAAGATTTGTCAATTATGTATAAAAATGTGTTGGGCCATGTTACCAACTTCAGTGAAGTTGTAAAAAAGTAAAATTGTGGAGGTGTACTATCTTTAGGTGTTGAGTTGTGCATAAGAAACTCTGGAAGGAAGTAGAAATTTTTTCTGGTATTAAAGTGCACAAAAATCAATTGATAGATAAAACTATGGAAATTCCTTTGGCTATAAGACTAGAACATGAATTATTATTATATAATTCATTCCATTTTGCGTGTTCACTAAGGAAACTAAAAGCTCATTATTGTGGCGGGAGAATTTATCATGTTTACTGTTTTCCCATTTTTAATTTCATGGAGATTGACATTGTGAAGCAGAAAACGAGGGTCTTGTCGGCTTGAGACAACAAATTCAATTCAATAATTATCAACAAAAACCTCATTGTTCATGGAGTCTGCAAATGTGAAAGTGTTATCATTCTAAACAGTAAAAGATTCTCTTCTGTGGGCAATCTGATTCACGTGGCTACAGTATATGTGGCTGCGGATCTCTATTACTCCAATATAACTATGTCTATATGCATAGGGTTATTTATTTTTTTATACAATATATTTTAAAATTATACAAACATTATATTTTTGGTTTTAAATCTCATTAAATTTATACATTCAGATTATATTTAATACATCAATTTATACTCGCTTTAATCAATAGTTGAATATAACCTTTAAAATGATTAAATTATCCATCAAGTAAAATGAGAAAAAAAGTTAAAACTTCAAAAAAAAAAAAAAAAAGAAAACAAAAACAAAAAAACATAAAACTATTTTATATATTTTTGAAGTTGAAAATCTTAGTATAAAGTTTTTAAAAATTTATAAAGTTCTTTTATTTTTTTAGTTTGAGAGTATTTTGAATAACTTTTTAGGTTAAAATTGAATATTTATTGGGAAAAATTATAAATTTGTGTATTAAATCAAATCTAAAGATATAAATTTGATTAGATGTAAAACTAAAAATATAATATTTGAATAAACCTAAAATACATAATATAAAACAATAAATATCCCGTATGTATGTATATGTATGTCCTTTTGTACGTATTTGCGGTTGTGGTGAAACCGGGGAAAATGGTGGTTATAGTGGAAAAGTTGATGGTGGCTTACACAGTAATGGTTGAAACCGAGGAATCTTCAATTCCGAAGGAGACTTTCTCAGTTTCAAAATCAATTCTTATGTAAGACAGATTATCATCTTTTTCATAGTTTTTCAAATGGAACATTGATTGTTTACTCACTAAATGGAAGACTCCAAGAAACAAATTGCCTCCCACTTGCATAATGTGTGGCATTGACTACTACAACTTGACAAAATCTTTATACCCTCTTGAGTTTTGGGCTGTATTCTTAGCAGGTACGTGGCTCCACTCAAATTCATCCGATCAGGGGCAGTGTCATCTTTTTACCACATGTAGGAATTAGAAAAATAACAAAATTTGTGTTATTTTCAAAGCTGTGATAGTGAGATTGGTGGTGTGAGTCTGCAGAGTGGAAAAGACAGGTTCAGACTTCAGATGATTATTTTTGAAGTTTCTGGGACAAGTTGGATGAGTTCATTATGTCAACATGTTATTTTTGTTTTTTGCTGGAAATTCAACCATGTTATATAGCATCAAAAGATTTATGGAGATTCAAAATATATCAGCTGATGAACTAGGAGTGCTTGTTCTTATTTTTCTCATCTACTTTTCTAATTTCTATACCTGTCATGTTTCTCGAATCATTTAGACTGACAACTCATTCGGCAAGTTGGTTAAAACTTCTTATTTAAGTTTAAAAATTGAAATATGTGAGGACTTTATATTGTAGCAACTTTTTAGTTTTTACTGTAATTGTTGAAAGCTTTACATTGTAGTTAGTGAAAACCGATTAGTTTTAATTAGCATTTCAAACACATGTTACGTCATTTAAAAACAGCTGATAAATGACAGTTGTTTTTAAACGACTTTAGAGATGAAAATGAGACGTATGTATTGTAGTTTTGCTACATATTCTTCTAGAGATGTGGACAATATGGCTCCTCTAAACTCACATCCAGAGCATGGCTGAAAATGTCTTTTCACACAAAGGCCAAAAACAAGCCCACGTTATATTGAATTTCAAAGTCAGTGATGGCGGGGTTTGGATGGAATGCTGGTGGGTGGTGGGTGGTGGATGGTGGGCGGTGGGGTCTAATTTGCAAGTGTCCAGAAATGGGAAGAGACAGGTTTGACCCATTTTGTAGACCATTTTTGGAGGAATTATCTAGAGTCTGGGGTAAGTGTCGGAAGCGGCACTACTTTTGGACCATTTGTTCACAAAAAACTGGCAACTGTAAACCTCACACAAGTTTTATAAGGGCTGGGCCCTCTCTCTCACGCACACTCTTGGGCTTATTGGCCGTTTTCAGATATGCAGAGTGTTTTCACGGGGCCTGCCATCTTCGAGAACCATGACAGTACATGCTATGCTTATCATATGTGTATATAGGTGGTCCTAAAGTTGGTAAGTTGTGGGCATTTGCAATGATGATGACATCTCCATATCAATTGAGAAAGTGAAAGGAATTGCAACTCTTTTTTATGAACATACATCATTAGTAAGGGACAATTTAAAATTTGTCAGATCTTATTGAATTGTCACGCTTTTTTTTTTTTATCTGATATGCATTTTGTAGCGGATATGAATTTCATGTAATAATTGAAATTTTATTAAATTAACTGAAGAAGAGCACAGCTAAGGCTTTTAAGGCTGTTTAAGCCTATAAATTAAGGGTCTCAATTATGCCTTCTAGAACCTAGGAGGATGGGGCAAAACGTACCTCAAATGCTCAACCCATAGATAGTAGTAGATAGCCTAAAAAGACAATTAGAAAACAAATTTAAACCAGCAAGGAAGTTGCAAAATGTAGAGTGTATTTGACCATACAGTTGAAACCATAAATTAGAACGATTTTATTGTAACATGTGAGAGTTTTACACTGTAGTCTATTTTTGTTACATTATAACATGTGTGAGTTTTACACTGTAGAAGTTAAAACAATATTTTCTAAACGATGTTATCAAACAAACTTATAATGTTTAAAAAGACCATTTGAAAGGTCTTTGATAATGTTACTAACTTGTTTCCATTGAAGTCCATATTCCTATGTGACTACTTGAAATAAACATTTATCTTCATCTAGATGTTTCAAAAAGCATTCAAATTGAAATACATAATTGCGTATCTTAACTTAGGTACCACAATATCTATTCTATTTGTGTTGTTACATTTGTTTTTTCTTCTAATAGCTTCACACTAGGATGCTAAGGATGGAATACACAAAAGGACGCAAGAGCCCACTTTCACATGTTTTCAAATCCACCAATGATACACCAGAAGCAAGAAACTCATGCAACCAAAAAGCATGCAGTTCTTATTGGCATTCACTTTTACCCTTTTTTTTTTAGGGTTATTTAATGCTAAAAACCTCTAAACTTAAAATTCTCTGCTTTATCCTTTAAACTTTTAAAACTCCTTACTGTATCCTTTAAAATTTAAAAATCATCATTTTATCTTTAAACTTTCAAACCTTCTTATTTTGTCTCCAATTTTTCTATTTTCCATTAAAATAGATAAAATTAAGCCTACATGATTTTCATGTACCTATAAAGGCAAAAATAAAATTTTATCACTCTCACATTTTGATTTATGTTTACACTTTCATTTAACTTTTTTTTTATTTGCTTTTATTTAAAGAAAGGTCTGTATGTACATTTCTTATCGATATTATTCGTCGATATCTTCTCATTTTTAATATGTAACTCATTTTCTTTAGTATTCAAATTCAGATATCTACGACTAATATCAACTTATTAAATAAGTTAGGCATTAAAAATGAGAAAAAATATATAGGCAAAGCTTTCCTATATAAGAGTTCAGATAAAAAATAAAAGTATCAAGCAAGAATGTAAACGTAAAATAAAATTTAAAAGTGATAAAATCTTATTTTTGCCTTTACAGGTGACTCATGTATGGATTACGTAGGCTTAACTCCGTTTATTTGAACGAAAAAATAGAAATTAAGGTGACAAAGTGAGACACTTTGAAGTTCACTGGTAAAATTGTGATTTTAAAAATTTAGGAAGTAAAGTGAGAAAAAACTTAAAATTAAAAGGCTGTTAGCGTTAATAACCCTTTTTATTATCATATTTCAGTTTCACTTTTGCCATATGGTCACCATTCTGCTTTGAAGTGTCATGCATAAGTTACAAACAATAAAGACCGTTGGGAAAGTTCATTTGGGAGAGCTTTGCTATTAAACTCCCCAAAGCCAAGGGGGTTCGCAAGATACAGGGTGGGGCCCATATTTTCTCTCATGCGAGCCTCCAGCTTTAGAACACCCAACAGCGTTTTTCTAGGAGAAATGAAAAATGGAGTCCATTAAACTATAGACGAATTGAAAAATGGAGTCCATTAAACTATAGACGGGAGATGAAGAAAGTACAGCATAAAACTCTCCAAATATATTCCTGTTTTGACTTAGAGCGGATGAAATAAGGTCATATCATAATTCTAGGAAAAGAAAGGGACAAACACATCTTCCAACTTAGATCTAATCCCAACTAGGAAGCAACGACAGAAAGATAATAAAGAAGTCTCAAATTGTGGTCATGAATGGACATCACCTAACACTAGAACCTTAAGCAGCTTTGGTGTAGAAGCGGATGCCAACAGCCAAACCCAATATTGCAAGGGGAACTAGGAACTGCAGAAGTTTGATGATGAACTCGGATGTCTTGTCCTGATTGTAATGGGGCTGCTTTGGCGGCATGTAAGTCGACTTCTTCGGGATAGTCGACATGTCGATCTCTCCTAT
The DNA here is from genome assembly GCA_025403435.1 of Artocarpus heterophyllus. NCBI lineage: Eukaryota > Viridiplantae > Streptophyta > Magnoliopsida > Rosales > Moraceae > Artocarpus > Artocarpus heterophyllus. The sequence continues at coordinate 12,854,636 of CM046342.1, forward strand.
GTAGTATTCCTTCATCATGTCTCTGGCACTATCACTATGACCCACGTCCTCAAAATCATCAGTTGCATCCTTCCCTAATAAAAAAAAAATGCAAAAAGGTCAAAACGTTAACGACTTGTAAGTTGTAGGTACTGTGGTTTTGTTGTACTTTTTCTCCATCAGATTAAGATATCTAACAGTAATTCAACTGAAGGTGATCTGTTAGAATTATTATTATTACTTTTTTCACTAATGCAACTCTCCTTCCATATATAGCCAGTTAATTTGCAAAGTTTAACAAAGACCGCTCATGCACACGATGATTTTCGACAAATTCATACATGTTGCAGGAACGGTCGTCTATTTTAAAATAGACACGTTTTGCTTAACAACTTACAAGTGCCACGATGTAGTTGTACATTTTCTCCCTTAGATTAATGTCCCCTTTGTTCATGAGTTTGAAAAAAAATTCAAATTTGTGAGAGAAAACACTAGCAAAGAAAAAAAAGAAAGAAAAGAACTGAAGTTCAAACTGCAAACCAAACGGCATATAAGATAATCTAAAAATAATTCAACTATAGGTAATTTTAAACAGATGCTACTCTCCTTCCATATATAGACAATTTATTTGCGAGGCTAAATAAAGCTGACTCATGCACCCAAAGATTTTGGCCAAGTTCTTACCTGTTGCGGACAACAAAACCTCGTCACCACCAGGGTGGTCCTCCAAAAACTTTGTCACATCGTACACCTGTTCCAATAAATATAAAGGTAATAATGGAGTTTTGTTGAAGCAGCTGAAGCAAGTAGGCTAAAAGAATTCAATTGTTTTCTTCTAGAGGAGACAGAAAAGCCTAAAATTTTAAGAACCAGATTTGAAGATGATGTTTCTAGAATACCGAGATGGAGAAAAACTCCAAAAAATTATCAAGCAGAATCAAAGATGAGAACCAACTATGTAAAAACCTTATTCTTGTGTGCAGTTCAGAGCTACATCTTGCAGCAATGTACGTAATAGAAGACGTGAATTTAATACTAAGCTCGTCAATAGAATCTCAGATTGCAGGTTCCTCTTTCTATCTAAGATCTGACCAAGGGCATATACGTTTATCTTTAGTTTATCTGCATTCTTATTTTCTAGTGCTGTTTTCACTTTTGTTTTCCTGATGTTTAAGCAGGTTGTTTCCTTCTTACTTGTTATTGTGTTGTCAGGCCTCTTTTGGTCTTCTATAAGCAAAACTCTTGTTTTTTAAATAAGAAGACGAGATAGAAGAATGAGGAGAAATGAGTTTCCGCATTGCTTATGATTTTATAAGCAATGGCTTTACTAGAAGAAAGCAATGGCTTTACTAGAAGAAAGCAAAGCAGGAAAACTTTGTTTGCAGGAGCTTCAGAGTAGTCAACTACAAAGACGTCAAGTCATCAATACAACCTGTTATGCAACTCTTGTCAATTATTTTTTATCAAAGTTCTCTTTAATGAATTTGATACCTCTTATATCTTTTCCAGTTTCATTACTTTTCCTTTTCCCGATTTTGACTGCTTTTCTACGTTAATTTAAACTTAGATCCATGTCCATATCAAGCTAACTAAAGCATCAGGAGCCCTGTCACAGTTGCATACCTTGTTCTGAAATTTCCAACCAAAGTTATATACATATTATTCTTCAAGAACTTCCACTTTATGTGTAACTATAAAAGATGCTAAAACTCCCCCAAGCACAATGATACTCAAAGTGTCTAAGTTATCGCTATAAGGAAGACCCAAATCCTTAAGTGGCTAACAATTCTTTATTTCCTATAAGCACAATGATATTCAAAGTGTCTAAGTTCTAGTTTTAAGGAAGAACCAAATCGAGGAGTGGCTAACAATTCTTTATTTGGGACTTTAAACAGCACACGAACGTAGAATTGCACAATAATAGATGCCTTTCAAAAGCATAACCAAAATAAACCAGATAAAAAAAAGCGCTCATCAAAGAAATTGTTTGCAAGCAACACAACAGCAGTCTAACACATGATAATGCTGAGCTAACCTTTTTCCAATCATCAAGTACCTAGAATTAGGCTTCTTGACATTCAGCCAAGCCACACCCTATCTGTATTGTGTTCTTTAAAAGTTCTATTTTCTGCCTTTTTGTTTTGCTTTTAGTTATTTGTGCTTTGCTAAATTTCAGAAAGCAAATATTATACCTGTTTCATGAGACTAAAAGAACTTAAAAGAAGAAAAAGCCTACTCCTTCTGATTAGTAACTAGGGATTTCCAGTTCTAACCTTAGGGACCAAATAAAGTAATGATAGATTCTAAAAGATAGTCTCAATCCGAAATAATCCAGGTTATGATCAGAATATGATCAATGACTTGAATCTATATGTCACTTTAAAAAGTTGAAACGTGAAGGCATTTGAGTATAAGGTATTCTTAGCTCTTACAACGAGATTTTCACATTATTCATACGAGACCAGACTCTAAGAGTTTCCTTAGCCACGTGATAGGTTCAGTTTACATTACATCATGTAAATAAACCACTTAGTAAAATAGAAAATCAACCTCATAAATAACATGAGAGCTGAGCAGAATCTTTGTAAACCAGCCAAGTAGGACATTTTAAATTCACAACCACCAGAAAGCACTACCATTAAAGTGGGAAATTCCTTTTGCCCTCTGGAGCCCCAATAAAATAAGTGATCATGAAAATATGCAACCTTTGAGAAGCGATAATGACAATTGAAGGAGATTAAGATAATACACAAAGACACAAGGTAAAAGATTCAGCAACCAATAAGCCATAACCATTAATTCAGCCAGAGAGAGACATTAAGCAAACTTATGAAGGTCAATTGTTAACATTGTAAACAAAACTGTAAAAGCACCCAACAATTGATAACTGAAATTCAGGAATCAACATAGTTGAAGGACATGACCTTTGAGACATAAGTTTCTTAAGCAACATGCACGAAAAAAATGAACAATAAAAAAAGCCCACCTCGGAAAAACAATCATTAAATTGAGAAAGAAAAGAATACATCACTCAAACACAAACAATGACCATAAACAAACATGCAATCTTGACAAATGGGCTAATTTGGGACCATGAAATCCTGTTCTCTAAAAAGGGTTAAAATTATCATTTTGATCACACCCAAAAGTTCTCTTGGATCATAGAAACAAAACAATAACGAAGGGAATAACTGAAGTTGAAAGAACATAGAGAAAAGCTGTATTGGAACAGAAGGAAAAAGGCCTGCTCTTGCCTGGCCATTAATAATAAGCCAACAGTCCTTGGGAGTGTTGTGGTCGGAGACTTGAGCCAAAGTGAAGAACTTCTTATCATCACCAGTACCCATTTCGCTTTCTGAAGCAATGCAAGGCCTCGGAGAGGAAAATAGGAAGATGGGTAATTTTAACTCTGTGGGTTGATGAACGCAGAACAGAAGAGCAGAGCAGACCAGACGGTAAATGAATAGTTAGAGAGAGAGAGAGAGTAATGTGTTCGTTTTATTAAGCGGTAGTGATGGGCGTCATTGAATGAGAATTTGGTGTTTGGTAGGTGTAGGTGGACTAGGTGACCCTCTGTGCAGCCAATTCAAGGCTGTTTGGTAATTTTGGTGGACCGGGGACGGTTACTTTTTTTTGTTTGGATGATTATGACGAAAGGGGAAAAAAAATTTCAAATTAAGTAAATGTTTTTTTTTTTTTTGAAATAAAAAAAATATGTTTTTTTATGTAGGTAAACTATCTCAGATTTTTTTTTTTTTAAAAAAATGACTGTAGCAGAATAAGAAACCTCAACAGGATGAAAACAAAAAACTGAAACCGTTTTGATGTCTAAAAAGTTTTTTTTTTTTTATGCTAAAAACTGTCCAAAAAATAGAGGTCATTGACCAAATAAATTTTTTTGAAAATGTCATTTTTAAAAATGCCTCTTTTTGTTTCGGCCTTTCAGCTTGGCCTTTTTCTTTTCTTTTTTTTTTAATTATTATTTTTGAATTTAGGTTAAAAATTTAACAGGACTATTTAAAGAATACACTTTTTACACATACATATTAAACATGTTAACCAAAAAAAAAAAAAAACAAAAACTTAAAATGAAAAAAAATTAAAATATATACGAAAATAGGACAAGAAAAAAAGGTTAAAAAATAAGGAAGACAATGGTGAAAAAAAGGAAAGAAAAAAAACCTAAAGAAGCTTTAAAAAAATAAGTCAACGTTTTGAGATTGGGGGAGAATATGCCCTTTATAAATACAAGAGTAAATTATTCTACTAGTGTCCAACTTTTTATAAAAATAAATATTTAGCTCCAATCTTTTATTTTATATTTATTACTCCATAATCTTTGATTTTAGTTGTTAAGAGACCAATCTAATGGTCAAACAGTTAATTTTAGATAGAAAAATATGACAAAATGGTCCCTAAAGTTATAAAAAAGGAAAAAATTGGTCCCTAAATTTATAAAAAATGTGACAAATTGGTCCCAAACATTAACAGTTAAACCATTAAATTGGTCTTTTAGCAATTAAAATAAAATATTGATGACTGATAAATCAAAAATAAAATATTAAAGACTAAAATCACACTTTTATAAAAGATTAGAGACTAATATGGCAATTTACTACTCATATAAGTGTGTAAAAGATTAGGCATGAATTTATCACTGACGGTTTCTTTTTCAATTTTTTGAGAAATAAATATTTGTAAAAAAATTATTAGAACTTTCTTGGTCACAAATATTAGTCTAATAGTAATTTCATGCATTGGGCAGTAATTTTGAAGGCATTAAGAAGTGTAACAAAATCAAAATTTGGACTTGAGAACATGCTGGGACTAGAGGACATGATCATGTGCTCGGACAAAAGGTGGAAGCACAGACGTCGGCCATTAAAGACATGCATGGACTAAGGTTTAATACATATTTATTATTTTTCAGTTATAATACTCAATAGGGGAAGAGTTTTATATTTATTTTTAACTATATTAAAAGAGTGTATGGATATTACTCTTTATTTTTTGGTGGTCCAAAACGCACAGCTTTAAGGTTTTTTTTTGTATAATTTATTTTTTTCCTTTTGGTTTTCTTCCCTGTTTCATGTGCTTTCCTCACCCGGTGACGTCATGATACAGAAACAAAATCATTGCTCTTCTTCAGAGCAGGTTTATTGCTCCATTCAACACCAAAAAAAAAAAGAGAGAGATATTTATTGCTTAAAAGTTTTTTTTTTTAAATGAACTTATTAAAATATATACTATATAGAAAATTTGTGTCATGCACATGCCACTTCTCTTAAAATTTAATATATTATATCCTAAAAAATTAATATAATTATATGTATTATTGGAGTAATTTTATTTTTAATTTGTTTGTATTATTAAAGTAATTTTTCTATTTTAATTTGTTTCTAATAAATAATTATGAGATTGACTTTTTTATTTACTTTTTGAAGCGTTTTAGAGATGCAGAGGCTTTTTATCCTTTTTTTTTTTAGTATTATAAAGTTGTTTGGTGTAATTCTTATTTGTTTTATGTAATATTATATTCAAAAAGTTTAGAGTGTTTCGGTTTTTTATAAGATGTTTGACAAATCAGTTGAAATTGAAAATTTTGTTTTAAAAATTGTGGTATATGAGAGCTTTATACACAACATTATAATTTTTATTGTACCTACTGAGAGCTTTACACTGTAATTGGTTGGAACCAAACTAGTCAAACATCCTTTTAGTTTCAAGCAAAATTTTTAATTGTTATAGCATAAAGCTCTCATGTCCTACAGTGTCAAGAAAAAGTGAATTACAATGGTTTTAACCAAAATTAGTTCAAATTATTGGTTTAAAGCAATGTTCCTAAACACTATTTTTTTCAAAAAGAAAAAAAAATTGTATGTGGTTACATCAAAAAGCATAAATACTTTATTTTATTTATGAAAATCTATGAAGAAAATACTTCAAGCTAGCTATATAAATTCTTACACAAATAATAGAAATTTCTTACACATTAGGAATATATGAAACTATAAAAAAATTGGTAATTTTTCCTCAAATCTTCTTCAACTTGAAGATAAATTGTTGGAAAAAAAAGTTTCAAATTAAAGAGTTAAAAAAATTGTTGTATATGATGATGATGGCTGTAAGATATTTTAAATTGAAATTTTTTGTTGTCTTGCTTCAAACGAGATCTCTTCTCTTAACCAATGATAAGACTGTTACATCCATCTGTATTTTTGGTAATCATGAACTATTCTTAATTGGCAAAATTGACATGAAAACTATTATTTTCGATAGCATAATGCAAATCTAAAAGTTAAAAAAATAACATACCAGCTGCATTTTGTTATCTTATTATATTTGAATGTTTCCTGTTGTAAATATTATCTGATCATAGTTTTGTCATAAAATAGAACTTTTTATTTTGACTACTATCATTTTATATTTTAAGGAAAAAAAAATCTTTTAAGTATAACTTTTTTTATTTATGCTTTCTGCATATTGTTGTTCATATTTCATGTTATGAAAATTTAAATTATAACCAAATAGGTGCATCGCACGCATTTTAACTAGTATTGTATTAAAAGAGAGAATAAACATCTATCAATCAAATAGGAGAATTGAATTCCCTCTATTCCTATTATACTATGAAATCCCCATAAAATCCCCTTGGATTGAGAAGAAAGATCAGAGATATAAATTACCAAAAAAAACTTAATGTTCTTAAATAAGAAATTGCACCAGAATCCAGCTTTTATTCGTTTTGGTCTTAAGTTTTTTTTTTTTCATTTCTTTAAATTTTATTTAATGTTCTTGATAACTTTCCCTTTTGATCTTAATTTCTTATTTAAGGACTTTAGTTTAATGTTGAACAAGGTTTTGCTTCAATACCATGCTTTATTCTACTCTAGGGTATTGAGTTTAAATCATTACATTTAGTTAAGAAAAAAAAAAAAGAGGTTTCTATGGAATGCAAGATCTAGAATTGAATAGGGTCAAAATTCCATCGAAGCAAAAAAAAAAAAAAAAAACAAAAAACAAAAAACAAGAAAACAAAACTTGCAGGATGGACGTCACATAGATCTGACAATTCAACATAGAATATCATTAAATCCTAATATTTAAAATGTGCCTACACCTGAGAATTTATGTGGCTTAAGTGTTTTCTTTCATGAATGATAAGCTAAATGCGGTGGGATATTTTATTTCTATCTTTAATGTGCTTATATTTTTTGAATTATAAATTAATTTATTTTGTAATGAAAAGAAATTTTCATTATTAAATGGCATAATAATATTTTTGTTGTTATATTTTTAACACTTTTCATTTTAATTTAATGAAAATAGTTGTATACTCATTGTTTACCAAAAAAATTATTAGAGATAATCATGTATTTTAATAATTCAAAATTCATAAAATTAGTTACATAACTACAAGATGTTGTCTTTAATGATATGAAAAGTTTTGAAAATAGCTTTTTCTTGGGTAAAAGAAGAAGTATATATGTGTATGTATACGGTTTTTCTAGGGCCTCTTTGATGGAAGGCCTTTCCATCGCAACATATTGAATTAAATGTTAGGGTTGGTGTCATAAGAATAAATATTTTAATTGTTTTTATGATATTTTTGAAGAAAAATATTTCATGTTTTAATAATGGTCATCATGTTACTTTGATGTATTAATGACTATATAACAAATAAATATGTAATCTATGACTATTAGAACCAAATCTGGGAATAAGGCATACATGGGTTTAAATGTAGATAGACCTAATTCCAAGATGTGGTGTTTGGCAATGTGACTTAGAACCAAAACTTTTGGTTGTCCTAGTATAAAGCTCTCATATGCTACAGTGTCAAGAAAAAGTGTACTACAGTGTAAGCTTTCATATGATACAATATTTTCAATTAAAATTGGTTCAAACTATTGGTTCTAATTAATTCTCCTAAACACGTTATAAATATATAGTCTACAGTCTGTGTATATACTTGGGCACTTTATATATAATAAAGTGTACTACAGTGTAAGCTTTCATATGATACAATATTTTTAACTAAAATTGGTTCAAACCATTGATTCTAACTAATTCTCCTAAACACGTTATGAATATATAGTCTACAGTCTGTGTATATACTTGGGCACTTTATATACAATAAAGTTGTAATAAGGATTTGCGTCCAATTAGGGAGACTCCATGGTAGATACATTGGTGTGGTAGACCTAATAGTGACCATACATTGAACTGGACCTAAAGTTGAATTGATTTAGTAATAATTCTATTTCATATAAATTAATACGTTTTGATAATCAAATATCTGTCATCTTAATCTTGAAGTGGATTCATGACTCCATATTTGTAGCTTGTATCTTTTGATATACCAAAGGCAGAAGTTTTGATGAACAGATACTTTATTGTCATTATGTTAGAGATGTAACCTATATTTAATGAGAGCATAATCTACATATGCGAAATCTTTAGCTCTCAAACAAAGAGTCAATATTATCTTTTCAAAGGCATTATTTGGGCATTGAAAAATATGACCGGACTTGGACATTTGGATATGTATAGTAATTAAATGATATTCTATTTGTATGGGTTACAAAAAGAATGAATATTTTAGTGGCAAAATAATAGAACTTTGAGATAAAATAATTAGAATGTAGAATGAAACTAAGTCCTTCATTTGATTATGGATAACCTATAAAGATATAAAAAATTTGAGAGGTTATGAACAAGTCTAATTCAGGAGTCTCATAATACGGTCTATCATCAATAGTATAGCTTTGGGTCTATAGTGGAGTGACACTATAACACCCTGAGGTGGGGGTTAAAAGTAAATAAAATGAGTTGATTAAGCTTAAATCAAAATAAGCGGACTTAATGAAAAATTATAATCAACATATATACTCCATAGTCTCAAATTATGATAAAATAATTACATAACAATCCACCAGATTTGCAATTTAATCAAAAACAAAGCATGGGACAATGTCGGACAAAACAATATACAAATACATACTACAATTGATGAGTTATAGAACAAGACTATATGAAGAACTAACCGACGAAGCGTCCAACTATACAACTGCCCAATCTGACAGGAATAATCGTGAGCACAATCAATGACCACCTTTGCCGACTTGACATGTCGCACAACACCATCTTGGGAGGGTAAAATAAAAATTAGGGTAAATTGCTCTAATAGTCCCTAACCTTTTAAAAAAGTATATTTGATCCCCCAATCTTTTATTTTTGATTTATCAATCCTTAACCTTTGATTTTAGTTGTTGAGGAACCAATTTAACAGTTAAATAATTAAATTTGGATAGAAAATGGTGATAAACAGGCCTTCAAAGTTATCAAAAAAGTAACAAAATGATCCCTAAAATTAATAATTTAGCCATTATATTAGTCCCTCAGCAACTAAAATGAGAAGTTAGGAATTATAAATCAAAAATAAAAAGGTTAGGGACTAAAATCATACTTTTGTGAAAAGTTGGGATTATCGTGACAATTTATCCTAAAAATAAAACAAAGAAAATGTAAATCATGAGCCGAAGGTTAGGATTATCTTTTTAAATACAATGTTTAATCATCCAATAAAAACATATTGAAATAAATAAAATGTGCAACTCGAAAGTACACTTACTGAAACTACAATATATGATTTATTGCAAATCATAAATACATAAATACTTACTTCAAGATACTTGAATATAAACCATCATAGTGGCCTGTACGGTTTTTGAGACCTGCCCCCTAGGACGCTCTATATGCAACCTGAACTTTTAAAGCTACGTAGATAAAACTTAATTAACTGATAAATCTCATATCAGATAGCATTTGAAATCTCTTTCAAAGACAGAGTAGCTAGAGCAATGTTAGCTTTAATTTTTGTTTTATTTTGCAATTCTTTTGCAACTATATTTTTAAATAACTTTAAAAATGAGAAAATAATATGAGTACAATTTCTAGAATTCATTTAAGAATAACCAAGGGCCAAACATTTACACTCCGTTTGGTTGGATGGATGTAGAGTATGAGAGATGGAGAATAAGAAGGATGGAAATGATAGTAGCTCCCACCTGTGTTGTTTGTTAAGATAGAGGGAAAGAGAATAAGAATGGTGGATTGAATTGTATTTATAAAATTACTATATTGTCCATATTATTTATATGCACTATTTATAATTTTTTTATTATGCTTCTTCAAACACATGTACTACAACGCAATGGTCATGCGTTTTTATATATAGAAAAAAATATAAATTGAAGGTATGAAAAATTTTGCTGTTAAGTTTTATTATGATGCTATGACAATATAATAGATTCTTTACGATGACATAATCTGTTAGAATAAATACCCATAAAGCATATGATGTTTTGCAATAGACATATTTATAAATAGATAAAGTAAATTTATTCATTATTTTTGTGTGTATGTATTTTTAATACTTTATAAAAATCATTAAAATTCAATAATTATCTATACGTTCTTGAATGTTGTATATAAGCATTATATATATGAAGATAATATATAATGATTATAATTAAAATGGTCAGTAACATATTATTAATTATTCAATTAAAGTACGAAACTTTTAAAGAGCATTACCAATGTAAGTTATTTCCATTAAGAATGAAACAGTCTTATCTAAACCGTTAATGTAGTGAGTCATTTAAAGTATATAGTACATAATGAGATTATGTAGGACTGAGATATGATGAAATATAACAGCTAATAATTTTCATTAAATATACGAAATTCTAATCACATCAACCAATGGTCATATATAAGATGATCTTAATCCTAAGTCATTAGCAGACTCCTAATTATGGATTTATATCTGTTGATTTATTTTATACGGATTTGAGAATCAAATCTTATTCCTTGTATCTTGGAAGCATGATGAAATAAGTAGTCGAAAATGTTAATATTACAAGATAGAATCTATTTCTTCTCTAATGAGAAGCAGATAAATAATTCTCTTGAGTATTGATTCGGGGCTTGAATAATAAGAGCACTTAATTCATACTTAAGTTCATGAATTTATTATTCATTAGAGAATCAATCGCGCTTAATTCATGATTAAGTTCATGAATTTATTATTCATTAGAGAATCAATCGCATTAAAGGATAAAAAAGTAATTGGAGAGGTTAACGGATATTACCTAGCTCTAATTATGAATTATTTATGGAATATCGCCTTATATGTAATAACTATATTAAGTGGACAACTCTAAGAAATGAGTAAATAGTGAAATTCTAAATATTTAGTAGAGCTACATTAGAATTAGTAAAGGAGCAATATGTTAATTAAAGAGTTCAATTAATATATTAGTTTATTGTAGCTTAAAATTATAGGTCTATTGTCTCCCGCTATCCTTGTAAACATTGTTTAGATAAATAGAATTATTGGTTTAAATAATTAAATTTAGAATTATGAAATTCTAAATTAAATATCACTCAAAATAAATTAATTATACATTAATTTATGTTTATTAAATACTTAGATTATTTAATAAATAAAATAAAATAATCAATTTTAGGACACACACAATGGGTAGGTCCCATTGTGTGGGTGGCGCACATAGAAGGACAATCCTATTGTGTATGACACCTATGCTATCAAGGGAAAGTCCCTTATGCACATCAAAGTTTGTTTACAAAGTTTTCAAATTTAGTATTTTCAATTTTGAATAAATGTGATTTAATTTAAATATAGAAAGTTAAATGTGGAGACAAAATGGGTAATAAGCAGTATTCTTATCTGCACTGTTATGGAGATGGCACTACATGCTCAAAGAATCTCTCTGTGTGTGGTGCTTATCATAGTACCAAGAAAGGAAAACTTGTCTTTTATTTTAATTAAATATTTGATATTAAATTAAAATAAGAAGATTTTTTAGAATTAATTAGCTCTCTTATTCTCTATAAATAGGGTCTCCTCTATTTATTAGATATATACTTGTGAGTCTTGGTGAAACTGAGAGTATTTTATAGAAATACCTTCATATAGGCGTGTAGAAAGAGAGAAAGAAATAGAAGAAGAGTTCTTCTATTCTATGACTTAAATTAATTGAGTGATTTCTTTAAAAACTATATTCCTTCAATGTCCACCCGTTTGTCCATACTGATGTCAAGGATTAGGTAAGGAAGAGAACGGTTTTGTCTTAAAGAAAACGTCCTTTGCAAGCTGATTGTTTCCAGTCATCTATGATTAGATTCCGATAAGCAAAATATTTATATACTTATTTATACATAGTATTAATATAATCTATAGTGTTGTATAAAAGTTTTTGAGAAAATTTTTGTTATACACGATTTTATATCATTACCATATTTTTGCTGTATTTTGTGAAAAACTTTTTCCAAAACCAATATATTCAATTTGTAATTATAATTTGTGACATCAATGGTATTTTTCAGCATTCTATGATATAATCCGATTTATAATCTTGAAAACATTCAACAAAATAGAAACTGAATAAACTAAAGGCAAAAGAAACGAGAAAAAAAGAAATGAACAAAAAGACAATCATATTGCTCCTAACTTGTGTCAATATCCATAATATGTGATAATATATTCTTGAAATATTAAAGATTTAAAATACAATATATTACATCATAAGAAAGTTTAAAGTCCTGGCAAAAATTAAAAAACAGCCAACATATCTGTGTAATTATATTCCCAAACGTATATAGGTCAATCACTTGTTCTACATTCAAAAGAGTTCATGAGTTAATATATATATATATATATATATTTTTTTTTCATTTTCCATATTAGCTATGTGTCAAAGTCACATTCTGTCTATACCATATGCCAAGAGAGAAAGATTCCACAAGTTATTTATCTTCTCATATCAAAACGGAAATATATGTAAGTGCAAAGTTGTAAGATCAATGCTTGTTAACTTGATGCATCATTTTCTGACAATAATCCATACCTATTCTCAGTTGGGACCGCCCAAAAAAAAAGAAAGGCGCTTGCTTTTGGTGGATATTTGATAAGAAATAAAAACTCCAATATTCGATAACTTCAAGTAAATGTCATGCTCCTCATCAGTACATGGATGAGCCTTTTCAAAAGCAACAAGTCTTTTTTCAGCTATAATATTTCCTTCTCTAATTGCTTCAGCCACATTATTCATGTCAAATTGGATGAGCTCAACATGTTAGTCAAGTGGTTCTATTATTTAGGCTTTTCTTTTTAGGCCTTTAGATGAGTTTACAACTTGGGAATTTTGTTTTGGAGATAGTGGACTGAAGTTGTCAAAAGTTACCTCATCTAAACGCTCAATATCTATAAATGGGGAGGAACTGCTCTCCTTTTCCCATTGTTGGACTTCCTTCCCCGGTAGCTTTGTCCTTTGCAAATAACTCAGACAGCTTGTCATAGTTTTGAATTTCAGTAGCTTTCTATTTCCTAGCATGAGCTTTAGCTTGCATTTAAGCTCAAATTAATAGAACGAGTTATTAGCAACATATTGGAATGTTGTCAAAAAAACTTAACTACAAGCAGATTAAGTATTAAAGACTAACCTCAATAAGAGCATTCCAAACTTTAGGTTCCCCTTCAAACATCTTTGTAATTGGGCTCCGAGCAAACCCACTTGGGCCTTTGAAAAGATCAGAACAAGCACTTAAATTATTCTTTAAAGTTTTGATTCGATTTTTCAGATGATCTTGTCAAAAGGGTATTTGAGTTCCTCTCGATAAATTTTGAGAACATTGTTGTAAGTAGTTGTTAAAAATGTCCCAACCACCCTATTTCCAATAACTTGATGCTTTAATAGTGCATCAATTAGAACAACATCCATATGTTCAATCCACTTTACCGTACCCTTTTTCGGTTGATCACCATCAATATTCACCTTTGCCTTTTTAGCCACTCTCTCAAACTGTACGATCCAAGTAATTAACAATATAATAAGGACATATTTGGCACATCATATTGTATGATATTGTATTGTATTATATTATATACAAAAAATTACGATGTAATATAATACAATACAGTGTATTAAACAAGCCCTAAAAGACAAATGGAATTTAAGACAAAGAGAGGCAACTAAATCTAACAATAAAACAATAAACTTATATTATAAGCATAAGATATTCTATCTTACACAAACATTTATAACAAAAGAGAAAAATAGTCTGAACATTCTAAACATTGGGAGATGAAACTCTTCCCCAAAAAGAGATCAATTTCTTCTATAACTAGATGTTATTTTTTGAAACATAGTCTTGCCACATCTTTTGTGCTATTTCATTCCTTATAGCCGCCCCTTTCCTAGCGTCTTCATCGTTACTTTGTCTATTGTAAATTTCTATTATCTCTAGATTTTGATTTAGGAGCTCCTCATCAACTTCATTGATTGTCTTTTCATCAGTATCTACACCCATCAGATAATTATGCAAAATGCAACATGCCAACACAATTTCTGTTACTGTTTCAACTATATGATAAGGTTCTATTGCACCAAAAATTATAGGAAACCGTTTTTTCAGCACTCCAAATGATTTTTCTATAACATTACACAGTGCCGCATGTCGAAAATTGAATGGTTCTTATGGGTTCTTAGAAGCACGAGCAGGGTATTCTTTCAAATGGTACCGTACTCCTTGATACAATGCTATAAGTCCACTTCGTAACATGTAACCCACATCTACCAAATAATATTTTCCTATCAAAACATATTAACAATTTAGTTTAACACCCAAAATTCTAATTAAAAAAGGTACAACTTAACTTTACCTTTAGGAATTATGAGATTATCGTCTCACTTCAATGCATTTTTTATAATTCTCGAATCCAATGTAGTTCCTATCTTGGTAAGATACAAGCAAATCCATATCAAAACATCATGCTACCATGACATTTTGAGTGGTATATTTTCTTCCACGATATCACGGTGCCTCATCTTTAGAAACTTTAACTGTTGCAGATGTGGAGCCAAATCAAGTCGACACCCGAGCAAAAAGGAAGAAAAAGGGATAAAAGCAGTCCTCGATAAGTAGAGAGCCAGCGCCGCGGTGCTAGGACGAGGGCACCTAGGCGCCAAGTGTAGAGCGCCTAGGCGCCGGGACAAGGGCGCCTAGGCGCCAAGTGGTAAGCGCCTAGGCGCCAGGAGGAAATCGCCTAGGCCGAGACTTGATGGCGCCTAGGCGCTAGGAGGAAAAAGCCTAGGCTGAATGTGGATGGCGCCTAGGCGCCAGGAGAAGAGCGCCTAGGCATTGCAGGGGGCGCCACAACGCTCGTTTCGACCGCCGCGGTGCTGACGCGCGGTGATGCGCAATGTTTTTTGAGTCAGAGTCGAACTCAAAGGCCCAAAAAATGGGAAACTACTAGGGTTTCCCATTAGTTGCTATTTTTCTCCTCCTTTGGCTATAAATAGACACAAAGTGGCTAGGGTTGTGTGTGTGAAAGTGTGTGTGAAAATTGTGAGTGGCATAATTTTGTGAGAGGCAAAATTCTTGAGAGGGTGTTAGATAGAAGAGAGTTTTGGTAAGCACAATTTGTGAGTGTGTGAGAAACTGCTATTGTAATCTGTAATCTCCTTCATCATAGTGGAATCTGCAAGCGACAGAAACAGGACATAGTCTCAATTTTGGACGAACCTGTATAAAATTTGGTGTCTCTTCTTTCTTCTTTTCTCCTATTTATTTTCTGCAATTGTTCGTTCTTGCGATCCTTGGAATTAGGAGTCGCTTAATTCCCCAACATTAAATGGACATGTCTTCCATCTATTGTACCTACACAATGTTGAAATTCAAAGAGATGTAGTTGTTACAAATGAATGAGACAAGTAAGATTTACTTTAATTGCTAAATTAGTACTCTTACCCTAAAGTATGGATAGAATCAATGACTATTGACTATTTCTTGGGGGACGTCAACTCCATTTGGTTGCCTTAAGAATTGGTCTTCCAAAGAAAATGATTGCCCTTGATACTTCATGAAAATGTCTACTCATTGTCTCACCGGATTGCCCAAAAAAGAAAGATATGGTTCGATTTGTAACATTATGTGCTAATATATATTAAAACTTAACAACTTGTTCTTCAAAAGTTGCATTTTGTTGTCTTTCTGTCGGCCGGTATCTTGTAGTAGTTCACACAAATTACAAATGCCAATTTACTTATACATGTTACGTCATGACATTTCTTGTTGGTACCAAGTCTTTCCAATTGCTCATTTCAAACCGCTAAGCTTTCTGTACCATCATTTTTAAGCCCCTTGTCAACATAGTTGGAATTATAGTACAAATTCATGATCTAAATAAACTGCACCAAAGAACAAACACTACTTGTGCTACCGCCATACGCCTTTGCATTTCCCAATCACTTGGGAACATTCTCAAACTTTGATCAAGTGCCTTTGAGTCACTATCATCCCTAATTTTGTCCTCACTCAATCCTAAATTTTCCTCTTCATCCATTTCACTTTCGACCCCACTTAGTTCCAAATTTTCCACTTCATCCATCTGTTAATCATATTCATTTAATGAATCAAATGACAAAAGAACACGATGTATAATGAGATAAAAATTTGAATCACATATAACAAAAAAGTTAACCAAAATAAGATCTAACAAGTGTTTTTTTAACTAGCAGGGTTCATCATAAAATAAACAAAGAGAGAATCAAAGAAAAAAAAAAAGGAGAGGATAAAAAGAAGAAGAAGCAAAGACAAACCAAGAAGAATTAAGAATAAACTGTTAATTCCAACCTAATATTGCTACAGAGTGAATGACCTGGTTTCATAAGACCAGCCCCTTTTATAGTCTTTAACAACTAACGACTAATGACATGTTACAACTAACCACACTTTGCCACATAACACACACTGGACACATCAGCCTTAATACAATTATAGATGCTGACTTGGCAAAGTAATATTACTCAATACAATGAATAAAGAACCAACTTACTTAACAATCTCCACCTTGGTTCTTGGATTCATGTGACTGTAACACCCGTGAGTTGCCTTCAACCACATTTAAAAAACCCAAACAATGATGAAACTTAGCAGATGGAAGTGCCTTTGTAAGTATATCAACTGGGTTGTATTCTGTTGATATCCTCCCAATCTCCACTTCCCTGCTTGCTAAAACATCCCTTATAAAATGGAATTTCACATCAATGTGTTTGGTTATTGCATGATGAACCTGATTCTTGGTCAGACAAATTGCTACTTGATTATCATAGAATACTAGTACCTTATCAATCTTTTCCTAAACAAGCAGTTCAGACATTAGCCCTTTTAGCCAGAGGGCTTCTTTGATGGCCTTGGTTGCTACAATAAATTATGCTTTAGTAGTTGACAAGGCAACTACAGATTGCAAATTTGCCTTCCAGCTCACAGTATTCCCATACACCTAAAAAACATACCTAGTTAATGACCTCCGTGTATCTATGTTCCCTGCGTAATCAGAGTCAACATATCCAAAAATTATTTCAGTTTTAGCAGCTAATCTATCATACATCAATCCTACAGCACATGTACCTTGTAGGTACTTGAGGACCCACTTAGCAACCTCCCAATGAACCTTCCCTGGATTGGTCATAAATCTACTAATTACACTCAAAGCATAGGCCAAATCAGGCCTGCTACATACCATGGCATACATTATGCAGCTAACAGCATTTTGATATGGTACATGTTTCAAATAACGCTTCTCATCCAAACTAGTCGGTGCTTGATTCACGCTCAGCTTCAAATGCTGTGTCATGGGAGTGACTACGGCTTTAGCACATTTCATTTGGAAATAATCAAGAACTGTTTTTACATAGGTCTCTTATGAGAGAAACAATATCCCAATTCTCTTGTCTCTAATAATTTCTATTCCTAGGATCTTTTTAGCTGGCCCGGGATCTTTCATCTAGAATTCAGCTTGTAGCAACTTCTTGACATTCCAGGCTTCATCTCTACTTGAACTTGCTATAAGCATATCGTCGACATATAGCAAGAGGTAGACAGGTTTGGTCAATCCATGACTCTTTACATAGACATGAGTCATATTTACTTCTAGAGAAACCAATACTAAGCATATAATCATGAAATCTTTTATACCACATTTTGGATGATTATTTCAACCCGTATAAGGATCTCTTGAGTAGACAAACTTGGTCCTCTATTCCTAGTTCAATAAAACCATTTCGTTGCTCCATATGAATTGTCTCCTCTAATTCTCCATGAAGGAAGGCTATTTTTACATCCATTTGCTCCAGTTTCATATGTCACCATAGCCAACAAAACTCTGATTGATGTATGTCTCACCATAGGAGAAAATACTTCTGTGCAATCTATCCCCTCGTCTTGTGAAAACCCACGAGCCACAAGCCGAGCCTTATACCTAGGCTTTTCAACACCAGGAATGCCCACCTTTCGTTTAAAGATCCACTTACAGGTAACAACTCTTTGATCCTATGGTTTATTTACCAGACACCAAGTACCATTCCTCTTAAGTGAAGACATCTCTTCCTCCATGGCTTCCTGCCATTTCAGTTTGTCTTCTCTCTTCATAGCTTCTTGGTATGATCTAGGTTTATCCACTTTAGATTCTATGTCAGCCATAAATGCATAAAAGATAAGATCAGCATGCCCAAAACGTTGTGGCGCTTTATGAGTCCTTCTTGTGCTATCCTTCACCAAATTAGCCTTGATTGACTCCAGCATTATGAGTCATTTTTGGTGGTTATTTAGCTTGAGCTTCGACATCATTTTGTGCATCTATAGCAATTGGCTCCACCTCAAGCTTAAGTGTCCCCTGTTCAATGGTAGACATATCCTTCTTTTATGGTTTCTTTGTTAAATTAGCCATCTGATGTTCTTTAAAGACAACATCACGGCTGATTATACACCTTGTGTGTCTAGGGTCTAGACACCACAACTTGTACCCTTTACTCCTTTTGGATATCCAATGAACACACATTTAAGTGCTCATGGTTCCAACTTACCTTGCTTAATATAAGCATATGCAATGCATCCAAAAGTCCTAAGGTTTTGATAATTAGCTGGCCTTCCACTCCACATCTCTTGAGGAGTCTTGAAACCAATAGCTGAGGAGGGACATCTGTTTGTCAAGTAAGCAGCAGTACTTATTGCTTTTGCCCGTAGCCTTGCATCGTCCAACATGCACCTTACCTTCTCCAAAATGGTCTGGTTAAAACGCTTAACTAGGCCATTTTGTTGAGGGGTTTTTCTTACTATTAAATGTCGTGACATGCCTGTTTGTTTGTAGAGTTGGGTGAACTCATCTGCACAATATTCCAGCCCGTTGTCAGTCTTAAGTTTCTTCACCTTTCTTCCTGTCTGAGTCTCCACAATAGTTTTCTAGCAATAGACATGAAATACTTAGCTCCACCATAAGAAGCAACTCATGAAGCATCTCAAAGATCTGAATGTACATAATCCAAGACACCACCAGTCTTATGTTCTGTTGCTGTAAATTTCAGTCTTTAGCTTTACACAAGACACAATGTTCATAGATATCTAGGATGTCCGCCTTGTCTCCACAGAGCAAACCTTGCTTGTGTAATTCCTCAAGGCCTTTCTTACTCATATGGCCTAACCTTCTATGTCACGGTTGTGTCATGCTTATTGAACTGATTATGGGATTCGCAAAGCCATTGATTATCGTCCTCGCCTCCAAGATATATAGCCCTTTATCACGAATTCCTTTCATCACTACTAGCGATCCTTTATATATCCTCAAGATTCCAGACTCACATTTGTATCCATAACTAGATTTGTCCAGTACTCCAAGAGAAATCAAGTTTCTCTTTAATTCAGGAACATACCTGACTTCTTGAAGCAATCTTTCAATGCCATCATGCATTCTGATTTGAACATGTAATGACCGAGAAAACGTCATCAATAAAACCTAATATTTAATTAGATTTAATTAATGAATTTATTCTTAAAAATGTGAAATTGTGTAAAAATTGTAATTTATGTGAAAATTACAATAAAATATGAATGAGCAACATTGATTGCAAATTTTATGGCATATGTAATGCAATGGTGGATATTATAAAATACAAATTTTATGAGTTTGATGACTCAGAGATTTGTGCATAATATCTATAAAATGAATTTCATGTCACAATTAATTGTGAAATTGTGATATAAACGAATGAATGATTAGAATGTAAATAGGACATAGAGGTTGTCCTAACCCTAACCGGGGGTAGAAAGGAGGCCAGAGCAGTATAAGAATACTGCTAAATAAAAACACAGATATGAAAAATGTTATGATTGGCCTCAAAAAGTAAACGAAAAGTAAGTTAAATATTTTTATACAGTCTAAGGATAGAAAGTACACTGAATTGGCCACGGCAGTATAGGAAAAATACTGTGTGGTGAAAAATTACACAGTATAAATTTTTAACTCCATAAAGTGGACACTTTTTGCTTTTCTATTGGGCCATATGTCTAGAAAAGTGGCCCAATCATTTTGTGACACCTAGTGGTGTACTCATGGGTTACCATGAGTCACCAAATGAGATAAACATGCATTTATGGCAAGTTTATCAAAGTTTTCTTTTCTTTTCTTTCCACCAAAGTTTCGGCAGCCATAGTTCTGCTCCTAAAAAAAATTTCTCAGCCCCAAATCTTGCAAAAATAACCCCCAACAAATTTTACAAGCAAGAACAAGGATTTTCCCACAAGTTTAAGGTAAAATCCTAAACTTTTAATGGGTTTTCAAGGGATTTTTCATGGGCAAAGGACAAGAGATTAATCTATGGTATTTTTGTATGGAAAGGAAGCTTAGGAGGGAGTCTAAAAGGATTTTGAAGGCTTCAAACCAAAAAGGTGTTATTTTGGTAAGTTTTAAGCTTTAAAGTTTGAAATTTTATAGATTTTGTTTTGATTTTTGTTCTTTCAAACCCATGAGGGGTTTTGAACATGTATTTGATGGAAGTTCATGTATATGTGGTGTATGATAAGTTTGAGTTATGGAAATTTTTGTTTTAGTGTAAATCGGCAATTTTTGTAAAAATAATATTTTTGTAATTTTGAGGTTAAACTTTGCAAAGATGATGTTTGAGCATGGGAATGTATTGATTAAGGTATGAAATGATTTCTGCAGGGGTAAAATTGCAAGTTTGAAATGGATTTATGTAAAAATGCCATAGGGACTAAATTGAAAGAAAAAAATCCCTCTCGGCAGAATTGGAAATTAGCCAAAAACACCCCTGTACAGTAATATTTTGGAAAAAGTTAAAACACAAAAGTTGTAGATCTCGATGAAACTGTTGGGCATCGCGGACGGTTCATCAAAAAACTGAATCGTTTATGAGATTTAATTTTTCAAGAATTTATGGAAATTGTGAAAAATTTGAAAAAGGGCAAAAACGTCATTTCTCAAAGGATTTTGAATATGGTACTTTGAGCAAAAATGATCCTTGACAAAAATAGAAAATTCTGGTGCAAAGAAGTAAATTTTAGTTTCGGGGGCAAAAACGTCAAAATTTTCGGTTCATGGACTAAAGCGCAAAGTTTAATGAAAATGGGGCATAATTGAGAAATAAAGAGATTTGACCTACTAAGATGTTATTTTAGAATGAATATATGGTTATTTTATAAGAATAACGAAATCGAGCTCGGGTAGGTTAGTAAACCTGCGGAGGGCAAAATCGTCATTTATGCCCAAATAACCCGAACTGCTTTGAAATGTTCCCAATGGGATAAGAAAACGACTAGAAAGGTTTCCACCCTTCGTTAGAAACGATATGGTGAAGTTAGATAGAAATAAAAAAAAAAAACGGTGGTTTTTAGAGTTAAACATAGTAATGCAACTCAATTTATTAACTAACAAATGTTTCGTATCGAAACATAGTAAAATTTGGCTAATGGCTTTGTAATTGGCCAACAGGATCCTAGGAATCTAGAAGAAAGGATATCGTGGTTAAGTTGCCCGACAATTGTATCAAGTAAGTACCCATCCCACCTACAGTATGAAATTGTAGGCTTAGAGTATAAAATGTGTATATGTATACTTGTATGTATATCAAGGTGTATACTTGTATGTATGCAATAACATAAGTATTTATAAATAAAAGAAAGGGTATACTTGTGAGTATATGGAATATATATATATATGCCTGAGCGTATATTAATGCATACCAGTGTGTATATTTTATGTTAAGTACCTGTTAGTACATTATGCTATATATACTTGAGCGTATATTAATGTATACCAGTGTGTGTATAAAGTATGTACCTGTATGGTCTATATCGTACAAAAGTATTTATGTAGATTATGTTATGTATAACATGTACTCATCACTTCATGCATGGTATGTTAACCATAATAAGTGAATTGGTAATGAATCACCAAAAGTTAAGAAAAGTGTCGTACCGACTCCTGACTCAAGGGGAGTTTAAGGATTACAGGATGGTCACGGTGTTACGTAGACCTAAGTGCGCAATGGTACGAACAGTTGGGCCCTAGTTAAAGATAAGAAATGATAAGGATAATGGAGGATTATAAGAAAGCATAATATGATCATGCATTTTATTGAATGTGCATGTGGGTTTATATGGGACTTACTGGGCGTTAGCTCATTAAGTTTTTCATGCTGTAGGTATTCCGACAAAAAGGTCAGAATAAATCATAATGATGAGCTGGCGGACGGATGATGTGTGCAGACTGGGTATGGTTTCCGCCGCAGTATGTTTTCCGCTGTATGATATTTTAAAATATTTTGAAAGTAATGTTTGATAAGCTATATTGTAAGAGAAGGAAGGTTATGTAAACACAAGTATATGTATGTATCTCACAGGTTATTAAACAATATATGTACAGTATTTGTATTAAAAAAAAAAAATTCCTAAATTTTTACCCTAAAGTAATGAAGAAAGAGTTTAATCACAGCCCGAAAAGGCGGGTTGTGACAGAACAGCCCCTATTCCTATCACCTTGCAGGTCTTATTATTCCCAAGAAGAACCGTTCCTCCATCTTTTTCTTCAAGAGTTTCAAACCAACTCTTGTTGGGACACATATTGAACAAACATTCGGAATCCAAAATCCAGTCCTTGCTTGAATCTACATCAGTGACTGCTAGGATCTTATCACTTTCATATCCATCCTGAGCCACTGCAGCATCCCCAAATTCCTTACCCTTTTTTGGTGGTTTCTTTTTCCTCTCTGGACAATTCTTCTTGAAATTTCCCTCTTTATGGTATACAAAGCATTTCTTCTTTGGCTTCAACCTAAATCTTGAAGGATTCCTACCATTTGTCTCCTGTTTCTTCGATCTTCCTCGAACCATAAGACTATCCTATGTGTTCTCCTCCTTTGAATCTCTATTTTCCTGGAGTTCTTTAGAGTTCAAGGCAGATTTGACCTCTTCAAGGAACAATGTTGTTTTATCGTAGAGCATTGTATCAACAAAGTGCTCATACCGTTTGGGCAGAGAACTCAACAGGATAATTGCATAATCCTCATCATCAATTTTGGCCCCAATACCCTTGAGATCCATCACTACCCTGTTGAAGTCATCCACATGTTTCTTGAGAATCTTTCCTTCATACATCTAAAGCATATACAATCTTTTCTTCAGATACAAATGGTTGGCTAGGGAATTTTGCATATACAGAGATTCTAATTTACTCCAAACTTTGATGGCTGATTTTTCCTTTGACACTTCTTGAAGAACCTCATTCCCTAGACTTAGAAGAACCACACTGTGTGCCCTCTTAGCAATGTCTCCACGAAGCTTCTCTTCAACCTTCGCTAAAGCCTCTTCTGATAATGCTACGTCCAGGCCCTGATGAACAAGAAGAGCCTTCATTTTCGGTCGCCATAAACTGAAGTCGTTTTGTCCAGTAAATTTTTCAATCTCCAATCTTGCTATTGCCATCTCCACCCTAGATCATTTTGGCTCTGATGCCACTTGTTAATTCCAACCTGATATTGCTCTCTTAAGAAATCACTTAAAGCTCATGAAACATAAATTTGATTTGTGAACAAAATATCCAAGAGAGAGAATCTTGTTTTCTTCCTTTATTTACTGAAATGTGGATATTACAGACTGAATGACCTGGTTTCATAAGATTAGTCCGTTTATAGTCTCTAACAGCTCACGACTAATGACTTGTTACAACTAACCCTACTTTGTCTCATAACACACTGGACACATTAGCCATAATACAATTACAGATGCTGACTTGGCAAAGTAATACTACTCAATACAATGAATAAAGAACCAACTAATTTAACATAAAGTAACACAAGTAAATAGATTTATGCTTATCAAAGCCCAACATAATATGCATGGGGAAGTAAAAAATAGAAAACATCTAAGCTTTAGAAAGGAAGTCATATAGTTTTGCTATTTTTGAATCTTTGAACTTTGATAATTATACAGATTGCACAAACCACCACCATGAATTCCATATAGCTCTTACAAGACAATTTTTTATTAGGATTAAGACTACATTTTTTAATGACAATGTAATATATAATGCTAAAAAAATGTCTAAAGAAATTTTCATTCTCCACTAGTATCACCAAACTAAAAACCCACAAATTTGTCTTCTCAACAAAGAGTACCTTACTACTTGGAGATTAAGCCATTAATGTTCATTCTTTTCTTAAAATCTCATATGGGTACCATTAGACTACACACCCAATGCTCTATTTTTCCCCAAGAACCATATTTCATTTTCAATGTTTTTTAATTATATTATTTCACTCACTTTACTTTCTCATCAACCTAGAAAATTCAAATCCATAATCACAACCCTCCAAAACAATTAATGGTAAAAGCAAATAAAAAATTGTAGAAAAAATATCAAATTTCCATCCAAACCAAAAATTAGTAGACATCAAATTTGGAAGGTAGCCAAAATTGATGTTGTAGTCCTCCTCTAGGGCACTTGAAAGTTTTAGCACCAATCCTTTAGTTTTCTTTTTTTAAATAAATTGAGAAGAGAAAGCATCGAAACAAATAGTTAAGTACATGTACATCAAATTTTTCTATAAAAATTAGAAAATGGAAATATTTGGTTTATAAAAATGTTTACAATTGGTGTAAAAAATTGGGATTATATCGGTGTAAATGAAGATGAAGAAGAAAGTATAGAGGAGGTTTGATTGAAATTACCTTTTTTCCTTCCTGATGTATTGAGAAAGGAACTGTGGGGAAGACAAAGTAGAAGGATGAGAGTCTTCAGGCTAAAAAATTAAGTAAAATATTGGAGGGTAGAAATAGTAAAAAAAAAACAAAAATATTGGAGGATAGAAATGATTTTTTCTCGCTTGAGCATTTCCCTCCAATTTTTTTGCTCCTTGATATGTCCTATAAAGGAAGGATGAAAATTTATGGGCCCAAGTGGATTGCTCATTCTCCTACATGTCATCTTTCCAAGCAAACCTATGATTTAGTCTCTCCCCCCGCTCCTCTCCATCCACTTATCAACCCCCTACGAAATAACTTGTTAAAACATGGCTCACAAAGGACGGGTAAGGATTCCTACCTCGATACTAGCAAATTCGATACCATTAGCCCCAAACTTGTTCTTGTTGGAATTAAAATATGAAACGCAGTGGAAGGAACGGATCGTTGACAAACAAAATTTTTTTTGAAAACTTTGTTCATCGGGAATAGATATATAATTTTAATTATAGAAAGCTTTAGGCGTTTTTACTAACCTTTTGAAGACTATTAGGGTATCCTAGCTTTCCTCTTTGACACCATGATCTTCCAAACCAGGCCTCCACACCAATGGAAAGACGAGTGGGCGTCAAACTGCAAGAATGAATTTTTCTCACACTTTTCTGAATCTGCTATGTACTCAACACATGAGATAGTAGACCTTTTTCTTTAGAGAAGAACACTCAGTTTTTTTCTCTAAAAATTACGTGAATAAAAATTCTACTGAGATAACTGTTATCTCTCATTTTTTATATCTGAGCCATTAGTAATTTTACTTTCCCTTTTCTTTTTCTTTTTCTTTTTCTTTTTCTTCTTCCCGAATCACACACTGATTCATATATATATATATATATATATATATATAAAAGAGGAAAGTTTACATAAAGTAAACTTTCCTTCCTTCCTTTTTTTTAATTTAAATTTAACCGAACCACATTCGGTTTAACATATATATATATATATATATATGGAAAGCGTGAAACTGCAGTTTCACATCTTTCCTCCTTCTTTTTTTTAAATATAATATTAATATATATATATATATATATTAATATATTATAAAATCTTATATATATAAAAAGATTTGTTTCAAAACCATATATATCTAAATTCAAAAATAAATCACATTTATTTAAGAATAGATTTAAAAAAAATTAATTAATTAATTAACTAATGCTAAGTTAATTGTGATAACATTTATCACATTATATTACGTGTCACAGAGAACATTTTTCTGTGTCACGTTAATAATTCAAGTGTAAAAAAATTAATTCAGAATTCAATAATTTTAAATTAAATATGTATAATTCAATCTATGTAAAAATCCAATATAGTGTTATAGAGGTGGTATTGGGGACCTATGGACCTATAACCCAAGCTCTAATAAAATTGATAATTAATTAAACTCTTTGATTAATGTGCCAAATTTATTAGTTTCAGTGTTACTCCAATGTCTGGTTTAGTCCTATATAATCTCATTATATAAAGTACCTCAAATCCAATGTCTCTACATTAAAAGTCCGGATAATGACTATTTCATTTTAGATGAGATTGGACCGTACTTGTAATTTTTAATTAAAGATCTCAAACTTTAATTAATTATTATGGACTATTTAGATTATTGTCTATAAATTTTATCCCTAAGCAAATAACACTTATATGCTAAATTTATAGTTACATAAATAATCATGGAATTTTCTTGATGTTTATAAATGTATTCATAATACATATAATCAACCAAAATAATAATAAATTTCATTTTATTTATTTATTAACAATATGTACAATGTCACAGCTTTTAGGGTACCAAACCCAATAGTTCTAACCCAACGTATGCTCTTCTATGTTCTAGAACTTTTAGCACTATTCTAAAATTAGATACTAATCTAGAATAAAACACATTTCGGATATAAATTATGCTATTTGATCTCTTACTGTGCAAGTTCATATTAAATTCAAAAATGTGAAATAATTCATAAAGTTCATGATGTATGTCAAAAACAAGTTTTGAAGGGAATTCTGGTAATTAAACAGTTCAAAATCGTATTCAAAATAAAACAGTTTAGAAAAAGAGGACATAATTGGACAAAACAACAAAATTTCTTAGTTTTTCAGCCTATCGGTCCGTGGGATCGGCCTGTTGTGTAAACTGAGCAGATTGCACAAATGCACCAAGCTCAGATCGGTTTGTCGGTGCAGGGCCACCAACTGACCAGTCACTGATAGGAAACTAGGATTTTCCTAGTTTCCTCTCTCAAGCCCAATCGACATTAACTTATTTCCAACTTGTTTTCCATTTCATAGAGCATGAAAAACATACAAAAATCATATAAATACATCAAATGACAAGTTAGAGCCATTTCCCCCAACTTTTATTAATCAAAACCTCATCTCATACTTTGGGTTGAAACTTTGTAAAACCAAGACCTAGCTTATATCTAAATCTGAATTTAAGTCATGTGATTCCATTAATTTCCAATATGAAAAGTTAAACTAAAACATGCTGAAATTATCCATAATAAGTTCTTAGCATAGATTCCTTAGGAAATCGTATATTCAACATTTAGTACAAAATATGCATAATCACACCCAAAATTGACTTGCATGTTGATATAGATATCAACATCAAACTTGGATTAAGAAGAGGAAAAATTCAAATTAACAATAGATATTTAGAATTTCAGATTTTAGGTTTAAAATGGCAGTCTCTTTCCTTGAAGAAAATGGCACTAAAGCCTTGTCCAATCCAAAGCTTGAATTAATAGATATTTAAGACCAAAAGAGAGTGATTTTTCTAAGCTTTTATGAGTGTTTAGTTTGCTGAAAAATTTTAGAGTATGTGAGAGAAGGTGACATGAAAAGAAGGAACAGAGAGAGGTGGTGTGAATGAATGAGTGTTTTGTGTGCTTGGTGAGTTAGTAGAGCTCATTTTAAAAGAAAGCTGGTAAAGAGTCATGTGAACGTCTATCTTTCATTATATTTGGAGTTCTAAATTTTGCATTTCTAGGTTGGGTTGATGGTATTTCACGTGATAAAAGACAATGGCATAATTGTAAATAATGAAAGACCGATAAAAATTAATACTTAAAATATGTGACCAAAATTTTTAAATACTTCAAGACAAAATTATACTGAATTTTAATCTAATACTAATGATAATTAATTAAAATTTTAGCTTAGTAATTAGACCAATTTAGCATAATTAATTAAAATTAAAACTAGAGTGCCATAGACAATGAAAATAATTAAACATAAAATTAATTAGAAAGTAATTGCAACATCTCGATTGTTTGAATCGTTACTTAATGCTAATTTATTAATTTTATTCTTACTTGCACAAATGTAGAATAGTTTTCTTTTAAACACAATTATATTACTTAACGATCACCAAAATATTTTTAAAACATTTGTTTTACTTATACATGCAAAACACATATTGATACTATTTTCCCAAAAGCAGTACTAGCATATCATTATACCGTCACATACTATTTTAAAGAAGAAGTCTTTCAAAAGTGGGATTAAAACTGCAACGGTATCTGTAGCCCAACATTCTCATTTGTCCTATTGCTGTACCCAGCTCATTAATCATTGATATTGGCATCTTGGCATGATTTTCTCAGTATAAAGTAACTATATGAGCTTTCGCTTAGCAAGGCCAAGTATTTTTTATGAAATATTTTTAAAGGAATACTAGCAATAAAACAATATATAATCCCAATCATGCTTAGTTATGAACATCTTATTCTTGTTTTTAAACTTGTTATGAACCATGGGCTCAAGTTTTCCTATCGGATACGCGTGGCCATCAAACACATAGATCGTAATGTAACTTGATATAGTACTTCTATTGGGCCAAGAGACTTATAATCCTCACTTGAGTGGAGGTTGCTATGACACTTAATTATTTATCTTAATTTTCTTAACTTGAGGGTTTAAATTACCAATCTTGTAATCTTTGTAAACATATTATATGTCAAAACTTGGCATCAAAGTAATGCGCATAACAAATGCAATCATAATCTAACATGAATAGAGCATATGAAAAATTATTTTCCTCATGACATAGGTGAGGTTTGAAACCTACTTGAATCTCACGCTAGTGTTGTCAATTAAACTCTTTATCTTGATTAATCAGCTTTGTAACCTATTTAAGTGGCATTTGACTATGAGCTTGAGTCTATACTATCGGTTTTAGTTTTATACTGCTTGATTTAGGTATGGTTTAGTTAAATTTTACGTCTCATAATATGATTTTGAACTTTGCATAATACAGTTCATTATTTGCTTGAAAATGTAGAGCTTATTCGTTAAGCTTGGGGTCTGTTTTCACTGTCTCGTTAAAATGTGATTTTGTCTTCAACGAGTCTTGAAAAATTTCAAGCTCCTTAGCATTAAAATCTATGGTTACTCATTGCCCCATAATAGTGTAGAGAACCAGCTTGTTTGGTGAAAATTCCAGCTTCACATGGTTTCAACGGGGAAAAGGTGGCATATTATGTAATTTCTCTTTGGTTTTAAACTTTGCTATTTTTTAATAATAAAATGACAAGTCGTTTATCATGAAGATTACAAACGACATGTGGTTAGTTCGTATTTCAGTATTCTCTATCATTTAAAATAAACGACACTTCGTTCAAAATTAATAATGTCATAAATAGGAGTCTAATAAATACTCAGGATTAAGACTGTCAAATATATGATCATCATAGTGATAAATTTGAATACTCTATTTGTAACGGATGATTATTAGAGATTCATAATTTATCTGGTCCAGTCCTATATAATCTCATTATATAAAGTACCTCCAATCCAATATCTCTACATTAATAGTCCGGATAATGACTATTTCATTTTAGATAATATTGGACCGTACTTGTAATTTTTAATTAAAGATCCCAAACTTTAATTAATTATTACAGACTATTTAGATTATTATCTATAAAGTTTATCCCTAAGCAAATAACACTTATATGCTAAATTTATAGTCACATAAATAATCATGGAATTTTCTTGATGTTTATAAATGTATTCATAATACATATAATCAACCAAAATAATAATTAAATTTATTTTATTTATTTATTAACAATATGTACAATGTCACAGCTTTTAGGGCACCAAACCCAACAATCTCCCACTTGCCCTAAAGCAGGTGAGACATGTCTCTAAGACCTAAGCCTTCCAAGTGTCCCTCAAAGCTCTTTGCAGGTAACATCTTGGTGAAAGGGTCGACAAGGTTGTTTTTCGACGCTATCTTCACAACTTTCACATCGTCTCGATGCACTATCTCTCTAATCAAATGATATTTTTTTTCTATATGCTTTCCTCTTTTGTGGCTTCTAGGTTCTCTTGAATTTGTCACTGCACCACTATTGTCACAATACAGTGTGAGTGGTTTATCCATGCCTGGAACTACTTCCAAATCATTTAAGAACTTACGGAGCCAAACAGCTTCTTTAGCTGCTTCACAAGCAGCCACTTATTCTGCTTCCATAGTTGAATCAGCAATACAAGATTGTTTGATGCTTCTCCAAACTATGGCTCCACCACCAAAAGTAAACACTAATCCAGACGTAGATTTACGTGTGTCTTTGTCTGATTAAAAATCTGAATCAATGTATCCAATGGGAATCAAATTCTCACCAGAATAAACTAGCATATTGTTTTTCGTTCTCCTAAGATACTTGAGAATATGTTTAACCGCTACCTAATGATCTAATCCTGGGTTGGATTGATACCGACTGACTATACCCACCACATAGCAAATGTCAGGTCTTGTACACAACATGGCATACATTAGACTTCCTACTGTAGATGCATAGGGTATCCGTCTCATAGCTTCTTCCTCTTGAGGTGTCTTAGGACACTGCTCTTTTGAAAGATAAACTCCATGACGTGTAGGCAAATTACCTTTCTTGGAGTTTTGCATCGAAAATCTGATAAGCACATTATCGATATACGATGCCTAAGACAGCGCCAACAGTTTGTTCTTGCGATCTCTTATGTGTTGGATTCTAAGAACATAACTTGCTTCTCCTAAATCTTTCATTTGGAAATTGTTGACGAGCCATTTCTTTACATCAGATAATACGCCTACATCATTCCCAATGAGTAGGATATCATCTACATAAAGAACCAAGAAGACCACCTTCTTATCTTTGATGTACTTGTAAACACAAGGTTCATCAATATTTTGATCGAACCCATAAGATTTGATCGCTTCATCAAATCTCAAGTTCCAAGATCTTGAAGCTTGCTTGAGTCCATAGATGGACCTCTGCAACTTGCAAACTTTTTGCTCTTGACCTTTGACTACAAACCCTTCTGGTTGCACCATATAGATGCTTTCCTCAAGATAGCCATTCAAAAAGGCAGTCTTGACATCCATTTGCCATATCTCATAATCAAGACAAGCAACAATAGATAAAAAAATCCGATTGGATTTAAGCATAGCTACAGGCGAGAAAGTTTCTTCATAGTCAACTCTCTCCTTTTGGGTATAACCCTTTGCCATAAGCCTAGCTTTGAAAGTCTCAACTTTCCCATCCACTCCTCTTTTCTTCTTGTAAATCCATTTGCACCCTATGAGTTTTATCCCTTCAGGTAGGTCTATAAGATCCCAGACTGAATTGGAGTACATGGACTCCATTTCAAGGTTCATAGCCTCCAGCCATTTTTCCTTCTCAGAAACTTCCATTGCATCACGATATGTCAATGGATCATCTTCACCATTATCAGAGATAGCAACATTTGCTTCTCCAAGTTCCTTGTAGCGAGCAGGTAGTCTCACAACCCTCCCACTACATCGAGGTGGTATGACATTCTGACAGGGAAATGTGGTCTCCTCATTTTGTCCTTTGACAACAGTTGTCGGTTGCGGTCTGATCTGATAGAAAGTAACTCTTCAAGTACAATTTTGCTACGAGGTTTATAGTTTGTCATATAATCATTCTCGAGAAAAGTGACATTTGTCGATACAAATACTTTCTTTTCCTATGGATTATAAAACAAACCTCCCCTCGTTCCCTTTGGGTATCCCACAAATAAGCATACTTCAGAACGTGGTTCCAACTTCCCGGTCTTACCTTTCAGCATATGTGTTGGACACCCCCATATACGTATATGTCGCATACTAGGTTTGCGACCATTCCATAACTCTAAAGGTGTTTTTGAAATAGACTTAGATGGAACTATGTTTAGAAGATATACTGCAGTTTATAGTGCATATCCCCAAAAAGAAGTGGGTAATGATGAGTAGCTGAGCATGGATCTCACCATATCAAGCAACGTTCTATTTCTTCTCTCTGCAACACCATTTTGTTGTGGTGTTCCAGGTGTGGTGAGTTGTGATAGAATACCATGTTCTATCATATAGTCCTTGAATTCAGTATCAAGGTATTCTCCTCCTCGATCAGATCGAAGACTCTTCACCGTCTTTCCTAATTGCTTTTCAGCTTTCGCTTGGAATTCTTTGAACTTTCCAAAAGTTTCAGATTTCCTTTGCATTAGGTATATGTAACCATACCTTGAATAATCGTCAATAAATGTGACGAAATATTTGTAACCACCACGTGCTTGTACATTCATTGGACCACAGATGTCTGAATGTATTAGCTCAAGTGGTTCCTTGGCCTTTTCGCCTTTTGTAGAGAAAGGCCTCTTCGTCATTTTACCTTCAAGACAAGATTCACAAACTGGTAGAACACTAACTTTTAGCTCTTTTAAAGGACCTTCCTTTACCAGTCTGTTAATTTTGTCAAGGTTAACGTGACCTAATCTAAGGTGCCATAGGTATGTTTCATTATTAGAAGAAATCTTTTGCTTCTTGGGTTTAGGTTGTTCAACTTTGAACATTTCGGTATTGAGCAGTGCTTTGCGTTGGGCCTTAAGGTGTAAAGCCCATTTTCCAGATGCGCAGAACAAATATCCAAACCATTTCTAGAAATATTAACATAATTATTATTAAAAGAAACATTAAACATTTGTTCAAACAACCTGGAAAAAGAAATCAAATTTCTATGAAAACAAAGAATGTAATAAACATTGTCTAAAATTAAAAATTTATTTCTAAAATAAAGTTTAACAACTCCCACTGCTCTTACCGAAACAACCTCTCCCGTTCCCACTCTTATCGTTTGTTCCCCGTCGGCAAGCTCCCTTGAAGAACTAAGCATCTTCAAAGAAGAATAAACATGGTTAGTTGCCCCTGAATCAATTATCCAAGGTGAAGTATCATCTTCAACTAAACAAGCTTCTAAAACGAGTAAATCTGATTTACCGTTGTTCTTCTTTTCTTTGAGCTTCTGAAGATACTTCTTGCAGTTTCTCTTCCAGTGCCCAACTACGCCGCAGTGGAAACATTTTCCTTTAGGCTTCTTTTGGTTTGAGCTCTTTTTGTTGTTGTTGCTTTTGTTCTTCTTAGGTTGCCCTCCATTCTTAGACTTACCACTTCCTTCAGTCCCCTTCCTCTTCTTATTCTTTTGGGCAGAAGAGGAGGGTTGAGCTTCTGCAACATTTGCCTCAGCTTCTTTAGTCTTTTCTTTCGAAATAGACTCGAAGGTTTGAAGCTCATTAAGCAACTCAGTCATGTTATATTTCAGCTTGTTCATGAAATAGTTGCTTTTGAACTGAAGGAACGCAGGGGAGAGGGCTTCCAAAATCATCCCCACCTGTGTGGCTTCATCTATCACTGCCCTGTTCACCTCGGCCTTATGGAGATAGTTAACCATGTTGAGAACATGTTCTCTGACCAAAATGCCTGCCTTCATTTTTGCATTCATTACTGCCTTAACGGCTTCGTGGCGTGCCTTTTCAGAAGGTTTACCAAACATGTCTTGCAGAGACTGCATTATCTCATAAGCGGTCTCCATGCTTTCGTGCTTCATCCTAAGCACGTCAGACATACCAGCCAAAAGAAAACAGCGGGCCTTATTGTTCGCCTCGATCCAATGATCATACGCTTCTCGTACATTACGAGGAGCATTGGTAGCAGGCTCTGGAGGACATTCCTCCGTCAGGACAAACTTGTAACTTTCGCAAATTAGTACAATGTTCATGTTACTCTTCCACTTGACAAAATTATCTCTGGTTAATTTTTCAGTTGAGAGAATAACGATGATTGGATTATACATTGTTGCTGTAATAAATAAATAAAATAACATAAATTAAAATGGTTGCATAAACATCATAAATATATGTTTTGGAATAGTAAACGTGATGCATGATGCACAAAAAAAATATTTTACTAATTCCATGATTATTCAATTTTAATAAATAAAGCGTCGTCGTAGGGTAGGTCAAATTATTTATGAATTGAATTGTGACATTCTCGATTAATAAATATATTCAAAATATCTCATATTTTCTATATTTATTAATGACCGTTTATTTTGGTCAAGATATAATTAACAATTTAATTATGTCTTTATGAGTGTAACCCACTATTTTGGATTTTAACAACTTAACTCAAAATTGCCGCTGTAGGGTAGGTCAATTTTGAAATACATTATAAAATCCTATCTTAAGGAAGCCAATCTTGATATTGATTTAAATGGACACCCTTCGTAGGGAGGACGAAATCAAAGCGTCGCGAGGCGCCACCTAAATCTCACGGTGTTGTACTAATAGTGGAGACGACAGGTTATATTGTCATATTACCTTCTCTAACTCAATATTTTAAAAGATGTGTTTTTTCTTATAAAACATCATATGTTTCATAATTCTAGTAGATAAAAACAATTTTTAATTACTAGATTATATTATGTGTTAATAGAATCTCATTCTATTTACACTTAAATAAATTACCAGATTTTTAAAAAATCTAAATTTATTATGAATTGTCTAAGTTACCGAATATTGAACAATTTAAAATTAGATAACTTAGAATTAATGTGAATTTTACCAAGTCTTAACTATTCAAATTAAATTCATATTATTTGGTTGATTAATAAAATAAGATTCGATAAAACCAACCCAATTAATTTAATCTCATTAAATTAATGCTAACACATATTAAATCATTTTATAAACTCCTTTATAAAAAATAATATGCTAAGTGTATGCATGTCATGTTACAATAACTATAAGTGGGCACTTTCCTAGATGACATGTTATCATGCATGAACATGTTATCACAATCATCACATGAAAATAAAAATGAAAATAAACAATGAA
Source organism: Artocarpus heterophyllus (assembly GCA_025403435.1). Taxonomy (NCBI): domain Eukaryota; kingdom Viridiplantae; phylum Streptophyta; class Magnoliopsida; order Rosales; family Moraceae; genus Artocarpus; species Artocarpus heterophyllus. The sequence goes on from CM046342.1 coordinate 12,889,952, forward strand.
TTTTTGACTGGGTCCTTTTGGATAATTAAAATTACAACCCAAAAAATAAAAATAAAATTACAGGGGTCTTCTTGTAATTTATACATAATTTCCTGCTCCAATTTTGCAGTCTTCATCAAGTGGTTTATTGTGCAACAATTTGCTAGATTACCTTTGAAATTTGATAGGCCCAAAATTCTCAACTGGGCCAAAAAATCCAATGGACATCTTTTTCTTCATCGCTCCACGTGTAGCAAGTGAAAGAAAGGAAAAAAGAAAAATAAAAATAAAAAAAATAAAAAAATAATAATAATAATAAATTACAAAAATCCTATACCCTTTTATGGGTTTACACAGATTGATCTAATCAAACTGAAAATAAAATTATTAATCCAAAAGGACCATATAATTAACGACCAAAAATCCCTTCATCAAACAATCATTCATCTCATGAATAAAAATTAACAAAGATGTAAAGTGCCCACAAACATGTATCAAAAACATGATATTATCAAAATAAAATCATGTTTAATTAAAATTATATATGCTATAACCCGCTCTGATGCCATTTGTTGGAATTAAAATATAAAATGCAGCGGAATGAACGGATCATTGATAAACCAAAATTTTCTGAAAACTTTGTTAATCAGGAATAGATATATAATTTTAATCATAGAAAGCTTTAGGAATTTTTACTAACCTTTTGAAGACTATCAGGGTATCCTAGCTTTCCTCTTTGACACCACGATCTTCCAAACCAGGCCTCCACACCAATGGAAAGACGAGTGGGCGTCAAACTGCAAGAATGAATTTTCCTCACACTTTTCTGAATCTGCTATGTACTCAACACATGAGATAGCAGACCTTTTTCTTTAGAGAAGAACTCACAGTTTTTCTCTCTAAAAATTACGTGAATAAAAATTCTACTGAGATAACTATTATCTCTCATTTTTTATATCTGAGCCATTAGTAATTTTACTTTCCCTTTTCTTTTTCTTTTTCTTTTTCTTTTTCTTCTTCCCGAATCACACACTGATTCATATATATATATATATATATATATATATAAGAGGAAAGTTTACGTAAAGTAAACTTTCCTTCCTTCCTTTTTTTTAATTTAAATTTAACCAAATCACACACACATATATATATATATATATATATATATATATATATATATATGGAAAGCGTGAAACTGAAGTTTCACGACTTTCCTCCTTCTTTTTTTTTAATATAATATTAATATATATATATATATATTAATATATTATAAAAACTTATATATATAAAAAGATTTGGTTCAAAACCATATATATCTAAATTCAAAAATAAATCACATTTATTTAATAATAGATTTTAAAAAAATCAATTAATTAATTAACTAATGCTCAGTTAAATGTGCTAACATTTATCACATTACATTATGTGTCACAGAGAACATTTTTCTGTGTCACGTTAATAATTCAAGTGTGAAAAAATTAATTCAGAATTCAATAATTTCAAATTAAATATGTATAATTCATTCTATGCAAAAATCCAATATAGTGTTATAAAGGTGGTATTGGGGACCTATGGACCTATAACCCAAGCTCCAATAAATTTGACAATTAATTAAACTCTTTGATTAATGTGTCAAATTTATTAGTTTCAGTGTTACTCCACTAAAAACCTGAAACTGAACTCTTGAGATTATAGTGAAATTACTCAAAGAAAATTAGCAAGTAGTCCATTGATATAATCATTACATATAAATCAGTCCTCCATAAATAGTTCATAATAAGAGCTAGGTTCAATTTTCGTTCACCTCTCTTATTACATCTTTATCCTTGAGTTCCAATAATTCTCTAATGAACAATTAATTCATAATCTTATTATGAACGAGCGCTCTACTGTTCAAACCTTGAATTATCACTCAAGAGAACTATTTTTCTAACTTCCATAGGGAAGGAATGGATTCCATATCTGTATAATATTATTCCCAGCCATTTATTACTTTATGTTTCCAAGATGCTAAGTTATAATCTGTGCTTAGACAAATCTTACCATGCAAGTCAAAAAACATAATGTCATAAATAGGAGTCTAATAAATACTCAGGATTAAGACTGTCAAATATATGATCATCATAGTGATAAATTTGAATACTCTATTTGTAACGGATGATTATTAGAGATTCAAAATTTATCTGGTTCAGTCCTATATAATCTCATTTTATAAAGTACCTCCAATCTAATGTCTCTACATTAAGAGTCTGGATAATAACTATTTCATTTTAGATGAGATTGAACCGTACTTGTAATGTTTAATTAAAGATCCCAAACTTTAATTAATTATTACGGACTATTTAGATTATGATCTATAAATTTTATCCCTAAGCAAATAACACTTATATGCTAAATTTATAGTTACATAAATAATCATGGAATTTTCTTGATGTTTATAAATGTATTCATAATACATATAATCAACCAAAATAATAATAAATTTTATTTTATTTATTTATTAACAATATGTACAATGTCACAGCTTTTACGGCACCAAACCCAACAGTTCTAACCCAACGTATGCTCTTCTATGTTCTAGAACTTTTAGCACTATTCTAAAATTAGATACTAATCTAGAATAAAACTCATTTCGGATATAAATTATGCTATTTGATCTCTTACTGTGCAAGTTCATATTAAATTCAAAAATGTGAAATAATTCATAAAGTTCATGATGTATGTCAAAAACAAGTTTTGAAGGGAATTCTGGTAATTAAACAGTTCAAAATCGTATTCAAAATAAAACAGTTTAGAAAAAGAGGACATAATTGGACAAAACAACAAAATTTCTTAGTTTTTCAGCCTATCGGTCCGTGGGATCGGCCTGTTGTGTAAACTGAGCAGATTGCACAAATGCACCAAGCTCAGATCGGTTTGTCGGTGCAGGGCCACCAACTGACCAGTCACTGATAGGAAACTAGGATTTTCCTAGTTTCCTCTCTCAAGCCCAATCGACATTAACTTATTTCCAACTTGTTTTCCATTTCATAGAGCATGAAAAACATACAAAAATCATATAAATACATCAAATGACAAGTTAGAGCCATTTCCCCCAACTTTTATTAATCAAAACCTCATCTCATACTTTGGGTTGAAACTTTGTAAAACCAAGACCTAGCTTATATCTAAATCTGAACTTAAGTCATGTGATTCCATTAATTTCCAATATGAAAAGTTAAACTAAAACATGCTGAAATTATCCATAATAAGTTCTTAGCATAGATTCCTTAGGAAATCGTATATTCAACATTTAGTACAAAATATGCATAATCACACCCAAAATTGACTTGCATGTTGATATAGATATCAACATCAAACTTGGATTAAGAAGAGGAAAAATTCAAATTAACAATAGATATTTAGAATTTCAGATTTTAGGTTTAAAATGGCAGTCTCTTTCCTTGAAGAAAATGGCACTAAAGCCTTGTCCAATCCAAAGCTTGAATTAATAGATATTTAAGACCAAAAGAGAGTGATTTTTCTAAGCTTTTATGAGTGTTTAGTTTGCTGAAAAATTTTAGAGTATGTGAGAGAAGGTGACATGAAAAGAAGGAACAGAGAGAGGTGGTGTGAATGAATGAGTGTTTTGTGTGCTTGGTGAGTTAGTAGAGCTCATTTTAAAAGAAAGCTGGTAAAGAGTCATGTGAACGTCTATCTTTCATTATATTTGGAGTTCTAAATTTTGCATTTCTAGGTTGGGTTGATGGTATTTCACGTGATAAAAGACAATGGCATAATTGTAAATAATGAAAGACCGATAAAAATTAATACTTAAAATATGTGACCGAAATTTTTAAATACTTCAAGACAAAATTATACTGAATTTTAATCTAATACTAATGATAATTAATTAAAATTTTAGCTTAGTAATTAGACCAATTTAGCATAATTAATTAAAATTAAAACTAGAGTGCCATAGACAATGAAAATAATTAAACATAAAATTAATTAGAAAGTAATTGCAACATCTCGATTGTTTGAATCGTTACCTAATGCTAATTTCTTAAATTTACTCTTACTTGCACAAATACAGAATTGTTTTCTTTTAAACATAATTATATTACTTAACGATCACCAAAATATTTTTAAAACATTTGTTTTACTTATACATGCAAAACACATATTGATACTATTTTCCCAAAAGCAGTACTAGCATACCATTATACCATCACATACTATATTAAAGAAGAAGTCTTTCAAAAGTGGGATCAAAACTGCAACGGTATCTGGAGCCCGACCTTCTCATTTGTCCTATTGTTGTACCTAGCTCATTAATCATTGATATTGGCATCTTGGCATGATTTTCTCAGTATAAACGAACTATATGAGCTTTTGCTCAGCAAGTCTAAGTATTTTTTATGAAATATTATTAAAGGAATACTAGCAATAAAACAATATATAATCTCAATCATGCTTAGTTATGAACATCTTATTCTTGTTTTTAAACTTGTTATGAACCATGGGCTCAAGTTTTCCTATCGGGTACGCGTGGCCATCAAACACATAGATTATAACTTAACTTGATATAGTACTTCTATTGGGCCAAGAGACTTATAATCCTCACCTGAGTGGAAGTTGCTATGACACTTAATTATTTATCTTAATTTTCTTAACTTGAGGGTTTAAATTACTAATCTTGTAAACTTTGTAAACATATTATATGTCAAAACTTGGTATCAAAGTAATGTGCATAACAAATGCAATCATAATCTAACATGAATAGAGCATATGAAAAATTATTTTCCTCATGACGTAGGTGAAGTTTGAAACCTACTTGAATCTCATGCTAGTGTTATCAATTAAACTCTTTATCTTGATTAATCAGCTTTGTAACCTATTTAAGTGACATTTGACTATGAGCTTGAGTCTATACTATCGGTTTTAGTTTGAGTCTATACTATCGGTTTTAGTTTTACACTGCTTGATTTAGATATGCTTTAGTTAAATTTTACGTCTCATAATATGATTTTGAACTTTGCATAATACGGTTCATTATTTGCTTAAAAATGTGTAGCTTATTCAGTAACCTTGGGGTCCGTTTTCACTGTCTCGTTAAAATGTGATTTTGTCTTCAACGAGTCTTGAAAAATTTCAAGCTCCTTAGCCTTAAAATATGAGGTTACTTATTGTTCCATAATAGTATAGAAAACCAGCTTGTTGGGTGAAAACTCCAGCTTCACATGGTTTCAACGGGGAAAAGGTGGCATATTATGTAATTTCTCTTTGGTTTTAAATTTTGCTGTTTTTTAATAATAAAACGACAAGTCGTTTATCATGAAGATTACAAAAATGACATGTAGTTAGTTCGTATTTCAGTATTCTCTATCGTTTAAAATAAAACGACACTTCGTTCAAAATTAATATTCATTGAAACGACATGCCGTTCTCTCAACTTTTTAATATTTTCATCTTTATCTTTATTTTATGTTTTTGACTTGTTGGGTAAGTTAAGGCTCTGGATCGAAGAAAACCCAACACCTTGGAAAAAGAATCGCCCGAGATCCGCTCCGTAATCTCTCTCTCTCTCTTAAACTCTCTCTCTCCTCTGATACTTAGGTTTTCGACTCCCTTTCTTCTGTAAAAACCCCCAACCCTAGAAAGCCCCCTTTGAATCGACAAAACCCTAGATATTTTCCATCGATCTGAGTGAAGCTACGGTTATGGCGGCGACCATGGTGAGCTCGGCCGGTGGCCTCTTGGCCATGCTCAACGAGAGCCATCCCTCGCTCAAGCTCCATGCCCTCTCCAACCTTAACAACTTGGTCGACAACTTCTGGCCTGAAATCTCCACCAGCGTTCCCGTCATGTACTCTCTCTCTCCATCCCTTAACGTGAAGCTCTTTCTTTTATTTTCTTCGGCGCAATTTTGGGTATTGTCATCTGTTTGTTCGCCGGGAAACTGAGGCGAAAGTAAACGGAAATTAGGGATTAGGGTTTGAGCTTGGCAATGCGGTTTTAGGTTTCTGATTAAAAAAATTGGGGAGTGCTAAAAAGTCGTTTCTTTCACTAGGGGATTCTTTCAGAATTCTGGAGATTTAGGGTTTGGTTATATCATTGGGGTTCTTACCGTCGGGAAGTGTTGTTTTGTGGCGTAATTGATTCTGTTGCGGAGGAGATTAGGGTTTGGGAGGAAATTTTTACTTGAATTTTGAATTTATTGGCGTAATTGAATTTATTCTGTTGCGGTGGAAAATTTGTTAACAATTTGTGAGACCTTGAATGTGCTGCGATTCGAGTGCAGTGACCCTAATGCAAAAAATGTATACATACTTTGAATTGGAAGCTGTAACTATGGGACTCAAAGCGTTCAGATTAGATTTTTTTTTTTTTTTTAATCATTTCTTTCTTTCTTTCTTTCTTTTAAGTTTCACTCGAAATATGGAAGTGGTAGATGGGTAAACTGTATTTTTTTTCTCTTTCTAGCTTGTATTGGATTATTGATTTCTCCACTTTTCTTCTTTCCTTTTAAGGGTTACCCTAACGTTAGTGATGTGTAGTGCCTATAAGTCCTTGCAATCACCCTAAACATTCCCTAGTGTTGTTTAAACTAATGGCGAGAGGTGCCCCCATCAATGAAGTTTATAACTTTACATTCTGCTTGTAATCACCCTTCATCAGTTTGTGTAGGTTAGGAGCTGTTGTGCTCACGTGCTTTTGAAGTGTTATTCGGTTACAAATTTCTGAACAATTTACGGACTGATGTTGGAATTTGGAAATATTAATTTTTGTAGCTTGGCTCTAATATTCGATTAATTTGCGCGAGAAAAGAAATTGATGGCATATTTTTATACAGAGAAAGTTTGTATGAGGATGAAGAATTCGATCAACATCAACGACAACTTGCTGCACTTCTGGTTTCAAAGGTTGAAATAGCAACTCCATGGCTGTCCTTTCCCTCTTTTTTCTGAACTAGCATATAATTGATTCTTGTATAGTCTACACAAGATGTTTCTTTGACAAAAAAAGGAAAAAATCTTTTCTTGAATCATTGTCCTCTTTTGGTTGTTTATGCGTCTCAAGTTTCTTTTTTGATACTGTTTGCATTGTGTTTTGTTACCTTGGTCCTTTCCTTAATGGATTCTTTGCTTTTCCACTGTCTCAGGTTTTCTATTACCTGGGTGAACTTAATGACTCCTTATCATATGCCTTAGGAGCTGGTTCCTTATTTGATGTCTCAGAGGATTCTGATTATGTTCACACTCTTCTGGGTAAGAATCTTTTTGACATCTCTTTGTACTTCAATAGTATGCTATTAGGTTGTGAAGCTTCGTCTGCACATAAGCTCTGGAACTTGTAGAAGTAGAATGAGAGTTTTTTTTTTTTTTTTTCTTTTTTTGGGATCTTAGGATTCTGATTATTTTTATATTGTTCTAGTAAGAAGTTTCTCTGATATTGCTTTATTCTTAAATTATTAGAAATAATATTTCTACTCATGGGCGGTGAAACTTCTTTTACATTTTAGATCTGTCACTTGTGAAAGTAGCATGGGAGGTTTGGTCAAATTAAAAATGTCTTCTTGGTTTTCTTTTTAAGATGCTTGCTTTATATTTTATTTATTTGAGATTGTGATTGTTTTATTCTCTCCCTCAGCTAAAGCTATAGATGAGTATGCCAGTCTTAGATCTAAGGCAGCAGAATCCAGTGATGAAGCAACAAAGGTGGACCCTAGGTTGGAGGCAATTGTGGAGAGAATGCTGAACAAGTATGTAGATTTATGCTTGTTTGCTTCTATCTCATACCTCAATTATTATTTTCTCTTATCATTTTTTTTAAATTTAAATTAGGTGCATTATTGATGGCAAGTATCAACAAGCTATGGGAATTGCAATTGAATGTCGAAGATTGGATAAACTTGAGGAAGCAATCACAAGGAGTGATAATGTTCAAGGAACTTTATCTTATTGTATTAATGTCTCTCATTCCTTTGTGAATCTCCGTGAATATAGACGTGAGGTGACTATGTGAATCCTTTTATATCATTATTGATGTATACACTTATTTGCCTAGCTAAGCGTTCTCCTTATTTGGTATCTTGGTATTTTATTGTCCATATAACTTAATTAAGATTGCCTGATTTCAAAGTAAGCGTGTTCTCTTGCTGTTCTTTGTTTTTTTTTTTTTTTTTTTTTTTAATTTTAATTTTTGTTTTTCAACTTCTATTAGATACTCACATGCACATGACAATAAATTTCTATTTTCTCATGCTCTCTATAATGGTGATCAGAAGGACGTAGACTTCTGACCTTTTTTTAAATGCTCAAAACTGAGGTCTGATGGGAAGTTGACGTTTTGTGTGATTTTTATTTTTGTTTTTATTTTTTGTCTCAGTTTAATGGTATTTTCTTAGTGGAGTGATGCGACTGCATCATGCAGGTTGGTTCCTGATATGGAGATTGATACATGTGATTTTATCTTTGCTGTTCTGTTAGGTACTTCGTCTTCTGGTCAAGGTATATCAAAAGCTACCTTCTCCAGACTACTTGAGCATTTGTCAGTGTCTTATGTTCTTGGATGAGCCTGAGGGTGTTGCAAGCATATTGGAAAAGCTTCTTCGTTCTGAGAACAAGGAAGATGCCCTCCTGGCTTTTCAAATAGCCTTTGATCTTGTAGAGAATGAGCATCAAGCTTTTCTTTTAAACGCGAGAGATCGGCTTCCAGCGCCCAAAGCTCAACCTACAGAGTCAGAGCAGCCAAAATCCAGTGAGGCAGATTCTGCTCAGAATGAAAATTCTGCCCCAGAGGATGTTCAAATGGCTGAGGAAAGTTCGCGTGAATCAGATCCAACTGAAGTGCTATATGCTGAGAGGCTGACAAAAATCAAGGGAATTTTGTCTGGGGAGACATCAATAAAGTTGACTTTAGAATTTTTGTACAGTCACAACAAGTAAGGCAGTCATTTCCTACTAATCTTTTTAATTTTCTTAGTTTATTAAATATGATTTGGGTCCCAAAGAAGGGTATTGAATAGAATCTTACATTTCTTGGCTCTATGAGTTATGTATAGATCGGATCTACTTATTCTGAAGACCATAAAGCAGTCTGTTGAGATGAGAAATAGCGTATGTCACAGTGCCACAATTTATGCTAATGCAATTATGCATGCTGGAACTACTGTCGACACATTTCTCAGAGAGAACCTGGTAATTAGGCTTTTTATCATTCTCTCGATTATCCCCTTTGATTTTATTTCTGATCTGCTAATGTGATAAATTATATTACCCTCCAAATTATCAGGATTGGTTAAGCAGAGCCACAAACTGGGCTAAATTTAGTGCAACAGCAGGGCTAGGTGTTATTCACAGAGGCCACTTGGAGCAGGGAAGGTCACTGATGGCACCTTACTTGCCTCAGAGTGGGGCTGGCGGTGGTGGCAGTCCATACTCAGAAGGTGGTGCTCTCTATGCTCTGGGCCTCATTCATGCCAACCATGGTGAGGGCATCAAGCAATTCCTTCGCGATAGCCTACGAAGTACCAATGTAGAGGTGTACTAATCATTGACTGGAATTCAATATCTTTCTTAAGTATATTATCTATCATCAAGTCCTCACGAGGCTATCTTTATTCACAGGTTATTCAACATGGTGCATGCTTGGGTCTTGGTTTGGCAGCCTTGGGCACTGCTGATGAGGACATCTATGATGATATTAAAAGTGTGCTTTATACTGACAGTGCTGTTGCTGGTGAAGCGGCTGGAATTAGTATGGGTTTACTCATGGTTGGAACGGCAAGTGAGAAGGCGAGTGAGATGCTTGCTTATACACATGAGACACAACATGAAAAGATCATTAGGTAAAAGTGGTTTTTTATGTGGGTGTTTATTTATTTTAGAGCTATGTTCTTTCGGTCCTGTTACATGGATATTGTGTTGCAGGGGATTAGCATTGGGAATCGCCCTTACAGTCTATGGCAGAGAAGAAGAAGCTGACACTTTAATTGAGCAGATGACTCGGGATCAAGATCCTATACTACGTTATGGTGGTATGTATGCGTTGGCATTGGCCTATAGTGGGACAGCAAACAACAAGGCGATCCGCCAGCTGCTTCACTTTGCTGTATCTGATGTGAGTGATGATGTAAGGAGGACTGCTGTTCTGGCACTTGGCTTTGTCTTGTATTCTGAGCCGGAGCAGGTTTGCGCTACTCATCTCCTTTCACTCGTTTGACATTCGTTTCTTATCTTTTGCCTGCTTTTGTCTTAGTAAAAATTTTATTTGGCTTGATCGCCCTCTTTCCAAAATCTTGATATCTGACCAAGAGCTGATTGATGATTTTTGATCTGCTGTCCTTGTTCTTCTCTGAGTCTGTTGTCAAATGGATGTGTTTTTGTATATTCGACTGCATTTTTTTCTTTTTTTTTTGCAAGATGTTCAGATAAATTGCTTGATCTCATTTTCCTTCGTAAACTGCAGACACCCCGAATTGTTTCTCTGTTATCTGAGTCTTACAACCCACATGTTCGCTATGGTGCGGCTCTTGCAGTGGGTATCTCTTGTGCCGGTACTGGGCTAAGTGAAGCTATATCCTTGTTAGAGCCCTTGACATCTGATGTTGTTGATTTCGTACGGCAAGGTGCCCTCATTGCGATGGCTATGGTCATGGTTCAGATCAGTGAAGCCAGTGACTCTCGTGTTGGAACATTCAGGTATTACTATGATTGCAGATATTCTCAAGTTTTCAGCTTATATTTGATTGTTTTGTGGTTAAGTTTTGTGATTTTATGGTGATGCAGGCGGCAGTTGGAGAAAATAATTCTTGATAAGCATGAGGACACGATGAGCAAGATGGGAGCAATCTTGGCCTCTGGAATTCTTGATGCCGGTGGTAGGAATGTCACCATTAGGTTGCTTTCCAAGACGAAGCATGATAAAATTACTGCAGTTGTGGGTCTTGCTGTTTTCAGCCAGTTTTGGTATTGGTATCCACTTATCTATTTCGTAAGCTTGGCATTCTCGCCTACGGCTTTTATTGGACTGAACTATGACTTGAAGGTTCCTAGGTTTGAGTTCCTATCACACGCAAAACCTTCACTTTTTGAATACCCTAAACCAACTACGGTTCCCACGACCACATCAGCTGTAAAACTTCCAACTGCAGTTCTGTCAACATCGGTAAAGGCCAAAGCTAGGGCTAAGAAAGAGGCAGAGCAGAAGGCAAATGCTGAGAAGGCAGCTGGTACAGACTCTGCATCTGCTGGTGCAAGTACCGGAAAAGGCAAATCATCCAGTGATAAAGATGGAGACTCTATGCAGGTAAACGTAACTTACTGCTGTTTTCTTCTGCTTCATCAATGAATTAGTTGTTTCTTGAGATACTTGGTATCTTTGTTGCATTTGTTTCGAGGTTTCTATGCGTTAAGTATCATCAGATTTTCATTTGACAATTTTCTTATTAGAAAGTCCAAATAAATTAAGTGATATTTTTCATATCTCAATCTGTGTCAATCATCATAATTATGTTCTGTACCCCTCTCAAATCTTTCACTCTGCAGGTTGATAATGCCCCATCAGAGAAGAAATCAGAGCCTGAGCCTTCTTTTGAGATTTTGACTAATCCAGCCAGGGTTGTTCCTGCTCAAGAGAAATTCATCAAATTTCTGGAAGAAAGTAGATATGTTCCGGTGAAGCTAGCACCTTCAGGATTTGTTCTTCTCAAAGACTTGCGACCTAATGAACCTGAGGTGCTCTCACTCACAGACACACCGTCATCTACTGCGTCACCCGCTGGTGGATCAGCAGCAGCACAGCAGGGCTCTGCTTCCGCCATGGCAGTTGATGAGGAACCTCAGCCGCCTCAGCCTTTTGAATTCACCTCATGAATCTGATTGCAGTCTCATTTTCTTCCTTTTTGCCATTAGGTGTGATTTTCATGGTTTTAATGAGGGAGAGACGGTGAGGTTCTTTTGTGGAGGGTAAATGCTTTTGCTACAAGTACTATTTTGCAAGCCTGAGTGGTAATGGAAAATCCGAAGTTTGATTTGCAGCCGTATGGTTTCTTGATGCAAAGCTACTGTCTTCCCTCCTCAGTTATGGTTGATTTGTAAACTGTTTCTCCATATAATTATACATTTATGTTTTAGAGTTGGGAGTTCGAAAACATGATAGCTCTTATGGCCGCCTTTTCTTAGAGAAGTGAAAATCAAATGTATACCTGCTGTATAATGCTTCTTCACCGCCGAGGACATTTGTTTTCTCAAGACCCTGGGGGCTGAAGGAGGCCAAGGAATTACTGTTGCAGGTTGCTCTGCCCGTTTGTTTACTTCTGCTTTCATTTTTCCTTTTATGCGTAGTATTTTTTTTCCCTTTTTTTTTTTTTTCACATTTACACCCTTTATTGAATTAAGCAACATTTTATTTCAAATATTGGGTCTATCGTAGAAAACTTGATTGCTTCTCTCTTTGTAAAGGACGAAAGTCCTTGTTGTCTATTGGGGGTTTATTTCAAAATTTCTTTTTAATTTTTTTTTTGAATAATCTAGTTTTTACAATTTGCCTCTTGAATTAGACACTCTGGCATTTACGCCTTATCGTTGGAATGTTATGAGATACGCTGGCCGTTGTTCAATTCCATACAAGACACGAGCCAAGTGGCAACTAATGCTGACTGAAGCGTATAATTGAGATGATTCGGTTAATCAGTCGTTGAAATCCTACTGGAATCTATTCCTTTGGGCCCTATTTTGAAGTTTTAAGTTTAAATCCATCTCTCGATCCATTACTCAAATCTAATGTGCCTCTGAGTCTTGCAAAAACGAAAAGGAATATTTGATTGTGTTTAGTTTTTCATGATCTTGACGGTCTAGAGAGCACGCTCTTTGCTTCTATGGCCAATGAAAGATCTGTTCTTGGTGAACACCCTTTGAGAACAAAAGATAAAAGTAGAATTTTTTTTTTTCCCCTAAAGCAGGAAGCGTAAACAAAAGATTGGAGGGAGAAAGTTGTGTTCTTGGACAACATACTAGAAGTTTGGTAGGAGAGAGGGGTGAAATGAGAGAGATGGAGAGAGAGGTCAAACATGTTGTTTGGTGGGAAGAAGACAATAAGTGGAGGGGATGCATCTCCCGTATGGTCCACCAAATTTAATCTTTACATTATTAGTGCAATGATTTAATCAACTCATCAAAATTCTGTTGGTTCCAAGGTTTCACAAAGCAATTTTTCAATATCTTTTGATGATGACAAATACAATTTTTTTATTATATGTGCAAAATACATTTTTAAACTAATAATTATCTTGAGTGTCACTAAGCTTACATTTCAAGAAATTAAGTGCAGGTAGTTCAAGAAAGCTTGTGGAAGCAGACTTTTGAAAGGGAAGTCACATGGACTTGAAGATTACAAGTTTTTATTTAGATTCTATAGTCCAAAAGTGTAATGAGCAATTCTCAAATTGAATGATCAAAAGAAAGCTCAAGAGCACACAATCACATTGCATTCATCATGCATACTTGCATTTGATATTGTTTAAATTCGAATTGCATGTGAAAATTTAACTTAAATTGTTTTAGAAGTGTTTAAACAGGATGTTGTAAAACAAGTTTCAAAAACAGGTCTCACAGGCAATTTTAGCCTAAGGCAGATCGACCTGCTGACCAAGTCTGGTCGGCCTGTCGAAAGCCCTGCTTCGGCCTGCCAATCTGGGGTATTTTAACCCTTCGTCTGCAGAGACTCTGGCGGCTTGTCGAAGTTATCTTCGGCCTATTGGAGTTTCATAGTTCGACCTGCTGAACACCTTGCTTTGGCCTGCCGATTTGAGGGTTTTCAAAACCCTTCTAGTAGAGGTTTAATCGGTCTACCGAGAGTTTGGTTTCGGCCTGCCAATGGTTCAAAGTTCGGCCTGCCAATCTGATGACCATTAAGAACTTGATTTTAGCGCCTTAAGCTTTAGCCTGCTGAACCTAGTTTCTACCCTATTGAACTATCTGTAACAACTAGTTTTTTGACCGTTGGAGCTCTAATTGCAATGGCTAATTTGACTAAAAATTGATATTTTCATAAGTTTCTAAGCACTAAGGAGCTATAAATACCCATCCATTCAATGTGTAATAAAATGATGAAGGAAGACAAGTGATTTGACATTATTTTACATTGTTCTGCTCAAGCATTCATTACACACACATTCTCTTGAGCTAAACTTGCTTCACACTCTCTTTGGGAATTATTCACACCTCCAAACACGTACCATAGTCGTATTTTTATCTCTTTTATTTTGGAGTGTATATTTTGTGAGTGTACCAAAATTACAACCACATTACTTACATTGTTGGGTTTCCAAAGCCTTGTAAATTTGAGAAATTTTTAGTTAGACAATCTCCAAAAAAAATTGTCATTTTGTAAGAAGGTGTGGTGAGCCTCGGGTTGAGCAAGTCACCGGTTGTATAAAGCAGTAATCGTGCCAAAAAGACGGTCTAATAGTGCAAGAGGTCAAGCAAAGGAGTTTAGCTTGGCGACAACAGACGGAGGCATACTTGCCGAACCACTATAAATAACGTTTGCATTTCTTCTCTTTACTTTTACTTAATCATTGTTTAATTGCTGCTTGGTTGTGCTTATATTATCTCGTTTTCATATTTACTTCTTAAGCATTTAACTTTAGAAAATTTCCAATAATTGTAAAAGTTTTTGAAAACCCAATTCACCCCCTCTCTTGGGTAGCTATTCTTGGGCTAACAAATTAAGCTCCAAAAGATTTATTTTACCCTCCAAACAAATTATCAATAGATTGTACACATAGACAATATAATAATTAAACAAATAACTACCATCTATTCATTTAACTGTCCTACCATCTTACGAAATAACATGAAGTATTACAATAATCATCTATTCATATATTTTATTTATTTTTAAAAATATAATATTATTATTCCTAATCTTAATTTGTTCTTAGTATGTGCAGATCTACCTATTGGTTATAATAAAGGAGAGAATCCTCTTGTTTATTATTGTACTTCAACCAAGACATCTGATGGTTCAAATTGATTAATTCTTTTTTTAATTTAAATGCAATGGTCGAGATTTCTTCACTTGGTTTATACATTCTCTTACATCTTACACTTTATTTATCACTCTCAACTGATTTGCACATGCTTTTTTCCTTTTTATTATAAAATCTTTTGTTACTTCAATGCTTATTTAACACTTTTTTTTGTTTTATTTTAACTTCATATAATAATTCTTTTCATATTTTGCTAATACACCTGTAAAGTCTACTACATAAATAGGTGCTTAACTTCTTCATTATATGAATTACAACATATTCATTTGGTGTACTATTTTTCAAATATGAAACGTAACTATTTTCTATTCATTCATAAATATCAATAGTATTTAAATAATATTTAAGAGTATTCAGATTTAGTCCACACAACTTATTCTTTATCTTAACATTTCATACCCTATTTTCTACAACTCTTCAATTTTCTTCTTTACTATTTAATTTTGACTTGCTTGGTTTATAGATTTGAACATATATTTAAATTTTTGTGCGGTATGAAATGTAATTTAAACCTATAAACAAATGAACTATCTACCTTTTTGCTCTGTCTCTTTATTCTCTCATATAAACTCTAGGTTTTTATTCTTTTGTCATTAATTTGATTAATTGAATTTTGTTGTCAGTGAATTTTCACATTTTTTTTTATTTTTATGTTTATTTTTGTGATTTTTGTTGTCTAGTTGAAATGATGTGGTCTTCCTAGAAGTGTTTGGTGAATTATATTCTCATTTAGTTCTTTACTGTTTTCTCGTATTTGGAGTTGGAATTACAATTATACATTTACAAACAATATGATATAGTTTTCTACTGATGATGATGTTGCCATATTTGCATGTATTTAAGTGTATGAAAAATGAACACTAGGATTTAGTTTTGTAATCACAAAAAAATCTCTTAAAAATATTTTCATTGTTACACTTTTGTTCACATGAACTACATCTACGCTTTAATACTTGTAAATCTCTTCTAAATGTTTTCTCTTAGAAACGTCTTTTTCTTCACTTATATGAAAAATTTTAAATCCCTTTTCAAAATTAAATAATAATGATAAAAATGTGGTTAGGAACGATAGCACATACTATAATATATATATATATGGTTGAAATTTGTTTGTTTGTTAAAACATTGAATTTAGGGCAAATTTCAACTTATATTTTAATTATTATTGAATATCTTATTGACAAAATTGATGCAAGTAGGAGCCCCTAATAGGATACCCTGACTCCATCCGGTCTCTCTTTGGTGGGGATAGGGAAAGTTTTGATGGAGTGGGGATGAAAATGAAAAAACATTCCCCGTCCCGTCACGTCCCGTCCCGTCCCGTTGTCAAGATGTCATCGTTCGCTTCAAATTGAAGAAATCTTTAGCTTCAAACTAAATGGGCCCCAACATCTTTAAAATTAACCCTTGTAGGGTTTTGATTATTTATTTATTTATTATTTTTTTTTTTATAGAGCAATGTTGTTCTGTTTCTACCTGGAAGAGAGAATAGGTTTTCATAAGCCAAACATGCATTGATTTTTCAAAGCATTGTTGGTTGTCTAATGATCCGTTAGTTAACCCAACAGGTGCTTAAAATAATCAAAAATAGGGCATAAAAGGAGGGACAAATTGGAACTCTCTAGATTTTTGGAGAGTGTACCTCCAGTCACTGGCATGTTCCAACTGTGCTGCCTTATTCCTAATTTCTGTTCTGTGTAACCAAACAAACATGAAATATGGTAACAATTTTGTTTAAAGTAGAAAGAAGAGAAGAAATCACGCAAGTGCACTTTATAGCAATTATATTGTTCTCTCTTTTTAAAGATACTTTGTCTTGATCCTATAAATGTTATATCTATTTTTATGCGTCTATGTGAGTGTCTGCATCCTGTTTTCTGAAAAAATAAAAAATAAAAAAGGTGCTGCTTTCTGATGAGCCTAACAATCCTATGCGAGCACACACAACAAACTGATCATGTATGACTAAAATTATCTTGAAATTTGAAGATGATAACCCTGGCCTTCATGGTTTTTTTTCCCT